>OU466862.2:55818208-56443208 GCA_911865555.2 Thlaspi arvense | reverse complement strand
CGTCCATAAAACCTTCCTGTCAGATCCATCGTTTATCGAACCAAAACTGATTTCTTCTTTTTATTTTTATTTTATTCTATTGTTGCCACTATCGGCCGATGATCCGACCCAATCATCCATAAATATTCCACAGCTGAGAAAGGAAATTTATCATGCCACTCTGATGTTGCTAGAGCTCTGTCCAATCGACACCGTACATTGCCTCCACTTCGATTTGATAGTAGATTATAATTTTGAAAAATAAAAAATTAAGATTATATAATGTTTATTCAGATTTAAGACATATAAATACATAACCTAAGCTAATAAAAAATAAATATAATATTCATTTATATTATAAAAATAATTTTATTATATTAATATATAGAAAAATATCCTGCAGCGTAGCGCGGGTAAATACCTAGTAACACCAATGTCTCTCTTTGACTTGACACATCAGCTTTTTCAAGTTATCAGAAGCTGACACATCATCAAAATTAACAAATCAATCAAAATATTTTAATTAATATATATCATCTACTAAATATTTTTTTGTTAATCTTTGTTTTATTTTTTGCCAAACCCAAACCCAAATAATAAATAAAAGTAAATAAAAAAATTAAATCTTTGTTTTATTTTTTGTCAAACCCAAACTCAAATAATAAATAACAGCAAAAAAAAAAATTTGTTTTATTTTTTGTCAAACTCAAACCCAAATAATAAATAACAGCAAATAAAAAATTAAAATTCCGTGGATATATTAACTATGACTAAAAGACAAACTTATTACATTCTTTCATTAATGTCTTATGATTCGGGTATATTTTAACCTAAACTCAAAACAACAGAGCTTGGTTCTATATGTGAAAAAGTTTAGAATCGTCTTGTTATTGTTATGAAACAGAGCTGAAAGGTATGCCAGTGGAGATGATAGCTAAGTTAGTACATGAGCATGTGAGGAAGCAGTGTTCTTGGCTCGGTCTGTAATTTCCTCAAAAAACTCTAAATATAGCACCAACACATCACCACTTTCATAAATTGCATCTCTCTATCTTTCATGGTATTTAAAAACCTTATATGTACCCTTTGTTTGTTGTATGAGTAGGAAAAAAAACAGAGTTAGTATTGTGGTTGGTTTATAATGTAATAGCCATCAAAGTATTTTGAATCAAGAGCTTTGTATTTGTGCTTTTGAATCTTTCCCTCTTTAATCTATAGTAATAATCTCCATTAAATCATCAAAGCATTGCTCACTGTAGCAAATTCATTAAAAATGTAAACCGAACTAAACTAAAAATAAAAAGTATATAAATGATCAAGAAAAATAAGTGAGGCCTTTTTTTAACGAAACCAAGTTTTGGATTGAGCTCGTGTGAGTTTTCTTGTGTAGTTGTCATAGGATTTGATTTCTCTCCAGGCCCAATTTAAAATTTTATTGGAAGAGTTATAAACCCAAAAACACAAAAAAAAATTATTGTTATCAATTTTTTTTTAAAAAAGCATCAACTGGTTATTATTCATAAGCCTTTGTAAGGCAAACATACAAATGTGATTTTCAAGTGGAAGTTGAACCAGATATAGTGTCTTATTTTAGGTTTATGTTGGAATTAGTACCTAGGTTTGATTTGACAAAGACTGTTAAAAAAATAACGTAAAATAAATAATATAAAAATCATTAAAACACTTGAAATTAATAATTCAGTGAAGAAGATACTTACCTAATTAACAGAGTCTCAAGAGACTAAAAGATGCATAGTCATCACAAGAGATGATGAGATACATAATCTCATTAGATCTCTTCCTCCAATTGTGTCACTTGATGAATTCATGTCACTCATAGTTTCAGAATTTCCATTTGACTCTTTCACTTCAGATGTTAGAAAATGATCATTGTTTCGTATAATAATGATGGAGAAATGGTTTTGATTTAAGAAAGAGATATTTTTTTGGTTCAAAAGAAAGAGATATCAATATACAGAAAAAGAAAGTTTTAGCATTTTATAGTTGGCGTCTTTATTTTCTTTCAGATTCAACATTTTAAATTTATATTATAATTGTCTACCGTCTCCGATGATATAAGTTTAGTATGTGTAAGATCAATATTTTATATTATACGATTGAAATAACATATCAGCTTACAAAGGAGACAGAGTAAAGATAAACCCTAAGCTAATAACATTCAAATGAAAGGATTATAAAAATATGCCAAAAATTTATGAACATGTCTTGAGTGAACAATAGTTATTTCTATTTGTTATAAAACAGATTAACATAAGTTTTATAATGAAAAAGATTTTTATAAAATAAATAAAATTTTGTATTAAAGAATAGTTTTATAGTGAAATTTTACGTTTAAGGTATTTTTCGTTCAAAATAAATATATATGAGAGTTAATTTTAATCTTGACGTTTTACATTCAAAACGTAGATAAGGTTTTATATCACCAAGTGTCTATTAGTGTTTTAATTAGACATCAACTCACCATTACAGGCATCTATGTCCCTTTGGACACAACAAAACATCTAATAGAAATATTTTTCTAAGAAAACTCATAATTACACACACACAAAATGATGTGGCATCAATTAACATTAAGATGATTTTACTATTAAGCTTCAAAACTTTAAAGTTCAAACACTATTCTAAATAATAATCCTATGCCTACATGTTCACAAAATCTTTAATCAAGAAGTGGTAGATCATTATTTAAGTTAGAAAAGATTTGGAGAAAAACAACTAGATGGTGAGCGATCATTATTTAAGTTAGAAAAGATTTACAATATGAACACAAAGATTTTTATATCAATTAAGAGGGATGCCGGTTTAAGACAGTAAAGCTAATACCGTGAATTATGCTTTTGAGGGGGAGGAAATCAGTTAGGTGCAGTAATCCTAAAGTTCAAGAATTGCACAATAAGCCTGTTACACCGTATGTATTGCCTTACATCCAGTTTTGGTAAAATTAGATAAACAGTGACTATGACACAAAATGCAAGTAAAACAGAATTTCATATATAGATTTGTATATTTCTTTAAATATGTATATAATATTTATTTTAATATAATTTTATTTTATTAAAGTATAGCATTAAATCAATAAAAATATAATTAAGAAATAATCTGCAGCATAGCGTGGGTATAAACCCAGTGATAATAATAAATGAAGGAAGATCTCTATTTATATACATAAGGGAAGCTTGTGTAATAAGATAGAATTAAATACGAAAAGGAAAAATTACTTAAATATTTAGGAAAAAATAGAAAAAAGAAAAATATTATTATTTATAAAAAAAAAGAAAAAGAAATCATTCTCTCTCCAAAAAAAATATTAAGAGAAAAAAATATTATGGCTTAAACCAATGAAAGTTAAAAGAATTGATTTACAATCTTGGTTTAGCAAAAATGGGATGTTACAATATGGCATGATTGATACACCCATTAGTCCAGTCCTATCTTTATGCACGTACATGCTTCAGCTTAAAACCTGGTAGATATCAAAGAAAAAACAAAAAAACAAAAAACAAAAGTCGCATGCGTTTTGGGATAGAGGGGTTGAGAACTTGAGATCAAGTTTAAGAATATCTCCAATCCGTCACTTTAATTTCCACTCTATTTTAGAGTCATTTTATAATAGAGTTGAATTTTTCTCCAATCGTACTTTATTTTTAACTCTAAAAAGAATATTCTAAATATATTTATAGTTATACCCTTCTATTTATTAAGATTGTAAATTCAATTCATTAACTTTATTTTATTGATTATACTCAATAAAAACAAAATACTCAAAATATTTTTTTTATATATATTACGAAAAAAACGTAATGATTAATTATCATTATTAGTGTATTTGTTTCACAAATGATGAACTAATGTATTTCAAAGTGAGAAATTAGCTTTTTGATTTTTGATTTCCTTAAACCGAGCAAGGAATTTTTGAAATTGAATATTATCATTCTCTGCTAAAAGATCCTCTCGAGTTGGAACTTCCATTCCAACTTATATTGGTGCATCATGATCATGCTCATCCTCAATTATCATGTTATGTAAAATAACACATGTATTCATTATGTTATGTAATTTTTTTTTTTTGCCAAAAACAAACCTGACCTTTCATAATTGCAAAATGCGATTGGAGAACTCTGAATGCATGTTCTACATCTTTTCTACATGCCTTCTTGTTACTTGGCAAAATATTTTTTCTTTGGACCTTTAGACTCATGAATAATTTGCACTATGGTGGACCATTTCAGATATATACTATCAGTCAGATAATAACCCATATTATATTTTTTTCCTTGAGTGACATAATGAACATGAGGAGCGATACCTTGAGCAAGATTGGAGAAAGGTGGGAAGACTCGAGCACATTGATATCATTATAAGTGCCCGACATACCAACGTATGAATGTCACATCCAAAGATTATAATCTGCCGCAGCTTCAAGAATTATAGTTGGTGATCAACTAGGACCTGCATATTGTCCAGCCCAAACGGTAGGACAATTTTCCACCAAAGCATGCGATATAAACTACCAAGCATGCTTGCAAACCTCGTTTTTCACCAACGTAAAGACGACTCGTAATATCATTAGCTGTTGATGATCGTAAGTACTCCTCCGAGAAAATTTCTACTATAGCTCGACAAAATCTTTTCATACTTTCGATTATCAGTGATTCAGCTATCTTATTGTACTCATCAGTAGCATATACCGGTAGATCCTACGATAGCATCCGCAACACAGCTGTAATTATCTGTAGAGATGATAATCTAAGTTTACCAACATTATTTCTTCGTTGTGTGAAGTAGCTGTCAATGTCATGACCTTCAACTACATTCATAATATGAAGAAATAGAGAGTGAGACATATGAAATCTTCTGCGAAACATATCATTATTGTAAACTGGGGTCTCTGAGAAATAATCATTGAACAACCTATAATGTGCGCTTTCGTGATCACGATGGATGAAAGAACGTCCAGAAAATGAACCACCATGGATCATGTGATTTTGTTGTTGATTGAGAAGGAATTGGATGACCGAGTTGTTATTGGCAATAACTATATGTATCACTTCTTCTTCATAATCAAGATTATTGATGTTTCTATATTATCATCATCATCTGAAGAAGAAAATGAAGAAGATTCATTTTGAGAAAGAAGATTTAAAATGAGCAAGATAATAGGCATCTTATATAATGAAGTAAGTTATTTTTCAGAAGCAGCTCTGATATGCTGCAACGTGTCATCTAAGAAATTGACATGTGTTATTTTTTCTACTCTTTTTTTACCTATCTTTATCGAATTTTCTTTTATCAAACAAACACAAAACAAAGCTTTAGTTTTTTTTCTTTTTCTCCAAACGATTCTCTTTCACCCAACAAACAGAAATAAAAATCAAATCACTCAAGAAAGTAAAATCTTATATAATATAGTAATGTCAGTTGTCACCATTTTTACTCTTTTTTTTTCTATATATGATATAGATTTATGCTATTGTGATAAGTAACATGAGTTGTAGTGAGATTTATACTCGAGAGATCTCTTAGTATTTATTTTTATTCTAATTTATCTATAATGATTTAAATTAATTATTTTGTGTCAAATTTTATTTTTAATAGGTGTAAAAAATATATATTTGTGTTATGTATCTATTTTTATCAAATTTTTTTGTGATTTTTAAAATTAATTGTAAACATATTATTAGAGAGTAGACTTCTCCAGTAAACATATTAATTGTAAACATATTAATCGTAAACAAGAAGTTTACTTGAGAAGACTTCTCGAGTAGACTTCTCTAGGATAAAACAGTAATTGAGCCTGACGTTTTTTTTTTTGGTCATAAGGGTTAAGGTTGTAATTTCAGTACCTCTGTGAGTTATTTTTGTCAAACATGCAATAGGGGGTCTAATTTTGTATTTCAACTCAAATTTTGAGTCATATTCAGCAATTCCCCCTTGTTTTTATTTTCTTTGAGCTTAGATAATGATGAGGACATTATTAGTGAATATATAAGTCAACGATCGATGGGTGTAAAAAATTTAAATTGAAAAGAAATATTGATGATCAAACATCTCTTTTTATCAATATTTTGGAAAAAGAAATGAAACAACTTTTGAAGCAATTGGAAAAAACAAATTTACAAAGACAAAACCTTTTGGAGATCTAAAGTAGGAATTATGCATTCAAAGTTCAAAGAAATTTTTTTTTTTTTACTTTGAGACTTGAATTCCATACAAAATTTGAATATTAGTATATACGAATTTTTAGAAAAATGGGTTGACTAAGTGGTTCCCCCTTGATCGTGCCGCTTGTCGAGGTCGGTTGACTCGGTTTCGGTAGGCCACCTCCTCCAGTAGAGGGGTTTCAGATCCGCCAAGCCGATCCCCTTCTTGTATGGTGGCCTCTCTCCTTTTATACTAGCAATCTCCATGTCGTGTCTTCTCCATTCGGCACGCCAGGGAAGCAGGTGGTAATGATGATTCTTGCGTGTTTGGGAAAGCTCGCCAACTGCACGGAAACAGTACGCAGGAGTAGTTCGGCTGAACTAGCATGGCGTGTGTCAGTGTCTTGGGCAATTTAATGTCTACGTGTCGGGTCCCCTTTGGGCCTGGTAAAATCGGTCCCAACGGTTGCCCCCGACTTCTTGGCTAATCGAGAGATGAGTCGGGAAGTCGAATCCTCCTCAGCTTCCTATAAAATAAATGTGGATTACCCAATTCCCTTGCGATACGGGGCATGGCCGTCGCATCAGTTTAACTTCCGAGTAAATGAGAAAAGGGTGTTAACTCCGACCTTGCCACGTATCACGAGACGGTCCTAGCCAGAGGAATGAGCAACAAAAAACTCTCAACTCCGATCTTATTCATATGTCCCAGGGGAGCACGTTATCGATCAAGGGAGCTATGCTTCTAGAGAAGCGAGCCGCGAGGAGGCTTTAATAGTTTTCAACTCTGACCTTATTCGCATCCGGGGGAGTACGTCATTGGTCAAAGGAATTACGCTTACGGAGAAAATGAACCGTGTGACGGTCAGACTAAATATATATCGAGACTCGCCCCGTCTATGTTACGCATCCGGGGGAGTTAAATGTAGGATCCTATCCTGATTGGGGCGTGCATCCGGGGGAGTACGACGCTTGCTCAGGATAGGAGGATAGGCGCTCCCGGGGGAACTGATAGCTTGGCCAGTGGTGGACATCTCCCCAGAAGGATTTTACTTCTTGCTTCGTGAGGCACTACACAAGAAGCCGTCTTGCCCCCGTTCATCGGGGTTATGAGCGAGGTTATAGTCTCATGCGACCATGGGGATCGACATAAGACAATGACGCGGGCTAAGACACTGGCCCAAGGGCCAGAGGTGGCGCCGTTGGACGGATGTTCCCTGCGTCGTGGGACGCTAACCCAAGGGGGAGTCGCTACTCAAATTCAGCTGGTGCGGAGTAGGGTGTTTCCCGAGGGCGTTACCTCGACTCCCTTAGTGCCTAGACAGTCTTCATATTGTACTTATGCGGAAGTTTCTAGGTTTTGAGAACGTGCTTGTGACATACCCCGAAGGGGTAGAGGTCGAGAAGATATCAGGAAGAGAAAGCCTGCGAGTCGGCGACCTCAATTCCTGTGGTGCCTGAGTGGCGAGCATGTCCTTGCAAGGAGCACACTGTCATCGCGCGACCTGCTAGAGGGGACTAGCGGGAAAGACCCGGGGGTCTGTGAGGCCTGAGCTCTAGAATCCCGAGGGGATAATGCCCCGGAGGGCGAGCAAGTCCGCAGAGGAGCTTACTCAGGGTGCGCACGGTCCTCGGAGGGAGGTGGCACGAGGCAAGCCATGAGGGTCTGCTGGACCAGAGTCCTGAATTTCTACAGGAATGGTACCCTGGAGGACAGGTAAGTCCGCGGGGGAGCATGCTAAGAAATAGGGAATTAGGAGGAGTGTACACAGATAGGGAGATAGAAAATAAATGTGCGTATACAAGGAATATTATAAATACGATAAAGGGGAAGAGTTACACTATTGCTCATGTGGGACGGGTGCGCAATCACATAGGCAAGAAGCTACATGGAAGTCTTAGAAGGAAAACACGCAAGCAGGATATCAAACAATCACGCAAGCAAGAAATCAAGCAATCATGCAAGCAAGAAATCAAACAATCATACAAGCAAGAAATCAAGCAATCACGCAAGCAAAAAATCAAACAATCATGTAAGCAAGGAATTAAACAATCACACAAGCAAGAAATCAAACAATTATGCAAGCAAGAAATTAAACAATCATGTGAGCAAGAAATCAAACAATCATGCAAGCAAGAAATAAAACAATCACACAGGCAATAAATCAAACAATCATGCGAGAAAGAAATGAAACAATCATGCGAGCAAGAAATCAATCAACATGCGAGCAAGAAATCAAACAATCATGCGAGCAAGAAATCAAACAATCATGCGAGTAAGAAATCAAACAATCATGCGAGCAAGAAATCAAACAATCATCTGAGCAAGAAATCAAACAATCATCTGAGCAAGAAATCAAACAATCATGCGAGTAAGAAATCAAACAGTCATGCAAGCAAGAAATCAAACAATCATGCAAGCAAAAAATCAAACAATCATGCAAGCAAGAAATGCAACTTTGGCCGCTAAGACTATATGTGGGATGGCCAGAATATTTCCACGGTCGTGGGTACCGTGAAAACCGCCGCGAGGCTCCAGCTGCCCGGACGGTTACGTTTGACCCACAGGCGTGGCCCTTGTGCAATCCGTCCCCGGGATCATACTTTCCCGAGAGCGAGTGGTGGTTTTCCTGTAAGGGAGTGAATTTTATACCGTAGCGACTGTTCGTCAGTCGATTTTCTCCTTATCTTGGTGGGACCAACGACTTTCGTTTGAGCCTTCTCGTGCAATCCTTCGACACTGGTGAGTGCGGTCCATGTGGCGGGTCTCTGGTGGTTTGAAGTGCAGCGCGTCACTTCGTGCAGCATGCACCACTTATCGAGAACCGCTGGTCACTTTTTATGCTGAGACGGGCTGCCTTTCTCTCTCTGCATTAAATGCGCGTCACTTTCCACACACCGCTCGAGAGACTAATAATTACGGAACCGCCACTGAATTTTGGTTTTTCCTGACCGACGCAATCCTCCTTGCATGTCGCTTCGATTTCTTCTTCTTCTATAAAACCATTGAGTCCGTGATTATGTGGTTTCACTCAATTTCCGAAGCGAACCGCAGATTTCTTTCTTCTTAAATTTTCTTTTTCTGCCACACATCTCTCTTCTGTTCAGTTGAGATATCGGCCTCAAGTTTGTCGTTTGACGAGTGGAATGCCCGCTTCTCGTGGTCCTGGGGTGAAGCCGAGAGCATTGCTTGGACGTCTTCGATGGAGGTCCCTTCCGACCACCCTCCATCGGTATGCACGCCGGACTCTTTGGAGAAAGTCATGTCGACGAACCTTCCCCACTCCTCCGGTTTCGCCCGATCTTCCCCGGTGAGGGGTACCTAGCGGATCACCCGCTGCGATACTGTATCGCGATCCACGATGAGTACATCTTATACGGCATCTGAGGCAGCCTTCCTCGGATGGTGGTCGACTTCTGCTGTCGGCATCTACCCCAGCCAGCTCCACCCTTTGACGTGGGGCTTCCTTTGCACTTACCAGGTCCTGTCAGACCGGTCTTGGGTCCGCATCCTCCACGGTGCTGCTGTCCTATAAGCTTTGCAACCTGACCGCCGACGCCCTCCGCTATACTCTGCACACCAGGAATGGGTGTACCGCTGCCATCCACAGGGACCGCTCGGGGAGTCGCGACTTGGCACGAGCGGTACTTCTTTTGGACGATGCCTCCGGATGTCAACGTACAGCTCACCTGGCACCCACGGGGTAGGGCTGGTAACAGCTGTTTTCTTTTTAACGTTTGCTCTGGTCGTCAGGACTATCCTTTATCCTTTGGTTTCTGCTTTGTCATGTTCTGAGACGACGTTGATCTTTGAGCAGGTTGAGCTATGCTAACTGCTCGCGGTATAGAGCGGTACAGGTCGTTTAACATCCTGCTCTTGCCGACGAGCATCGGGGCGAGCTCACTTGTTCTCCCATCCCGCGTGATGTCAGACGTCCCAGGTAACGATTCTGGACTTTCTGCTTCTGATCCTACACTGGTCCTACGAATCTCGTTTACCGATTCTACCTTGGCAGGTTTCCGAGACCGGATCGAGGAGATCTAGGACCTCTATGCTTCTGATGGCTGCTTGCCCAAAGTGAGGTTTACGCGGAGTGCACACAGGACACCCATCCAGACGCCGCGTCAGAGGCCTCGAGCCAGCTCCCCCAAAGGGGAGGCTTCATTTCGGCCTTCACGCCGGAGGCGCATCACCGGATCTCCCGTGGTGAGGGCGACATGGTCCCCCGGTCCTTCTCTCGTCCGCCCCGCACTCACCTCTTTGGAGTCTGATTCCTCTGCCAGTAGCAGGGCTTTGAGGGAGGTCGATGCCCCCGTATACATAGGGACCGTCAAGAGGTCCAGGTCCGTGCGAGCTCCTGCCCCAGTCCCTGCTATGCTGGGCTCGCCGAAGGGGATGAGCGTCTCTTCAGAGTCGGAGCCGATATTCGTGTCTCCTCTTCCAACCGCTCTCTCGACCCGCGAGCTCACCGGATGGCGGCTGACAGCCTCAGATCTCACGCCATCTCTGGACGCTGTGAGTTCCTTTTTTGGGACTTCCTCCCTCTTCGCTTCCTAGTTCTTCGTCTCTCACTTGCTGCTTTTGTTGTCGACAGAGTCAGCGCTCGCTTGCGAAGCTCGAGCACGAGCTCCACTCGGCCAAGCATCGGGAACAGGGCCTCACAGACATGACTGGCGAACTCCAGGCTGAACTCCTAGTGATCCAGGACCAACTCACCGAGGCCCAGACCTCCGCTCGAGGGGAGGATCTCAGTGCGGAGATGGAGGGCCTGTCCCTAGCGCTGATGGATAGCCAACGGGATATGGAGGCTCGGAATTTGGAAGTGCAAATACTCCGCCAAACCCTCATGGTATACCGAGGGTTCACTCTCGGGGCCGAGACGGACCTGGCGTTGATAGCAGCCGCAGCCTTCACGAGCAGCCAGGCTACGATCTGCAAGCTTAGGCGGAAGCTTGAGGAGGAACAACGATAGAGAGGAGCGCTAGCGCTGAATACTCCTGGGGCGGCTGGAGGCGCGGACCCTTCTTCACCGACGGGATCTTCACGCTTGCCAGGATTTTAATTAAGATATCTTGTTTCAGGGACTTTTTCTCTTGTAAATTGTAACCTCGAACCTGGATCGGTGGCCGTTTTTTGGCCCGTTTGCTTTTGTTTTTTAATGCACTTCAGTTTGCTTCATATATCTTTGTCTTTTACGCGTTTCTTTTGTACTCTGCTTCGTTTTTGTGGATCTGATCTTTCGGCTCAGGGGCCAATACGTGTGATGGTCTCGAAGCCTTGAGTTTTGTTGAGTAGAACTGTGGCTTGCGGGCTTTCTATGTTTTTTCCCATAGTTAGCCCATATAGACCGCTTCCTTCATGGAACGCTCGCTGGTGATCCCCCCTCCTTCTAGCGCCAACTGTTCATGAGCAAATTCTGAGATGCCACGTGGAGGTGTGTGATTCGTCTGGGGGGTGGAGCTTTGTCTCTGAGTTTTGTCCTCTGGGGGGAAAAGGTGACGTGTTGGTCCAGGGCAGAAGCCTGTTTATGTCCTGACAACGGGATGATCGTAATACGGAATCCTGCACACATTACATATGAGGTCGGTCGGGCCTTTCGGGAAGACCGAAAGGGGGTTCTCCTCCTGAAGGTTCTCCGACGCCCAAGTCAATGAACGTCCTACCAGGAACTAATACTCAGGAGGGGAGTTCTACGGGTTTGGGGTGAGAAGTCTCGTCCCGGGATCGAGACATCTGTCTGTTTACAGGTGTTTCAAGAGGTATTCCATACAAATGGGAGAAGATACAGCCAATATAAAGGTGAAGTTCCGGGTCAAGGAGAACTTATCCTGGAGGGGAATTCATTCGGGAGAACAAAAGGTTTCCCCTTGATCGTGCTGCTTGCTGAGGTCGGTTGACTCGGTTTTGATTGGTCACCACCTCCATTAGAGTTTCAGATCCGCCGAGCCAATCCCTTCTTATATGGTCGTCTCTCTCCTTTTATACTAGCAATCTCCATGTCCTGTCTTCTCCATTCGGCGCATCAGAGAAGCAGGTGATGATGATGATTCTTGCGAGTTTGGGGAAGCTTGCCAACTGCCCGGGAACAATACGCGAGAGTAGTTCGGCTGAGCTAGCATGGCGTGTATCAGTGTTTTGGGCAGTTTAATGTCCACGTGTCGGATCTCCTTTGGGCTTGGTAAAATTGGTCCCAACACTTACAACTACTTCTTTTAAACATATTTTTAATAATATTAGTACATTTGAAAGTGATGTAGAAAATCATTAATTTAGTAATTTTATGGTTATGATTTATTTTAAACTAGATTAGGACCCGTGTATACACGGGTTTAGAAATTGTTTTAAAATTTATAAATAATAAATTGAAAACAAAAATAAATAGCTTTGATTATATTTATTTCTGTATTCATATTCGACTTTTTATTAGTTAAAATATTTATTACACATGGTAAATTTTGGTTCATTGACTCACATACATTTCAATAATATTAACTTAGATTGTGATCTCTATATATATATTGATTTATATTAACTACTCCTACATAACCTGTTAAAAAGAAACTGAATATAAAAAAAAGTAAAAAACGAAATTAGATTATTGTGAACATTAAAAATTAAGATTGAGAATATTTTTGCAAAACCACTTATAATTGAACTGATTATAGAAACTGACTTTCTCCTTCATTTTATATTTATTTTATTTTTTAAACAAATATGACTAACATGAAAAAGTAAATAAAATAAAATTAGAACATTGTGAATATTAAAAAAACTAAGATTGAGAACAGTTTCGCAAAACCACTTATAACAGAATATTTAAAGTAACTGGCTTTCTCCTTTATTCTATTTTTTTTTTTAACAATAGTGATATTTACTAAATTTATATTAATCTTTAATTTAATCGCGACACAGGTCAAAATCTGAATGAAATGATTCGCCACATATCACAATCATATGAATCACTAACTTTGATACATCCAAATATTCAAAACACAGAGACTATTGCAGATTCTTAGCAATATTAACCCTACTTTACTTGTAGTTCTAACACTTTATCAACTATTTTTGCTCTATTTTGCTGCATTAAAATTTTTGGTACACAATTTGAGTCCTTCGATTATTTTGTTGATGAAAATTTATGAGAAATTTTATGTGTTTATATAGATATAGATTACATTTTTTTTTCCTTTTAAGATTAGTGTTTTAACTTTTTTCATTTTCCAAATTGAAATATCTCTTTTTACTAACTTTTGTTTTTTTTCCTAATTGTATTTTTTTTTAGGATTAGTGTTTTAAGTTATTTTCATTTTCTAAATTGAAATATATATATTTTTGTTCTATTATTAATTTAATCACTACACATGCCAAAATCTGAATCGAATGATTCCTCACATGCCACGATTATACGAATTACTAACTTTGATGCATCCAGCTTTATATAATAAGATTTTACTATTTTTATGTATTTTTATTTTGAAAATTACTTTGTGGTTAATTATTTAAATATATGTTATTGTTATATTTAAAAATTTTATTTTTATAATTTATAATAGTATTTATGTGTAAAATAATAACATGGTATTATTCGCTCCTCTATTTTATAATGGAAAAGTTTTATTCTATAATAATCATGTATATGAATAGGGAATAATCCTATTTGGCAGCTTGACACATCAACATTTTAGATTAATTTAGAAGTGATAAGTGGCTAACTAAAATTAAAATAACCCAATAGATAGTTATCATTAAATAAATTATATTAGTTAGATATAAAACTGCATTTTAAAAAATTGAAACATCTATTTATTTATTATTTTAAATGATAAAACTGAATTGAATTTGAACTAAAAATAAATCAAGATATATAGAAATCATAGAAAACTACTTCTTTTTACTGAGAAAAATGGAAAAAAAAAAGATTTCTCAAAGAAAATTTTAGCAAAAAAGAAAAAAAAATTAAGAATAGTGGTGGAACTCTGATGATTAATGAACTAATTACATAACAAATAGATATTTATTTGAAAATAGAATATAGATGTAATTTGATGATAAAAAGAGCATAAAGAAAAATTAAGAAAAAGAAAAAAAAATTATTATCTGGGTGATGTGTGTAATAGTTCTATATGATGGTATTTTAAAAATTAAACAAAAAGTTATAATTATTAAAACAAAATCATAATTATATTTGATAGGTCTCTCCAAAAATAGTATATTATAATGTTATAAATTAATTGATAACATAAATTAAAATATACAAAATATAGCTTTATACAACTATATATATATATATATATAATAGGACAAAACTCAATTATTATATTTACGAAGTAATGTTGTTCGTGAGAAAATTACGGATTTTTACGGGGATGTGTGTGTTTGTCCGAGTAGGACAGCTGAGCCTATTAGATTAGGCATCGAGGGTTGAGCAGTATACACTATCTGGATGAGAAAATTTTTGGGTCGTGCAAACATTCGCAGCGGGTGAATCGGGCCTTTGGAAAATTGGAAATAGGTTTTCCTCTCAAAATTTCTCTGATGCTCAATTTAGATTATGTCCCGCAGTGAACATATATTCAGGAGGGCAGATGGATGGTGATGGTTTTATAGTTTGGATACCCCGTCTGAGGATCGTCGTGATACTCTTCTGTCATTTGGTAAAGGAGAATGTGAAATGTATTAACTTTTGATAGAATGGGGATGGAGCTCTCTCTTAATGGGGATGTAGTAAAGAGAGAGGGAAGAAGTGAATGTTAATCTCAGTTAGCACTCCTTTGGGGGAACATTAGAAGATCTTCAGCCTCTCGCCTCCGGGGAATGCTTGGGGGATCTTCGGCCTTTCTACTCCTTTTTGACCTCTTTGTCTTTTCTTATACACCTTTCTCTCTAATATGTCCCATCTGAGAGAAACGCTTAGAGAGAGTACATATGCTACCACAGAACACTCATTGGGAAGTCCGTCATATACCAAGGAACATTTAGGTAGGGAGTCGTTAAACAAACTTAGACACCAAGTTCATCATTTCGGTCAAGCCTAACGTATCATTCACCTATAGGATACGATAAATATGAACCCAACAAATATATTATATTTGCAAAAATTTATAGGTATAGACATATTTTATTTTTATAACAAAATATATTTTATTTTTAAAAAACTCACGTATGTGCGGATATTAATCTAGTATTAGTGAAAAATAGAGTAAAATTAAAAATGGTCTAACTTTACGTTTCTAGAAGTCTATGAAGTTTATCCAACTCAGTTATGATAGCATTTGGAAGTGGATCAGTAGCATGTTTTTGGCTCGTCACATTTTTTTTTTTTTCACTTAACATTGTATTTATCCCATCAAATATTTGAGTTTTTTTTTTTTAATAATGTTGGATTCAATACTTCAACTATGTACATATGTCATACCAAAAAAAAAACTATGTACATATGAAGTACAATAATATAGCAAAGAAATCTTTTATTTCCGTTTCTCTTTGTAATGTGTACAGAAAGGTTGACTCATTTACTAAATAAAGTAGAGCATAGTGGGTTAATTTCAGGGATTCGATTTTTTCAATGAAGGTCTTTCTATTCATCACTTACTTTTGTTGATGATAGTTTGTTCTTGTGTAAAGCCACTGTTGACCAATGCAAAGCTTTCAATGAAATTCTCAGCATCTATTGTGAAGCAACATGGCAGGGAATAAATTTGAACAAGTCTTCAATAACTTTTGGTTCAAAGGTCGATAAGCAGATTCAAGGTGATATTCAGGCCGAGATGGGTATTTTTAATGAAGGAGGTACTGGATCATATCTTGGTCTCCCTGAATGTTTTAGTGGCTCTAAAATTGAGATGCTTGATTACATCAACGATCGTATAAAGTGAAGAATGTCTGGTTGGTTTGCTAGAACTCTTTCCTTGGGAAGAAAAGAAGTTCTCTTAAAAACAGTTGCATTGGCAATGTCAATCTTTGCAATGTCCTATTTTAAGCTTTCCAAAACCACTTGTGCTAGTTTGACTTTGGCAATGGCTCAGTTTTGGTGGAATTACATGGAAAATAATAGGAAAATCCATTGGGTAAGTTGGGAGAAGTTGCGTCTCAAAACAGCTAGGAGGTTTGGGTTTTAGAGACATTGAATGTTTTAATCAAGATCTTCTGGCAAAGCAATCTTGGAGATTCCTTCAAGATCCGGATAGCTTGGTAGCCCATTTCTTTAAAAGTGGATATTATAAAGATGCTTTTGTGCTTAAAGTTGTTCTAGGATCTAGACCTTCTTTTGCTTGGAAATCAATTCTTTTTGGGAGGGAATTACTTTTATCTGGTCTGAGAAAGGAGATTGGTAATGAGAATGACACTTTAGTGTAGATGGACTCCTGGTTGTGCGATGGGAGTATGAGAAGGTCGTTAATGATGAATCCAATCAACAATTTTAATATGTGGGTTAGTGATTTTATTGATCAAAGATTAAGAATTTGGAATTCGGCTGATATATCTTTGATAGTAAAGAAAAGGCCGGCGTTTCAGGAAGAAGACTCTTGGTCTTGGATACACAATAAGAATGGTGATTACTCAGTTAGGTCTGGGTATTGGCTTGCTTTTCAGCATAGCAAGAAAGAGCTTACTCAGAAAATTTCTATGCTTCCATCAACTAATGGGCTTAAGGATTCAATTTGGTGAATACAAACGGCTCCAAAGATTATAAACTTTTTATGGAGAGTTTTAAGTGAAGCATTGTCGGTGGTAGATAATCTGATTTCCAGAAGCATAAAATTGGATGCTCGCTGTCAAATGTGTGGAATGGAAGGTGAGAATGGAAATCATATTCTGTCAGTTGCTCTGTTGCAAGACATGTTTGGGCTTTGTCCGGTTTTCCATGTCCCCAAGAAGGTTTTGACCAGGGTTCGATCTTCACTAACATGAATTGGTTGTTATGTTCCATTAGTATGATTCATATACCAATGGAAATTGAAAAATCAATGCCATGGAGTTGCTGTGAAAAAATCGGAACAATTTTTTGTTCAAAGGAGTTACTTTCTCGCCTTTAGTTACTATGAAGAAGATATGATATTGAACAATGGTTTGCGGCACATAATATTGATATGAAGCGTTTAAACATAGCTCAGTCTTACCAGGTCGAAAGAGAAGATGTAAGGACGTTAACTCATGAGGGATAGCTTAAATGTAGCATTGGGCATTCATGGTCAAGATAAAAAAAAATTAACGCAGCGTGGGTTTTAAGAGATGGAAATGGTAAAGTTCTCCTTCGTAGCAGAAGATCTTTTTCACAGTTGGCAATTTATTTGATGCCAAAATTAAAAGCATTTGGTGGGCTACAGAAAGTATGGCAAGCTAGAGATTGGGTAAAATTTTATTTGCATCCGATGCAACAGAATTGATGAGTTCTTTTTCTCGACCTAAAACATAGCTTTTCTTCAAATCGTATGTTTTCTTTGAAGAAGACGATTCTTTTGTGAAATGTGGAGATTGAAAAGCCTGCAACTAATAGAGGTGTAATATTTTTATGTGGCTATGAATTCTCTATCTTGGCTCTTTAACCTTTTTGATAATGAGAGACGTGATGCCTCTATGTGATGTGGTGTGCTTTTTGGATTATAGTATAGTGTCGAATAGATATAGCTAAATTTTATTAACTCTTAGTACTCTCATGTTTGAGGCTTTTCTAAAATTTGTTGGGTTTCTTTGATCTATGTTGTAGCTATTATTGGCTTGTTAATATTATCCAGATGAAAAAGAAAAAAGAAATACAATAATATAGTAACTTGCCATCGAGGAGAGTGACAAAGCGTGAGTGAAAAAAAAAAATTGAAGTAAATTCTATCTATTAAAAAATACAAGTGAAAATTAAAAACAAAATAACCAAAAACAAAGAAAAGCTAATGGAACAAAACACAAAGTAGTATCTAAACCCACAAAACAAAACAAACAAAAAATACTCTAGAAAAGGATATAAAACTGAAAACAAAAATGAAATGAAAACTATCAATAATTGAGAATCACAACTAGTTATCAATATGGAGGGACACTAAGAAGCGGTAGAGCTTTTGAGGTCAATAACGATGACATTTATATTCTCTTTGCTTCCTCTAGCAATTGCAAGCTCTGCCAAAACCACCGCAGCCTTTGTCGAGCTTGATTCACTTTTCACTCTGTCAAATTTATTTATTTAAAAAAAAAATCGTTAGATCATTAGTCTTATAGTCTTAAAGCTACGTATATATATATATATATATATATATACACGTAAAAGTAAAACAAACGCTCAATTATAATCTTAAAACTCACACAAGTCCCTCTATAATTTATAATGCAAACAAACGAAATCAATTATATTTTATTCTTTTGGTTGTAAGAAGCTATACAAATTTGGGAAAAACAAAATTAGTATAGTAAGAATTCTAACCCGTCAGGTGAATTGCCGTACAGACAACGTTTGACAAGCTGATATGTGTCGTCGTCGGAGACAACCTCCCATAGGCCTTCGCATGCCAGTACAATGAAATCATCTATCATTGTTCGCTTATGGATCTTCAATTTTTGATCTACACCGCTCTGTCCGGAAAAAAAAATATTCACAAAATTTATTTGGTTACCAACAATTTTTTTGGAAAAATTTAACACCCTTGTTGAAATCCTCTGAGTAACCTAATTAAACTTTAATAAAAAAAAAATAACACACACTAGTGCCAAGAAAAAAAAATATTATCACAAGAAATAAATTTACCTGGTGGTGATGGAGATGGCAAAGGGGTAAAGCGATTCCGCCGTGAGAGTAAAGAACCATCCTTGCACCGCCACGACAAAGTACAATCACCTCCTCTTTTCCGACTATTGTTACCACCGCTTTCGCTGTGGAGGTCCCCACCGTACCCACCGCCTCCAAAAAACATGATCTCATAACTTTGTTCCAGTCAACCGCCACTCCACGGCCGTGGCATGCTGTTACTTCCTCCTTCACGAGTCGACAGAGCCTCTCCTCGAAGAATTTAGCGAGCCTAAGACCGTTGAAGATTCCAAAAATATCGTAAGATGGAATCTCGTCGATGACGGTGGAAACGGCGGTTGTCATAGCTCTCTGCCGTCCCATGACTGAGACTACTCCGTGGCCGGCTTTTTTTTTTCCTTCTTGATCGTTAATTACCACGTCAGCCATCAGTGAATCGACAGGGACGTCTGTTGCTTCTGATGTCGACCCTACATCTCCTAAGATTATATAGAGGAAAAACTGTATTAATTAGTCCTCAATGGGAAATATATATAAATGCATTTGGTATAATTTTTATACGTTTTATTTCAGTAAAATCAAAGTGAAAGGAATTTAGAAAATATAGTTCCTCTGAAAATACATATTTTAGAAAAGAATTGACCGAACGACATTCAAAATTTTATGTCGATTTTAATCATAAACCAACACGTACCGCTTATTAATATACTCAGTCACCGAAACTGTTTCTGGCTTAGTTTCTCACAAATGATTTTTCTTTTTCCTGTTGAATACACATATGACTATTTTGGGTATGACAGATTGCCAGTTTTAATATTTTGTTTTAAGGTACTAATCGAGGAGAATAAGTTGTTAACCAAGAAACAAAAATTGGCCTTTAAGTGCTTACAAACTACTCACAAACACTGTGGTCTACCAACAACAATAAATTTTGGCTTCTTCTTATCTCAAAACTTATAAAAAATGACAGCTTTGTGCAAATTAAGATTCAAATACGCTCTTAAAAATCGAATACTAAAATTAGTGACTATAATGGAATTATTACCGTTTTCTTCGATTTTTGGTAGTTTAACAGATTTGCCCTGGCCGTCAACGGTGAGTTCCGTATCAGCCATTCGTGGTCGCTTGCCATCGCCGGTGTCGCAATCGCCGGCAAGAATGGGTACAGTAGTATCCGTTTCCATGACAATGACTCCTCTTGAAGTAATGTTCGACAACTAACCCATTCGTTGTGGTGCGGATAAAAAGTATATTATATACATAAAAAAAAAGTATACTATATGCGTAACATATGCTTATGTGTGTTTGTATATATATAGACACCCATATCTTGTCGTGCCTTTTGTCTGTTATTATTATTATTATAAAGGAAAAAATCAAAAAAATGAAAGACGGTCGACAGACCGCCACTTCTATCATGGAACAAAAAAAGGCCTTATATAGAAACCGTAATCTAGACAAGTTAGTAGACCGATACTTCATTCGTATTTGTGAGTATCTTCGGATATCAAATCCGATTACTCTTTTGTTGTTGTTTTCGAAACTTTTTTCTGTGACAAATTCTTTTTATATATATATATAACTAAAGGATAAAGGTAAATTTCGAAAGGGAGAATTTCAACTGTTTTGTAATGAGATAGATAAGTAGTATATATGGGATAGTCATAATTTCTTATTAATTTTTATATGATGAAAGGGTTTAAAAATATTAAACTAAAGTGATATTTTGTTAATCTTTTAGATAATTGCGTCACGTGAAACGGAACATTTATTTTATATGTAAAATGGTTATAGTTTTCTTTTTTTTTTGCCAAAAACAACATAAAATGAATGCTTTATTTCAAATTGACATGTTTTTTTATATATATCAAACAAATAGCACAATCTTTTTATTCAAAAGAACCTGTTTTGCTTTTTTGTCAACTAGTCTCGAAATACCATGTTATTTATTAAAATAACATATAGCCTCCTGAATTCATTTGATAAAGATACCAACGCTATTTACTATTGTATAAAGCATTTAAATATACAACATGGATAAGTCAGAAAATATATACATACGCTGTGAGACCATATACAATTATTATTAAATCCAATTGGAATACGTAAACAACAAATTTCTCAAATTTTGTTTTTTGTTTGTTAACAATATAAATCTTTTAAAAAGTCGCAAGCTTGGTCGAGAAAATATCTTTTTCTTTGAACAAGAGCCTTGTAGTTATGTGGCCAGTTGCCACCTTGGGCTACCGAGTCACATTTAATGTGTTACCCACCTCCCCCTGAGCTCCTCCTCATCATGGGGTTAAAAAAATGTTGACAAAAGAAGTTAATCTTTTTCTTTTCCAACAATCGTATCACGTTGCTCCTCGAAATTATTGCTCCCATTGGACCATTTGTATCTATATGCATTAGGATCATAAATTACGTTTTATGGAAAGAAACAAAAAAAAAACATCATTTTTTTCTGCAAAGGGAGGTCCGTCCACTAACGGACACATATAATGAATTAAACGACACACGTCTGTTTCATAACTTGCATGCATTTTTGTTCGTCAACTTGCATATGTTTTAAAAAGCTTAAATTAAAAGGAAAACAAATAAGAAATAGCTTTATGAGAAGGATATATATACAAGATTTTAAAGTTTTCTTGGAATTATCTCTTTTAGGGTGTGTATGTGTTAATTGGAATATATGAGCATGGGTAATGAACTCATGATCCACCAATAAAATCCAAAATGGGTTTCTCATATGTTCGTTGGTCAACTTTACGCGGATATCATAAACATGCAGATGAATATAGACACCACAAATTAAATAAATCAAATTAGCCAAATATATGTACCGACACCACTGAATAAAATGAATTACAAGTTAAAAAGGTTATATATATTTCTTACATGTAAATGTTAAATGAGAATAACAAACATTCCACTGAAGTTTTAGTAAACAAAATCCCTGAACCAAAAATAATAATTTAAAGAACATAATTTTATTGTCCGTCTTGTAAATCTACTAGTTAGAGGAAAAATTTACAATAAGGTACCTGACCGAGTGGCCGGTGAACTTAAGTAGATATGGATCGTTAGTTGAACCAATGAGCGAAAGCGGTCGTCACTCACTCGGCAGTTTTTAATAATTAGTAGCAAAATAAAATAAATAAATCTATCACATACTAGAGTTTTTAGCATTTTTGCTAATAACATACATAGACTTCTGTGAAGTGAGATATAGCTTTTGAGTTTGATTATTGGTAACCTTATGCCATATCGTGATATAACGATCCCATTTTATTAGTGGTATAGAAATCTATAAGAGATGGCGATACATTTATAAACAGAATTTTTTTTAGCAATGCGATAATATATAGTATCACTTTTCCGTACTATTTATTTACCATTCATTGAAACACAAGTTTCATTACTATTTTTGAAGTGCTTTCAAACGATCGCTATCCTTATTTTATCAGTTGAGAGCATTTGGACCGAAATCCACAGTACAAGATACTGTGGAACTGCAACGTGGTCGCACATTGTACTACAGTATCTTTTGTATATTACGATAAAGACTTACGGTAAGAAAACCCATTCGAAGAGGAAATACAACGTGGCATTGCCATTGGAGGTCTCGGAGCAATAATAAACAAACTGTTTATCTTTATCAACTCGTACGTAACCGTTGCAGCACACGTCATGTGATTGAGATCTCTGTATTTGATAAAAACTTTGGTTTTAGAACAAACAGTACCGAGTCAATCTAACTAACCAATACTGTAACGACACGTGAAGAAACCACTCTTTTCCACTTCTCATTTCTGAATTTTTGAATCTTCCTCATTAGCTGAATTCTATCTTTCCATTTCTAAATTACCAAGTCCACCATTGGGTACTCTTCGATTCGTACCCAAAAAAAAATATATTTTTTATTGATCGAAATAATAGAATAGTAATTATATAATACTATTTTAAAATAACGGTGTATGATACAAAGATATCAAGTATTATATTTTTGTACCATCATTTTTTTTTACCGTTTTACTGAATAATTATACAGAAAACAATACACGTTGTATCATAATAGTACACCAGTTCACCAGTCAAAACTAACGTTAGAATTGTAAGTTTCAAGTAACGTCAGGATAATATACTTCTAGTGCTTTACGAAACTCAATTATTTGATAAAATTCAAAACTGACAAATCGAATAACGTTTATCGTTCATTAATTCTTTTAGATAATTATTATATGATTTGATTATATCTTTGTTAATAATTCAACTGTTTAAAGTTTAAAAAGAAAACAAAAACCCAAATTTCTTTGCGACTCCTATATGTAAAAAACATTTTCTTAAACATCTTTTTAAATGAAACAAAGAAAGATAAAAAAAAAACAAAAAAACACAAAGATAAGCCTTAAAAAAGAGAATACAATAAAGATAACTTCAATTTCAACCAAAGAAATATAGAATCATTCCAAATTTGATTTAGAAACTGAAAAAATCAATTGGTTAACGCTTTTAAACCAAAACAAAACAGCAAAATCTAAAGCAAAAGTTTAATAAAAATGATAAGTAAATGAGCTTTAGACAAAACCATAACCAACCTATCGTTTGGCTAGACAAAGTGCCCTGCACCTTTTTTACTTCTCCCACACCTTTTTCATATAAAATATAAATATTTCATATTTACCATAAGTTCTAATTTATGAAGATTGTTTCTTATTCACACAGATTGCTCAAATCCCCTCGACCAAATTAATCGTCTGCGTTCAAGTAAGCAAATCAGATGACAAAGCCAAACTGGGCCAATATCAGTGGAAGCCCAAACCACAACGAAATTAATCCAATTTGCAACAGTCACCTTACCTGTTTTAAGTCAATTGCTTGTCGCTGCGTCTACGTCTGCGACAGAATAAAACGACGGTTACTGTAGCAATCAACAAACTAAATGACTTCATTGGAGGCGTTGATGGAGAGAAAAATAACCGCAGCAATGGTCGCGTCAACTTAAAATTACCGCATGAAAAATTCAGTGTTTCACAAACAACACCGGTGGCCATCCTTAACAGTGTTCATTTTCAGCGGCAATTTTTCTCACTGTTGCCGCAGTCACTTGCTTTTTTTTTTACTGCATGCATCGATTAACAAACGAACAAGGCTAATGTTAAATTTCAAACAAAAAAAAATCATTTTTACATCAGATGCAACATTGTTTAAATAATACTAAGACTAAGTAAAATTCAAAGGCAAAACTAATATTTATCTTTCAGTATAGCCCACATATCTCAGATTCAATCTTGGAATTGTTGAGATGCAATTTCTAACTTTTTGTCAATCAATTGAGTGAGTCGGGAATGCTAAAAAGTGAAAGTGCATACTTGTGATAGTACGGATAGATGGGAAGTACTTAACAAACATAAGTGCAGAAAAATAAAGAACACACAAGTTCGTTAACAGGGGTTCGGCTTTCCCTACATTCCCCAGATTTTGTCTAAAATAGTTACATTAGAACAAAATAAATCAATTACATGATTGTATGAAATTTTTTCTACATGAAATCCTACTATGAATCTTCACACATCCAAATTTTCTACGGATTGTTAGATTTCTAAGAACACTACCAACAAAACTTATAAATCTACATTTTGTCTATCTGGTGAGGGCGACGCCACACTCACGTGTGCCGTCAATGATACCCTTGGTGTAAACCCTTATTAATGAGACAGCCTTGATATATATACTAATCGCTTGACCCTAAAACTTAGAATCTTTGGCGATCTTAAATAGATACAACTTGCCTTTATCTATTTACCAAATCTGTTGCAGCGAATACATCATATCCTAGCAACTTGGTCCAGCTAAGCAAATCAATTGTCACATCATCTTTTATGCAACGTCAAGTATTTTTCTCATGATATGTCTCATACATCAGAGGATGCACCTGATCGCCACAGTTTACGTATGTTATGCGTAAATAGTTGTATAACACTCACATCAAGTACTTTCTCAACATATGTGTCAGCTCTCTGCCACAATGCCTTTATCTCAACTTCTACATCATCTACATTAACTCTCCTTAGCAGTCTATGTATTATGTAGTACGCTCTTTCTCTACTCATTCTAACTTCTTTGTCAATCAATTGAGTGAGTCAGGAATGCTTAGAAGGAGGACCACCATGCCGCCTAGCATTCCTTTCCCTCCAAACATAGGTGAGTGTTGTTTGGAGAACATACCTTTGGAGGAATGAGTTAATCTGCGAGGTATTGCCCTCTGAGACAAGCAGCAAAATATATGCCCAAGTCGATGTGTATCTATGGGTAAGAAGTCTTAGGATTAGAGCTAGGATGGTAGAGTTAATACTTTTTGGAAGAAACCCCTTTTGGAAGAATGACCGAATAGCAATAGTGAAGTCTCTGCCAATAACCAACCAGGCTGCTTTAAAGAACTTTGCAGGGTACCCATCCGGACCTGGGGATTTGCTGCCTCGCATAGCAAATAGTACTTCAGGCACCTCAGCTTCTGAGATATCCCTCACCAGCTTTACACAGTCATCTGGCGAGAGCATCTATACGCAAGTAAGTCTCCCAACCTCTTTTTCGTGACACCTTTATATTCAAGTGGTTTGTGATTGAGAAACTCTCGAAAAAATGTTTCCACTGCAGATTTTATCTCCTCGCTAGATTGAAGGATCTCTCCTCATGGCCCCTGTATTTCTCAGATTGCGTTCTTTATTTTCCTCGTAGTAACAACTCTATGAATTTTTTTATTATTTCGATCTAGCGAGAAGATAAAATCTTTGTCTCTATATGAAAATAAAAACCCATAGTTAACAACTCTAAACTAAATTCTCCACTAATTACGAGATAATGGAATTTAAAAACCTTTTGTAGAATTTTGAAAAAGAAAATTATGAAGTAACTAGACACGTTGTAGCATGTCAAGATGTTATGTAACATCTCAAAATACTACTCAAACTTATTTAGAGAAGTTAATGAAGAAAGTCATGCCTGATAATGGAAAAAAAAATGAAATAGAATGTAAAAGCATATATAGTAGAAGGAATCTACTGTCCTGAAGCTAGACCTTCCTTTGTAGTCTTGTACATTTCATCAATCACATTCTGTTGATAAAAGCAAGAGGTTTTAATACCAATTCTTTGAAAGCTCAAAAATCATTAAAAATGTTTATCAAATTACCTGATAGTATTTAAGTAACTGAGGCCTCTTCTTTTTGTAGGTTGGTGTAAGAAGATCTCTTTCAATGTCGAAAGCCACCGGTTCCAAATGAACAGCTTTAATAATCTCAAAACCCCTTAACTACAGATACAGAGAGTAAAAATGCAAACAAATTAAAGAGAGTAAAGAAGAAGAGAACAAGAAGAAGAATAAAAAAACCTTTCTCTCTTTGGCTGTCTTAACGAGTTCTCCAAGTATGAATGCTTTTGCCTTTTCGTTTTGACAAATGGAGTTGAAATCTCCATTCACTCCGTTCTCTACAGCCCATCGTTCAAGAGTTTGCTGAGTCGGGTTAGCTACTGCGATTAGGAAGGACTCAAAGCTGTTCCCATACACCCATATCTATACAAAATAACCATATTGATGAAAAGTTGATGATGATAAAGATTATAGAACAGGCCAGAAGATTGAAAGTTCTGACTTACAGAATCAATGGCTTCTTCTTGACCATATACATTTTCTAAACTCTCAACTGCAACGTACTCTCCTTGGGCAAGTTTGAAGATGTTCTTCTTCCGGTCAATAATCTTCATGCTACCATCTGGTTGCCACTCACCAACATCACCAGTGTGAAACCATCCATCGACAAGAACCTCTTTCGTGAGGTCCTCACGTTTGTGGTATCCAGAGAACAGAGTTTTCCCACGGATGCAGATTTCGCCACGCGGTGTACTTCCAAGAGCATCGTATTCCATGTCCGGTACAGATTCTAGGCGTATATCAACGTTTGGTACAGGTGGACCAACTGTTCCAAGCATGTCTAGTTCATCAGGGAATGTGACAAAAGTACCAGCACAGCTCTCAGTTAAACCTATAAATACACCAAAGGAACAATCATAAGTTTAAAGAGATTGTTAGCTAACTGAAACCTCTTTTGCGTCTCACAAAAAGCTTACCATATCCTTGAAGAACATGACAACATGCCACAACTCTAAGAAATGACTCAATGTGACTAGCGAGAGGAGCAGCTCCAGATAGAATAATCCTCACATTGCCTCCGAGTCCTTGTTTAACCTTGAGAGAGATTATTACAAAAAAAAAATGAGTTTTAACTAATGTGAAGTTCTCAAAAGAGTTTCTTTGAAGAAGATGATACCTTGTTGAAGACAAGTTTGTCACAGAATGGAGCGGCTGCTACATGAGACTGACCCTTTTTCATATTTCCAAATTTACTGAGTATGTTTTTCGAATGTGTTAGACCAAGTTACGTGTAACACAAGTTATATATGTAACAGAGAAACCTGAACTTACTAGGAAAAGGCAACATTGAAAACCTTCTTTTTGAAGAAACCTCCAATTGATAGTTTCTGCTGAAGCCCTGTTGCATAACAAGTTAATATATAAGTGTTTGAAGAGATTTTAGTATTGAAATAAACAAAACGGTTGAAAAATACCTGTGTATACTCGATCTAGGACACGAGGAACAGCGCAAAAGATAGTTGGTTTTAGTTCACCAAGGTCTTCAATCAACAACTTAACATCCTGAGGATATAGACTTATGAATATGTCAAACAAAATTCATAATTAGAATTTGAAAGATTAGAAGTTGAGCTGTACTCACCCCGCGCCAGAAACCGATTGAACCACCTACTTGAATAATACACTCTTCTATAACCCGATCAAAGACGTGTGCAAGAGGAAGATAAGAGATGTATACATCCTTCTCAGATAGCTGTTTGTATATATGCAACATATACAATTATAAGGATTGAGTTCAAAGATTTGCAGGCTGTTGATGAGAATCGGAAAGAAGAAACTCACGGTTTCGTTAACACTCTGTAGGAACTCCATCACTCCTGTTGTTATAGTAACAATGCTTTCGTTTGAAATCAGAACTCCCTTGGGGTCACCAGTTGTTCCGCTTGTATACATTATGGTACATATGTCGCTTTTCTTTTTAACGGGAAGATCATATTGTTTATCTTCACCCTGTCATAGAGAAACACAACTTAAAATCAAAACACGCACACATACATATATATATATATATCATACTATATATATGTGAGATGAAAGTGTCCTACCATCTTCAAAAACTCATCCCAAGTATGTATTGCTAATCCCAATTTTTCAGCTTCTTCTTTCTGTTCTGATTTGACACCACCAAAGCTCACAACAGCTGCATTTTTAATGAAACACAAGTAACTTGACATGCTACCACATATCTAACTTTGTACTTTTTGAATAGATCATGATTTTTACAAGTATGAAACAAAAAAGGGTAATTATTATGACTTACTCTTCATATACTTTGTGGAATTTGGACATGTCTTAAAGAGCTGACAATCGAACAAAAGAAAATTAAAGCCAGTGTACAAGAAATTGACTTTTTTTTTTAAAGAGCCAGTAGAGATACTAAGTGAAAGATATACCTCAGAGATCTTTTTCTCCTCCACAAAAGCAATTGAAACTTCTGCGTGCGAAATAATGAACTCCACGGCACCAGCGCCTGTGTTCATAAACGGAAAGTTAATACACTCAAGACTCAGAAGAGTAGAATCACCAAAACACATGCTTACCTAATGTATCGTATAAAGGTACACAATAGAGACCATGTGCATTACAGGCCTGCCATCAGAAGTGCGCCATTGAATCATCAATAGTAAAAGCAATCAAGAATATTATCAATTATTTCACGTACCTCCATGCTTATGATCCACTCAGGGCAATTTGCACCAAAAATACCACATTTTCCTCCCTACATTTCCACATATCCCAAAAGACAATTCGAAGGCAACAAAATAATTACATTTAAGCAAGAAAATATGAATATTAACCTCTTCAACCCCGCAGCTACGGAGAGAGTTTCCAAGTTTTATGACAATGTCATGTACTTCTTTGTATGTTTTCCACACGTATTTTCCTGCCTGAGAATAAAAATAAAATAAAACTATCAACTCGAAATCACACAATATCACAAGCTAAAATCCATATAAAATAATTCTTAAAAAAAAGTAACACCTTCCCGTTCACAATCTCACGTTGACCAAGCATTCGATTGTTTGGATATTTTTCAACAGCCGTGCTGCAACCACAAGTTAAAAAAAAAATTATAGATCATAAAGATCATAAAGATCAAAGTATTTAATCCACCAATTATAAAAACTCTATTAGCCCATCTCAAATTTATTTAAGACAATGTAATGTTTGTATAGCAACAAAAATACCCATATGACAAACAAAAAATCGCTTATGAACAGTACGAATCGTTCATAATGTAACAACAGTCACGGATCAAACCTTAGAAATGCATGATTCAGCAAAAATATATTAAAAAAGTAACAGATTAATTTTCCTGGAAAAAAAAGAGAATCTCACCGGAAAATATCCCAACAGCTGTCGATTCCATCGATCGGTTTAGGGAAACCGTCTTTGGCGAAGGTACTGCGATAGACAGGACCAACAGAAGGTTTTCCATCGGTGGCTTCCTTAGCCGCTTCCACCTCGAAGATGAATCTCTTCTGTGACGTCATCTCTCTGCTGCTCTCTCTCTCTCTCTCTCTCTCTCTCTCTCTCTCTCTCCCTCTCGTGACCGATCGCTATATTTGAATTATAAGCGAAGTGATGTGAACAAGTGAGTGTGAGTTCGCGGCTTAAAACACGGTGGTGATAGAGACCGTCTCCAACTCCATTTCGTTGTTCGTTTTGGGGTCAATGGGCCCAATATTACGGCCTATTAGTGCTCAATATTATGAATTTAGGGCCCGTTCATAGGATACGAAAACCACACAATCTTACACCACCTTCTCCCTCGGCCTCCTCCTCTCCTTAGCTGCCTGCTTACACGAAACGTTGAAACCGTAAAAACATAATCTGTGTTTAGTTACTACACCTACTAAACTATTAAAGATATTTCTATATGATATTGGAACTAAAGATGTCTATATTTTGTTACGGTTAAAGTTCCATGAGTTTGTTTTTAGATGAGCTAGTGATAGGATTCTCCCAGGGAAGTCGTCACTCTAGAGTTGGTGAATGGATGGATAAATGGATAGGTCTTAGAACTAAAAAAAAATGATCTTCAAAGTACAAGGAAATGATGGATTGTTAAGGTTATACAGAAGCTGCAGAAGGTCTTCTGATTTACCCCAACTTGAGTTCCTTAGATATGACACACTAAGACAAACTCAAGGTCGATTGAATAGATATGATGCACCAAACAATCTCTTAACTCCCTGGATATGACACACCAAGACAAACTAAGTTTTGATCAATGGATATTACACACCAAGGATCGAAAATGTTCACAAGAAACAAAAGAGAATCACTCTCAAAGATTTTAATAAAAAGATGGATGTCTTATAAAATGATCTTACATGAGTTTATATAGAAAATAGAATGAGTAGGTAAAGAGTCAAACTCGTGGTCAAAACATTAATTTAAACAAAGACTGAATAAAACTAAGTTTGAATGACCCTTGAGCTTATATCGGCGAACTATATAGGTGAACTATATAGGCGAACTATATAGGTGATCAGGCATAGTAACTTTGTGATCGATTTGCCTCATTAAAACCTTTCTTGGAAAACCCATTGGGACAAAACCAAGGATAAGGAAAAAAAATACAAATGATCACAAACCCATTAGAGCTCTTCTTGGACTTGAATCATCATTAGGACTTATGGAGTTGAGTCTTGTTCAGTCCAATCAGAGTTCTCTTTGGATGTGAACATTTGGTTAAGTAAACCTCCAATTCCTTGTATGAACTTCTTCGCTCTTGCACGAGTCATCGGTCCAGCTGGTACAACTAAGTCTTCTTCAGCTTCAAGCTCTGGTTCTAGCTCCAGTTCCAGCTTAGTCTCTTTGGTGCAATCCATGATCGCATCAGCTAGTGAAAATTTTGCTAGATGCTAGATGTGGATTTTATGCTAAATGTCATGGTGCAGGCTTAAGATAGTAGAAATTATGGTTGATTTATTGTTATGTTTGGAGTTGTATAGTGTTTTATTATTGAGAAATTGTACTGGATGGACCTTAATAATATCGAAGTTAAGTTGCCACTTCTGACAACTTTTTGAAGCATCTATTCATTATCAAAAGACCTTCCTATCCCTACATAATCTGTTGCTTCTTATTTTCTCTTTCTCCTTTGTTTCTTCATTTTCTCTTTCCTCTTTGTTTCTTCATACATCCTTCACACGACGAAGATAAATAATGATAGTGGGTTATTGATGGTGGTGGTGATAGCGCACTAGTGGTAGTGGAGGAGATGGCGATGCTGGTGGTGATGGTGATGGTAGTGATGGTGATGGTAGTGATGCCGCTGGTGGTGGTGGTAGTGGTGATGTCAGTGATGGTGGTGGTTGTGGTGGCAATGGTGTTGGTGATGGTGGACCGGTGCTGGTGGAAGTGATGGGGATGCCGGTGGTGGTGGTGGTGGTGGCTGTGTCGGTGGTGACGATGGTGGTGGTAGTGTAGATGGTGGTGGTGGTGGTGATGTGAAACAAAGACTTTTGCAGGTCTAAACTCAAATGTCCTTAGCCTCTAATCAGTTGTAGAATAGGGATCAAGTATCAATCCAAATTGTGGAAGATGAGATGCAAACAATGCTGTAAGCTAAGCAAGATTCAACCTAATAATGCAATGGAAGGAAAGCATAAACTAAATGTAAATGAACAAAATTAAACAATGGACTTAAGGCAATGACTAAACAAGAACTAAGCAAGAATGACTACTAAAGCAAGAACTAAGCAAGATGATCTTAAAGATAATTAATTAAAAGCAAGACTCAAGATTCTAAGCAATTGTGGGATAGTGGTTTTCACAAGTGACAAGGGGATTTCTACTAATGCATTCAACAAGCATTAACAAAGCAAGCAATTCTTAATGTTACGCTCCTAGACAAGGTATCTAAAGGGAACCACTTGACGTCAATAAGCATTTCATATTCAACAAGATCGAAGTGTCAGACCCACTTATGTTGGCGTATCCTTCAACCATGAGCATAAAGATCAGAGCCATTCTAGCCTAAAAGATGCACCAATCAAGCAACTACTCTCTCACCCAAGCAAGAATTCAGATCAACTTATTAATCTTGTGAACCAATAAGGACCTAGGCAGCTATACACCAATCAAGATTATGGATTTAAGCACAAACTTGCAACATCCTAACAAAGCTAAGCAATGAACAAGAATGAAGCAAAGGCAAGATCTTTCAATGCATATTATCTAACCATCAAGCAAGAATCTCAAAACCAGCATTATCTAGCCCTAAGCGAATCATCTAGCAAGGTGAACTATCACTATGGTGTCACTGAACAAAGGAAACATAGACCAAACTAGACTATCAAGCCAAATAAGCGAACTGATAAACAGAATGTTTCTAAGCTGTTTGAGTCAAAGCCCCAGACCAAGATAATGATGCAGTATAGTGGTAAGGGGTATCAATCCAGCCTAGGTTATAGAAAGACACTAAGAATGCAAGAGAAAAGTGAATCTAAGCAGAATCGGGTAAATAGATGAGAAATTCTACAGAAATTAAATGCAACACGAAATGAGCAAAAAAAACTATTTTAAAATCCCTGGAAGAGGGTTAAAAACTGCTAAAAGAAAACTAGGAATTTAAAAAGCAAAACTACTAATTACTAAAAATCGAGAACTAAAGCGGGTAAATAGAGAACTTCTAGCAACTTAAGATGCTAAGCAATGAAACTAAAGCAAAGATGCGAACTTTAAGACTTGGAAGTGAAAACTTGAGGTTTTGAAATGCTAAAAGGAGGATCTAAGGTTGAGGGTCATATTAAGAAGGTTAAAGATTCAAGCTTAGGGTTTGAAAACATAAATCTACACTTTTTGTGCTATCTCTAGGCCTTGAGAAGCTAAAAGAGGTTTATCCATGGTGTATGATATAAACCCTTTCCTTAACCCTTCCTCCAAACCCATGGTTTGTGGTGGAAAGATGAGTCAAAGAACATTAAGGTTAGATCTCAAATAGCGGCCTAATTAGCTCCCTAAGCAGCCATGGTGTTTGGGAAAGGAAAGCTAATCTCTTGGACTTGGTTTTAAGAGACTCCTGAATCCTGCTGAGGTAAGGAGATCTCTGAGATCATAAAGATCTTTCCCAAGAATCTTTAGGCATTAAGCCCCCAAATCCAAGAAGAGAATGAGTTGAAAACAAGAAAAGACCCAAGCTTTAAACCTTTTAAACCCTCTTAATCGCCCCAACCTTAAACCCAAAGAGGACTACTCGCTACACATGGCTAAAACACACGAAAATGCAATGGAAAGAAAGCTAAACATGATTAAGCAAAAGCGGTTAAGAAAAGTACTTAGATTAAGCAAGATTAAAAAAGTTCAAAACATGAAAAAGCTTGAAGAACAGTAACAATGGCGATAAGCCTAGAAAAGCATAAGAAAAATATCAGAATGGTTCCAGACCAAACGAATGGTTCATATAAATTTGCCTAAAATAGGCCAACAAAGAAAATGGTCCCCTCACTAGAGTCCAAAAGTGAGCTGGCCGGATAAGGTGTAGAGATCGAGCCGAGTATTCGATATGATGCTCGATCTTCTTCATGGATCGTCCTCCTCTGCTCGATCTTCGGGTCGATTTGGCTGGGTGGATCGACTGCTCCCTTCGATGATCTACTCGATCCTTGGATGATCGAGTCTTGACCTCAATCTGGCACTCGTTCTGCATGGTTTAGTCCACGTCCGTACTCACGATCGATCACCTTGGTCGACCTGGGTCTCGATCCTCCTTCTTGAAACGACTTGAGTCACTCGATCTTCTGATCGATCTCATCTAGATCGACCTGCCTTGCTCGATCCGCACCTCGATCTCAGCTCCTCTGCTACATGGCCGAGTTCTCCCAAGTGTCCACAAGCTCCTCTTCGATCCTTAGCATGTCCATGCAACCTCCACAGCTCCAGTATGTCCAAAACAACCTGAATATGATGCAAGAATGCAAGAAATATGCAAATGCTAATGCAAAATGCACTTAGGACCTAAAATGAGACAAATGGTGCAAACTAGCCTAAAATGTAAGATGAATGCATGAAAAACTACTCTAAATGCATGTTGAATATGCGAAATATATGAGAAAGTGTGGTCAAGGCACATCTTTCATGGTCAAAGATGCTTGCCTTGACCACAATTCAAATTTAAAATAGGAGGGAAAGAGCAAATAGGGGGAAAACTTAAACTTACCTCGGCATGAGATCGAGTCAATTTGGTCGATCTTGAACTCGATCTCATGCCCATGTTGGCTAGGATCGAGAGGGTTGATCGATTAGGGACTCGATTTGAATTGAATCGAGTCCTAGATCAAGTGTGCCCCCTCGTTCCATGATTCTACGTCCTAATGGCTATGCTCCTTGGATCGAGCCCCGTGATCGATCTGGAGGTTGTTTTGGCAAGGATCGAGTGACATGATCGAGTGAAATGATCGATCCAACTTGAGGATCGAGTAAGGTCAGTCGATCCACACCCCGTTTGCATTCCAAGCTAAACACGCGGGTGGGTCATCCTCTCACAATCGACTGACTCACTCGATTGTCAACTCGATCTAATCTAGATCGAGTGACTTCACTCGATTCACTAGCTCGATCTAGTAAAGATCAAACCAGGGTAAGTCGATCTATCACTCGATCTCTTGCCTCCACTTCTCCTTTCCTTGCCCCTTTTGACTCCAAGATCATGATCTCCAATCCTTTATCCTTTCACCTACACACTTAAACATAAAAAGCATAAAACTGAAATAGAAAGAAAGCAAAAATATGTACAAGATAGACATGAGAATGCCTCCCAAGTACGCTTTTTTAACGTTCTAAGCTTCACTTTACTTGGTTCAGGCTAGAGGTGGGTCTTGGAGAAGCAGTGTAGTGCTCTCCTTGTTGCATTCACTTGCCAGGTAGGGCTTGACTCTATGCCCATTAACCGTGAAGCTCTCTCCATTCTTGCTAACCAATGTAACCGCTCCATATGGGAGCACTTCTTTGATCTCAAAAGGTCCACTCCACCTAGACTTCAGCTTTCCAGGGAACAACTTCAGCCTCGAGTTGTAGAGTAGCACCAGACTGCCTTCCTTGAGCTCCTTGTGAACCAGCTTCTTATCATGAACCGCCTTGGTCCTCTCCTTGTAAATCTTAGCACTCTCATAAGCATCTAGTCTTAGTCCATCAAGTTCATGGAGTTGCACCAACCTTCTCTCCTGTGCCGTGTTGAGACTGAAGTTCACTTGCTTCACTGCCCAAAGAGCCTTGTGCTCTAACTCAACAGGTAGGTGACAGGACTTACCATAAAGAAGGTTGAAAGGAGTAGTACCAATGGGAGTCTTGAAAGCTGTTCTATACGCCCATAAAGCTTCATCAAGCTTGCTTGCCCAATCTTTTCTAGTAACTCCAGCAGTTCTCTCAAGAATAGCCTTGATTTGCCGATTAGACACCTCCACTTGACCGCTGGTTTAAGGATGATAGGGCGTAGCTACCTTGTGCTTAACCCCATACTTCTTAAAAAGGCTTTCAAAGACTTTGTTGATGAAGTGGCTCCCTCCATCACTGATCACTACCTTTGGAACCCCAAATCTTGGAAAGATGATGGACTTGAAGAGCTTGATCACCACCTTTGCATCATTAGTTGGGGAAGCTATAGCCTCAACCCACTTAGACACATAATCAACAGCCACCAAGATGTATTTGTTGCCGTAAGAAGATGGGAATGGACCCATAAAGTCAATTCTCCAAGCATCAAAAACTTCTACTTCAAAGATGGGAACCTGTGGCATCTCATTCCTCTTTGTGATGTTCCCTGCTCTTTGGCATGCTTCACATGACTTAACAAACTCGTGAGCATTTTTGAATAGTGATGGCCACCAAAACCCGGCTTGTAAGACCTTTGTAGCCGTCTTGAAAGAAGCAAAATGCCCACCATAAGACAAGCCGTGACAATGAAGGAGAATGTCCTTAGCCTCTTCTCTTGTTACACACCTCCTGTATAGGCTGTCCACTCCCCTCTTGTACAGGTAAGGCTCGTCCCAAAAGTAATGAGAGATGTATCTCATGAACTTCTTCTTGTGGTAGTGGTCTAGGTGAGTAGGCTCCTCTCCACAAGCTAAGAAGTTGACTATATCCGCATACCAAGGCAGGTTCTTTTCCTTGAAACTCAAAATTTCTTCAAACTGATCCTCTAGCCGTGCACATACAACTGTGTTGACCACCATGAGCTGCTCCTCAGGAAGTGAATCATCCAAAGGTAAGACTTCATTCACCCTCATTCTTGAAAGATGATCAGCCACACCATTCTCTATCCCCTTCTTGTCCTTGATCTCCATATCAAATTCTTGTAAAAGAAGGATCCACCTTAAGAGTCTCAGCTTGGTGTCTTTCTTGGAGTATATGTACCTCAAGGCTGCGTGATCAGTGTAAACAATGACCTTAGAACCCACCAAGTATGATCTAAACTTCTCAAAAGCAAAGACCACGGCTAGCAACTCCTTCTCGGTGGTAGCATACTTGACTTGCGTGTCATCCAAGGTACGGCTGGCATAGTAGATCACGTGCAGCCTCTTATCCCTCCTCTGACCCAAAACTGCACCCACGACATAGTCACTTGCATCGCACATTTTCTCAAACGGCAGGTCCCAATCCGGAGCTTGAACTATAGGAGCGGTGACTAGAGCTTCTTTGATGGTCTTGAAGGCTTGAAGGCATTCTTCATCAAAGATGAACTCGGCTTCTTTGCACAGTAGCCTTGTGAGAGGGCGTGCTATCTTGGAGAAATCCTTGATAAATCTCCTGTAAAAGCCAGCGTGCCCCAAGAAGCTCCTTATCCCTTTCACATTAACCGGAGGCTCAAGACTCATCATGACCTCTATCTTTGCTTTGTCAACCTCAATGCCCTGCTCAGAGATCTTATGCCCAAGCACAATGCCTTCCTTCACCATGAAGTGACACTTCTCCTAGTTCAGCACCAGGTTCGTCTCCTCACACCTCTTAAGAACCCTGCAAAGATTAGACAAACAACCACCAAATGAAGCGCCATAGACAGAAAAATCATCCATAAAAACTTCCACCATTTCCTCTATAAGATCAGAGAAGATAGACATCATGCACCTTTGAAAGGTTGCTGGTGCATTACACAACCCAAATGGCATCCTTCGATAAGCGAAGGTACCATAAGAGCATGTGAATGTTGTCTTCTCTTGGTCATTAGGATGAATGGGGATTTGAAAGAATCCACTATAACCATCAAGAAAACAGTAATATGGGTGATTTGCTAATCTTTCAAGCATCTGATCAATGAAGGGAAGGGGGAAGTGGTCTTTTCTAGTGGCTGAGTTAAGCTTCCTATAATCAATACACATTATATGTCCAGTTATTGTTCTTGTAGGAATTAACTCATCTTTTTCATTTTTAATGACCATGATACCACCTTTCTTTAGTACCACATGGACCGGTGAGACCCATGTGCTATCACTGATAGGGTATATCACGTCAGCTTCTAAAATTTTTAGGATCTCTTTCTTGACCACTTCCTTTAAGTTTGGGTTCAAACGTCTTTGGTGTTCAAGAGAAGAAGTATTTTCATCATCTAAGTGAATCCTATGAGGGAAAAGCATTGGTGAAAGGCCATTGATGTCATTGAGAGAGTACCCAATGGCCTTCCTATACTTTCTCAACTCCTTAAGGAGTGAGTCTAACTCATCAGCACTTGATTTTCATTCACAATCACGGGATAGGTATCATTAGGTCCCAAGAAAGCGTACCTTATCCCATGAGGGAGCTTCTTTAGGTCCACCTTTGGGGCTAGCAGCTCGCTCCAGTCCTCCTCGTGGCTTGTGTTGACGTTGCCATCCTCATTAGCCTCCTTTGAACTCGAGTCATGAGCTTTCAGGCTGCCATCTTGAACCGTTCCTTCCTCTGAGATCGAGCCAACCAGTCGATCTTCCCCTCGTTCTGGCCCGGATCGATTGCACTCTCTCGATTCACTTACTCGATTTGATATAGATTGAGAAGGAGATCGATTCGCTGAGTCGTTCTCTGAACTGATCGAGTTGCCACTCTCGATCTTTTCATCGATTTCTTTTCTGGATTGAGCAGTCTCCTCGATCTTCTTGTCGATCGTTCCCTTGGATCGAGTGAGCTCGTCGATTTCCTTGTCGATCTCTAGGCATCTGCCTTCATCTTCTTTCACAACCCTGCGAGAATCAAGGGTGTGAACGTACTCCTGGGTCTGTTCATGCAAGAAACCATACTTTCCTGGCTCCTTAGTCAATGCTAGCTGCAAATGATCCTCTTGTGCTAACTCCTCAAGCAACTCATCGGCTAACTCGTCCAAAGTTTCAATGTAGAAAGCTTGCCCACCAATTGTTGGCTTCTTCAGGACTCCATTGATGTCAAAGTCCAGCTTGATGTCCTTACCCAAGTGCAGAGAGATCTTGCCATTCTTCACGTCGATGATGGCTCCGGCAGTTGCTAGAAATGGTCTACCAAGGATAAGAGGATCCTTTGGTTCCTCATCCATTTCTAGCACTAAGAAATCGGTTGGCACGTTTACATTGCTGATCCTCACAGGTAAGTCTTCAAGTAAGCCAACAGGGAGTCTTATACTTCGGTCAGCCAAGATGAGAGAGATCCTACATTCCTTAAACTTGGTGAAACCTAGCTTCTTGGCAATGGAATGGGGCATAAGATTAATACTTGCACCAAGATCACATAAGCAGCTTTCAAACTTCAAAGGACCAAGAGCACAAGGGATAGTGAATGACCCTGGATCTCCTAGCTTCTTTGGTGCTATCTCCTTGTGGATGATTGCACTGCATTCTTGAATCAAAACCAGGACCTCATCACTTTCTTTCTCCTTCTTAGCAAGCGTATCCTTCAAAAACTTTGCATACTTTGGCATCATCGCCAAACAATCAACCAAAGGCAGTTTGATCTCAACGTCTCTTATGTGCTTCTCAAACAGTGCCTTATGCTTCTCAATCAGCTGCTTCTTGAACCGTCCAGGGAAAGGCAGCTTCGGTTTGTAGGGTGGAGGTACAAAAGCTTCTTTCTCCTTGCTAACCTCCTTCACTTTCTTCTCTAAAACTGCTTCTTTACCCTTCCTTGGCCTTTCAATCCAGACATTGTCAAAGGTGATCTCTTCATCATTTGAAAGCTTACTCCCCCCCCCCCCCCCCTCTTGAACGACAATATCCTCATTGTCTTCAGGTGAAGGCCGTGGTGGAAGCTCTTTCCCACTTCTCAAAGTAATAGCGTTTGCATACTCCTTAGGGTTTTGCTCACACTTCTCGGGTAAGCTTCCTTGACCGCTTGAACTGGCTTTTCCCTTCTTTAGCTGGCGTATCTTGTTGTTGAGGTTAGTGATCTGTGTAGAGAACTCAGTGAGAGAAGAGTCCAGACTGTTGTTCATATCAACAAACTTCTGATTTGTAGATGCTTGCCCTTGAAGCAACTGTTGAAACATGGCCTGAACCGGATCTTGAGGTGGCGGTTGAGCTTGTTCCTGCTGTGGATCGAAACCAGGAGGAAACACAGGAGAGTAACTCTTGTTCACTTGCTGTTGCTGACCTTGGAAGTTGCCTTGTCTCTGCCCTTGGTACCCACTGTTTTGTTGAAACCTTTTGCTGTTATAAGGAACAAAAGGCTTGCCTTGTTGTGGAGGGTACACTTGATCTTTAGGGTCCTCCACATTGGTGCTGCGGCATGATAAGTTGTTGTTGCCTTGATAACCTTGATCATAGCCCTGTGGCTTGTTGTAGTTGTTGCCGCCTACCCAATTCACTTCCTCTTGGTTCTGCTCTGACTCATCAAGAACATCCGCATCTTCACCCACAAAGTGTACATGCTTCTCATTTGCAAGCACCAACTTGTCAATCTTGTCATGAAGTGACTTCATCTCCTTCTTGTGTGCCTCAAGGTCAGACCCTCTTGGTGCTCTGTCATAGTCCTCACTGTAGTTGCCATCGCTCAATGCAAGATTCTCAATGAGCTCCATTCCTTCTTCTACATTCTGTCCAAGAAAGTTGCCTTTACTTGCGGTGTCTAAGAGCATGCGAATCTTGGGAAGAGCTCCTCTATAGATGGTGCTCAAGAGTGTCTCCTCACTGAAGTCGTGATGAGGGCAAGCTATAGTGTAGTCCTTGAACCGCTCCATTGCTTCACTAAAGGACTCATTCTGCCTTTGTGTGAAACCGCTGATCTCACTTCTTAGCCTTGCTGTTCTTGTGCTTGAGAAAAACTTTGACAGAAAGGCTTTCTTGCAATCAGCCCATGAAGTGATGGTCCCCTGAGGTAATGTCTTCTCCCAATGTCTTGCTTTATCCCCAAGAGAAAAGGGGAAAAGCCTTAACTTGAAGCTGTCTTCCGAGATACCATTGATCTTTATCATCCCACAAACTTGCTCAAAGTTGTCAAGATGCTCCAGAGGATCCTCCATTGCTAGACCATGAAACTTGTTGTTCTGTACCATAGAGACAAAGCCTGGCTTGATCTCGAAATTGTTGTTTTGCACCGGTGGAGGGGTGATGCCAAAATGGTTGTGATGAGTGTTTGGAGCATCACCCACTCCTATGATTCTTGGTGGTCTTGGTACGTGGTTGGGGTTTCCATTGACCCTCAGCTTGTTCCTGATCAGCCATTCCCACACAATCAACAAAACCTGGAAGCTCCTCAAAGTCTTGTGCTTGTTGTCTTTCCCTTCTTAGTCTTGCACTTCCGAGTTGATGAATATTGTCCAGAGGTTGTAGTAGATTGTTGTCACCTCTGGACATCAAATTCATGTACCTGAGAAGACAAGTAGTAAGCTAGAGAAATTAGTAACCAAAGTAAAAACAAAAGGCTTAGTCTTTACTAAGCTCCAAATCCTAATGCTTTCTAACAAACCCAAGTTGGCAACGGCGCCATTTGATAAACAGAATGTTTCTAAGCTGTTTGAGTCAAAGCCCCAGACCAAGATAATGATGCAGTATAGTGGTAAGGGGTATCAATCCAGCCTAGGTTGTAGAAAGACACTAAGAATGCAAGAGCAAAGTGAATCTAAGCAGAATCGGGTAAATAGATGAGAAATTCTACAGAAACTAAATGCAACACGAAATGAGCAAGAAAACTATTTTAAAATCCCTGGAAAAGGGTTAACAACTGCTAGAAGAAAACTAGGAATTTAAAAAGTAAAAATACTAATTACTAAAAATTGAGAACTAAAGCGGGTAAATAGAGAACTTCTAGCAACTTAAGATGTTTAGCAATGAAACTAAAGCAAATATGCGAACTTTAAGACTTGGAAGTGAAAACTTGAGGTTTTGAAATGCTAAAAGGAGGATCTAAGGTTGAGGGTCATATTAAGAAGGTTAAAGATTCAAGCTTAGGGTTTGAAAACATAAATCTACACTTTTTGTGCTATCTCTAGGCCTTGAGAAGCTAAAAGAGGTTTATCCATGGTGTATGATATAAACCCTTTCCTTAACCCTTCCTCCAAACCCATGGTTTGTGGTGGAAAGATGGGTCAAAGAAAATTAAGGTTAGATCTCAAATAGCGGCCTAATTAGCTCCCTAAGCAGCCATGGTGTTTGGGAAAGGAAAGCTAATCTCTTGGACTTGGTTTTAAGAGACTCCTGAATCCTGCTGAGGTAAGGAGATCTCTGAGATCATAAAGATCTTTTCCAAGACTCTTTAGGCATTAAGCCCCCAAATCCAAGAAGAGAATGAGTTGAAAACAAGAAAAGACCCAAGCTTTAAACCTTTTAAACCCTCTTAATCGCCGCAACCTTAAACCCAAAGAGGACTATTCGGTACACATGGCTAAAACACACGAAAATGCAATGGAAAGAAAGCTAAACATGATTAACCAAAAGCGATTAAGAAAAGTACTTAGATTAAGCAAGATTAAAAAGGTTCAAAACATGAAAAAGCTTGAAGAACAGTAACAATGGCGATAAGCCTAGAAAAGCATAAGAAAAATATCAGAATGGTTCCAGACCAAACGAATGGTTCACATAAATTTGCCTAAAATATGCCAACAAAGAAAATGGTCCCCTCACTAGAGTCCAAAAGTGAGCTGGCCGGATAAGGTGTAGAGATCGAGCCGAGTATTTGATATGATGCTCGATCTTCTTCATGGATCGTCCTCCTCTGCTCGATCTTCGGGTCGATTCGGCTGGGTGGATCGACTGCTCCCTTCGATCTTCTACTCGATCCTTGGATGATCGAGTCTTGACCTTGATCTGGCACTCATTCTGCATGGCTTAGTCCACGTCCGTACTCACGATCGATCATTGGTTGATCTGGGTCTCGATCCTCCTTCTTGAAACGACTTGAGTCACTCGATCTTCTGGTCGATCTCATCTAGATCGACCTGCCTTGCTCTATCCGCACCTCGATCTCAGCTCCTCTGCTACATGGCCGAGTTCTCCCAAGTGTCCACAAGCTCCTCTTCGATCCTTAGCATGTCCACACAACCTCCACAGCTCCAGTATGGCCAAAACAACCTGAATATGATGCAAGAATGCAAGAAATATGCAAATGCTAATGCAAAATGCACTTAGGACCTAAAATGAGACAAATGGTGCAAACTAGCCTAAAATGTAAGATGAATGCATGAAAAACTACTTTAAATGCATGCTGAATATGTGAAATATATGAGAATATCACGAACCATGCTTAGAAAAGAGATATCAAGACATCAAGTGAACCATATGCATTTATTAAACCATATTCAATCAAAAGAGCAAACTTTATCAACATTAATCACTTTGCAAGAGAAGAGGATTACAGAGAACCATTAAACAAGCCTAACCACCCCTTAATCACATCTTAATCACCACTTTCCCTACTTAGAACCATAAATCTAAGGAAGACTACTCACTAATCATGTTTAATCCCACTGATTTATAGTTTAACATAACTAGATGAGGTTAAAATGCAAAGATGATAAATCTAATCTACCAAGATGCAAGAACAAAGATTAAAAGACAAGATTAAACCATAAAAATACAAACTTTATTAAAGATAAAGATCCTTAAGGCAAATCGCCCTTTAAGGTTTAGAGAAGGTTTTTTTTTTATAGAAAGCTAAATTTGGATAAAATAGAACTTGATAAAGATAATGTTTTGTGGCTTCCATTTTATAGTAGGGAGCCAAAAGAAGCATAAAAAACCTACAAAGATAGGATATGGTTAACAAAAGTCAAGTGGTCAACGCAGATGAGTTGCATCGAGGTCGTACGGTCGATGTTCTGCTCGATATGTGACCTTGATATGGTCCGTGTAACGCGTATCGACGTCCTTCCTCGATGCAGACCAATGGCTTGAAATCCTCGTGCTGATCCTTTTCCTCTCGTCATGCTGCTTGCATCGAGCATACTCCACGGATGTTCTGCTCGATATGCTTGCTCGATATGGACCAGATTTGCAAGAACTCCATTTCTGACATCTTCTTTGATCATGAGCTGCTTCCATCTCCTCACCAGCTCCAAAAAACTCCAAAAACACCTGAAAACCACTACAACCATGCACATGTATGCAAACCTACGCTAAATGCATGCTATGTTGATTTTAAGTGCAAATGATACTAAATGCTAAACTATAATGCTTAAACAGAGTAAAAGATGCATGAAATACAGCCTAAAATGATCTAAAATAGCAAGCTATCATGGTGATGGTAGTAATGGGATGAAAGGTGGTGATATCAACATTAACACGATAGTTATTATGCTCACAACGTTAGTATGATAAGTTTTTGATATGATAATATTGTTAGCACGATAATTTTACACAATTTATACAGTTAACAAAGTTAACTCCTATTTTTCATAAAATAATAGCAATGTTAGCACGATAGTTATCATGTTTACAAAGTCATTATAATAAATTTTTTGATATGATAACATTGTTAACAAAATTTTATTTTTTATTATACAATAATTAGTTAACTTGATATTTGTACAATATGCTAATCAAACATCTTATTAGTTAGCATAGTTATGACATTTAGCACAATATCATATTAGTTAGCATGGTAATCGAATTGTTATCCATTCAAACCGCATCAAATAAATTTAAGAGCAAAATAGTCATAATTTATATGTGTAATATATATCAACCTAATTTTTTATTAGTAGTTCCACTTTTTTAATTGTCAAATTATTTTGATCTATCTACTAAATTTTTCTTTTATTATATAAATCATGCATTTTAGAACTAGTGTTTGATGTTATTTGCAAGTGTTGTAATGTTTACATCTTCCTCTCTTTTCTACTTCAGGTTTCTGTTTTCTTGTTTATATACTTGTCTTGATTCCTGTACTCATTACATTAGTTTCTCTAGATTTATTGGTTTCACTTCTATACTGTTTTTTTGGGTAAGTAAAGTTAAATAATTCTAGTTTAGGCCTTTTTTTGTTCTTTCTCATTTATTTGAATTAATGTTAAATAAATCCCATTACTATACTATCTTTGCTCGTAATATGTTTTTTGTAAATACATGATTTTTTTTTAAAGTGTGTATAATATAACTTATAACTTATAAGACAAACTAAAAAGCTACAAAATACATTACAACAAAACATTTTAAAAAATAAGCACAGACGAGAAAACAAAGCAAATATTTTAAAGAAACAAGAATTGTGAGGTACATGTTCTTTTGCCATTTCAACAAAGTTCTTTTGGGGTTAATCACTTTCCACGAAGTTTCCATTATAAGAATCGGTGCATTGAATCAATTATATAACGCGGAAGGATTTATAGCAACGACTCTTCGAGATAAGAGGGGTTTAATTATTTTTACATGCCGAATAATTAACAGTTATAGTATAATTATCCGATCCATTAAATGATTATTGTTTTTAAAGCATTTGATGATTAATTATTTAATTAATATGTTAAGAACAAATTTAATCATTGGGGTTTCACGTTATCGAACTACTACGGTTGCGGTTTTATTTGTTTTCCGTTATATCACATATATAAATGTTTGACGTTAATACTTTAATTTGAAATACGGCTAATCATTTTAATTTTTTTTAAAATGACACCAAAAAACTAAGAAAAATATTTCTAATGGTAATATAACTAGCAAGAGTTTTTTTTTTGGGTCAGCAACTAACAAGAATTATTAGGGGATGTACAAAGAAAAAAAAAAGAATAAATGGGCTCTTTCAAACTGAAATATTAGTTTATTATAGAATCTAATGATGACTGTTAAAATATTTAAAACAATAATAACATAAGATAATGATATCAAGATTAGTTGGTAGTTGGTATAAATATATAAATGAACTTTGCCAGGATTTTTTAACACGGTTTTGGTTTGGTTTAAAGACATCAACTAATCGGACAGAACATGGGCTTACGTCCAATGTCTTGTACAATAATTTATTTAGTCATTTTAAAATAAAATAGTCAAAATCTACGTAATTACTAATAGAAATTCCCAGACGCCAAAAGGATCAGAACTAGTAAACATTCCTATGCGAAATATTGGACGTTTGCTTTGTTAGATTCAATTCAAAGTACTATAATTTATGCCCATGATATCAAATACAATTAATTTCAATTAGAATCACTGAATATTACAGGTGTTGTCATGATTACGACTAAATCTATAATGACATTTTCTAAGCTAAACCTCGATATCTTACCCAACAATCTATACTAAAAATGGCACAAATTATAAAATAAATAAAACCACACAAAATACAAAATTTCATATATTTTGGGATAATTTTTGAAATGATCCGCTTCATATATTTTTGGGATAATTTTTGAAATAATTCATTTGATAATTTTATTATGAAACATGATCCTTCCTATAATGATCTGTAAGAGGAGTCTACTAATTTGTATTTAGTCAGATATTAGTTTGCTATCAGTCTACCATCAATATACGAGTAATCTACAAATAAAGTAATTAGAAGAGTAGCAATGATATTTATAAAAATCGTAAAATGGATTATTTTTATAATTTTTTTTAATAGGATACCCGTTTCATTTTTTTTATCACTTTAAAACATTTCCTCAATATTTTTTGTCCCCGCAATTCAAATGGTCTTGGTTCACCAAGCCATGAGGGATAGATGAAGCACATTTCATGAGATTAAAAACAAAAACCCTAGCCGCTCTAAAGGGGGGGCGGGGGAGGTTTCATCTGCAACTCCAGCGGCTTCCATAGCGCCGGAGTTATGCTTCTTTGTTTGTTTATGTTTCTCCTTTTTCTTGGTCTTTTTGTTATAGATCTGGATTTTTTTGTGGTTTCTGTCTTTGGAGTTTTTAAGTTTTATCAAGTTTTCACTTAATTCTATCAGCCAAGGGTGATTCTGCTTATCTGGTGTCTCTTCTTCAGGCTTTTGCTCAGATCTGGCCATTTCCTTTTCGGTAAAGGTGGTTTTTGGTTTTTAAGATTTCCTTTTTCTCCACCTCGGATGTGAAAATCTGCATCACTGTTAGTTTTGTCTCTTTGCCTATTTCTTCAAGATGAATAGATTGTGTCTTAAGGTTTTATTTCGTCATTGTGCCTCTGTGGCTCCGTCTTATCGAAGCAATATAAAGAGGACCTATTGGCAGGTTAATCTTCCAAATCCTGCAGTAAGAAGAGCTTTAAATTTTATTCTGTTTGGGTAGATTTCTAGTCTCAGATTTGGTTGAGAAGATTAGATCCATGATGCCTCTAAATTGTGAATGATCATTCCAATAATGGAATCGCGTACTCTAATCTTGATGTATACCGTATGTATTGTTAAGTTACATGAGCTTCCAACCTAAAACCAATTGACAGTAAGTGGATTGGCCCATGCTCCTTATATATTAGTTAGGATCCCTTCCAACTTCCGATGTGGGATATTATCCCTAATATGTTAAGTTACATGGACTTCCAACCTAAAACCAATTGGCAGTAAGTGGATTGACCCATGCTCTTTATATATTAGTTAGGATCTCTTCCAACTTCCGATGTGGGATATTATCCCTAATACGCCCCCTCGAGATGATGGCTATTTTGGCCATTGATCTCGGTAATGTTTGGGCAAAGATCGACGGACCATCTTTGGGTCACATATCGATTATGGATCGGGTTGGATTGTTTGGATTGAGCTTTGATACCATGTTAAGTTACATGGGCTTCCAACCTAAAACCAATTGGCAGTAAGTGGATTGGCCCATGCTCCTTATATATTAATTAGGATCCCTTCCAACTTCCGATGTGGAATATTATCCCTAATATGTATTTTCCTCTATTTTTTTTTATAACTCATGGTACATTTCATATTTATGGAAGGGCCCTGACTAATTCTCTAGAGAAAGTGCAGCATATGGATAGACATTCTCTCCAAATATTGAAATGGGCCAAATAGAAATATTTTTTGCTTGCTGTTTCTCTAGCAACCTATTTCACTTGCTGTTTTTTATGAGTTTTTGTTTACTAAAAATTTGTAAAAATACCTACTGGTATCATTTTCCCCAGTTCTTAAATCAATATTTATCAACCGTTAATTAAAAAAAGTCTAATTGATATCCCTAACAAAAAAACACTTATTATTATCATAAAACCATCCTTGATTAATCTTGATCATACGTTTCCATATATAAAAGCCTACAATTAATGATCTCCGACACAGTACATGTATGTTTGTTATAGAGGGAAAGTTGTCCGTTTTGATTCACGTAGTTAGACTCCTCCACAATTGAGATAATAACATTACAAATTGTAGTATAATAACATCAACAATCTATAATGATTTAAGCTACTTACGATAATTAGAAAATGTTATTTTGATCGCACCACAATTAGTGTCCGTACTTCGGAATCGTACATACCACATTCATACTGCAATGACAACATAAATTGTACTGTGGTTCAACTGTTGTAACTTAAACATATCTAACCTCTCACTTACCATTTCGAACCTAAGAAAAAATAAAACCAACCAATTTAGCAGCCTTACTATAGGAATGAACTATCTTTTTGTTTTTTTGGGGGGGGGCAAGGGAGTCAATTATCTCTCTCCTCCATGTTATATATATACAACAATGGATCTATGATACTTTAAGATCCACACGGAAAACAAAAGAAGAAGAACAAGAGGAAAGTTTTTTTTTTCTTGGGCATATCCCAAGTTACCTTTTTTCATTTCTTCTCCTTTATTTTTCTTGTCGGTTTTTTAGAAAAACTCCATTAAAAGTTGATCATAATGGGAAATTGTTTAGTCGGAAAGAAGATTGTCGATGTTGCTGAAGAAGAAGAAAGATGTGAAGAAGTGATAATGAAGAAAGATAACAAAAGAAAAGATCGGAAAGTGAAGATTGTTCTAACGAGGGATGAGTTAGAGAAACTCATTCTTTTCCAGCTTAACGCAGACGGTGCAGCCAAAGGAGGAGATTCCACGTTGGCTTCTTTTGGAGATTTTCTCAGAGAACTTGAGGCCGAGAGACTGGCCGGAGAAGCTGCGGCTGCGGCAGCAGAGGAAGAGAAGTCTCGCCGGAGATTATGCCGAAAGTGGAGACCTTCGTTGGAGAGTGTAATTGAATGGCCTGAAGAAGTGTAGTCCTCCTTCAATTTTATTTTATTATTATTGGGTTTTCAAAATTTCTTATTTTCCTACTAAAAGAAAATGATTTTCTTTTTGGAAAATACACTTTTGCCTGTTTTTTACGATATTTTTTCCCCAAGATCTTTTTTTTTTCATCTGAGATCTTGGGTTTTTGAAATGGGCAATGGTGTAATACCAAAAGAAATATCCAAAAAAATCTCTATATTTTGTTTTTCGTTGTAATTTTATCTGTGTCATCATAAATAAAGTTCATAGTGTTCGACTAAAACGTTCAAGTTTTGTCTTCCTCTCGTGTGTGAGCTATATAAAGTCATGTGCTAATCTGTGACTGTATGTGTATCTTTTGGCTTTAACGAAAACCAGAAAAATAAAATAAAAGTATCGGACCAATAGTATCGCAATATTAGTATGAGAAATTCCTTCGAATACATCTAGTTTAAGCCTAATTTCTTCATATACACTATACACTATAAAATTTCTACGACCTAACACTTTACATTTGAGATTGACCAAATTACTCTTCTTAATAAAGAAGAATGCTTTGTCTGTTTTTTTTTTTGAATTTCAAGCTTTTTGAATTTGCGAGTGTTTTGATCTATTTCGGCGTCGATGAAGAGAGTTTCGTCGATTCATCTCTGGCGGCGATCTTCTACCTTCACCGTTGTCTACAATCGCAATTCATCTCAAAACTTAAATTCGACTATCGGCGATACAAGAAGACGAGGAATCGCGATTCATCTCCAAGCTTGAATTCGCGACAGTTTTGATCTTCTCCGGCGATGACGAAGAGAGTTTCATCGATTCAACTCTGGTGACAGTCTTCTACAATCGGAATTCGATCATCGGCGACAAGAGAATTGCCCAGCCTCGAGATAGTTTCGCGATTCATTTTCCAGTCTCACTGTCTTCTACAATCGGAATTCGATCATCGGCGACAGGAGAATTGCCCAGCCTCGAGATAGTTTCGCGATTCATTTCCCAGTCTCACCTGCGACATTTGGCCACAATTGACGACGAAGATAGTTTCATCGATTACAATCGGAATCCATCGACGACAACGACATATTCGACCATTCCAGGAAGGTACATGAATACCTTCCTAAATGTTCGCAACTGTTCTTGAATCGAAAACAATTTTTGAATATTCATTTAGAAAGCTTTCCTAAATCATTTAGTCTTTCCAAGTTTCATTTAGGAAGCCTTCCTAAATGTTCGCAACTGTTCTTGAATCGGCTTGTATGCATATATTTTGGATTGTTGCTTTAGTATAACATACAAGCATATTGAGTTGTTTACTCGATGATTACTCGTAGTCCATAGTCCATGATTACTTTAGGTAGACATTCGTCTGTTCTAGGAATGTCTTCATAACTAACATCAAAGTAGATTATGGCTAAAGTGTTAGATTATGATTCCTCAATTATCGACCATGTGTTAGGACGAGAATGATGCCATAATGCTTATCTTCTTTAGTCAGATATAAGGCTGTTTTTAAAGCTTCTTGTTCATCGACTCAAGATCATATACTTCTTTTTGGTTGCTTTCATTTAGTATATTTTTGTGTTCTTCTTCTTAAATGTGTTTTTGTTTTTGTAATTCACAGAAATATGGTTGGTGTATATGTTGTTTGTGGTGACTGGAAATTCGGAGAGAATCATCAGTGGGAGTTTAAAGTAGATTTAAGCAGAAGAGGTTCATTTTCTGTTGTTGATGAAGATATCACATATGAAGACCTTCTAAGGATTGTGACGGCTGATTTTGGAATTGAAGATATTGAAATCACTCTCACCTACATAGATCCCCTTCTGACAGGAAGTTTAGGATATGATATTCCCATTCAAATCATAAATGATCGCCAAGTAAAAGGCTTCTTCATAAAGATGAAGAAAGTTGCTGGAATTCTTCGTTTGTTTGTAACGATTGAGAATTTTACACAACAGGTAACATTGTATGGGTAAATTAGTGAAACAAATTGAATGGTGTTCCTCAATTTTTCAATCATTTGTGTTTCATTCTTTCATAATTCTAATTGCTGAAAATTATATTAGGCTAGTGTCTGCAATAATATTCCAAGTAGCAAACATGACCAAAATGAACAGGTACCCTCTCTATTTCTCGATTCTCAGTTACCATGAGTTTAGGAATAGCTTCCAATGAGAGAATTCCCTTCCTAAATACTCGTGTCGTTTTTTGTTTCCAGGCTAGTAGTAACAACAATCATTCAAGTACCACGTACACCCAAACCGAACATGTATCCTATTGCTTATATAATTGTCTCAGTTTTCGTGATTGTTTATGAAGCGTTTCCGGAATGTATTCCTAAAACAGCTCTAACTTGATTCCCAATGTGGAAGCGCTTCCTAAGTATGACTTTTCTTTCGTTTTCTTTTCTAATTCTAACTGATATAACATTGTCTTTAGGCTATTGGAATAAACACTCATTCAACTACCACAAACAATCAAACTGAACCAGTTGAGAGCAACATTTCAGTCACCGAAGCTACTGTGGAGTCATGCTCTACTGCTGAAAAGGGAAACTATTTTAGTGGTTTGCTTCCTGCTGTAGATCTTCCTCCAATTCCTATAGGATTACCAGCTTCGACTGCAGGAAGCAACGATATTCGTGTGAACCAATACTTCAAGAGTATTAAAGCATAAGATGAGGAAGTATGCACTTGACAGGAAATTTGAATTCAGAACTCATTATTTAGACAAGTCTAGGGCTATATATGCTGTGTGGATGAGAAATGCAGTTGGCATATGAGGGCAACCAAGCTTGTTGATTCAGACTTTTTTGTGGTGAAGCACTTTGTTGAGAGACATAGTTGTGATACAACATATAGAAACTACAACCACAGGCAAGCAACTTCGAAAATTCTTGGTTCTTTGATATGCAGTGTTTACTCAGAGAAGAAAGATGGTCTTAAGCCAAAACAGATAATGGAACTTGTAAGATTAACTCATGGGGCACAAATTAATTACAAGAAGGCTTGGAGGATGAAAGAGCATGCTCAGAACTTGGTCAGAGGAACTCCTAAAGAAAGCTATTTAAACTTATCTAAGTGGTTGTGTAAGGTTCAAGAGACGAATCCAGGCTCAAAGTGTTTCCTAGAGAGAGATCCCGTGGGAAAGTTCAAGTATACATTTGTTGCGTTTGGGCAATCATTGAGAGGATTTGAGTACATGAGGAGAGTGATTGCTATAGATGGCACATTCCTCAAAGGCAAGTTCAAGGGAACTCTACTAGGAGCTTCTGCCCAAGATGGAGACTTCCACCTCTATCCTTTAGCTTTTGGGATTGTAGATTCCGAAAATGAAGATGCTTGGACTTGGTTTTTTAGAGGATTGAAGTCAGTGATCCCTGATGCAGAGGACTTGGTGTTTGTGTCTGATAGGGCGCTATCCATTGCTAAAGCTCTGTCAGTAATATATCCCCTTGCCCATTATGGGATTTGCAGAGTTCATCTTCTGAGGAACATCAAAGCTAAATTTGGGAAGAAAGGTCTTATCCCTATAGTGGAAGCTGCCGCTCATGCTTACACTAAATTCGAGTTCAATCAGATTTTCTGTGATTTGAAGATCGGGAACCCGGCACTTGCTACCTACTTGGAGGCTGCAGATTTTGTTAAGTGGTCTAGATCCCACACACCTGCTAATAGATACAACATTATGACCACAAACATTGCAGAGTCTCTGAATTCTATGTTAAACGCTCCAAGGGAATTGCCTGTTATTTACTTATTTGAGACTATAATGCTTACCCTTACCACCTGGTTTCACGAGCGGAGAATAAAAGCTGATAAGCTTGACAAGTATGCAACACAGAATGTAACAGACAAAATTTCCGAACTCTACGATGAAGCAATGGTCTTGGATGTCTACCAAGTGGATGAGAACGAGTTTGAGGTAAAGGATGACTCTCACAAGTATGTTTTCCATTTGAAGAAAAAGCATTGCAGTTGCAACATCTTCAACATAGACAGGATCCCCCGCGTGCATGCTGTAGCTGCTGCTAAACACACAAGAAAAGATGTATACAAGCTTGTGGATGATTTCTACTCAAAAGGAAACATGGTCTAAAGCTTATACTGAGAGCATACATCCTTGTGGTGATCTATCTACGTGTTCCTTCCCTGATGGTGTGTATGATTACCTTTGTTGTCCACCAAACACGAAATTAAGCAGTGGAAGGCCACCTAAGAAGAGGAAGATAGCTGCATGAGAATTTGGGGTCCCTAACACTAAATCTCAAGGACACAAGTGTAGCAGATGTGGCACAGGAGGACACAACAAGAGCACATGCAGGAATTATATATGATTCTCGCTGTGGAATGTCCAAGAGATGCGTAAGCTTTCTTATACATTCTAACTATAGATTGATTATACATTCGTTTGTTCAACATTTTTTTGGATTCTTTCCAGTTATTTTTGGAAGAACTTCAATAGCTATTTTATGTTTGTTGGGATGATGTTCGTAACTTTTATTTTTGGAAGCTTTCCAGACTGTTTCATTGGTTTCTCAACCATGTTCCTAGCTTTTCTAATTTTAACAACGTAATATAGAACTTAGGAAGGCTTCCTCAATTATTTCTCTTTCCCAAGTTTTATCTACAAAAGCTTCCTAAATCATTTAGGAAGGCTTCCTAAATCATTCTATTTTACTAGGTATAAGTTAGGAAGGCTTCCTAAATCATTTCTTTTCGCTGGTTATAAGTTATGAATGCTTCCTAAATCATTCTCTTTTTGATGTGTTGTAAGTTAGGAAGGCTTCCTAAGTCATTCTCTTTTTGCTGGTTATAAGTTAGGAAGGCTTCCTAAGTCATGTTCTCTTTCCCAGGTTTAATTTAGCTTCCTAAAGCATGTTCTCTTTTCCAAGTTAAATTTAGGATGGCTTCCTAAATCATGTTAACATAAACAAACCACGAAAAAAGCTTCTAACTCTATAAATGAAAGAGAACACACCTAATTGCATCGTTAGGTAATTTAATAAGTCGGTGAAACAGTTAATAAGCGTATTGAGATGTGTCGTTTCGTCGTGTCGTTTCGTGGTAAAAGTAAGGGGATCGTGTCGTTACATGGTTAAAATATTTTTCTCCATATTTGGTTTTGTAAATCTCTCTTTACGAAATCGTTCCTAAACTAATGTTACTTCTTCCCAAATTTGTCAAATATCTTCCTAACACTGTGAAAACTCTATTATTATAAATAACTGCATATCCCTTCGTTTTCGAAACGGTTATTTAGAATAACTGCATATCCCTTCATGGGACGTGTCGTTTCATGGTATCATTTCAAACGGTTATTAATTGTAGCGAACGTGTCGTTTCCTGGTAAAAACCCATCCTTATATAAGACATCCTCTGTGTTCAGATTTTGAAGAACCCATCCTCAAATTTTCATTTCTAAAGTGCACAATGTTGCATCACATGTCCATGATAACACCATCTGATCACAATGCGATATCAGATTTGCGTACAGACGAGAGTGATTGGAGCATCTGCGTTAAGATCCTTAGGGTTTGGAAAAAACCAAACTTTCTTGGCGAAACTTTGGAGATGATAATCTCTGACGAGCAGGTTATTCTCTGTTACTTCATTTTTTGGAGATGATAAACTTTCGCCTTTTTTTTTAATCAGTCATGTTTTTTTTCAGAGAATGCACATATCAGCTTCTGTAATGCCAGGAGATATGTTGAAGTTTTCCAATTACTTTCGACAAACCATCTACAATTTCTACGTGGACAATGCTTCTGCTGCCGTGCGCCCTACATTAACTGACTATCATCTAATTTTTCACGGCAACACGGGCACCAAGAGTGCTGATCACATGGTTCAGTTTGACAGTCTGTTGCTTAACAGTCCTAGTTTTAGGGATATCAGCCGCCGAGCGTATAAGATCGGGAGCCTAATTGGTAAGAATTATTTTATGATTTCAGAGTTTTTTTGTTCTGCTCTGTTTTTAGATAAATTTTTCTATGGATCTTAATCAGATGTAATGGGGACTATTGTGAGGATGGATTTTTTTGGAAGATCATAGCAATAATGCTTTTGAAGATGATTTGTCTCACCTATGTTTCGAACTATAGGACGCAAAGTAAATCAAATGCCCTATGTTAATGAATTTTATGAAGTTTTATTATGAATTAATATTATCTGTTCTTTTATGTTAGGAGAGAACGTATGATTACCTGTATAGCTCTTGGAGCCATTGCAAGAGAGATTCACGAAGCGTATAAGTCACACAATTCCTATGGCGATGTTTGCGTGTTATGCTTTTGGAAAATTTCATAGGGTAAAGGTGAGTAATTGTTGCTTTATTGGTTGCACATTTTAAGACGACAGAATCATTTAGGAAGTCTTCCTAAATCATTTTCTCTTTCCAAGTTTCATTTAGGAAGCCTTGAAATATTGCTTTGATTTGTTGTAGGAATGGACGAGAATAAGATTGTCATGCGCTCTCATTCCCTATGCTCCAAATTCATGTTTAATCCAACTGATGATACAGTTTCCGGATTCAAGAACATGTAAAATTTTAAACAATTCTCCCTATATATACTTTCTCGCTGACTGAATATGTAACTAAAAGAATTGTTTCATTGTTTGTCTGGTGCAGAAGAGATTATAGATATTGAAGGAAAGTGGAATACTGAAGTAATGAGGGATGCTTAAGTAACCAAAAACCGTTTTTAATGTATTCCACAAGCAATTTTATATTTTTGCTTTTTGATGTTGAACCACAAGTGTTTATTATGTATTCTATACCAAGACAATATCTATGGATGTTGTACTTTTGACATATAATACAATATCTATTTGTTCATTATTATTTAGCGTACGGCTAAACATTTGGGATGAAGTTTGTCAGTTAAGAAAAAATTCTCACACTTTACATTTTAGGATGTGTTCTTTGTAAGTTAGGAATATGATCCTCACTGTGTAAGAAAGAACATTGTCGAAAATGTTAGCTTGGTTTCTAAATTTTTACAATTGTTTTTGTAACTTGGAAGTGAAAAAGGGTTTATCAATGAGCGCAAGTATAAGATTAAAGAAGATGAAATTGTTAAGAAAATTTCTTACACTTAAGAAAATGTTCATAGTACTTTAGGAGAGAGAACGGACTTATTTGTTTAAATTATTTTGTCAAAATGAAATTGTTTACAACGAACTTGTTTTTATCAAAACACAATAGTTACTCTTTTCTTTCTTTTTCGGAAAACCTTCCTAAAGGACTTTCAAGTTTTCTTTACCTTCCCGGAAGCTTTTTCTAATTGTTTTTATTCATTTGGCATATTGAATCACTGTTACGTTCCTTGATTGAACACTTAATGTCATCTAAAAATATGCAAACAAATTCGTAACAAGCCTAGAGAAACAGTGAAAACAAAATCACGCAAGTAAATCTCAAGAAACATAACACAACTTCAAAAAAATCTCAAACACAATTAATCTGAAACACAATTATGGTTAGCCATCGTAAACCACAATTTCGGGATGTTGCTTCCTTTGCTCAAATGAAAAAAAATCAAATTTAAGTCCTACTTTTTCTGGAAATGATCAAAGATATCTCAAACCAGATTGCTCATCGGATCTTGAACAACTTCATCACAAATTCTTGAAAAGTCATCAATCTTCACAGAGTGGCACTCTATCATCTTGAGTACAAAGATACCACAATTGGATACTGTGCTGAACTTTGCAACAGTTTCCTCAAAATCATATACCACTTCGAATGGAACGAGATCCTGCATTGGCTTTGTGTTTTCCGCAACACAAAGTAGTGCAGGGATCATCTCTACAAAATTATAACAAGTTAAATTCAGAAAAGAATACTTTCCTTAATTCATAAAAGTATTCGAAAACTACGAAAAACCATTATTGGTGAAACACTTTGCCTGCGATATCATTGGCGACCTAAAATACGTGTTGTTGGCTCTTTTGGATGTCTGCAGCTAAAACACTCAACTCACCTCTTCTTCATATCTATCTCTAAACCAATCTAGTGTAGAGAAGTCTTGGGTTTAACCATTCCATAGATGAAATCAACATCCTTCTTCCAGTTTTTGTTTGGATACTTGTTTCCTTTTACAACTTCAATCACATTTTCAGGGAAATGTTTCTTGCACCGAGGTTTCTTGAAAATGTTGTGGAAATCTAACAGCTCACTGAAGAACATTGAGTTACAGAAAACAGCCCTTGGAAATCAATTGTTGTGGAAATAAGCAGCATGCTCCTCTCATTTAGCATTGAACAGCATCATTGCTGCGTCTACCTCCTACATGAATATTCAAAGGCTTCCAAACTTATTTTCGTCTAGGAAGTCTCCCTAAATAAAGTTGATATGACTAGAATAATACCTGTCCGTTAACACGAGTTGATGGATTCTCCAGACTCTTGAACCAAGCTCCATTAGCTTGGATTTCACCAATGATGCGTTTTATATCATACATTGTGAACTCAATCAATTTACACAGAATTTAAATTATAATATAATATCACATTATTATAATACTATATACCAACCTTACTGTCTCGTCATTATCCACCCAATCTTGAAAAGCTGATAGCAGCTCATATCCTGGGGATTGAAACGGATCCAACATAGGATTTGGTTCATGAGTCGTGATTAGAGCTGGGTTTGGCGGCGCTCTGAAGGGACTGTCTGTACTCTTATTTTGTTTGGGTCTCGATTGCTCCTCCTTAGCAACGTTGTCAACCTCTTAGCCAGACGATCACCTTCATCATCAACTCTCTTCTCCTTTGCTTTTCTGTTTGCAACAGTAGGACGAATCCTCAACATATCCACAACCTTCACATGTTTTTGGAGTTCACCAGCAGACTCTTCGTTAGCGCGTGTATCCATAGCAACAACAGATGCTGTAACCTTCTGCAAGGATAATCCCCTCTTCTCTGAAGCAACCTGCCACCACAAAAACATGCAACGTACGATTGATAAAAGTTTCAGAAAGTAAAGGTTAATGGCTTTGTTTTAACAAATTCTAACCTCATCCGTCTGATTTCTCGCCCTACTTGGTGATGGTTGCCATAAAACAATAGCCATAGAATGTGTTCCCTTAACATTCTGCTAAAATACAGAAATAATTTCAGAACCATTAATACCTTACTAACAAACATTTCAGAAGATTAAAACAAAATAATCTTACCTTCTGAGTAAGAGTTTCGTCCCTTTTTTGCTCTGTCGCAGAGGGGGATGATTGCGTTAAAACCGGAGCCAATGGTTGTGTGCCTTCACCACTATGAAAACATAACAGCACGTAAACTTAGGAATACAAGGCAAACGTTTCGGAACTGCTTCCCAAACCATCAAAATACTAATCTAAAAACAAGTAATCATACCTTCTGAGCAATATTTTCGTCACTAACTGCATCTGTTGTACAGGGGAAGATTGACTCAACACCGCATGAGCAAAGGGTTGTGTGCCTTCACCACTCTGGAAATATCATAGCACGTACGTAGTTTAGAAAAACAAAATACTAGTTTCGGAAGACCTTCATAAAACATTAAAATACTAAACTAATACAATTTCGGAAGTGCTTTCCAAGTTTTTTGGAAACTTACCTTCTGAGTAAGAGTTTCGTCCCCCTTTTGCTCTGTTGCAGAGGGGGAAGATTGCGTTAAAACAGGAGCCAATGGCTGTGTGCCTTCACCACTCTGAAAAATATAACAGCACGTAAACTTAGGAATACAAGGCAAACGTTTCGGAACTGCTTCCCAAACCATCAAAATACTAGTCTAAAGACAAGGAATCATACCTTCTGAGCAATATTTTCGTCACTAACTGGATCTGTTGTACATGGAGGAGATTGACTCAGTAAAGCAGGAGCAAAAGGTTGTGTGCCTTCACCACTCTGGAAATACCATAGCATGTACGTAGTTTAGGAAAATAAAATATAGGTTTCAGAAGACCTTCATAAAACATTAAAATACTAAACTAATACAATTTCGGAAGTGCTTTCCAAGTTTTTTGAAAACTTACCTTCTGAGTAAGAGTTTCATCCCTATTTTGCTCTGTTGCAGAGGGGGAAGATTGCGTTAAAACAGGAGCCAATGACTGTGTGCCTTCACCACTCTGAAAAATATAACAGCACGTAAACTTAGGAATACAAGGCAAACATTTGGGAACTGCTACCCAAACCATCAAAATACTTGTTTAAAACAAGGAATCTTACCTTCTGAGCAATATTTTCGTCACTAACTGGATATGTTGTACAGGGGGAAGATTGATTCAGCACAGCAGGAGCAAAAGGTTGTGTGTCTCCACCACTCTGGAAATATTATAGCACGTACGTAGTTTAGGAAAACAAGATACTAAATTAACACAATTTTCTGGAAGAGCTTCCCAAGCGTTTTGGAATTTGACCTTCTAAGTAACATCTTTGTCACTGTTTGGCTCTGTGGTAGTAAGGGACTGTATTAGCTCAGTATCCCGTTTCTCTGAATTTGAATCTGCCAACTCTTTTTCACTCTGTCAAATGCATAACTTAGTCAGGTACATTTAATATATGTTTCGAGGAAAAACTTCCTTTGCTAATGATAATGCAAAAGAAATTCAAATCTTATTACCTCAGCATAAAAAAAAATCTCCTATGTTGGCACCTGTATTGGATCTCCCTCAGCGTCATCCATCTGTATATTGGGGATCTCTTGTGTTGGTGTCCCTTCAGGTATTGTTGGTTGACTATTTTCGGCTTGTGTTAGCGCCTGTTTTTTCTCTCCCTCAGATGCATGAGATTCAATCATCTCTATACTGAGAAGCTCATGTTTGGCACCTTCGGGAATCTCCTGTGTTTGTTGACTATCTTCAACTTGTGTATCATCCATGTTTTCGTCTTCAGTTGAGTCATCCTCTTCAGTTGAGTCTACATCGTCAGCTACAATCGTTGCTGAACTCCCCATGTGCACAGGTGTTCTCTGGTAACCACCTTCGGATTCCTGCAAATCAACTTGTTAAATCTCACATTCAAAGTCTGACATCTAGCTAAAAATCAAACATAACATTGACACAAATAGGGAAACTTACGGTAACTTCATCTTCCCAATCTATTCCCAGCTTCTCTTCTATCTTATGCAATCGATCAAAGATCTTAAGGTTACCTTCTTTAACCATTAGAATGAAATTGTCCAGCTTTGCCATAATCATTGAATGCGAAGAAGATGGTATCTCTGCCCTCATATTAAAAGCTGAACTTGAAGCTTCAAAAGTCTCGGCATTATGAACCATGACAGAGTTCAATCCAATGGACTCTAGCGCATCAACTAGATCAAGTTTTTTATTTACCCAATCTCCTAAGCTCAGGGAGTAGCCTCTTGTAAGAACTTCAGAAAGTTCTTCAAGGTCAGGATCATCTTCGTCTTCCATGCAGATTGTGTCCTCAGCATCACCTAATATAGCAAGCAATTTGAAGATCACCTTCATCTGTAGACACAAATGGGAAACATGTTAAAGATATCCAGAAATTTACTACGATTTTTAGGAAGGCATCCTAAATCATTTTCGTTTCACCATGTATCATCTAGGAAGGCATCCTAAATCTATGTATCATCTAGGAAGGCATCCTAAATCATTTTCATTTCCCCATGTATCATCTTGGAAGGCATCCTAAATCTATGTATCATCTAGGAAGGCATCCTAAATTATTTTCGTTTCCCCATGTATCATCTAGGAAGGCATCCTAAATATATGTATCATCTAGGAAGGCATCCTAAATCTATGTATCATCTAGGAAGGCATCCTAAAATCATTTTCATTTCCCCATGTATTATTTAGGAAGGCATCCTAAATAATTTTCGTTTCCCCATGTATCATTTAGAAAGGCTTCCTAAATTTATGTATCATTTAGGAAGGCATCCTAAATCAGTTTTCTTTCCCCATGTATCATTTAGGAAGGCATCCTAAATCTATGTATCATTTAGGAAGGCATCCTAAATCTATGTATCATCTAGGAAGGCATCCTAAATCATGTTAACACAAGCAAATCACGAAGGCATCCTAAATCATGTTAACATAAGAGACGAAATGCTTACATCAGGTGATCCTTCTATGGTGAGAACTTGGTTTATTGAAGGAGATGTTGTGTAAAGGTACTTCTCACATAAGAAGGCAGAGGACAAAATACTGTTGATGACTGTTGAGAAGGCAGTCTGTAGCATAGGGACGGACTCTAGCAACCACAAGTGGAAGGCAAAAGGGTAACCCTGAAGAATATACTTCGCTTTATCCAAATGCGAAGGCACCCTGATTTGATTGATGACAAGAGCAACTCATACGCTTCCCTCCCCCAATGATAGTTCATCAGAGTGTTCATGTCTCGCGCTCTCTCTATGAAACTTCTCGGAAACTTGTACTCCTTGTATCTCCCAAAGAGCAGAGACTCTATCAGCACCAACATCCCTAAGGAAAACTTCTCATCAAAAGCATCTTTTTCAGCTCTGAGCATCTTATTGATCAGGTTTTCAGTTGAGTGAGACTCTGTCTTCAAATCATCCCAATCATAGACACTTGCTTCTGGAGCAGCTTGAGGAGTCCAAATGGAACACTTCAATCCAGTGACCATATGAAACTCTCTTATTGAGAATCTCAAAGGATGCGATCCAAAGAGGAACCAGAGCTCATTGTTCTTCTTCGTTATTAAACTCCTTGTCAGGAAAACATGGATCATTTTCCCTGACATTAGCATCTTCTTTGAGCTCAATTTCAGGAGAGGCCCTAAAAAAGAATTCCTGATCCTGTTAAACTGCACATCCCCCAGTATTTCTTCGACTTACTCAATGAATGATATTTTCGAGTGTTGGTCTATGGCCTTAAAATTCTTCCTAGGCTCATTCCCAAATTCGTAATGCAACTTCAGGAGTGCTATCAGCGTAGAAGGCTGTGAATCCTCCATGTTGTTCCTAACACACCACAGACAACAAGTAAAGAACAATTTTCGTCATCAAATTCAAGACTTCGGACACAAACATTGCAGAATCTCTCAAATCTATGTTGTTTGCCAAATAGGTATCGATTTCAGGATGACCTTCCTAAGCTATTAATTAAGCATCCCAGATTTTTTGGAATTTTGTTTTCTCCTAGGATGTAATCGAAATAATCAAAACAGCGAGTTGGAAATTTGTATCCCAGTTCGAGAAGCAGATTAAATTGAAACATCAAAACTGTGATGAATTTAAAATTAGCATACACAATGACCCAAAAAACTTTGACACATGTGGGTTTGGGAAGAAAGTCGGCGCGAAGAGAGAAACTGTTGGGGTTTTCCGTTTATCGTCGCGAAGAGAGAACCAGTTTTGGGTTAATCATCGAAAAAGGTTTAAAATTTGTGTGAATCTTTGCGAAGAGAGTCGTCGCTGTTCTCCACGGGTTTAAGAGAACTGTGTGGGGTTTTTCTGTTAATCGCTGAGACAGAGAAAGTTCCTGTTTTTTGCGCGAGGAAGGGTTCTTAAATGTAAACACTTCGCTTGACGCGTGTATAAATAAATAAGATCTTATGGATTGACAAATATCCTTCACGTACTTAGCGGTTAAATCATCAATTGTCAATTAACGAGGTCAACGGTTCGATTCCTCGTAACGTAACCTAATTTTTGACTTCATTTTTTGTTTTTGTTTTTATGATTTCTTTCCGACAACAGCCTAACCGATTCCTAAATCATTTTGTTAAACTAACTTGTTTCTTCATCCAACGTCCATAGATAATAAAACAGTAGTCGTTTTACTAAACAGATAATGTCATAAGTTTTAGTTTTAGATCCGGGGAAACATAAAACATCAACCATTTTCAAAATGCAAACTAAAACTACTAACAATAGTCTCCTAGTTCCTACTTTTTGTTCACAAACTGCTCAAAGATGTCGCATACATATTTGGTCTTCATGTCTGCAACAGTCATATGACCCACCTTTGAGAAGTCATGGTCCCCCAATGATTGACACTCGATCATCATGACGACATACACGGGACAATCAGTCACCCGAAAACCAATTGTGGACAGGGAAAACTCTTCTTCAGTGTGATGGACGACTTTGAATGGTTCCAGATGTCTCTTTGGATTTTTGTTCTCAGCAATGCCGAGGAGGGTAGGTATCATATCTGCAACAATTATGAATAAGTTTTCAATAACAGGAATCATGTGTTAAGGACACCCCCGTCCAACTCTGACTAATGTTTGCCGAATCATCTCATATATAGTTAAAAAGGAAAAGTGTACCTGCTATCCTCTTAACAATATTCAAGACTACTACATTCTTCTCCCATTGAATATTGCACGAGAAACTCTCCACTTGGCAGCTCTTAAAATTAATTTCCAAACCAATCCAGTGGGGAACCATGGATTTAATGACTCCATAGACGACATCTACATCTTTCTTCCACTTCTTGTGTGGGAAAACTGTTCCCTTTACAATGTTTGTAACACTACCAGGGAATGGTAATTTGGTTCGATACCTCTTGAATTTATCGTTGCATTGTAACAGCTCATTAAAGAAGTCTGTTTTTCAGAATGCAGCTCTAGGGAATTTGTCGTTGTTGAAGTATGCGGCATGTTCCTCTCTTTTCTTTTGCAACATCATCAACACTGCATTTATTTCCTTGAAGAACATGGAGGCAGAGTAACCAAGAATGTTCTGCCGCCAATCCGAGAAAGAAAAACACAAGTATTCCATGGCTATAAGTTAAACTCATTTTGACTATTTTCTTCTTACTGTATCACGAAAACGAGCTCTGGGATTCTCCATACTCCAGAACAAGGTTGCAGTAGCATCCATATCACCAATTATGTGTTTTTATTAGATATCTTCAAGACATTTACGTAACGAAACAATTTTATAACAACAACTCGTTGTCTCTCCCTTCTCCAACCACTCTTTTTAGGCTGTCAACTGATCCGTTTTCGGTGATTGAAATGGATCGACTGTAGCTGTACATTGTTCGGCCACCTGTGTGCTCTTCCCTTTGAACTTTTCTGACTTTTCCCCACCCTTCTTCTTCTTCTTATTAACCGGAAGATCATCTTCATTATGAGGCCTCGTCTTTGTCTTTTTCTGCTTTGCATCATACAAAAATTTAACAATTGATGATAAATCGCTGGGAGCATTTAACAAAAGTTTAGGAAAACCTTCCTTATAGTAGTAAAGAATCCAGAAATCTTACAGTTTTTAGCTCATTTGTTTGGGTCTCATTTTCATTCATCTTCAAAAGATCATATAGCAATTTTTTAGGCATGAAATGTTTTTTTACCAAGCGCAAAAGAAAATGTTTACTTTTTCTTACTCCATCGTTTCCATCATCTTTTTCTGATACGGTGTAAGCACTTATGACACTTCGGATTATCGGGAAAAAATAGTTTTATACATATGTAAGAAGAAAACAGGAAGCATAGTTAGACCATATAACTGAAAAACAAAAACTGTAAAACTATACCTCGTCTGGAGAATCCTCCTTACGTTCCTTCAACAAAAACCAAAAACATCTAGTTAGTTGTATTTGGAAATTATATTTCTACAATAATAGGAATGACACAAAATGATATTTAATACCTCCTCATTTACGTTTGCCTGATCACGCATTTCCTATGAAATGTTTTCAACTCTAAGGGGCGAAGCAAACGTCTCTGCGTTTTCCTGCAGTGTAATTACAAATTAGGTAAAAAAAATTGGAATTGTTCTGGAGAATACAAGGTTTTGCCATAGTATGAATGATGTACATGTATATCCACATCCACATGAGGAGCCCACGCCTCGTCCACCCATTCTCTATGAATCCTTACGTTATTTATTTTGAACATAAGGTTTTTCTCGACATGATGAAGGTGGATAGAAACCTCTGGACCATCCAGAAGCGCTTGCACATACCCTCTGCAAGGCATCAACGTCTTACGTGAGTGTTAAAACGTCTGTGGAACGTTCTGCCTCAGGCAGAGGAGGCGGTGTAGGACGGATCCGCATCTCTTGGACATTCTCATACTTACCAAGGCTCAAGAACTTCAAATAATAGCGGCGGATAGGACCTAGACCTGGCTGTCTATTTATCAACGAAGCAGAAAACCACTTGTTATCTTCACCCGATACCTCGACTAAAGCACCTTCCGTCAAGTAAAGTTTATGACTCGTGCCTGTAACCCCTTTGCAGGAGCAGCTTTACCAGCAACAAGTCCGCAAACTATCTGGGAAACCAACATTTGTGTTAGGAACGCTTAACAACAGGTTAAGGAATACCTTCCTAAAATATGCTAAAGAAACTTGAAATCTAACATTTTGTTTCGTTCCCTCAATTTTATCCTTTTTTTTTGTCCGGTGCTTGTTACTGCTTCAGTGAAAGTAGCCACATGCGGGGTATGTACCTGGAACTCCAACATGTTGTGTTAGGAACATTCAGCATAGATTCAGGAACACATTCCAAAAACTTTTGAACTCAAGGAGAGAATCTAACAATTTGTTGCTCTAGTGGTATGGACGCCTTATTATTTCCCATATGTGTCTGGGGCACCCACTGTGATTTGAGTCTCTCTTGCTCCAGTGGTATGGACACCTTATCCTTTCCCATCTATGTCTGGGGCACCCGCTGTGATTTGCCACTCTCTTCTGCCACACTTTTGTTCATCTGCGGAACAACACACGATAACGTCAACACCACACATTTTTTCTTAAGTATAATTTTGGAAGAATTCCTAATTCATTGGAAGGCTTTCATAAAAGGCAATATGGATATATAATTTTCGTGTTCCTAGGTATAATCCAGTATCTCGTCTGGCTAATAAATCCATACCTGATTTAGCGAATCATTTCATCTCAAACCAGAGGCATCTAAACCTGCTGATACGTCCACATGAGTAAGCTCCTTCAACAGAAAACCAATAACATCGTGCTGTTAGAATATTTATTAAAAAAAAAGCTCTGATAAACATATATATATTTTTCAATACCTCATCAATGGAATCGGAAGGATCATAGATTCCCAGCTTTTGTTCAATCTTTGTTAATCCAGAACTGATATGTGTCTGTCCATCTACGAACATCTTGATGAGCCTTTTAATCTTTGCCTCTACTGATTCGTCTGAAGAAGAAGGTCTGGAGGTTTGTCTCGCTCTTTCTGAATGGGGATAGCGATATGACTGAGATGCAATGTATTGCAATGCATCGTCTCTCTTCAAAACCCCTCTTCTCCAGTATTCATGCGTCAGTTCGAAACCTTTGTCCAACAGATCCCCAAGTGAATGCAGATCTTCATCGTCCTTGTCTTGCAAAAACACAGTGTCTTCGAGGTCACCATGTATTTTTGGAAGAATGTGTACCACACTCACCTACACAGTCAAAAAAGACAATTCATTCATCGATGTTTTGTTAGGAAAGCCTTCCTAAACACCATCCTAGATAATCAGAGTAGTAAAGGAAGGCACTTATATCGCTTTCGCCTTCTATGCTCAGAACAGATTTGATGGGAGGAGATATTGTGTGAAGGTATTTCACACACAAAAAAGCTGTGAGCGGGACTGTGTTGTCAATCGTAGGGAAAGCCGACTGAAGCTTGGGTACAGATTCCAAGATCCATAGGTGAAGCGCAACAGGGAACCCGTCCCGGGGGGTACTTGGCCTTTTCTAGACTGTTCTGCACAGTCTTCTTCACTGATTTTAACAGCAATTCGTAGGCATCCATCCCCCAATGATGATTTAGCAATACATCCATCTGTTGTGCTTTCTGTAAATTAGATGTTGGGAACCTTGCCTTCGAATACCTATGAAGAAAAATTATCTCGATGAGCAGCAACATAGCCAAAGAAAACCTCTCATCATGAGCATCTTCTCCCGCTTCAATCATGAGTTCTATTAGCTCGTCAGGTGAATGCCCATCCTCACATCCAGCCCAATCATAGTTGTTTTCGTCTTCTTCAACAGCAGGCAACCATTCTGTGCATTTCAGACCCATGACCATATGGAATTTTCTTCTAGAGAATCTCATAGGATGTCCACGAAAATGAAACCATAGTTCCTTGTCTGTCTTGGTTATCAGGCTCTTGGTCAGAATGGTGTGGATCATCTGCCCTGCCAAATAGGGCTTCCTTGAAAAGAACTGCAAAACCGGACCCAAGCAAGAATCCTCGATTCTCTTAAACTGTTCAGGCCCGAGTATCTCCTTCACCTTGGCGATGTACTTGAAGTCCGAGTACTTGTCTATGGCCTTGAACCCACTCATTGGTTCCTTCCCCATCTTGTATTTGAGTTTAGGAAGAGTTATGTCCATTTTCAACTGCTACAAGAAAAGAGATGAAGAATGTCACAATAGAAACGAAAAATATCACAATAGAAATGAAAACTGTCACAATTTGAATCTTAGGATGACCCTTCATAAGTCGAAATTGAAGGTTCCCTCTACACAAATATATAAACAAACCCCACAATAGAAACTAAAGCCTATCCTAAATCACTCAAAATTGGTAAATCATGATCGAAAGAGATCGATTTTTGTGCGTCCTCGAGATGAGAGAAGTTTTTGGGGGCAGGAGTTTCTTACTGAATCTTAGTTGTCGCCTTCTCTATCGCTGATGTCTTCTTCGCCGATGCACCGCTGCTGAAAATCCGGGTTTTCACTGTAAATCGCCGTCGCCATTGTAAATTAGGTTTTTATCTGGAAATCGTCTTTGATGTCGCTGATGAGGAAGGGTTCCTAAAAGTAAATAATTGTTATAAACATGTTAAAACATAAATATATAACTTAGAAATGTTGGACAACTACAACGATTCAGCCTCAGCGGATAGTGCTTATTCGAATAAACAGACGTGTCTCCAGTTCGATAGAATCTTAGAGTCTAATTTTACCTTTCTTGTTTTTTGCTTTACTGTTTAGGAAACCTTTCCGAAAATTTTGCAATTGATTCCTAAAGATCGAGGGAAGAAGGGACCCAACATTATTCTTGGAATTTAGGATCACAGTCCAAAACTTTTAAAATTACCAAAACAGTTTTTGAATATTCATTTAGGAAGCCTTCCAGAATCATTTTCTCTTTCCAAGCTCCAATAAGGAGGACTTCCAGAATCATTTTCTTTTTCCCAAGTTTCATTTAGGAAGCCTTCCTAAATCATTTTTTATTTCCTAAGTTCATTTAGGAAGGCTTCCTCAACCTTTTTCTTTTTTGAATATTCATTTAGGAAGGCTTCCTAAACCTTTTTCTTTTTCTCTAGTAACCATTAAATTACTTTGTCATGAAAATCAATTTGAAATAAATGAAATACAAGGTCCGAAATAAGTACAACATATTGCTAAACCAAAAGCAACAGTGTTTAAAAACCAAAGGTACATACCATGTATTCAAAGCCATGTTTGCAAACGAACACATCTAAAAACATCGTTACAACCATTAACCATTTTAACAAATGGCAACTAACACCACCAACAGAATTCATTCTATTTTTTGTTCAGAATATGCATATCACATATTCGTTTGTTTGAACCGTTTTCTCCTTCTTAGAAATGTTTTCTCTAGCTCTTCATTCTGCTCTTTCTTCGCTTTCTTTTTTTTCGCTTTCTCCTTCTTCCCTCTCTCCTCCTTGGATTTCGCCTTCTCCACTTTCTCCTTCTCCGGTTTACCCTTTGGTAAGAAGACAGGCTTTCGTAAAAACGGGGCATGTGAAAGTTTTTAACTAGTTATATACAAAAAAAACTTGGTGAAAAATAGTTTTAGGAAAGGAATTTTACCTTCGCAATGTTTTCTATTGTGGTGGGCGAAGCAGACGTCACTGCGTTTTCCTGCAACATTCAAACAACTTAGTTAAACTTTTTGTATTATTTTAAAGACTACAGGGTTCTATCACAGTAAAAACGATGTACCTGGATACCCACATTCACAGGAGGATCCCACGCTTCGTCCACCCATTGTCTAAAAATCCTCGTTTCCCTAACATCGACCAGTTATGTTTTGTCAATATCATAAAGGTGGATAGAAACCTATGTACCCTCGGTAAGCGCTTCCACACATCCTCTGCACCAGTGCTCATTGTGGTAAACCTCAACGAGTTGCCCAAGCTCTTAAACGTCAGCGGCATGTTCTTCCTGAAGCAGCGGAGGCGGTGTAGGACGGATCCACATCTCTTGGACATTGTCATACTTATCAATGCTCAAGTACCTCAAATAATAGCTGCGGATAGGACCTAGACCAGGCTGTCTATTTATAACCAAAGCAGGGAACCACCTGTTATCTTCACTCGATACTTCGACTAAAGAACCTTCTGTCAAGTAAGTTTTAGGACTCGTGCCCTTTACAGGAGCAGCGCTAGGAGCGACAAGTGCGGAAACCACCTGGACGTCCAACATTTTCTGTTAGGAACGTTTAATAGATGTTCAGGAAGACCATACTAAAATATCAAAATGCAAAAGAATCCTGATTTTCTTACTGTAGTTTCATCCTTTTTTTTTGCTCCCATCATCATTGTCCATTTCTGTTTGTCCCGCGCCTGCAACCGTCTCCGTGGATGTAACCATAGGCGGGGTTTGTACCTGGAAGCCCAACATTTTTTGGGTTAGGAAGGTTTGACAGATGTTTAGGAAGACCTTACTAAAATATCAAAACGCAAAAGAATCCTGATTTTCTTACTGTAGTTTCATCCTTTTCTTGGCTCCCATCATCATCGTCAACTTGTTTTTGTTCCGCGCCTGCAATCGTCTCCGTGGATGTAACCATAGGCGGGGTTTATACCTGGAAGCACAACATTTTTTTGGGTTAAGAAGGTTTGACAGATGTTCAGGAAGACCTTACTAAATTATCAAAACGGAAAAGAATCCTGATTTTCTTACTGTAGTTTCATCATTTTTTTGGCTCCCATCATCATTGTCCATCTCCGTGGGTTCAGTGCCTCCAACCGTCTCCGTGGATGTCGATATCACAGGCGGGGTTTGTACATGGAAGTCCATCATTTTTTGTTAGAAACTTTTAACACATGTTCAGGAAGACCTTACTAAAGTAATGAAATCCAAAAAAAACAAAAAAGCTAACAGTTTGTTGCTCCTCCATTGGTTGGGTCCTCTCATCCTTTTCCATCTGTGTTTGGGCTATCTCCTGTTCTTTGCTACTCTCAGTTGTCTCATCATTGTTCATCTGCAAAACAATAGATGACAGCATATTAATCCCGAAATGTTTTAACAAATGTAGATGGCAAAAAAATTGTTTGAGTACCTTATAAGTTTCTTTGGTTGTTTCAACCACACCACTTCCATTGACAGTCTTTGTTCTTGAAGGTCCTACCTCCATTGGGTCTATACCAGTTTCAGGGTGCACAGGAGTCGAGACGTCAGAATCTCTGACATCAGATATATCCTCCTTCAAGCAAAAACAGATAACAGCATGATGTTAGAAAATTTATCAATGAAAAATCTCTAATAAACATATATATATATATATATATATTGTATTTTTTTTTCAATCAATACCTCATCAATGGAATCTCAAGGATTATATATGCCAAGCTTTTGCTCGATCTTTGATAATCGAGAATGGACTCTGTCCATCTACGAATATCTTCATGAGCTGGTCAAGCTTGGACTCTACTGACTCGTCTGAAGAAGAAGGTCTGGAATTTTGTCTCGCTCTATCTGAATGGAGATAGCGATATGACTGCGATATTGCAATGCATCGTCTCTCTTCACAATCTTTCTTTTCCAGTGATCATGTGTCAGCCTGAAACCTTTCTCCAACAGATCCACAAGCGAATGCAGATCTTCATCGTCTTTGTCTTGCAAAAACACGGTGTCTTTGAGGTTACCATGTATTTTTGGAAGGATGTGCAGGCATCCACCTGCACAGTCAAAAAACACACACACGTCATTCAGCAATGTTTGTTAGGAAAGCCTTCCTAAACTAATGACACATATTCCGAACACTGCGAAACACCATCGTAGATAATCAAAGTAGTAAGAGGCACTTACATAGCTTTCGCCTTCTATGCTCAAAAAAACTTTGATTGAAGGAAATATTGTGTGAAGGTATTTCACACACAAAAAAGCTGCGTGCAGGACTGTGATCGTAGAGAAAGCCGACTGAAGCTTGGGTACGGAGTCCAAGATCCATAGGTGAAGCGCAACAGGGAACCCGTCCAGAGGGTACTTGGCCTTTTGTAGACTGTTCTCCACAGTCTTCTTCACTGATTTTAAAAGCATTTCGTAGGCATCTATCCCCCAATGATGATTCAGCAAGACATCCATGTGTTGCACTTTCTGTAAATTAGATGTGGGGAACATAGCCTTCGAACACCTATGCAGAAAAATTGTCTCGATGGGCAGCACCATAGCCAAAAAAAACCTCTCATCATGAGCATCTTCTCCGGCTTCCATCATGAGTTCTATTAGCTTGTCAGGTGAATGCCCATCCCCCAATCCAGCCCAATCATAGTTGTTTGTCTCTTCCTCAACATCAGGCAACCATTATGTGCATTTCAGCCCAGCGACCATATGGAATTCTTTTATAGAGAATCTCATAGGCTGTCCACCAGAATGAAACCAAAGCTCCTTGTCTTTCTTGGTTTCCAGGCTCTTAGTCAGAATGGTGTGGATCATCTTCCCTGACATAGAGAGATTCTTTGAACAGAACTGCAAAGAAGGACCCAAGAAAGAGTCCTCAATTCTCTTAAACTGCTCAGGCCTGAGTATCTCCTTCACTTTGGCGATGTACTTGGAGTCCGAGTACTTGTCTATGGCCTTGAATCCATTCCCAGGTTCCTTCCTCATCTCGTATTTGAGTTTAGGAAGAGTGATGTCCATTTTCAACTGCTACAAGAAAAGAGACGAAGAATGTCGATGATTGTAAGAAACACAAATCAAAAATCACACAATAACCAAATCTAACAACACATTTTTGAGAGTTGACAAATAACACTTAGAAGGTGCTCCTAAATCTCGATCATAAACCAAAAAAGAAGAGCCAAAAATAGAACTTTTTGGAAGGCGTTTCCTAAATCCAAATCCTAAAATTTCAAAGAAGAGCCATAAACCAACAGTATTATTTTTTGAAATTTGAATCTTATGACGAACCTTCATAAGTTGAAATTAAAGTTTATACTACACAAATCTATAAACCAACCCCTCGATAAGTTGAAATTGAAAATGAAACTAAAGCCTATCCTAAATCTCTCAAAAAAACCAGCGACGATTTTTACGAGTCTTCGAGATGATAGAAGTTTTGGGGGCAGGAGTTTCTTACTGAATCTTAGTTGTCACCTTCTTTGTCGCCTTTCTCTGTCACCGATGTCTTCTTCGCCGTTAACGGTAGTTCAGGAAAGAAATTAGATTTTAGGGTTTTGTCTTCAATTCGCTTAGAAACCGAATGGTCGGGAGCGAAATGGCGGAACTGAATCGTGTTGAGCAGTTTCTCAACTTTAAAACGATTTTCTCTTGTATTTATATGCATAAAGAGGAAGTTACTTACAGTTATCCAACCAAATAATTCAGCCATAGCGGTTAGAGCTTTCCTACGAAGTAGATGAGGTCATTGGTTCGATAACCACAGATTCCTTTTTGGTCTTATTTGTTTTTTATATATTTAGGAAGCACTTCCGAAACACTTGGAAATGATTCTTAAAACAGTTGTAAATTTTTCTTGACGATCTCTTTTTTCGATTTCAATTCATAAACATGTCAATTCACTCATAAACATTCTAATTCACTCATAAACATTTCAATTCGCTCATAAACATTTTCAATTGCCGCCATTTGCTTGTACGATTTCAATTCATAAACATTTCAGTCGTAGATTTTCCTCGACGATCTCATTCTCCGTCGTATCATATCCAAACACAATTGTGTTCGACAGCGAGAGGCCGCCGTTATCTCCTTCCGTTGAGCCTGAAGTCCTTCGCCGAGGTAAGTCTGCAATCCCAATCTATCTCTAATTCGTTGTAAATTAGAGGTAAGTCTTCGACGGCGGCGCCGTTGTCTTCTACGGCGGCACCATTGTCTTCTACGGCAGCTTCGTCATTAGAAGAGACTTTGTTTTCGACGGCGGCATTGTGATCGGAAGTGTTTAGATCTAGGGTTCTTTAATTTGTTAGAATTTTTTAGGTAAAAGTATAATCGAAAATTACTTACTAAAAATGTTAGGTAATAGAAAGTTCTTAAGGCACCGTTTAACTATATCCAAAAACCCAAAAACAGTGTATTTGTAAGAATTGCCCTATTAGTATTACCCTCTAATAATTTGGTTAAGTCGTGTCGAACCAATAGTATCGCAATATTGCAATATTGGTTAAAGGTAGAGATAAATTCTCATCCGATATATTTTTAATCATTTTAGTTGTAATAGGTAATATATATATACATATATATATATAGACGAGAAATTCTCCAACAGATTTTAAAATGAAAAAAAAAAAGGGTGGATACATGGACATGATGAGTTTACTGTTTACGTACACTTTTGTTTTTCAATTTGATTGAGATAATACGATAAATGCGCAATGTGAGGATAGGAGTTAAGGGAGAGTTCATCAAATGTTTGTCCACAAGAACATTCAAGCTTCTTACGAATTAACATATACAATGTAAAAGAGCATGCCCACATTTTTGCATGATTCATTTCCGAAATTTGCTAAAATTTTGTTCTAACAGGAATTGAAAACACGTTCACACACAAAATGGGTCTCTCTTTCTCTCTCTCTTGTTTCAGTTTATCAGATACTGTACTGGATTTGAATGAAGTTAATTTACTCACTTGTTCTCGAACCATGTAAAAGCCATTGTTTTTGAACTACTGTTTTCAAACATTGATTTTTTCAAATAATTTCAAATCAATAGCGATCCTCTTCGAAACTGTCAAATTTTGAATGATTCCAAATCATAAACGAAGTAATACAATTGTAATCTTTGAATAGTCTTTCTAATTTGCTATTTCTTTTGTTGTTAATCAAGATCTCATTTATATTTGCATTAAGATATTTAAGAAGTTAATTCTTGTCATTTTAAAAATTCTTCATAACATTAAGATGAATCAACACGAAGAAGATTAATATATGCCATGATTTGATAGAGGGTTAGAATATTTTGAAAGAAAAATAAATGTTGATTCTTATTTTATATATTTGTAATTTTGTTTATTATGAAAAATGTTTTTCGAAGTAATTTTGGATGTTGTATAGGAGTATTATATTTTAATAAGCTTTTCGAGTTATTTTCCGTAATAAGAAGTCTAGTTGACATGTGGCAGACCAACTAAAGATTTGTCAGCTCAGCTGACCGGATTCTAACACATGATAGGTCATAGGTTGGTTTGGTTAGTTTTGATTGAAAATTCTTTTTCTTTTGTGAACATTTTCTTTGTTTCAAAATTCTTGTCTCGACAATAACAGAAACGATACACAGTGGCGCGAGTAAAAATAGAAAACGTGACAGAGAAGGCAAGAACCATTTGGACAAGTCCGAGTAGAATAAAAGGTGTTTATGTTTCAGTTCTGATATTATTTGAAGAAAATTTTATTTAAAACAATGGTAGCTAGTGTTTCTATTTTCTGGTCCACCAGTTGTAGTTAGGTTAACAAAGTTTTTAGTCTATCACACAAGTTTTAGAATAATTTTTCTTTTTGTCAATATACGTTCGATTCATATGTACTGCCGATTTATTTTCCATTTGGAAAGAATCCATGTGTTTTATTTATTTATTATCACTTATGAGGTTTCATTTATAATGTTTATATATTAGCGCAATTCTTTTTCATTTTCTACCAAAGATCCAAAAAATAAGTCATTGTGTATTTCTAGTGTTTTGAAAATAAGAAAACTATTATAAAGTATTTGAAAAAACGGATATTAAAATACTGAATTTGCATAGTTTGGCCAAATAAATTACAATATTTTTTGAAGTTAAATTTAACCTAGATTCTGAAACTTTTCGAAACAATTAGGGTTCTAACTTCGCCGATTGCGAATTCAACTCTGATTTGTTCGGTTATCAGCTAAATCTCAAATTAAATATCTGCATCAGTTAGTATTGACTGCGATCTGTGGCGTTCTATGCAGCAGTTGAATTTAGGATCTTCTCTGCAGCCTCTCCAGCTATCTATAGATACTCGTCGGCGCAACGCAAGAGATAATCGACTTAGTCTAATTGTTCGCAGACTCAATCCATCACATCAAAATCCTCTGGATGAGAAACACTCTTCCAAAAGCTTGGAGGCTTCACGATCGTGTTCACGGCCAAATCAATGAAGATGGTACTATTCAATTCTATTTCCAAGAAGAACACCAACTCCTCTCAGTTATCGAAAGAGGTCCATTGTCTTTCAAATATTGGATGATTGTCATAGATCGTTGGACTCGAAGACTCTACCCGGATTATCTCCAATCAATATCTTTCTCGGTCCAGATCTTTGGTATTCCAAATGAATACCACAACAGGCGTGTTGTAGAAGACATTTGCCGTCATATGGGACAAATTGAAGGAGTGCGTATTGTGGAACCTACACGAGATAACCCTTCTGAAGTCTGGTACGCATTAAGTTCAATATACATCAGCACCTTATCTTTACAAGATATATCCAGTTTGAGGAATGTGACGATCCTGTACAAATCCGATTTTTCTACGAACGACTGAAAAAATTCTGCAGAAGATGTGGGATGCTAACTCATGATGAATCTCAATGCCCTCCTACCCCTCCACCAAATCAACAGGCACTTCTAGCCCCAATCCTACAAGAAGATCCAATACCAGTTGATGAGCAGTTGAATGAAGAGAATATTCCTAGCCAAAATTTGGAGCAGCTAAATAATGAACATGACTTTCATACTACCTCTGACCTTGCAGTCTTAGAAGCTGAAGATGAAGAACGAAGAAAAGATGATATCTATCCAGACGACTACTTCACATACATTACCCCGCCACTCCTCTACCAGAGCAGTAAATACGCTCATCATTTGGATCTTACTCAGTCAAACATTATTGTTGAAGCAGGCTCTTATTCTCATCAAGTTAAAGGATCAAAGCGTAAAATAGAGGATCTCGCCCCTGACCGTCAACGAAAATCTGAAAACACTGAAGTTATAGGCTTGGTGGTTGCCTCAAAATCACCAGAAGATCCATGAGAATTTTGCACTAGAATTGTCAGGGGCTAAAGAGGAACGCTCTGACAATTCCACACTTTAAAGATATCAGGAAGTCTTCTAAACCTGATATCATGTTCCTCACTGAAACTAAGAACGGCTGTAACTATGTTTATAGTTTAAGTAAAGACCTCGGATATCCCCACAGTTTTGTTATTCCATCAGACCGATTAAGTGGGGGTTTGGCTATATTTTGGAGTGATGCAGTGCAACTAAGCTTCCGAGCTCAGCCGAATTTGAACTATACGGATGTAAATATTTCTGAAGCAGGAAGTCATGTCTTATGCCTTACTTATATCTACGGCAATCCAGATACTACCAGCAGACACTCCTTATGGAATAAAATGATATCTGACGCTGCAGCTGGCTTCTACAGTAGTAGACCATGGTTGGTCCTTGGTGATTTTCATGACATTAAAATATAATACAGAAAAACTTGGAGGCCCCAAGAGATTAGAGAGTACTTTTAGTACATTTAGGCGAATGCTCAACTCTACAAGCCTGCATGATCTTAGAACTCTTGGAGGTAAGTATACATGGATAGGCCAGAGATACAAACACAAAGTTAAATCTAAGATAGATCGAGCATTAGCTTCTGCAGATTGGTTAGATGCATTTCCTAGAGCATATGTTCAACTCCTTGACTGGATAGGATCTGACCATCGGCTGCTTTTAGTTCATACGGGAGAAAATAAGTGGAAAGGGCACAAATTATTCAGATATGACAACCGGTGGAGGTTTAATAAGGAGAACAGAGACAAACTTCGGAGTATGTGGCTTTTCTTCCTAGATCAAAGTTTAATGAAGACTTGAAGAAGTGTCGATCCTGCCTCTCCTCTAAGAGAATCAATGAGCTAAAGCTTCTTATTCATCAAGCGTATGATTATCCTTCTCCTGACTGCAATTATATTTGTTCGCTTAAATCTAAATTAGCTAATGAATACAGAATGGAGGAAGAATACTGGAGAACAAAAAATTGAAATCATTGGCTAAGATCGGGGGATAAAAACACAAGGTATTTCCATGCTAAAACTAAGCAGAGACAAAGCTTTAATAGAATCACCTCCATTGTGGATGATAATGGCCAAATCTGGACATCTGACAAATATATTCACTGTCTGATTACAGATTATTTTAACTCAATGTTTATGTCAAACCCTTGCAGCAATCTTGAAGACATATTCCAACACGTTGAGAGAAGAGTCACTCAAGAAATGAATGATGCCTTAACGAAGCTGATCACAGAAGCAGAACTACATCAAGCTCTCTTGCAGAAGAATAGAGATAAATCACCAGAGCCAGATGGGCTCAACCCAGGATTTTACAAGGACCACTGGTCTACAATCTGATCAGGTGTGGTTAAATTCGCTCAAGCCTTCTTTGACAATAATGAATTAGATCCAGCTATAAACCACACCCACATCTGTCTAATTCCAAAGATAGAAAATCCTCAAGGTCTAAAGGATTATAGACCTATTAGTTTATGTAACATAGCCTACAAAATTCTATCAAAAGTTCTAGCAAATAGGCTTAAACCCTGGATCCACAATATAATATCTGAAAATCAATCTGCTTTCATTCCCGGTAGGCTAATTACAGACAACGTCCTTATCTCTCACGAACTAATGCACTCTTTGCATACAAGAAGAAGATCTCAACCTTATATAGCTTTTAAATTAGATATAAGCAAGGTGTTTGATAAGGTAGAATGGAACTATTTAGAGGTCATTCTAAGGAAGCTGGGTTTTGTTGGAATTTGTGAGGGTTTGTCTCACATAAGAAGAAACACAATCAACTTGTGATTGATTCTTCATTAACCAAACAAATGAACTCACTTCAACATAATAAAACATGCATTAGTATGATACACAATCCAAGTATTACAAGCAACATAACTAGAGAGTTTGTTGTCATAACCAAGGAAAGGTTCAGTAATCTAATGACTAACTAAGTAAAGGAAAGAAGCACTAGCATGAGACATGAATCCATATTTGAGTAACAACAACACTTAGAGTTTGTGTTCTCATTAAAGAAGGATTAGCTCACTAACTTAGTGTCTAACTGAACAAAAGAAAGAGTTTAGGTGGTTTGAAGTATAATTAGACAAGTAATGGTCTGCCATTAAGGCAGACCTAAACTGCATATAACTCACTCTCTACATTGCTATAATATAATTAAGCATAAGTAAAGGAGAGAGATGTATACAAATGTAACAAGAACTTGTCTCTTTATTATAAATTCTGTGTGTTTTACAATGAGAGAGGGCGCCCTTATATAGGCATTACACATAAATTCAACTTGTGCACAAAGACAAAGATTGAAAGTGACAGCACATAACAGCTCTTTTCTTAAGTCACACATGTGACTCTTGCTTCCCTCCACTTCTTTGAATTCAAATGGTTATGGAGGCAAGTGAGGAGCTTCTAGAACACTTGACAACTTCTCTTAGGCGTGTGCACACTTCTCCTTACAGTTTGGGCTTGATTGGAGGAGTTTATGTGGGCTTGTACGGACAGCCCACTAAGAGATTGTATGGACAGCCCAATAAGTTGGGCTTGCAACACACTTCATGACTCCTAAGCCTCCATTGCTTCATATACACATGGTTGATCACCTTCTTGATGTCTTTTACATGTGATGAGCTTCATTCTTGGCTAAGTCACGCTTTGACACTTCTCTTCTTCTTCTTATTTGATGTGGAGATGCTTGGCCTTCACTTCATGTGTGGCCTTCTCATCTCCTCACTCTAATACCCTCCCTCAAGCTTGGGCGTCGGGAGCCATTGGGACCAAAGGCCAAGCTTGCCCACGCAAAGGACTACCTCATTAAAAACCTCATCATGTAAAACCTCTTTGGGATAAAACCATGATGAGGACAAAAAGAGTATAGCCTCCACGGTGGATTAGAATAGCTATGACCTTGGTTTGAACCATTTTGAAAATTGGCTCCTTTCCAAGTCTTCTCACTTCTTAGCTCTTCATGACTTGACTTCTCTTTCATTTGAATCCTTTCTTTGCCATCTCCTTTGAGACTCTTCAGCATTTGAGGCTCTCATTAGTCTCTTTGAGGCTCTTATGGTCTTCTTTTCCCTTAAACAAGAGATAAAGAAGAAGAGATTAAGTATTGCCATAAGGAATATCAAATAACCAAATGAGGAATATCAAAGCCTAATAAGTATATCAAAGACTAAGATGCACAATTAGTAATTCATAGAGAGAAGTGAACATTTTAAGCAAGCAGTTCGAAATAATGTCAATCTGAATTATTCATTATCAAACAATTTCAAAAAGACATCCAATTAATATTCTCATACTAACTTATGCAATTCAGTCAAACAGAATTATGCATAAATTATGAAGAGTAATTTGACTGCTAAATGAATGAAGTAAGTCATGAAATTAGCACTAATTGAAATAGGAGATAGGGTTTAGAGAACAGCCTTTTAATAGAAGAAGAGTGGTCTTTGAATGGTCCTTTGAATGGACTGAATGAATTTGGTTTGATCTCCATCTATGGGAAAACATCTTGCTAGTGAGCTGATTCATCACTTTCCACCAGTCCAGCAGACATTCTAGGTGGCCATTGGTTCTAACTCCGAGCTGATTCATCACTTTCCACCAGTCCAGCAGACATTCTAGGTGGCCATTGGTTCTAACTCCGAGTTGATTCATCACTTTCCACCAGTCCAGCAGACATTCTAGGTGGCCATTGGTTCTAACTCCCCTAGTCAAGGATGCGCCAAACACCAAAACACTTGTCTTGCCTTCATGAGACAATCAAGCCAAAAGCACCAAACCCCATTATTACACTTAGAACCTGTAGAGTATAGACAGATTCAAAGCAAACAATAGTGAGAGATGAAGAGTATAAAGTAACCAGAGAATAAGAGTATAAGTAACTATAAGTATGAGAGAATATAAGAGTATGATAGAGTGTAAGTGGAAGTGTAGTGAGAGTATGGTGGAGAATGAGTATGGTGGAGAATGAGTATGATGGAGAATGAGTATGAGCGGAAGCAACATTCAGTCCATGGCCTTCAAGCTTCATGGCTGAGCAACAATGCTGGTGAGGCTTTTAAGTTCCCACCAGTCTTTCATCAAAGGGGGTGCAAGGACAAACTCTCTTCAAGAGATTTCCTACAACCTCAACAACAAACACATTAGAGTAATTCACATTCAAGTGATTTCTTAGTGCTAAAGAGTTGTGCTAATGGAACAAAATCATTTGTCCATCAGCAAAACAAAGCCATTCAAGGCCAAAACAATTTCAAAAATCTTTTCCAGAATTTTGAAACTTTCAAAAGGTTTTTTTTTTTCTTTTCTTTTTCAAAACCTTTTTTTTATTTCAAGGAAAAATTGCAAAACAATTTTAAAACAATTTTCCAAGAATTTTAAAACATTTATCATAGCTTATCAAAGCCAAAGGTTCATCAAAAACATTTTAAAATATTTTTTAAAAATACTTTTCGGAATTTTAAAAAATATTTTCCAAAATCTTCCCAAAGGGTTTATCAAAGGAAATAATTTCCAAAATAATTTTTTTTTTCAAATTCAAAACCAACTTTCATCCTCTCTCCCTCCCTTAAGCATAGGCATATACAGACATAAAGTCTTTTATCCAAGCTTATCAAGAAGAGATGGGTAGAGAGAAGAAAGAGTTTGAAAAATAAAACCAAAGGCAAAGCTTTTGTAAAACATTTTCAAGTGAAAGTTTCAATCTTTCTCCCTCCCTCAAGCTAGTATGAACAGATTCAATCTTTCATCTAAAGCTTCAAATAAGAAAAGAGGGGATAGAGAGGAGAATTTATGGATTGAAACAAAACCATTAAAGGTACTTGAAAACCAAACTTCATCCTATCACTCTCTCCTCATGCTTTGGACAAGAGACATCACAAGTCTGTCTACAAAGCTTAACAAGAATGTGAGAGAGAGGAATCCTTGGAATGAAGAAAGAAGAAAGAAGAAGTGAGTCCAGCCCAAGAGAATAGCCTTGCTCTGATACCATGTTGGAATTTGTGAGGGTTTGTCTCACATAAGAAGAAACACAATCAACTTGTGATTGATTCTTCATTAACCAAACAAATGAACTCACTTCAACATAATAAAACATGCATTAGTATGATACACAATCCAAGTATTACAAGCAACATAACTAGAGAGTTTGTTGTCATAACCAAGGAAAGGTTCAGTAATCTAATGACTAACTAAGTAAAGGAAAGAAGCACTAGCATGAGACATGAATCCATATTTGAGTAACAACAACACTTAGAGTTTGTGTTCTCATTAAAGAAGGATTAGCTCACTAACTTAGTGTCTAACTGAACAAAAGAAAGAGTTTAGGTGGTTTGAAGTATAATTAGACAAGTAATGGTCTGCCATTAAGGCAGACCTAAACTGCATATAACTCACTCTCTACATTGCTATAATATAATTAAGCATAAGTAAAGGAGAGAGATGTATACAAATGTAACAAGAACTTGTCTCTTTATTATAAATTCTGTGTGTTTTACAATGAGAGAGGGCGCCCTTATATAGGCATTACACATAAATTCAACTTGTGCACAAAGACAAAGATTGAAAGTGACAGCACATAACAGCTCTTTTCTTAAGTCACACATGTGACTCTTGCTTCCCTCCACTTCTTTGAATTCAAATGGTTATGGAGGCAAGTGAGGAGCTTCTAGAACACTTGACAACTTCTCTTAGGCGTGTGCACACTCCTCCTTACAGTTTGGGCTTGATTGGAGGGGTTTATGTGGGCTTGTACGGACAGCCCACTAAGAGATTGTATGGACAGCCCAATAAGTTGGGCTTGCAACACACTTCATGACTCCTAAGCCTCCATTGCTTCATATACACATGGTTGATCACCTTCTTGATGTCTTTTACATGTGATGAGCTTCATTCTTGGCTAAGTCACGCTTTGACACTTCTCTTCTTCTTCTTATTTGATGTGGAGATGCTTGGCCTTCACTTCATGTGTGGCCTTCTCATCTCCTCACTCTAATAGGTTTTACAGATAAATGGTGCAATTGGATCATGAAATGCATCTCAACGGTCTCATACTCGATCCTAGTCATTGGAATGCCAGTTGGAAACATCAAACCTCATCAAGGCATCCGCCAAGGTGATCCTCTGTCCCCTTATCTATACTTATTATGTACAGAAGGACTATCTGCTTTTATTCAGCACAACATCAACCAAGGAGTCATTCATGGTTTTAAAGCCTCAAGGAGTGGACCTCCGAGTTCCCACTTATTGTTTGCAAATGACTCTTTGTTATTGTGTAAAGCTGATGAACGTGAATGCCTTGCAATCCTCAATATTTTAAAAACTTATGGAAAAATTTCAGGCCAATCTATAAACTTCCAAAAATCTTCTCTCGCGTTTAGCAAAGGCCTTTCCCCAAATATTAGGAAATCTTGCAGTAACTTATTGGAGATTAAAAGAAAACTGGAGGATTTGGAAAATATCTGGGACTTCCAGAATTCATAAGTAGAAATAAGACAGAAACATTTTCCTTCCTTCAACAAAGAGTATCTCAGAAACTTGAAAGCTGGTATTATCATTTCCTTTCCCTTGCATGTAAGGAAGTTCTGATTAAAGCAGTGGCAATGGCACTTCCCTCCTACAGCATGTCCTGGTTTATGCTTCCCAAGAAGATCACTAATCAACTTACAAGTTCGATTAGAATTTTTTGGTGGTCAAGTTGCAAAGAAATAAATAAGATTCTTTGGGTCGCTTGGAGCAAGCTCAATGATCCCAAAAACGCTTGAGGGTTGGGCTTTAGATATCTAAGGGACTTCAACATTGCTATGGTAGCTAAACAGAGCTGGAGACTGCTACAACAACCCAACTCTCTGTTTTGTAAGGTCTTCAAATCTAAATACTTCCCTAACGTATCCCTGTTAGAGGCCATTGCGAAGCGTAACTCAAGCCATGCATGGCGGAGCATAGTGCAAGGTAATAAGCTTATCTCTCATGGCTTGAAATGGATAGTATGAGATGGAAAACAAATAAATGTTTGGAAAGATAAATGGCTTCCGTCTAGCCCTCCTCGCCCTGATGTAGGCATTGGGTCTTCTACTTATCCTAATATGAAAGTTATAGATTTAATTTCTCCTAAATCTCAGTCATGGAACTTCAATCTCTGGATCAAGTTATTTGTAAAGAGGATATAAATCTAATTAGGCAGATTAAACCTTCTGTCAAGGGATTAAAAGATTCAATCTCTTAGCTTTTTAGCAAGGAAGGTATTTACACGGTGAAGTAAGGCTACGCTGTGTTACATACGATCGCTCTCCGTTCTTCGCATCATGAATCTGAAGGCTTGCCTTCTTCCCAGCCTTCTCTAATCTATGAAAAAATTTGGAAACTTAAGATCCTCCCAAAATTAAGCACTTCTTGTGGAGATGTCTTCATAACTCTCTCCCTGTTGCAGAAAACCTGAAAAGACGGAAGATGATTTCCGACTCGACTTGCCAGTTATGCGGAGAAGAGTCAGAGACAATTAATCACCTCCCATTCCAATGTAGAGGGAGTAGAGAGGTCTGGGAGCTGGCACCTATTCCACATGATACAGGTAACACTCCATCATCTCAATTGCTACAAGTAAATATTGAATCTCTTCTTTCTTTGGAAAACCATTCAAATAAGGACGTATGTCTATTCCCTTTCATTGGATGGCACATTTGGAAAATGAAGAACAATATGATGTTCCAAAATAGAAGAGATCTAATTCCAATTCTAGTGAATAAGACGATACTTGATAAGAATATATGGAGTGCCTCTCTTAAGCTTGACAAAAATCAATTTGTCCCGCCACACCAACCGTCTTCGGTCAATATTTCTCTGAAATCTATTGCTTATAAAACCAATGGATTCTGCTGTTTTGTAGATGGCTCCTGGATATCTAATTCCCAATTGGCAGGAATAGGATGGGTCTTATTTAATCAATCTGGAATACCCATCCTATAGGGCAAATCAGTAATAGCGCCTACAAATTCTCCATTAGAAACTGAAGCTGAAGTTGTGCGGATGGCAGCCCTTCAACTAGGGAGGTTAAGATACTCAAATATCACTTTTTGTGGGGATTCAGTTAACCTCTTCAATATGATCAATGCCTCACTATCCTCTCCTCGGAAATCAACTTGGGAGCACTCAACACTCTCTATGTACATAAAGGACATCCGCAAGATGGCGGTTGGAAAGAGTGGATTTAAAATTAGGAGAGTTCCTAGAAATGTGATTGCTATAGCTGATAGACTAGCAAAAAAGGCTCGTTATGAAAATTCTAGCCATGTTATAAACTGGTTGTAAGGTTGTAATCTGGATGTAATATTTGCTGTGTACTCTTGTTTCTCGTTTTAATGGCAATTTGTTGACAAAAAAAAATTACAATGTTTTTAATGAGCCAAAAAACATACCAACTAATATTGACTTTGCTAACTTAAGTACTAATTTAGTCAATCATAACATCTGTTTAATAAGCGTTAAAGGCCGTTTACTGTATTCATTAAGAGAAAACATGCCTCTCTCCATCTCTTCACTCGATCTATAAGACGAGAAGAAGAAAAATTGATTTCTTTTTATCTTTTCCTTTCTCCCTTTTTGTATCACCCAAACTCAACTTTGAATTGCTCCAACTTCAATGGATATGACAAAAAAGAAAAAGCTACCAACTCGTCGACCCAAAAACCGCGGTGCTGTTGAGGAAGACGAAATAGAACGTGAGCGTGAAGGTATTGCTGATGATGTTGAGGATAATGGGGATAATAGTATAGCTGTTGAAGAAGCTTGTGAAACTTTATCAACCCATTTTGGAGATATCGCAAGCAACAAAAAAGAGGAGAGCGGTGATAGTGGAGATGATGATATATGGAACGACAACACTATTCCTGATCCATTGTCATCAGACGATAAGGAAGAGGAACCTCGTAGGGAATCTCGTGAGGATGAAGTAGCTGCTGATGAACTTCTAGCATTAGGTAAGACTTTAGTTTTGCTTCCGAGTTCAAGCAAGCCCTTCTTAGGTACTCTATGAAAACTAGATATGATATTAAGCTATACATCTCCACACAAGAGAACCTTGGTGCGATTTGTTCTGATACAGAGTATTCCTGTCCGTGGAGAGTTTACTGCTCTTATGAAAAAAGCAAACACATGATGTAGATAAAGGTGTTTGAATGAGCAAACATGTGTCCGATCAGGATACTCGAAGATGCTGAAGAGTTCGTCCATTGCCCAATTGTTTGCAGAAAGGTTGAGAATAAATCCTAAGCTTACGGCAAGGGAGATGGAAGAGGAGGAACTATAATTTAACGGTTACTGAGGAGCAATGTCGAAAAGCAAAGACCAAATTAACAAGGGAAAGAAGAGCTAGCCATGAAGCACATTTTCTCGGATTTGGGATTATGAAGCCGAGATTCATGACATTAATCTAGACACCATTACAGAGATTCAGACCATTCCAGGACCAACACCAAGAAGCAAGCAAAGGTTTGATCGTATTTATATTTGCTTTGAAGCACAACGAGTGGCTTGGAAGTCTATATGTAGACCTATCATAGGACTAAATGGTGCCTTTCTTAAATGAGATATTAAAGATCAGTTGATAGCTGCAGTTAGAAGAGATGGAGATAATAAAATTGTTCCTATTGCATGGGCAGTAGTTCAGATAGAAAACAAATTTAATTGGACTTGGCTTGTGAATCGGGACTTAGGACTTGGTGAGGGCAGAAACATAACAATCATATCAGATAAGCAAAAGGTAAAATTCTACTCTAGTTTGTTAAGTGTTTACTTTAGTTTGATAAATGTTTAGTTAGGATGCATACTTATAGTATTGTATTTTTATTACAGGGTTGGTGAATGTTGTTCACAGTGATCTTCAAGAAGCTGAACATCGTATGTGTGCTTGACACATCTTAGGAAATTGGAAAAGAGACAGCCATGATCCAGAGCTAGAGCGGTTATTCTGGAAAATAGCATGCAGCTTCACCAAAGGAGACTACAAACTCAATATGGATGCGTGGTTGATATACAACAAATGTGCCTTTGATTCTCTACAACGCACCAATCCTATTACAGGGTCTCGAGCCTTCTTTAAGGTTGGATCCTACTGCAATGATAACTTGAATAATCTGAATGAATCTTTTACTAAAACCATTCGTGAGGCTAGGAGAAAACCTTTGCTTGAATTGTTAGAGGATATAAGAGGAAAATGTATGGTGTGTACAGCCTGAAGATCTATTATTGCAAATATGTTAAAATAAAGATTCACAAAGAGTGCACATCGTGAAATTGAATCGGCTATAGAGAAGTCTCGGGATTGTTAAAAGTTCATGTCCACTGATGATTTGCATAAGATAGACTATCATGGTTGTAGGTATAGTGTCAATATGGGTTTGAAAACATGTGGATGCGGGAAGTGGCAGTTGAATGGCATTCTATGTAATCATGTTGCTTGTGTTATCATAGCAAAAAAAAAAGAGATAGTCGATGATTATGTTTCAGATTATTTCACGACTCAAATGTGGCGGAAAACATATCAGCATAGTATTATACCCGTGGAAGGTATGAAGTTGTGGCCGACGTTGAATAGATTACATGTATTGCCACCCCCGATTAGATTAGGTAACTGTGGTAGGCTAAGTAATTATGCTAGGCGTAAAAGCGTTAATGAGCCTAAGCCTGTCTCTTCCTCTAAGAAGACTAAGTTAAACCATGAGAAATGCATTATGACATGCTCCAACTGTAAGGAAGAAGGACACAATAAGTTATCATGTCTAAAACCATTTGTTGAGCCTGAAGCTAAAAGGTGAAGGGGTTGGCCAAGAAAAGATCAGGTCATAGTCTTAGAGGTTCTACGATTTTCTTTACGTTTTAATTTTTCTTTGCCATGGTTGTTTAGTTACTTTATTTGGCATGTAGAAAGGACAATCATATGGAGAATCACAAGTATAATTCACAAGGAGGATATGATGGTTTGAAGAAGGATAAAATTATTTGTTGCTTTTGTTGTCTTATTCATATTTTAAACTAGCAAACTTTATTGCTTTTGTTGCTCTGTGTTAAACAATTTGTTGATTTTGTTGTTTTATAACTTTATATGGATATTCTTACTTGCACTCAATGTCGTGAAAGGAATAGAGAAAACAGAGGACTACTTCTCTGTTTTTTTTTTAAAAAAGAGCAAATGCAGAGAATATAAAAGAGACCTGCAATTTCCTGAAGAATCCAACATCCTTGCACTATTTTGTCTTCCTCTTCTTTATTCACTCTCATTTGTGTCGAATAAAAGCTTGTCCCAACTCGTCTTTACTTTTTATCGGATTTCTCAAAGAAGATAGATGGAGAAAAATAAAATCGTGATAGAGAGACTGGGGATTTTGGAACTGAAAATTGTGGATTTCTTATTATTTTTTTTTTTCGAAAGAAACGATATTGTTTTCTTTAAATATATTAGTTAACGGTGATATCGAACGTCTATTGAAAGGGATGTTAGGTTGACTAAACTGATACTTAAATTGGTAAAAGTCAACATTAATTGGTATATTTTTTGGTTTATTAAAAACATTGTAATTTATTTGGCAAAACTATGTAAGTTCAGTATTTTAATACCTATTTTTCCCAAAGTATTTAAGAAAATTTGTGAAGCAAAATCAGACCCCAGAAGAGCGAGACTACATTTTAATGAAGCAACTAAACAAAAAACCTTCATAATCGGAATAAAGATTAGTTGACAAACAATGTGAGTTTCTAACTTTTCTTCACGATCAAACCAGCAAGCTTTGCTCTCAAGAGAATCTGAAAATTTCTTCACTATATTAAGCGTGAACATGTTTGCATATAGACGAGTAAAGCCTTGAATTACGTTTGCTCCAAACCGAATAAACCGAGTTAAGTTTAATAACCGACTTAAGTCTAGCATTACAAAAGAAAAATCTAACCCAACTTACGATATCATCGAATATGGCATGCAGGAGGAGTGATATGTTGGAACTTATTTTTGACAAATAGAGCTGGCAAATTTTCTAACAATTGGCACTATAAGACACTATAGATTCTTTAGATTCCTTGTAATGAGCACTATAAGATATTATATATATTTGTCAAAAGCTAAGTTGATTTGAATGAGAAATTTTTGATCAAAGTGGATATGTAATTAAGATAAAAAAAATTAACAAATGTCAAGATGAGCATTTGTCCCACATGGAAAGTTGGAAGAATTTTCCACTAGTATATATAGTGATATACTCTCAACAAAGTTCAATGGCTTTGAGAAGAAGACACTATGGAAAAAGAGAGAAATGACTGTTATGCAAAATCATACACACGCGTGCGTGCGCTGTGCCCACACAAAAGATGTTTTTTTGGAGTAAATACTTATTAGCCTATTTTCATATGTTAATATTCCTTAAAGATATTTTGCATGATTCGATAAGTCTTTATGATTGAGTCGAAAACTAATGACAGAATATTTCTGTAATATTTTTGTCTCGCCCTTACACTTATCGAACAAGAAATAATTAATTTTGGAATATTTCCAATACATATATCCTTTTGCGATAAGGAAAAGAAGATTTTTGAAATATTTCTGTTTATAAAAGAGTGGCGGCCAAGGCACACACTTGCGTCCCAATCCTTCCTTCCGTTATACATACTTTCCTCTCTCATTCATTATTCTTCATCAGCAAAATACATAGCTTTCGAGAAACACAAACATCCAGCAAATCCCTCTTGTCTCTACAGTCTTAGGTAAGTCTCGAGAGTATAGCGTAGTTTCTAAGTTCGCACATTCTATAATTGGGTGCTGTGACTTTAGTCTCAACACGGTTGTATCCTGGGATTCTGAATCTCTTCAAATTGCCACACTGCGGAAAATTTAAAGAATTAAGGAAAGAGATCATATCCCAACTCCGTGTATCGCCTTTTTTTGAAGGTTTTATTAAAACGTTTTTACACTTCATAATCGTTTATCACTGATTTAAATCGTTCTTTGCTACGTGATTTTCAATCTGGATTTTTGTGGTCATATAATCTTAATTTTTTTAATATGTTTCCTGTTAATCGCTTGAATCAGATTGAATATTGCAATCAATTCTTCAAAAAGGATTTCATAAAAGGATTTTAAAAATGTTTTCTGATCGATCTACAACGCTTCTGCGATTGTCTTATAGCCAACCGTAGAACATTTGATCTTAAATGCAGATGATTACCGTAAAGACTAAAAAACAAATTCCACGTCAGCCCTAGGCACGATCACGAAACATTTTGTCTATAAACAATCTTATAGATATGATATATAGCGTTTAAGAACACCTATAGGTGATTTCTGGGAACGACTATTAGGGTTTAATAACGCCTTTAGGCGATTTCTATAAACAACTAATAGCGCATTAAACGTTTTAATCGCTTATCTGGATTGAGCTCTCAGAAACTAACCTAGTTTGTTTTTTGTGATTAGATTCAGAATGTCTACTGACGTTGGATTTCCAAAAAATACAAGTGAGCCGACAATCCCACAAGGGAATGGTCAACCACACGCGATTTCATCGATTCCAATCGCTGGAATTCCAACTTGAGAAGTTTGATGGAACAAACTTCAAGCAGAGGCAGAAGCAGATGGACTTCTTTCCACCATTGCACCTGGCAAAGTACCTCACTGAGACTAAATCAGTGCTTCCTGCTGAGAATACAGTTCCGCACATGCTTGCTACTGTCCAAGCGTGGATCCATGCAGACTTCCTGTTCAAAGGTTACATCTTGAATAACCATGTAGATAAGCTGTACAACCTGTACAGTGAGGGTTACGAGAATTCCAAGGATGTTTGGATTGCTCACGAAAACAAAATACAAGACATTCAACGTGAGTTCTGGAAAATTCGCAACTGCGAAACTCCTTAACTTCAGGATGGTAAACTCAAGGCCCCTCATGATCAAGTGCATGAGCTATAAACGATAATCCAGCAAATATCAGATGAAGGCATGAAGTGTGTGAGACCTTCACAGTTAACTGCTTCATTGAGGTGCTGCCCCCAGGCTGGGACGGATTCAAGAGCTACCTTAACTACAAGAAGAAGCAACTGTTGTTGGCTAACTTGATCACCAGGCTTTAGAATGAGTCACAAAAACATGACAAGGCAGAACAACCTTAGACACATGATGCAAATGGCTTTCCTCCATAGAGTGCGATTCGAAAAGTTGCTAATCAAGTCCCCTCGAACTTCAAAAAGCAAGCTCAAGCTCTCAACAAGAAGTTCTCTACGAAGTGTACCACTGCGGCAAGATTGGATATCATGCTACAGACTGTCGCATAAGGGTGTTAATCAAGCTAACCAAACTCTAGCTGATCTGTGCGCATTTGTAACATAAGCTAACATGGTTGAAGAAAACCTGAAGGCATGGTGGTACGATACTGGTGATACCACACACATGACTTTAGAGGGTTGTATTGGTTTCTAACATAATTTGTCTATGTTGATATAAATTGATTCTTTTGTATGAAATCGTGTTTTTCATAGATAAAAAATGTATATGTTTTGGTTATGTATCTAATTTTTTTATAATTTTTTTTAATTAATTATCAATAATTTATTAGAGAGTAAAGTTTTCTGTTTACGCAATTTGTTCTAAGTCAACCAATGCATTCCCTATGTTTGACCGCCGGTGCTCCATCAGAATTGTGAAACCGTAATGGTCAGGTTTTAGTGATTGTTTGCGGTAGTCCGAAACACGACATGGTATTCGTTGATGTCGTTGATGCCACATATTTGATCAATACCTCTTTATCTGTTTTAGGAAGCAACCGTGAGGTCTATTTATTTACCCATTTATGATGTCTTTCTATAAGAAAGTTGAGCATTTTTGTTTTAATTCTACCTAAACTTTCTGAGATCTCTAAATATGTTTGCATCCCCTTTAATCCCTATGGTTTAGTGGACCATTTTCTTTATTTTAGGACTACTGTATGATCAAATTGTACCGGATATTTTATGAAATTTAAATTTTGCCTATATATTAATTCGGAATTCCAAACAGTATATCCATTTCTTTTTCATATAGCCTTACAGAGAAATAAACTGTTATCTGAAAAATAGGTGTGAACTTGGTAAACATGCACGTGCTATCTTATATAAGTATACTCCTGTTGGGACCAATTTTACCAGGTCCAAAGAGGACCAGACACGTGGACACTAAACAACCTTAGACACTGACATGTGGCCGAACCACTCCTGCGTACTGTTCCCGGGCAGTTGGCGAGCTTCCCCAAACACGTAAGAATCATCAACCCACCTACTTCCCTGGCGCACAGAATGGAGAAGATGGGACAAGGAGACCGCTAGTATAAAAGAAGAGAGATCACCAAATCAGAAGGGGATCAGTTCAACGGATCTAAAACCCCTCTTAAGGAGGAGGTATCCGACCAAATCGAGTCAACTAACTCCGATGAGCAGAATGACCAAGGGAGAACCCATGGTTCCCCCGAGTAAGTGCCTTCCAGGATAAGTCCCTCTCGACCCAGAATCTAGCCTTTATACTGGCTGCACCTCCTTCCTTCTGTATATAATCCCCCTCGAAACACTTTCAAACAGATAGATGTCTCGATCCCTGGACGAGATTTCTCATCCTAAACCTGTAGAAACACCCTCCTGAGTACTCGTTCCCGGTAGGACGTTCATTGACTTAGGCGTCAGAGAACCTTTGGGAGGGACAACCACCCCATTACCAGGCCCGATTGAACTCTTGTGCAGTGTTTGCAGGATTGCATACGACAACCACCCCATTACCAGGACTCAAGCAGGCTTCCGCCCGGGAACGACTCATCGTCTTTCCCTCCAGAGGATGAAACTTGGAGGCACTGCTCCATTCCCCGGACGAATCACACACTTCCACGTGGCATCTCGAAAATTGCTCCCGAACAACTCCATATATTTTTAAATATATGATATTTTAGGATTTTTACTTGTTTTTAAAAGTTTGATGTTTTAGCTTTTAGTTAATATATTTTAAATTAAATATTATTGTTATTTTTATTCTATTGATACAATTGTGTTGGAAAACAAAAAATTAACTAAAAAATAAAATATCTTAAAACCTGTGCAAGAACTAAAACATTATATATTAAAAACGGAGAAAGTATATTTTAACCTAAAAAATATTGAACTGATAACCTCTGTAAATTGGTTAAATTGTATAGTCGAAAGTCTTGTATTTAGAATCTGATAGAAAAAAACAAAAACAATCATATAACTAAAGTATGGAGTCTAAGATACTTTATTACTTTCTAATTACATGTAAAAACACTTTGGAAGAGAGGTGGACTTTGATGAGATGATAAGACGAAATCATCCTTACTGTTTAATTAAATCTACTTCTTCATCTTCTCTATCTCCACCGAACAATCTGCACAAAAAAAAATTGACTCCTGTGTCGATTCAATCGACATTCATCCCAAATCCAAATACTTAAAGTTTCCATTTTCAAAATTCTTACATATCGCGACGACGATGAAAAAGCTTTTCAAAATCAGAACCGATGTTGTGATCAATTCATACCCAATCATAAGTGAATCAGGTACATTGGCAATTAGCTCCACTTATAAACTTCAGCAGTATTTCCGGAATCAAGATTGCAAATAAGAAATATGGATTCATCAAGGATATTGATCTGTTCACAATCCCTGGAAGTTTATCCGAAATCAAAATTCAAAAAGAAGTCAGAATAGATGCTTGGTTTCAGGTTTAAAGCTTAAGCCAAGTTTCTAAAATTAGAAAAACCTAAATGGTCAAGATTATGTAGTTAATTGTCGGTGGACTGGGTTGTGTGGTCAGTTTTCAATTTTTACAAAATGTTATGTATGTAAGTATGCTTTTATTATTAATTTTTTGGACACATAAACATGTTTATATGGACACATTATGATGGACATATAAAAACTGATTTTTTGTATTTTTCTTCTAGTTTATTAACACCAAACAGATGTGCATAATATGGTGTTCATCAAAACCTATCCACGTAATCTTGTCCATTGAAAATAAGTTAAGACATGGCCGTAATTGGAGAAGTCCCGATGAAGAAATTCTTCCAAGAAGTTTGAGGCTCAAGCTCTTTTTGGTGTGTCTCTTCCATCTCCTCCTCTTCATCTTCCTTTCTAGCATCCCAAAGAATCGAGCATAAGAAGCTTGTACATAACTGCGGAAAGAACAAGTATATTGTTCACGTGGATGCAACATCGGTGCCAATAATGAAATGTGTCGCTCTCTTCTGCGATTTTGTTGGCATCCATGCATTCATATCCACATCGACTTAATCACTCTTTCCTTTATCTCGTAGAAACAACCACCACACTCACTTGAACTCTAACAAACATAAACAACAAATCCCATCTCGATTAATGCAGATAGCTAATCACGCTTGAACTCTTGTTAACCATGTACACATCAATGTCGTCCAGAATAGATAGTCCAAGAGGCTCCATCCATGTGTTGACAATGTAAACTTGTCCATGATAATCTTTTCATGACAATTTCACATACATTTCATGAAATCCTACTGAAGTTGGATATGATGTCCACAGAAACCTGTGTATATTAACATGTCCATCAAACTCGTCCACATTATTTTAACCTCCGTAGAACAATATAGTTACTTTCATTTTTGATGATTTTTACCGAATGAATGAGAGAGTGTTTAGGGTTCTGGGTTTGCAATGTCAAGGTGAATAAGCTTGGTCGCAGAATGTGTGTCACAAAATAAACCAATTTTAATCATACATGTATTGCTTGTTGATACTCTGACAAAGATTAAGCGCTATCTGTAAATGACATAATAGGTAGTGGAGATGATGATTTTTGCTATCTTCATTTGTTTAGTCTTTGTACTATGTCCATAGTATTGTATCTATATGAAGTTATCCATTTGGATGTGTCCAATGTACTGTGTCTATACAAAGATAAAAGCAAAAACAACTAAAAGCTCACATGTATTTTATGAACAACATAAGTTGCATCATGGATTAAGGTATATGGTTCGTCTATTAGCATTATCAACGAAGTTCTGTCCACCCATCTCAGTCCACCACCAACGATTTCATGTCTTTGCTATATCTGTAAACATAATTGGATCAATGTAAACCTGTCCATGGCAACCTATTCACAACAATCTCACATACATTTCATGAAATCCGACTTGAGTAGGATATGATAGTCCATACTTGTCCATCAAAATCAGTCCATGATATTTTAACCTAAACTTCACTTACGTTTGAACTCACTATTTTCAAACGTGTCCACACAGACGTGTTCAGACAAACTTACCCATAAAATATTTGTTCTACACTGTTTACTCTTCTTCTCCATGCTTTTAATCATCTGTTTGATTGCTCCAATTCATCTCAACATTCAATGTTCCTCAAGATCGCAATCTCCAAATCTCTCTAAAATACTTTAAAATTACCACTCACTTTGATTGGCTAGCCATTTTTCCCTTGCATTTATCACTGTTTTTACTGTTTCGCGTTAAAGAAAAGGACAAAGACTTTTGAAAATTACTTAAGCTCACAAATTCTTAAAAACATAAAATTACATATGGATATAGAATATCACCTTGCAATCTTTTCTATTTCTCTCTAATCAAATTTAACTTTCATTGCGAACTTACCAATTTCAGTGTCCATTGTGATTTTTGTGGAACTCTAATTATGCACAAAATCACGCTGTGAATTAATGAATAACTATCCTGAAGTAATCACATTTTGTTAAGAATATTTCTAAGATTTTAAATTTAACAATAAAAAAATTAAAATAAAATCTTTGAATAGTTATTTTAAGTATAAAATCAACTTTAAAAGTGTCGTAAATCACTCTTAAAATATGTACATCAAAATTAAAATAAGTTTTCTGAACACGTGATTAAAAATCTTGTGCCTAACTCAAACCACATTGTTTATGGGTAGGGCTTCTAATCCGATTGGATACAAACCCGAGATCCGAAACACGTGGCTATAAAATTCTTCCAACAAATCTCATCATCTTCACGTTTTCCGAGGCCTTACAGTCTCACTTCCGGGTTTTATTCATCACTTCACTCCTCTTTTCACTTTTCTCTCTGAAACAAAATGAGCTCCCAAATCTGCAGATCTGCTTCAAAAGCAGCGAGGTCTCTTCTTTCTTCTGCTAAGAATGCTCGTTTCTTCTCCGGTACGTTTCATCTCTCTCTCTCCCTCTCTCTGTTTGATTGTTTTCTGGACAAAATCTGAAGATAAGCTTCACGAACCACCTGTGATTTTAGATCCCTTAATCGATTGACTGATTAATCTGTTGAATCGCTCTCATTCAGAATTTGATCGAACCGTTTTGATTTAATTCCCGATTCGTTTCATTTATGGATTTGGGGAAAATGGGATACATGTGAAAGTTAGTCTGGTTAGATCGATTTAGTGATAATTTGATCTGATGGATTCATTATGCTCCGTGATTTCAAAGAACAACAATTTGAATTTGGGATCTCATACGTACGTTGTTCGCCAAATCAATACTAAGATCTAAAGTTTTATTAACTTGGATCTTTAAATTTTTATCAGAAGGACGAGCCATTGGTGCAGCAGCTGCTGTTTCTGCATCTGGAAAGATCCCTCTGTATGCATCTAACTTTGGAAGATCATCAGGTTCTGGTACCGCTTCAAAGAGCTGGATCACCGGACTCTTAGCTCTTCCTGCTGCAGGTTTAGCCACATTATTTTGAATATAGAACGAAAAAAGCAGCGAAAAATTGTCTTAATCACATTGAATATGATCAATTTGAAAACTTTCACACTCCAAAAGCTTAAAAATCGTGTTTTTGTGAAAGTATTGACCTATGTTTTCTTTTATGGTTTGTGTTATAGCACTCATGCTTCAAGATCAGGAAGTTCTTGCTGCTGAGGTAGTAATAAGTATCCATTTTTTTGGTATAGTTCATGTTCATCGTCTTTATGTTCTTCATTGCTGAACCTTTTTCCGTCTAAATTAGATGGAACGCACTTTCATTGCTATCAAGCCTGATGGAGTGCAACGAGGACTGGTAATTAAACACTAAAAGCCTTGCTTTTTACTAATTTCTTGATAGTTCTTCAGGTGTATGTGTAGTTTCTTATTCACATGTCCAAATCTTATCTCATTGAATCACCAGATATCAGAAATCGTTTCTCGATTCGAACGCAAGGGCTTCAAGCTTGTTGGTATCAAAGTCGTTGTTCCTTCCAAAGATTTCGCACAGAAGCATTACCATGATCTCAAGGAGAGACCTTTCTTCAATGGCTTGTGTGACTTCCTTAGCTCTGGTCCTGTTATCGCGATGGTAAGAGAAAACTCTCCATTCAAGTTTTGGAATTTGAGAACAAACTCGAAGAGAAAAGTTGACTAACATGACATGACTTGTTTTAGGTATGGGAAGGAGAAGGAGTGATCAGATACGGACGTAAACTGATCGGAGCCACCGATCCTCAAAAATCTGAGCCTGGAACAATCCGAGGAGATCTTGCGGTGGTTGTTGGGAGGTATGTTCTGTTTTCTTTCTTTTATAATTCGTATCAGGATATTATCAAGATTTGGTTTGGTTATTAAAATGTGAGATTGCAGGAACATAATCCATGGAAGTGATGGACCAGAGACTGCAAAAGATGAGATCAATCTGTGGTTTAAGCCTCAAGAACTTGTTTCTTACACCAACAACGCTGAGAAGTGGATCTATGGTGACAACTAATTCTCTCACACACACTCTCTCTCTCTCTCACTCGTCTTTGGTTTCTTTACTTTACCCAAACAATAAAATCAAGAAACAGTTAATTACGGATACAAAACACATCCTGGGTTTTGATTTTCCCGGCGAACTCGGTAATTAGAGCTGAAGAAATAAGTATGGGATGATTGAGTTTTGAAATTCTTGTTTGTACTGTCGTCTTGTTGAACCGTAATACTAAATACAAGTGTTGAGAATTCGACTTTTTAAGTAGAAACAACACATTTTATCTATTATTTTATTTTTAAGATTTCAGCTCTTGGTAACTGTTTGGGCGTAAAAATTGTGGTATTTTTAACAATAAACCAACATTTTATTTTATCGGTAACTCTTTGTAGTATGATTGAGAGACAAATTTGTATTAGGTAAATAGATATTACTACCGTTGTTCTGACTCTCTGACTGTGAGAAGTTAGAAAAAGCTTTTATATAAACAGAATTGTAAATGTAATTGATCCAATGTTCGGTGATTCAAAGAGAGAATGAAGAACTCAAAGTTGTAAATTAATTCAATATCAGAATCAACTGTCCCGTCACTCCTATTAACAAAGAAAATCATAATACTTCAACACAAGAAATAACCTAAAAATGAAGCAACAAACTAACAACAACGATAACACACAACCCAATAAACAATAAAAGATAGAGATGGTGCTCTCCACCAGATGAGTTGAAACAGCTTGCCGGGAAGTCCACTTGGTACCGGCGGCGTTTATCAACAATGAATGCCATGAAAGTCGCAAACAGCATGGTTACTATACTCAATGGGAATGCCCATATTATGACTAAGGTTACTGTAAATCCGTAAATGCCCTGTTGATTCGGTAATATAGTGCTGTATGATGCAAATATAGCGATACTCTAAGCCGCCACTGAACCATAGATTAACTTCCACATGGGGAGTCCAATTATGAGGACTATGATCACATATAGAGATGATAGGAAGGCAACCGCATTGGGGACAACAAAAAATAAGGCATCGGAGAAGCTCATAGTCATCTTTCCAGCATAATGATCATTGGCATCATCTTGCCAAAATCTGCCGGGAGGACTGAGACCAGCCTGGTATGTAGCTGTTACTATCAGTATAGCCACCACGAGTATTGCATCTCGAAGGTTGCTACTGTTTATAGACATGTCGCCTATCATGCATAAATTGCTTAGCCCCAATAGATTGTTACGATTCTCAATAAAGGATAGATTTTTGCTCAAATATCCTGCAAGAGTCATAGTGGAACAACAAGGTAGTCTTTCTCTAACATTGTGGAAAAATTTTCTTGCTTTTGGGAAACAAGGAGACTGGTGAGTTCGAAGTCTGTCCATAGCGGTTTTGCCATCCAAGTTCTTGGCTTTATTTTTAGCAGTTTTATGTAGCAACCATAATAATTTTAAAATGAAGAATCCTATATTTATAAGAATATGAAACACAAAGAAATATATATATACAAAGGTGAGAAAATCATAACAGGATATCTATCCAATTTCATGGACTAATAGCAATGTCTAAACAAGATTTTTTAGAGGATAGGAGAAACTAAATGAGATAAAAATAAAATAAAAAATAAAAGACATTTACCTCAGTATGATTTATCGATGCAGCAATATGGAAGACTGTGTTACCATCTTCATCTTTCCAGTCCAAGATTTCCTTCTTATTAACTCTCTTGACCCATCCCAATAAAACCTTAAATGCCATAAGCTGGTGGTTCTTCACGGCAATCTGCACAGCTGTCTCATACTTTATCGTCAAATCATTTTAGAAGAAGGACAAGTCAACAAGAACTCGCTCAACAACTCTGCATCGCCTATTCCAGCCACATGATGTAAAGGAGTAATCCTTCCTCTTTCCTTGATGCTGACTAAGCTGCTGTCGATTGCCACAAACCCTCTCACCATTCGAACGTGGTTGTTATGCAGGGCTAAATGCATTGGACTAAAACCTGACGCGTTTAGTTTGGAAGCAAGCGATGGTTTAAGAGTCATTAATTCCATGGCAAAATGAGTTTGCCCCTTTTTAGTTGCAATATGTAGCGGCGTCTCACAAAAAGGCACTTTATCTAAATGTCCTAGAATGTTTGGATCTTCTGCTATCAACTTGTAGAGTGTTTCTATATCACCATACTGAACCGCATTCTTCAATCTCGTGTAGATATTAGTACTCGAACTCCCACTCAAGTTTGCATCTTAATCTACCATATCCGATACTCTAGTGACATCCACAACAATCGACATAGCTTTTCTAGTCCCCTTTGACCAAAAAAAAAAAAAACTTCTCTAGTCCCCCAAGCTTTTGCTCCTTCCACAGTTTTTTAATTTTATTTTGTGGCTCCTGCAATACATTTTTAAATAAACACAAAGTCTGGACGGTGACCATATCTATTTCTGACAATAATATGTCAAATAGATGGATTTATGTCATTTTTAAATGAGTAGTGGAGGTTTTGAAAATTAAATTTTTAGTTAGTTTCCACATAAGAATATGGATAAATGCAATGTCCCACATTGGATTAGAGAGCTAACAAAACAATGGTTTTTTTTTGGAGAAAATTCTTCTTTAATTCCTACCACTTTCAGTATTTCATTATTCCATATGAAATACTTTTTTACTAGGCAATAACATGTACCATGTCCAGAATAAAAAATCTATAAATAACTTTACTAAACATAAAAAATTATTTTTGCGTATATAATATATTTGAGTAACAATAGTATTTGTTTATAAAATTTTATAATTAATTTTATATTATTTTTTATATGAATATAATTATATATGTAATCTAACCTGTAAAAATTACGATCGTAAAAATATTAATATTTTTAAAATATAAATAATTACAAATTTTATTTCAAAATATTAAATATACATATAAAAATAGGTTATATTTTTTTAAGTTTAATACTATTTATCAATTTTCTAAAATATATATAAGAGAGCCAATATTTATAACTCTTAACTTATTGGTCCATCAAATTAGAATATAATCTTTAAAAAATAGTATTTTAATTTATACATCAGGTTATTTTAATTGAATAAATAAAATATCTATAATCTATAACTCTTAATCGAACATAATTATTTATAATATTATAATTTTCAATATATTAAATTATTATTTTTATTATTTCAGCTATTTGAAATACTATATTTTTCTAACTTTATATTAAAACTAAATATTTATATTATTTGGTTAATTTATACGGTTCTATTAAAAAGATTATTATGAAAAAATATTTATAAATATTAATGACAATTATATTAAGTTTTATGCTTTTACTAAATTTTATTTATCTTTTATATATTTTTATAATGATTTTTTAACCAGCTACATTTTCTCATTTACATTTGTGACTTTTAAAATATACCTATATCTATTAATCATTTGAGTAATTTATATTCATTGTGAAAAATTCAAATAATAATACATGCACCAAAAATCTATACATTTTTTACTATGTAGATGATGTGATTATTTTTTGTTTTTGCAAAAATAAACTTAAATAAAAGGAAGAGAAGAAACAAAGTGTAAAGAAATAATTAATATGATGTTATTTTTGGTAACCAATAGAAAGAAAAAGAATATCTTTAAAATTAAATGCTAAATTATGTATATATAATTTGATATAAATTATGGTCTAAGTAATCAATATGAGTGGTATATAATGTAATTATTCTAGTAACAAAGGTTTTTTTTAAAATTTTTTTTTGAGAAGTTCTATGGTGATGACACATCAGCAAAATGACACCAATGTAATTACTTAAAAAATTAAAGTTTCTTTTAAAAAATACTTTTTAAATAATATATAGGGGCCGACAAAAAAATATATATATTGGGGATTTGTGGTTAACTAAAATCTAGATAATGACCATTTATTTCTACTCCCTCCGTTTTAAAATATATGATGTTTTAAGGTTGGACACATAGATTAAAGAATTTTATAAAATACCTATTTTAACCTTTTTATTAATTAAAGAATATGTTTTTGGACTAGAAATTATCTTAATAATAGAAGGGTAAGAAATGTCATTTTATGTCACTTTTTGCATAGAAAAAAGAGACATCATATATTCTTGAACAAAAAAAAAAGTATAAAACATCCTATATTTTAAAACGGAGGGAGTAGTAATATTATGACAACTAGAGGGATTAATGACCATTTATTTTAAGTAAGTTTTCATTATTTCATATGAAATATTTTTTACTAGGTGATCGGTCCGCACCGTGTGCGAGCTTTATAATTAAATATATGATTAATATTATATATTGATTATACTTTATTTGTATATGATTAATTATGTATTAATAATAACATTATATAAACATTTAGTAATAAAATAAACAATAAATCAAATGAAATATATTATAGATTTCAATATAAATTAAAGATAAAAATTATTAACCCAGATTTTTAAAATACTTTATTAGATAAAAAGTGTAAATATGATAACTAAATAAGCTGAAAATATTAAAATATATATTAATTTATTTAATTTTTATGGTTGGCCCGCACACATGTGCAAGTATAAAATTTTATAGACATAATTAGTTGTAATATTTAAGTATTGATTAATTTTTTATACATTTTGTAAGTGTTATATTTTTTATACATATACAGTTTTAGTGTTTAACAACAATCACACAAGTATTTCATATCATTTTGTGTCTCTGAAAAACTTATTATGTAAGTGTTACGTTTTTATACATATACAGTTTAGTGTTTAACAACAATCACACAAACGTTTCATATCGATTTGTGTTTTTTGAAAACTTTTTGTTTTTTCTAACGTTTAGAGTAACATATAATTGCAAATGTAAAAGTTATATGAAATAATAATTAAAATTTATTATATATTTTAAATATTATCTATATTATATTTCTTTTTCCTCTTGCATAATATAATCTTGTCAATATATATATTTTAAGTATACATTTTTCCTTGACCTATTGCTTAGTAACCAAAATGGGTTTTACCATCACTACTTATCCTAAGAGCAGGTAGATGGTTGGTCTGCACATTCGTGCATACCAACCACCTCACCGCTTTTGTAGTATATAGAGATTTTTTTAATAAATACAAATTGACCAATAACTAAAATTAAAATTGGACTGTGATCGAGGTTAAGAAATATATGCACGACAAATTTGCATGTGATTTTAATTTTTACACAATTAATATTTATATATATACATATATTTGTGAAAAAATTGAAGTATGACTTTTATGTGTTAAAAGAAAATAACAAAATATATGTTTTGTAATATATATTTTTATAATGTATGATTGATTTTTTTATATAAAAATATGTATATTTTTACATGTAGGTATATATTATAAATAAGTGAATTGTAATATTTCAGTGTTGATTAGTTTTTCTGATATTTTACACAACATTATAATTTTACACGATATAGTTTTTGGCGTTTAACAACAATCACGAAAACCGTTTCTATCGTTTTATATTTAATCAAAATTTCTTATTTTTTAATGTTTTATAATATATGGTTTTTCAATAAAATTTATTATAAAATTTGTGAATTCTTATTCTATAAAATTCTCTGGTAGCTCTCCGCTCATATATTCGTTAAATTCTCTGGTTTCGCAATCACTCGCTTCCACAAACTCTCTATAACTGCAGCATTTAAACCAGCCAGTTCCTAAATCTATATTTGTATAGTTAAAAATGTAAAATAATATATTTAATATTTAATTGTTAAATTAAAAAAATAAGAGTTTTTCTATTCCTAACTTTGATATATGTGTTAATCTTGTATATAATGGATCATAACATATACAAAACTTGATTCATGAAATAATATTTTAAGATGTTGAAAAAAAATATATGCATGAAAAAATTAATATGTGTAAGATAATATTTTAAAGTATTTCAAAATAAAAATATAAAATCGATCAAAATTATTGTTTTTTTTGTTTCTCAATCTTGAATAATATATTAAACATTAAGATCATCTCCAATGTATTTTTCTGTTCTCTCTAACCTATTTCTATTTTAAAGGAAAAAGAAATATTGTTACTTTTTCCTCCAATTATAGAAGAAAAAATAACATCACTATTTTTCCTCTAAATTAGAAGATTTAAAGTAAAATTGTGTTAGAAATGCTTTAAACCAAAGACATAGCCTGAGATTTTTACAGAAAACCAAAGTCCTAAAGATTCATTTTTACTTTTACTTATACTTCTTACTCATATGTTTATTTATATTAAATATAATTTATTTTAAATATTTGTTATAAAATTTGTGAAATCATATTTTAAAAACATTCTCCGGTTCTATTTCCAATATTTAGGAATTGGTTTGATGGAGAAAGTAAATTTCTTATGGTTAGTCTGCACGCATGTGTTCATTATAAAATTTGAGACACACATGCGTTTATTATAAAATTTCTTTCTTGATATTTTTAAATGACTCCGTAAAATAAAGTTTGAGAAAGTTACGGAAAAAGAAAACTGTAGAGACTTATTTTTATTTTTTACTTCTACTTCTACTTCTTATTCATATTTGTTTTTTTCTTATTTATATATATTTTTTTCATCCGGTTACATTATTTTTTATTTCTGATTTCAAATTCTCGATCTACAATGAGACTGTATATGAGTATGATATTAACTTTTAATTTATTTTCTTAGAAAAATAAGAGATAAAATAAGATGGTAACGTAAGCGACGCAAATTCTAAAAAACAATAATATAAAAATGTTCAAAATTATATAGAAATAATAATATATCATACTCCCAATATTATTAATATATAACATATATACTATCTTATTGGATAATCTATTATTATTTTTTATATAAAAATATAAAATATATATTGGTTGTAAAATTTTTGTAATCATATTTTATGCAATCTATTATGAATATGTGTAAAAAATTAAAATCATAGAAATTATTATTTTCAATTAATTTAGTTTAAGTGTTACAATCTCGTATATTTTTGTTACGATTTTATAATTTGTTTAATTATAATTCAACTAATCAAAATATTTTGTTTATTTTAAGAAAATTTCCATGTCACATTCTCATGTTATATTTTGATATCACCATTAATTAACACTAACTTTTTTTAAGGTGATGTTTTTCATTAAACATGCTTTTCAAATAATAGTTAAGATTTGTGGTTAACTAAAATCTAGATGACAGACCATTTATTTATAGTAATATTATGACAACTAGATGGATGACAACCATTTATTTTTAGTAAATCTGGATGAGGACCATTTATTTCTAGTAATATTTTCAGTCTTTCATTATTTCATATGAAATACTTTTTATTTGTGGTTAACTAAAATTCGGATGACGACCATTTATTTCTAGTAATATTATGGCAATTAGCTCACTACAAGAATCAGATAGTATAGCTACTTTTTTTTGTAAGTATGATTAAATATTTGTAACAAAAAAATATTTAATACAATTTGCTATAATATTTTCTGCGAGTTTGGCGGGGTAACTATTTTGCTTTTCATAGCAACTTGAGGAAAATTGCTCATTTAATTTCTCAATTATTTGCAATCGGCAAATTTATTCCCCAACTATTATCTGTGCAGATTAAATCCTCAACTTAACGTTAATTTTGCAAATTTAGGCATGAGAAAAATCAACGTTAAAGAAAAAAACGGAAACGTTACCGTTAACTTTATATCTCAGTCCAATTTTGAAAAGTCAACATATACTCGAGGAATTAATGTGTCAAATTAAAAGTTGAGGAATTAATCTGCATAATGACAAAAACTTGAGGAATCAAATGATCATTTTCATTAAGAAAATTATGATTATTTTCATAAATCATGATTATTTGTAGAATACCATTAAATATTTTTTTTTAAAAAATATTGTTTTTATTATATTATGTTTTCAGTTGTTATGAATAAAATTTAAAAATTATGTGTGTTTAATTCCGGTGATTTTTTTCTTTACTGGCAACTTTTTTGGTTATCAACCAATGACTATTATTTTATCATACGGTCATTGGTATGGTCACTCTATTAGAAGAAATAATTTTCATTAAATTCACTTATTTTCATCTATCTTTTTCAGTATATAGTAGTATTTGGTTATCAACCGATGATTATTCTCCTATCAATCAGAATTATTTATTTTATTCAAACATGTGCGGAAAAAGAAAGGGTAAGAGATCATATACCTTAATTACCTGTTCAATATATATATATTTATTAATTTTTCCAAAATTTTCCGAATTTCTCCGAAAGTATCCAAATATATGTCTTGAAGTTGATCTTTACCCAAATTACTGGGAGTTTGAGAAGAGATTTTGGGTAAGAAAATTTTCCAAATCCGTTTCGTTCTTATCCGATTCCCATATTTCCAATTCCTATCCCGAGTCCTGAAATTTTTAAGAACACATATATCTGCTTAAGTTATTTGTTTTTCGAAAGTTATGTATACTGATTTTGTAATTTTGATTAAATATCAATGAAATTTTAAACAGAAAACATAATATAATAAAAACAATATCTTTTAAAAGTATTTGATGGTATTCTACAAATAATTTTGATTTATGATTATTAAAAAACATATTATAATAAAAAAACGGATTTGATGGTATTCTACAAATAATTTTAATTTATGAAAATAATCATAATTTTCTAAATAAAAAAGGATCATTTAATTCCCTAAGTTGTTTTAATTATGTAGATTAATTCCTCAACTTTTAATTTGGTAAATTAATTCCTCTAGTTTATGTTGACCTTACAAAATTAGACTGGGAAAAGTTAACGGTAACGTTTCCATTTCTTCATTAACGTTGACTTTTCTCATGCCTAAATTTGTAAAGTCAATACTAAGTTGAAGATTTAATCTGCACACATAATTGTTGAAGAATAAATTTGCCGATTACAAATACTTGAGGAATTAAATGAGCAATTTTCCCAGCAACTTGAAGCATATTTGCTGCAACTTGAAGCATATTTGCTGATACAACAGCCACTTATATAAGCGACAAGAAATTCAGCTTTTTTTGCCTACAGAGTATAAATTTTAACTAATACTTTATTTGCTACAAAGATTTTTGCAGCTTTCACAGAAATTACCCACAAATAGACAAGAAATTCAGTTTTTTGTTGTCTACGATGTATAACTTTCAACTAGTACTCTCTTTGCTACAAAGAATCTTTGCAGCTTTCACACCAATTACCCACAAATAGACAGAAATGCCGACATAGTAACTATTAGTTACAACTACTTTTCCTTGCTACAAAATCACATGTGACACTACTTTGCTACAATTTTTTGTGAACTTTTGTATATTTTTTTCCACAATATAAATTTTATGACAAATCGTATCAACTTATATATAAAAAGTAATCAAGTTGTTACAAAAAATTTTGTTTCTAAATTTGTTACATTTTTTTTTGTTGATATTTGAAATAAATTAATCACAAAATTAAATTTATCACAACTTGTAGCAAATTTTATACAGAAACGTATAAATTAGTTATAATTTTTGTTGTTGTTAACTTAGTTATGTATTTTTGTAGATTTTTGAAACAATTTTGTGATAACAAAAACTTAGTCGCAAATCGTAGCAAATTAGATGCAAAAGTAACAAAATTGCTATAAAACAAAATATCCTTACATTGTAATAATCGAATCGTTTTGCTAATTGAAACAAAACAAAGCTACAATTTCATTTTGTAACAAAATTAGTGTCTATATTAACTTTTTTCTTGTTGTGTAAATGGATTAATGACATTTCAAAATGAGTGATGATAATTTTGCAAACTAAATTTTTAGTAAGTTTTTATATTAAAATGTGGGTAAATGCATATCCCACATTGGATTGGAGAGGCAACAAAACAATAGCATTTTTAAAACATTAGAGACAGTTGATAATTATAATTTGAAACAACTCTTATTCATATGGCAATTATATGGATTAATGGTATTCCAAAATGAGTGATTAAAGTTTCGCAAATCAATTTGATAGTGGGTTTCATGTTAGAATATGGATAAATGCGTGTCCCACATAGGATTGGAATGAGAACAGAACAACGGCTTTGGAGAAATTTCTACGCAACTCCTAAATTTCTATTACTTCCATTATTCTAATCTAAAACCATTAAATTTCTTCTATATATTAATTAAAAAAATATTTTATAAAGTAGCTTTATTTTTAAATAGTTATAATGATACTATTTGCTGATGGATGTATCAGTATCACTACCGTATTATAAAGTTTCTGAACTTTTTTTTTAAAAAGAACTTTATTAATAAAATAACTAATTATAATTTCATTTTTATATTAAACTAACATTTAATATAAATTTATTTTATTTGAATATTAACCATTAAATATTATATTTGTATGTTCAACTAATATTTAATATAAATGTATGTTATTGGAATATTAATTTTCAATGTAAATATATGATAACTAATATTGTTTGGGAGTAAATTTCGTTACACCATGTAATAGCGTGTTATTTGTCTAGAGAGTGGAGTTGTGCCTCCCAATTTCGTCATCTTTAAGAGAGACAACGAGTCATTATAGAGCGAAAACTCGTTTGTGTCCTGCGAACATGGATGAAGCCTTGTCCGAGCCTGCGATTACTACACAAAGTTGTCACACGGGCCTCCAGGAGGACCAAAAGAAGGTTTTTCTTCCGAAGGTTCTCCGACGTCCAAGTCAATGAATATCCTATTCGGAACAGATGTTCATGAGGATATTTCTACGGGTTTAGGTTAGATGCCTCGTCAAGGAAAGAGTCAGCTTTCTGCTTATGAGTGTTTCAGAAAGGTTCATGACGGAAAAGGGGATTGAGCGAGTATGAAGACAAGATTCTAGGTTAAAGAAAAGCTTATCCTGTTCGGTGTCATCTCGGGGGAGTCGGGGAGTCCTCTTTTGACTATGTTGTTTGGTCAGGCCTGCTCACTTCAGGGTGAGGTTCAGTTTCTCTCGATCGGGTTAAATTAAGGAAGTCTCTCCTTTGATCTCTCCATTTTCTCTTCGCTGTCTCCTCTTCTCTTTGAGGGTGCCTCCTCTTTTATACAAGTCTCCCCTGTCCTGTCCCATCCGTTCAATGTACCAGAGGAGCAGATGGATTAGTAGTGCATGTAAAACGTGGAAAGCCTGCCAACTGCCTGGAAATAGTGCGCTATGGAGTTGTTGGTCAAGCTAATAAGTCATGTCAGTGTTTAGGGTGGTTCGGTGTCCACATGTCGCGTCCTCTTTAGATGTAGTAAAATCGGTCCCAACAGTTGCCCCTCACTTCTCGACTGATTGGAAAATAAGTCCGGGAGTCGACTGCTTTTGGTTTCCCCCGCAATGAATTATGAGTTATCTGGTTCCCTAAGTATCTTGCCATGACAGGCCGTATTGACGCGATGACTTTGCTGGTATTCCAAAGGGTACGGTACCAGTCTGGACGAAGCTAAATTCTTGAAGAGAAAGAGATTGTATTTAAATAGAGACTCGCCCCAACTGTGCCACTCATCCCGAGAGAGTATGATACTAGTTGAGGAGTCAGATTTCCGGAGAAGCAAACAGAATGTCAACTCCGACCCTGCCACGTGTCCCGAGGGAGTACAGTTCCAGCCAGAGGAATCAGACTTCCGGAGAAGCGAACGAAAGGAGGGTATCAACTCCGACCTTATTCATATGTTCGAGAGAGCACGTTATTGATCAGAGGAATTATACTTCTGGAAAAGCGAACCATGAGACGGCCAGACTAAATATATGCCAAAGGACTTGCCCCGACTTTATCCAAAGGAGTAGGCTGTCAGCCGGGGGAGTTGGGCTTCCAGAGAAGTTAGATGATTGGATCTTACTCTGATTGGGGTACGCATCCCGGGCGAGTGCAGTAATTGCTCATGATAGGAGGATATTAGCGCTCCCGGAGGAACTGATAGCTCATCCACGGATGGACATCTCCCAGAGGAAATTTACTCCTTGATTCGTGGGGTACTAGGCAAGGAGCCATCTTACCCCCTCTCATCGGGGTCATGAGAGAGGTAATAGTCTTATGTGACCATGGGGATCGACCCAAGACAGCGGCGTGGTTTAAGACATCGTTCCAAGGGTGGCACCGTTGAGCGGATGAATAGATGGCCCCTGTGTTACAGGGCGCTAACGCAAAGGGGAGTCGCTACTCGAGTGCAGCTGGTGCAGAGTAGGGCATTTCCCGAGGGCGTTATCTCGACTCCCTTACTACCTGGATAGCTTCGCGTTGCGCTTACGCAGAAGTTTCTGGGTTTTAAGAATGTGCTTGTGACATACCCCAAAGGAAAGAGGTCGGGGAATTTACTAGAAAAAAAAAGCCTGCGAGTAGGCGATCTCAATTCCTGTAGTGCCTGAATAGCAAGCATATCCTTGGGAGGAGCATACTGTTTTGTCGCGCGGCCCAAAGGGGGGACTGGTGAGGAAGACCTGGAGGTCTGTGAGGCCGTAGTCTCAGAATTCTGGAGGAAGGGTGCCCCGGAGGCAGAGCAAGTCCACAGGGGAACATGCTTAGAACACGTGCTGTCTCCGGAGAGAGCCGACGCATGAATGGCCGCGGGGGCCTGCTGGATCCGAGACCTGAATTCCCGGAGAAATGGTGTCCTGGAGGACAAGCAAGTCCGCGAGAGAGCATGCTGAAGGGTTTTTTGAAGAAAGACCCAAGTTGAAAGGTGGTTCCCCCCGGAAGTTACAAATATAGGCAAAAGACGAGTATCGATATGGTATGCAAGCGAGAAAGGATATACTGTCGTGTAAGCAAGAAATTGTACAACCATGCAAGCAAGAAGTCATACAATAATGCAAGCAAGAAATCACACAACCATGCAAGCAAAAAATCACACGATCATGCAAGCAAAAATCACACGATGATGCAAGCAAGAAATCAGCAATCCTGCAAGCGAGAAATCACACAATCATGCAAGCAAGAAATCACACAATCATGCAAACAAGAAATCACACAATCATGCAAGAAAGAAATCACACAATCATGCAAGCAAGAAATCACACAATCCCGCGAGCAAGAAATCATATAACCATGCAAGAAAAAAATCACACAATCATGCAAGTATGGGGATTGTCACGTTTGATCCATGGGCACAGGCTCAGTGTAACCTGCCTTTGGGGTCGCAATTGCCTATGGACAGTTGATAGTTTTCTTTTAAGGGTGCGAGATTCATACCGTTGCAATCGTTTGTCTGATGAGTTTCTTTGCAGACCTACCCAGATTGCTAGCCGTTGCTTGGGCTCTTTTTTAGGTGGGATTCTGGCGTACGATGAGTGCATTCCACGTGACAGAGTCTTGTGGACTAAGTCGTGATGCATCGCGTCACACAGGGCACCCTCCCACGAGCTGCCAGTTGCTTTTTCTGTCCCGAAAGACCATCCAACTCCCTTTTCATTGAATTCGCGTCTCTTCGGTCGCAAGGCTTGAGAAGCTAATAATTATAGGAATGCCCCTGACTTTTGGCTTTCCCTGAGCGACGTAATTTTCCTCGTGCTTCGCTTCAATTTTTTTCCTCTATAAATCTTGCGGAATCCACGCATTGTGGTCTTATTCAGTTTCCAAAGCAACCACAGATTTCAGATCTTCTCTCTGATCTTTGTCTTTGCTCCTTGTCTTTCTTCTCGTTTAAATAGATATATTGGCTGCAAGTTCATCTTCCGACGAGTGGTGGATCCCTTTTTCGTGGTCCGACGGGAAGTATGAGAGTGCGGCTCAATCTCCCAAGGCGTCTTCTCCTTCTGACCGGCCTCCGTCGATTTGCAGGCCGGATTCCTTGAAGAGAGTCTTGGTAACGACCAACCCTGCCTGCTCCACTCTCTACCCTGTTTTTCCTGCTGGAGGAGACCGTGCGGATCGTCCTCTGCCTCATTGCTTGGCGACCAACTTCGATTACATCTCCGACGGCTTTCGGAGCCATCCCTCTCGGATGCTTGTCGACTTCTGCCACTACGTCAGCATTTGCTCCAGCCAGCTCCACCCTTCGGTATGAGACCTTCTTTGCACTTATCAGGTCCTCTCTGACCTGTCCATAGTCCGTGTGCGCGGCATGCGGCGCTACTATCCTACCAGTTCTGCAACCTCACCGCCGACTGCCTCCGCTACACCTTGTATGCCAAAGATGGCTGCGCCGTCCCCATCTTAGGGGAACGCTTCGAGAGCCGCGACTGGAGGGAGCGGTTCTTCTTCTAGAGGGTGCCTAATTAGCTGATCACCACCACTCCCTTTTTTCTTGATTTCTTTGACTACTCGGCCTGACTTCCGATCTGTAGCTTCACGCTCTTAGGCTCTGCCACCCCGCACTCCTACGATCAAATCGACTTGGACTGGCTGCTCGCGCTGGAAGAGCGATTCAGGTCGTTAGAGTTTCTGCTCTCGCGGGTGAACATCCTGTCGAGCTCTCTCATCCTTCCGGCTTGCATGCTACTTGACCCTTTAGGTAACTGTTCAAACTTCTTCCTTGCTCAGGTTGTGAGAAAGAACTTACTGATTCGGATTTGGCAGGCCGTCTGCACCAACTTGAGGTAGTAATAATTATCCATTTTTTGGTATTGTTCATGTTCATCGTCTTTATGTTCTTCATCGCTGAATCTTTTCTGTCTAAATTAGATGGAACACACCTTCATTGCTATCAAGCCTGATGGAGTGCATCCATAGAGTACGACATCTGGCGGACTGACTACAGCTGACAAGAACAAGATCTTTATTGAGGTAATTGATTTATAAATTTGTGCATTTTATAAATTTACATATTTATATTTGTTAATATATTATTTTATTTTAAGGTTGCTCTTCGTAAAAAGGAAAAAATATATGGAGTCGGCTCTTTGCAATCCCAGATTGACTCTTTAGCTGTATTTGTTTCCTCTTCATCTCAACCCGAGATAGAGGCTATGAAGACTATTATCGAGACTCGTCAGACTGAGTCTCAAGCTGAGAAGATGCAGCGTTACAATATCCTCTTCGACTACTTGGTGGACAAAGATCCAAAGTTTGCAGAATTGCGGGCACTACGAGCAATCCTCCACAGTCTGATCTTTAGTTTATTTGTTTATATGTCTTTTATTTATATTTGTTTTTGTAATGACTTAAATTTTAAATTTCAGTTTTAATTATAAATTATATTTTAATTTTAATTTTATTCGCATTTTAATTATTTATCATTTATAATTAATTTTATATTATATAAATATTCGTACTAATAATATTGCGACATCTTTGTGACTACACTACTAATAAATTTGCGACGATAACTCTAATAGTATTGCGATAGATTTGTGACTACCCTATTAATAAATTTGCAACACATTTGCGACGACACTTCTAATAATTTTGCAGCATCTTTGCCATGGATATATAAAAAATTTACAACACACTTGCGACCACGCTTCTCAAAATCCGGGTTGGCTGTTCAGCAATGCATGCCGCAAAGCCGTCACACTATTTGCAAGGTAGCGACGAACACTCTCCCGCAATTACGTCGCAAACTTTGCGTCTAATTTGCGACGAGGGGGATTGCGACGCTTTGCATCGTATGGTGTTTCTTGCAATATTTGCAACGTCCCTCGGCCGTTGTTAACTTTGCGACCGTTTTGCGGTGTCTTACGTTTGTCGCAAAATTTGCGACACTTTTGTGGTGATTTTAGATTTGCGACTGAGGATTTGCGATGTTTTGGTGTTTGTCGCAATTCCGCCGTTATAGTCCTTTTGCGACGGACTTGCGAGCATTTATTCCAACGCAAATTGCCTGTTTTCTTGTAGTAAACACAAAAAGCCTTGCTTTCTACATATTCTTGATTGTTCTTCTGGTGTATGTGTAGTTTCTTATTCATATGTCCAAATCTTATCTCATTGAATCACCAGATATCAGAAATCATTTCTGGATTCGAACGAAAGGGCTTCAAGCTTGTTGGTATCAAAGTCGTTGTTCCTTCCAAAGATTTTGCACAGAAGCATTACCATGATTTTGCACAGAAGCATTACCATGATCTTAAGAATATTTGAAGATAATGAAGAATTTTCTTTATTTTGGGGAAGAAGATATTTTCATATCACAGAATATGAGAATTATCACCAAAGATAAAAAAAAAAGGAGTTCACAGCAGCCGACATCCTAATCCTATAAATAGAAGACCCCCTATAGCTTGAAGGATAACTCATACTTTCTGAGAGGAGAAGAACGATACCTAAACGTTCCAAGCTTTCTAGTTTTCATAGCTTTATACACTTTCTTTCACTTTGGCAAAACCTCTAGGTTACGCCGCTCTTAATACGATTTATTCTCCGAAACCCAAACTGTTAATCACAAAATCCTATTGGTGATTTTATGGTTCAACAATTGGCGTCGACTGTGGAGACTAGAAGATTAAATTCTTGGAAACAACAACACCATGCTTCAAGCAATGAGTCTTCCCAGCGAGATCAACCCTAACTTTGCAAACCTCAACGACCAAACCCGCGAAAATCGCGAATATCCAACTCTCGATGAACACGGCAATCCCATCATCGCCGTGACTCCACCACTCATGGGAGCACCACCGGTTTCTATCCTAGCTGCCGACCTCGCCCCATCAATTCAAGTTGCCTTACTACTAATCACCCAAAACCTGGTGGCGAAGCTGGAAAGCCTACAAGCGCAACAAGCAAAGTACGATGAACAGCTCAGCAGTCTGACAGCCGCAACAAGCGACGATCAGCACCACTTGGGTGACGACTCTTCGAAACGCCTAACGATGACGATGTTCAGAATGCAGCAGATGCAGGAAACAATAACACCGAAAGACCTTCAGATGAACTAGAATCCGAAGTTGCAAAGCTGCACCAACGAATCCATGCTATTGCATCTCAGGTACATCGGGCCACTAGCTCGGCTCCCGAGATCTCAGCAATCTTATCTGACACAAAGCAAGACCCGTTTGCTCCAAGGATCACCGATGTACGTCTCGGCGCTGCAATTAAGCTAAAATTACCATACTACAATGGAACGGAGGACCCCAACTTATGGCTGCCGGTTTCAACGTCGCCATGAAAAGACAGCGCTTCGAATCCGACCTTGAGTGTGAAGCAAACCATTGCCAGATCTTCATCGAACATCTAAGCAAGGATGCTCTCAAGTGGTTTTCCAACCTCCCACCCGGATCGATCAAGAATTTTAAAGAGCTGTCTACCGCCTTCATGAGACATTACTCAATGTTTATCACCAAAAGGACAGTCAATCTGTTCACTCTAACTCAAGAACGCGACCAACCCTTACACGATTACATCGAAAAATTCAAAGATGCCGCCGTAGCATATAACCAGATACCACAAACCTTAGCACTACAGGCACTCGTCAGCGTACTATGGTGCGAATCCACGTTCAAAGACGATCTGCTGTAATACACGATTGAAACCATAGAAGATGCACTCCATTGAGCTTAGACTTTCACCCGAATGGAAGAAGAGAATGTCTACTACGCTAAAAAGCATGGCGTGGAAGAAGCAAGCACTTCGAAAGGCAAGGATCCGGGAAACCCCACGAGTAAAGGCAGGCCGTCCTCGCATGCAATCATAAAAGCAGGAGAGAAGCCCTGGAATCAGTGGAACCAGGGCGATCCCCCAAGAACCTCGGATGAGGAAGACAATAGTCATGACCTGTTATGTGCTTTCCACGGCTGAACTGGGCATGATACTTCGCCTGTCAACAACTCCAAAGCTCTTTATATGAGAAAAACAAGAGAGGGGGGGGGGGGATAGAGGTCGACGGAGATCGATCCCAGAGCAAGAACATCTACACACGAAATACAAACAAAGATGGGTGCCGAAACATTTCAAATAGTGGTTGCCGAGATCGAAGCAAGGAGAGAAGCCGAGGTAGTTCGGGAGGATGGCGCCAAAGTCGATCATCCGACAAAAAACAAGAAGACAAGGACGAGCAGGCACGTCTGGAGCACAACAGCGAGGATCGCAATCAAGATAACCCACCTCCACCTCGCAAATAAACGGATCAACATGATCATGGGAGGCCTTCCCGATTGCGACATTAAAGCAGCACCTAAGCCACTCACCGAGTTCGCCAGCGAATCTTTGGCAATTAGTTCGACAAATGAAGACCAAACGCTTTGCAAGTCTAAGCAATTTTTACAAATTGCGCTCAATGGAGTCAATGTTCTAGGCAAACGTTCGACTTAAAACGCAAATAAATTATGTGCCTGATCACCACCTTTTGATACTTCGGTTCAATTTGATTACTTCCAATGTGGATAAGAAGAAAGCCGAGGATAATACTCGCAATCATACACCTTTCAGGCCGAAGTGAATTATGAAAGCATAGTATTTGATTTTGCTGTCGTTTGGTATAAAATGAATGAATATTTACTTCCAACACAGGGCTAAAACGTTCCATTGCATCGCAAAAACGAAAAATCTATTTGCATAAAGTAAAAAAGTGCATCTCGCACTATTTACTGCGCATAAAACGCAAACTAATTCATTGAATAAATGGATAAAACACTATCGCGCTTGAAGAGCACCCACCTTCTCTCGAAGTTGGGACGATTCCGCCTCTCCCGTCTTAAGGCTATCCACTTCTGCCTCGAGGTGCAAGCAATTTGCTTAAAGATGTTCAGCTCCTTCTTCGGCTTTTTGAAGTCTCTCAAACTCGGTGATCGCACCGTCTAGTTTCATCTCTTCAAGGCAGAGATCCCGATCGTATGACTCCTGCAGAGACATATACGCTCCTGAGCCCTGTGTAAGAAGTCGTTTTATAAACATATCGCTGATATGCCATAAATCAAAAGAAGATTGCAGAAAAGAAGAGGAGAAGATACCTGGAAAACATGTTGATTTGCTTTCCTTATCGCCACCGCACTTCAACTCCTTTAAAGGTTTACCCCACATTGGGTTTGTTTTGCATCTCCAAACCATTTTGGCAGAAAAATCGTGATCAAGCGTCGCAGGAACGACACCATCCCACCGGAGTTGAAAATGATTAGGATTACAACTGAAATCCTCTTGTATCTCTGGTTTGGGGTCACCAAAGCCATCCAGAATAGCATCCTCGCGATAGCCCGCACCCTCCGCTTCTGGAACCTTAGGGTCTTGCGAAGCAAAAGCTTCCTGCTGGAAGGGAGTAGCATCAGTCTAGGGCGCTGCATATATCTCCAGAGGATTCAAGTTATTCCTAACCTCAGCTCGAGAATCAATTTGACAGCCTGATTCGTCTCGCGTCGCCTTTGCGACCTCTTCAGCATTGGATCGCTTGATCCTCTCTAATGGTGCGGCTCTGGTGAAATTAATTTCATCCAAAAAAACATTAGAGATGAAGCTAATTTATTCAAGCTAATACATGAATGCAATAAGGATAAAATCGATATCTCTCGGCCTCATTCAGGTTCTCTTCGTCCCCTGAAACCTGCGCGGCTTCATCTGAGCCCACCTGGATGCTTCTTCCTTTTAGAAGGAGAACCTGCGAGAAGGGTAACTTCCACTGTTGGGGTCATTCTTCTCCTTTTTAGCCCCATCCCTTTTGGCACCGACTGCATTGTCATCTTAGAAGCTGGATACAATAAAATACATTAACTGTTTGAAAGCACTCATAATGTCATCTGTCAAAACGCACAAACACCTGCTTGTGGAGCTTTGGATTTCTTCACCACCGGCTTCGTGGTTCTAGCTCTCTTCTCGGAGGGTTCTTTTTCTCCTTTACATACCAGAGTCTCCAACTGAGTTCGCGGAGTTTCTTGACGTCAATGTCAAATCCGAAGGGCTCTTTCTCAAGTCTGATCTTCCCTGCAAAATCGAAATACAACATTATTACCACCTCGATATCAAAGAATACCATTCGAAGCCAAACAAAAGACAAAGCAAGCCCGACTACCAGGCATAGATAACAATTTCCTGAAAAGCTCAAGCTTGTAATTCCCAACGGAAGCCTCGTTAATCTTCACAAAAAAGAAAAATCTGTCCCACTCGTGCACCTTGCTCATCGGATTCCCACCGAAATTACCAAATTTTAGAGTGGTGTAGAAGTGGCACCACGACCCCGAGCTACTCCAACTCCCGCTCTTTAAGACAGAGATCCTTACACAGATGTCCCAGTTAAATGGAACTTCTGCTTCCCAAGCTACTACCACCATACGATTAAAATGCCGAATCGCAGAATGAGAGAGCTGATCCAAAGGCATTTTTCTCCTTTCACAGTATCGAAAAAGAAGTGGCGAAATGGGAAAGCTAAGCCTAAATTCGGCAAAATGGCACTCATGCTAACAGAAGTAACCTTCTGGAGGTGTTGTTACCCTCTTGTGTAGTTGTGGCAGAAGAAGCTCGGCGTCGGCAGGAAAACCGCACCTCTGCCTAAGTTCCTGAAGCCTGCTGGCAGTCATCCAGGTTCGCCCAACTTTTATCCTGCCCTCTTTAGTCTTTATCTCAAGTTTTAGCATTTCAATTTTTTTAGGAAGACCTCGAACTCGAGCTAGCAGCTCAGCACCCTCCAAATCTACTTCGGAGTCTATATTGGAGTCATCTGAAGAAATCGCGTCACGATAATTCAAAGACTCTTCGGAAACCAACGGAGGTAGATGAACCGAGTTAGATCGCACTCGTCTAGCACGCTTCGTGAGAGAGTGATTATCTTCGTCTGCTACCTTCCCCTTGTCGTTCGGGTCAAATGATCGTGTTGCCATTGGAAATAGAGAGTCGAAAATAGAAGAAAGCAAGAAATTTCTGGGTAAACCGGAAAATCACAGGAAATGATGAACAAGTAAACTTACCACAGCGAGATATAATGCAAGATGAATGGAATAGAAGAAAAAATTCGCAGAAATAGAAGAACAATGCAGTTAGGAGATGAAGAAATCTTTACCTGAGTTCAGGAAGACGAGGAGATAAAAGATTCTGCAAGAAAAAATAAATAAAAAGAAATATCAATGGTTTCCTTATAAGATGCGTGTCAAAATTCACATAATCTCGCCGTCTGGAAACCTTTAGCCTTTCCTGCCTGGTGCAAAACCCTATTTTAAGATGGGCCACGCAACAAAGCCCATTATTGTAGGCATCATTGAAACGCCACGTGTCGGATATACACAAGGACGGGCCGAGCTGCCAATTGCAAGGAACACTCTTGGTGAGCTGATGATTATTGCGAGACCAAACTTATTCGCTTCATGAAGTCCGCAGAGCTGATTTGCAATCACCTCGACGAACTGGAGGGGGACTTATTGTTAGAGGGTAAATAAGCAGATTTCCTAAAAGGCTTTCTCTAGCAATAAACATAAACACATCAAGACCAGGGAGGCTGCGCTGACCTATTCAAATAAGAAAATTTTCTCGAAGATAATGACTAGTTTCCGTAAGCTCGGATCGACTTGAGGGCCAAGAAAGAATATTTGAAGATAATGAAGAATTTCCTTTATTTTTAGGGAAGAAGATATTTCCATATCACAGAGTATGGGAATTATCACCAAAGAAGAAAAGAAAAAAGAGTTCGCAGCAGCCGATATCCTAATCCTATTGATAGAAAACCCCCGATAGCTTGAAGAATAACTCATACTTTCTAGAGAGCAGAAGAACGAGACCTAAAAGTTCCAAGCTTTTTAGTTTTCATAGCTTCATACACTTTTTTTCACTTTAGCAAAACCTCTAGGTTACGTCATCCCTGTAATCGCTTTTTGTCTTTGAGCTCATAATAAAATTTATTCTCTGAAATCCAAACTGTGAATCATAAAATCCTATTGGTGATTTTCTAGTTCAACATAAAGGTTGAGACTTGGACGTTTTAATATTGAAACCTGACCAAATTTTGTCTTAAAAATCTCATTTTAAGTTTTCAGCACTTTTTAACGTTTGGGCGAAGAGTTACAGTACAACACTAAACGAACGTTTCTGTTTATCGATAACTCTATGTTCGAGACATTTTTGCGTTAGATTACTAGGAATAGGACCGCTTCGGGTTAATTTGCCGCCGTCTATTAATTTTTTTTTTAAAAATATTTAAAATAATTATAAGTGAAATATATAAAATAAAAACAATGCAAAATATATAAATATGTAAATATCTTAAACAAACCTTTAAATAGAGAAAAACTTATTTATATGATTAGTAAACTTTTCAGATTAAGTTTAGAATGAAAATACTATAATAAATTTCATTCATTTTACTCTAATACATGTATTTCCTAAACATGCATTTAAAAGACAAAAATGAATAATGATCAAATTTTTTTTTTTGTATAAAATAAAAGATATAAATAATAAAAAATACAACTTTTCGTAAAATAAGCAATTATAAGCAAATATATACATATAATGAATATTGAAAAGACATGCACTTTAATTACAGTTATGAAAAAAAATATAATAAAAGGGCACAACCATATATATTATTTTTTCAATTTTAAAATACAACTTTTTATAAAAATTAGTAATTATAAACAAAAATATAACACAAATACTAATAATATTTATGAAACTAAATATAATAAAAATAAATAACTTATCTGAGGGCCGCAAGATGTTCTCATGATCAACATCAAATTTATAGTAATTGTTAATTAGCATTGTTGGATAACGATTATATGTTAGGTTTTCTATTATTTCTTATTTTTTATCTGTAGAAAACCATTTAAATAACATATTCTTATGATAGACAATTATAATAAGAAAGAAAAAATCACTATCAAATAATATTTGATGTAGTATCAAACAATATAAATAATCTTGAAAAAACATAAATTATCAATGGTGAAAAAAATACAACCATAAATTTTGAAAAGACATAGCTTATGAAAGTTCAAATAACATTTATTCAGATTACTAAACGATTAAAAAACAAAATATAATGAAAATATGCAACTCATCCGAATGTTGTGAGATGCCCCCACGATCAGCAACAGATTTGATAGTGATTGTTCATTAGCATTATTGAAAAACGATTATATGTTAAAAAAAAGTTTTTTTTAATAGGAAACCATCTAGATAATATACCTATATGATAAACTATTATAGTATAAAAGTAAAAGAAATATAAATAACTAGATTACGATCCACATATAAGCAGATTTGTAATAACAAAATTTTGAGCTTGACTAGGTTCTCTTTCGACCATGATGTTTGGCGGTATGAGCTTGACTAGGTCAGAGCATGATCTTTCCTTTCCTTAGATTGGATTATAAGGAAATCTCTCTCTTTCCTCTTTCTTCTCTCCTATTTCCGTCCTTCCCTCTTCATCCGCCGAGGTCTCTTTCCTTTGATACAGGCTTCACTCCGTCATGTCCTCTCCGTTTGGCGCGCTAAAAGAGCAGGTGGGCTGATGGTGTATGCGTGTTTTGGGAAGCTCGCCAACTTCTCGGGAGCAGTATTTGGGAGTTGTTGGCCGAGCTAGCTAGTTGTGTCGGCGTCTTGGGTGTTTTGATGTCCACGTGTCGCGCTACCCTTGGACGTGGTAAAATTGGTCCCAACAGAAGCTCAAAAATTATTATTTTGTTTGGTAAAAAATTATGAGAGATTTTATGTGTTTATATAGATATGGATTTTTGTATTTTTTTTTCTTTTAAGATTAGTATTTTAGCTTTCTTTTTTTTCTAAATTGAAATATTTCGTTTTATTCACTTTTGTTTTTTTTCTAAATTGTATTTTCCTTTTTCCTTTATTTATTTTTGTTTTATTTTAAATTTAACTGTGATAAATGTCAAAATCTGTTCGATTGACTCACCATGTGTTGCAATCATACGAATTACTAACTTTGACACATCTAACTTTATATAATAAGATTTTAAAAAGACATGAATTATAGTTATGATGAATTAACACAATCATTTATAATGAAAAATCGCAACCATTTATAATAAAAAGATACAACAACTTATAATGAAAAGATGCAATCTGAAACGATATCACTTATTAAAATGAAAGTTATATTTATTCGAATTGTTATTATAGATAGTGTTGGGACCCATTTTACTGGGTCGAAGAAGAACTCGCCACGTGGACCTAGGCTACATCGAGTGCTGACACACGCCACGCTAGCTCAACCGACCCACTACAGGGGCAGTTGGCAGGTTTCCCCTAACACGCCAGAATCATTACTCCCACCTGCTCCCTGGGCGCGCCACATGGAAGGGATAGGACAAGAGGACGACGAGTATAAATGGGAGGTGAACCCTTCGAGAAAAAGGGGGGCCAAGGCGACCAAGGCCAAGGCGACCAAGGCGATCAGAAATGCCTACTTTCTGATATCCGAGACATTATTCCCGGCCATGCAGCAGGATCACAAGCGAGCTTCATGTTCCTCCCGGGTGAATGCCGACCAGGTTAAGTTATCCCCAACTCGGAACTTCGCCTTTATATCCGCTTCGTTCCCCCTTCGATGAGTAGAAACCCCTCTTAAAACACACTAAACAAGATAGGAGTCTCAATCCTCGGACGAGTCTCCTCACGACTAACCCGTAGAAAACTCCCCTCCCGAGTGCCTGTTCCTGGTAGGATGCTTACTGGCTTGGGCGTCGGAGAACCTTCGGGATGGAAACCCCCTTTCGGTCCCCCTCGAAGGCTCGCCTGGCATTTGGTTAAGCGTTTACAAAATCGAATACGGTGCACACCCCTTCACCTCGCGACAGGGAGCTTCCACCCCAGAACGACGATTTGCCGTCTTTCCCCCCAGAGGACGGAACTCGGAGACTTGGCTCCATCCCCGACGCATCACAATCCCCCACGTGGCATCCCAAAATTTTCTCTCAAACAGGTTGCGCTAGAAGGAGGGGGGATCACCGGCGAATGTTCCACGAGGAAAGCAAAGTATTCAAAGATAGCTGCACAGAGCGTGCGGGTCGAGAAGGCTACAGTTCTGCTCAACCGTCTTGGGATCTTGGGACCATTACGCGTATTGGTCCCGAAACCGAGACTCCAGATCTGCAACACAAAAAGTGCAAAAGATGAATCTAGGCAAAATAAGATAAAGCGCATTACTAAAAAAAAGGGCAGGCCAAAGTGGCCGCCGATTCATGTTCAACAATAAAAGTCACAAAGGGAACGAGTCCCCAAAAATAAGTTAAAAATCCGGCAGACGCGAAGGTCCTACTGGCAAAGAAGGGTCTGCGTCCCTAGCGTCTCCATCCACCCCTGAAATGCCCGGCCCTCGTGACCTGCCGCGCCTCCCCTCCTCCTCGAGCACCCACCTAAGCATGCAGGTTGTGGTTTAGCTCGTCGAGAAAGCCTCAGCCGCCATCAGTGCCAAATCCACCTCGGCCCCTCGAGCGAATCCTCGGTACACCGTAAGGGTTTGGCGGAGTGTTTCTACTTTCGAGTTATGCGCCTCCAGATCCCGCTGGCTTTCCGTGCGCGCCAAGGACAGACGCTCTATCTCCGCGCTAAGATGCTATCGCCGGGTGGAAGTCTGGGCCTCAGCGAGCTGGTCCAGGGTCACCAGGAGTTCGGCTTGAAGCTCGCTGGCCCTGTCAGCAAGACCGTGCTCGCGATGTTCAGCTGTGTGAAGCTCGTGTTCCAGCTTCTCGAGCGAGCGTTGACTCTGTCAAAATGCGAAAGGGACCAGTAAAACAAGGGTAAAGAACCGAAGACACAAGGGAAAACATCCTGAGAAAGTAGCTTACTGCGTCCAGCGACTGGGTAAGCTCCGAAGCGGTCAGCCACCAACCAGTGAGCTCGCGGTGCGGTTAGACAAGGAAGCACGAACATTGGCTCCGACTCCGAAGAAATTATCATCGCCTTTGGCGAGCCCGGGGCATCAGGGACCGGAGTAGCAGCCCGCGCGGCTCTGGACCTCTCGACGGTCCCCAGATACTCTGGAGCATCGGAATCTTCGGGAGCCCCGCAACTTGCAGTTGAGACCGAATCAGAGGAGTAGTGGGCAGGAAGGGCCGAAGAGGGCCCTGGGGACCACGTCGCCCTCACCACGGGAGATCCGGTAAGACGCCGTCAACGCGAGGGCTGAGATGAGGCTTCCCCCTCAGGAGAATCGGCTAGAGGCCTGCGGCGCGGTGTTTGGACAGGCATCCTCCGGGCGGCCCGCAGTATCTTGCTGGGGACAGGTGCTCGTCGGGGGCATAGAGGTCCCAGATATCCTCGATCCGAACCCGAGAACCTGCGAAAGTAGGACCCACAGGTGAAAATCGGGGAGTCAGCGCAGGACCAAGGGCAGAAGAGTCAGAGTTATTACCTGAGACATCCAAGGTCATGCCGGACGGAAGGACGAGCGAGCTCGCCCTGATGCTCGGCGGAGAGAGCAGGAAGTCGAATGACCGGAACCGTTCGGGGATCCTGAGCAAGCGGTGTAGATTGATCCGCTCAGGGGCAGCCGGCGTCCCTGAGCCTAAAAATAGAAAACGAGACGGCGGTGAGGGATGGTCGGCAGACTGAACTTAAAGGAAAAAGGGGCAGCGGTAGTAGAAGAATCTTACTCCTCAGCATCCAGGTGAGCTGGACGTTGAATTCCGGTGGCACTGTCCAAAAGATATACCGCTCCCTCAAGTCGCGGCTCTCGGAGCGGTCACCCAGGATGGGGGCAGTGCATCTGTCCCGGGTGTGCAGGGTATATCGGAGAGCATCGACAGTAAGACTCTGGAGCTGGTAGGATAGCAGCACCGTGGAGCCGTGGACTCGAACCCTGAACAAGTCAGAGAGGACTTGGAAGGCGCAGAGGAGCCCCCATGCGGAAGGGTAGAGCTGGCTTGGGCAGATGCCGATTAACTGGCAGAAGTCGACCACCATCCAAGGGAGGCTGCCTCGGAAGCCGAATAGGAAGTAGTCGTCCTGGTTCACGATGCAGCGCCGCGGGGGCCGGTCCGCCCGATCCCATTCGTCGGGGAAAATGGCGTTGAGCCCGGAGGAATAAGGAAGGTTGGCCAAAAGGACTCTCTCCAATGAGTCCGGCGTGCAGGTAGAGGGAGGGCGATCCGCGGGGTTCGACGCCGAAGGCACTCCGGCGATTTCCTCAGCCTTGCCCCCAGTCCACAAAAAGTTGGCAGGGACTGGTTCTGAAGACATCCTGACGGTATCCTAGATTTCACCGTCGACCCCGTTGAAGCGAGGACGCCCCGCGCCGGACGACGAACTCGAAGCCGACAACTCAGTCTAAGCGAGAAGAGAGGTGTGAGATAGGAAAAAGAAGGAGCAGTTCGAGAAAAGAAGGTTCTGAGATTTGCTCTAAAAATAGAATGGAACTGCGGAACTGCAAGTTCCTCGATTTTATAGAAGAGGAAGAAATCGAAGAGGCACGCGAGAGGAAACGCGTCGGGGACAACCAAAAGTCAGTGGAATAATTATTAGTCTATCAAGCCATGCGTGGGAAGTGTCGCGCATTTAATGCGAAGATAGAGAAAAGGAGCCCGCCACAGAAGAAAAGATCAATGGCTCTCGAGGGAGCGGCGCATGCTGCGTGAGGTGATGTGCTACAGTTCAAACCACCAGAGGCTTGCCACGTGGATCCCACTCGGCAAAACCCAAAGATTTGCGTGGGAACATTCGAAAGAAGACAACCGATCTTAACGAAGGTCTTCTGAAGATCAATTGACAGGTTTTGCGGTACCTGCGACCGTGGACAAAGCGCGACCGACCCTGATAAGGTCCCAACTGCTAAGGGTTTCCTAGCTTGATTGCTTGATTACCTGCTTACTATGTTGCCTGATTTCCAGCTTGCTAGGTTGCCTGATTTCTTGCTTGATTGATTACCTAATTTGTTTGCTTGCTTGATTGCCTGATTTCTTGCTTGATTGATTGCCTGATTTTCTTGCTTGCTAGGTTGCCTGATTTCTTGCTTGATTGTTTGTTTGATTTCCTGCTTGCCCGCCTGCTTGATCTCCCGCCCACGCGTCAGCCGGATGCTTCTTCTCCTCGTTAGTATCTAAAATTTCCTTCTCTTGGCGTGCTCCCCCGCAGACTCACCCACCCTCCGAGACACTATTCCCTCGGGAATTTGAGACTCTGGTCTAGCAAGCCCCAGTTGCTCGCCTCGTGCCAGCTCCCTCCGCGGACCACGCCCACCCTGAGCATGCTTTCCCGAGAACTTGCTCGCCTCTCGGGGAAGGATCCCCTCGGGATCCTAGGGCTCAGGCCTCTCAGACCTCTGGGTCTTCCCCGCCAGTCCCCACCAAAGGGCCGAGCGGCAAACCAGTGTGCTCCTCACTAGGACACGCTTGCCACTCAGGCACAACAGGAATTGAGGTCGCCGACTCGCAGGCTTTCTCTTCCTGATAATTTCCTGACCTCTTCCCCTCCGGGGTACGTCACAAGCACGTTCTCCAAAACCCACCAACTTCTGCGTATGCACAACGCGAAGACTGTCCAGGCAGTAAGGGAGTCGAGGTAACGCCCTCAGGAAATGCCCTACTCCGCACCAGCTGCATTCGAGTAGCGACTCCTCCCTGCGTTATTGCCCCGCGCTGCAGGAAACATCTATTCATCCGCCCAACGGCACCACCTCTGATTCCCAGGATCACACAAGACTATAACCTCGCTCATGAGCCCGATGAGCGGGGGTAAGACGACTTCTCGTCTAGAACTTCACGAAACGAGGAGTAAAATCCCTCCGGGGAGATCACCACCAGTGGCCAAAACTATCAGTTCCCCCCGAGAACGCTTATCCTCCTACCCTAAGCAAGCGTTGCACTCCCCCGGATGCACACCCAAGTCAGGATAGGACCCATCATTTTAAACTTCCTAGGCCGAACGGCGTACTCCACCGGATGCGTAACATAGACTAGGCGAGTCTCTCTATATGTATCTAGTATGACTGTCTCACGGTTCGTTTCCTCAGGAAGCGCAATTCTTTCAATTAATAACGTACTTCCTTGGATACGAATAAGATCGAAGTTGACACCTAATAAGAGCTCCCCGCAGCTCATTTCCGCGGAAGAAAAATTCCCTCGACCAATAACGTGCTCCTCCGGGCAAACAAATAAGGTCAGGGTTGAGAGTCTGTTTCAGACTACTCCTTCAGCTAAAGGCGCCTTTCATCGCGAAGCGCGCCTAGGCCGAAGTCGATACCCTATCCAACTTCTTCGGAAGTCCGGACCATATAGATAGAATCACATTCCCTCGGGATGCGCGGCACAGCTCCGATAAGTCCCTAAGTCTCTTGTTATGATTTAGAAATTAGCGTTGCCCAGACCAATACCGTACCCCCCGCGGTCGTGGCAAGGTCTCCGCGTCAAACCAACTCATAAGTAGCATAAAATCTAGGGAATCGGATAACCATGCTCGTTGTACAGGGAATTAACGAAGGTTCGACTCCCTGACTCATCTATGGATCAGCTGAGAAATCGGGGACAACTGTTGGGACCCATTGTTCTGGGTCGAAAGAGAACTTGCCACGTGGACCTAGGCTACATTGAGTGCTGACACACACCACGCTAGCTCGGCTAACCCACTCCCGCGTACTATACCGGGGCAGTTGGCAGGTTTCCCCTAACATGCCAGAATCATTACCTCCCACCTGCTCCCCGGGCACGCATTTGGAAGGGACATGACAAGAGGACGATGAGTATAAATGAGAGGTGAGCCCTTCAAGAAAAAGGGGGGCCAAGTTAAAGTTAACTAAAGTTTAAATTTTCACTCATAAGCTAGCTTTTTGTGTCGAAAATTCTACCCAATTCCTATCACTTTGATTACTCTAATCTGAACACACTCATTTTCGACTTTGATTATTTTATTTTATGTCAGCTAAAGTTCAGCCGACCACCATCAATTTCTGCCAATAATATGGCAACTAGATAGATTAATGGCATTTCGTAATGAGTGCACGAGATTCTGCAAAATCGGTCGCGTTATCCTTGGACATAGTAAAATCGGTTTTAATAGTTACTTTTGACTTCTCGACTGATTGGAAAATGTGTCGTGAGGTTGACTTTTTCGGGTTTCCTGCGCAATGAATCATGAGTTATCCGGTTGGCTAAGTATCTTGCCGTGACAGGTCGTATTGACGCGACAATCTTGCCACGTATCCCGAAAGATACGGTACCAATCTGGGCGAAGCTAAGTTCTTAAAAGGAAATAAATTGTATTTAAATAGAGACTCGCCTGAACCGTGTCATGCATCCCGAGGGAGAACATTACTAGTTGAGGAGTCAAACTTCCGGAGAAGCAAACAGAATGTCAACTCCGACTCTGCCACCGGTCCAAAGGGAGTACGATTTCAGCCAGAGGAATCAGACTTCCGGAGATGCGAACGAAAGGAGGGTCTCAACTCTGACATTTTCGTATGTCCCGGGGAGCACATTATTGATCGGAGAAATTACATTTCTGGAGAAGGGTAACGTGAGATGGTCAATTAAATATATAATAAAGGACTCGCCCCAACTTCGCCACGTATCCGGAGGAGTGCGCTGTTAGTCGGGAGAGTTAGACTTCCAGAGAAGTTAGATGATTGGGTCCTACCCTAACTGGGGCACGCATCCCAAGGGGGTGCGGTACTTGCTCAGGATAGGAGGATATTAACGCTCCCGAAGGAACTTATAGCTTGTCCACGGATAGACATCTCTTCGGAGGAAGTTTATTCCTTGCTTCGTGGGACACTAGGCAAGGAGTCGTCTTACCCCCTCTCATCGGGGTCATGAGAGAGGTTATACTCTTATGTGACCATGGGGATCGATACAAGACTGCAACGCGGTTTAAGACATTTACGCAAAGACCAAGGGTGGTGCCGATGAGCGGATAAATAGACGGCCTCTGCGTTGCGGGACGCTAACGCAAGGGGGAGTTGCTACTCGAGTGCAGCTGGTGGGGAGTAGGGCATTTCCCGAGGGCGTTACCTCGAATCTCTTAATACTTGGACAGTCTTCACATTGTGCTTACGTGAATTTTTTTTGGTTTTAAGAACACGCTTGTGACATACCTCGTAAGGAAGAGGTTGGAGAATTTATCAGGAAGAGAAAGCCGCGAGTAGGCGATCTTAATTCATGTGGTGCATGAATGGAAAGCACGTCCTTGGGAGAAGCATGCTGTTTTGTCACGCGACCCACTGGGGGAGACTGGTAAGGAAGACCCGGAGGCCTGTGAGGCCGAAGTCTCAGAATCCACGAGGAAGGGTGCCCCGGAGGGAGAGCAAGTCCACGATGGAGCATGCTTATAACATGTGCTGTCTCCCGAGGGAGCTGACGCAGGAAGGGCCACGGGGGCCTGCTGGACCGGATTCCTGAATTCCCAGAAGAATGGTGTCCCGGAGGACAAGCAAGTTCGCGAGGGAGCATGCTGAAAGATTTTTTGAAGAAAGATGCAAGGTCAAAGGTGGTGCCCCCGAAAGGTATGAATATAGGCAAAAGACGAGTATCAATGGTATGCGAGCGGAAAAGAATATACCGTCGTGCGAGCAAGAAATTGTACAACCATGCAAGAAAGAAGTCACACAATCATGCAAGAAAGAAATCACACAATCACGCAAGCAAGAAATCACACCATAATGGAAGCAAGAAATCACACAATCATGCAAGCAATAAATTACACAATTCTACAAGCAAGAAATCACACAACCATGCAAGTAAGAAATCACACAATCATGCAAGAATGGGGATGGTTACGTTTGAACCATGGGCACGGGCTCCGTGCAACCTGCATCGGGGACTCAGGTGATCGGGCAGTTATGTTTGGCCCGCACGTGTGGATTCCGTGTAACCCGCTTTTGGGGTCGCAATTGCCTATGGACAGTTGATGGTTTTCCTGTTAGGGTACGATATTTATACCGTTACAATCGTTTGTCTGATGAGTTACCTTGCGGACCTACCCATATCTCTAGCCGTTTCTTGGGCTCTTTTCTAGGTGGGATTCTGGCGTATGATGAGTGCGTTCCACGTGGCGGGTCCTTATGGACTAACGCGTGATGCATCGCATCACACTGTGCGCCCTGTTTCCCACGAGCCACCAGTTGCTTTTCTGTCGCGAAAGACCATCCTATTCCTTCTTCATTAAATGCGCATCTCTTCAGTCGTGAGGCTCGAGAAGCCAATAATAATAAGAATGCCCCTGACTTCTGGTTTTCACTGAGTGACGCGATTTTTCCCGCGCGTCACTTTGATTTTTTTCCTCTATAAATGCCGTGGAATTCACGCATTGTGGTCTTATTCAGTTTCTGAAGCAACCACAGATTTCAGATCTTTGTCTTTGCTCCTTGTCTCTCTTCTCATTCAAATAGAGATGTCGGGTGCGAGTTCATTTTCCAATGAGGAGTATGAGGGTGCAGCTCAATCGCCCGAGGTGGCTTCTCCTTCTAGCTGGATTTCTTGGAGAGGGTCCTGGTAGCGACCAACTCTGCCTGCTCCACTCTATACCATATCTTTCCTGTTGGAGGGGATGGTGCGGATCACCCTCCTCCTCATTGCTTGGCGATCCACTTCGATTACATATCGTACGACTTCTGGGGCTATCTCCCCGATGCTTGTTGGCTTCTGCCGCTACGTCAGCATCTCCCCAGCCAGCTCCACCCTTCGGCATGGAGCCTTATTTGCACTTATCAGGTCCTCTCTGACCTGTCCGGAGTCTGTGTGCGCTGCTCCGCGGCGTTGTTGTCCTAGCAGCTCCGCAACCTTACCGCCAATTCCCTCCGCTACACCATGCATGCCAAAGATAGCTGCGCCGTCTCCATCTTCGGGGACCGCTCCGAAAGCCGCGACGACTAGAGGTAGCGGTTCTTCTTCTGGAGGGTGCCTAAAGACATCAACGTCCTGCTCACCTGGCGGACGCGAGGTAAATTCGCTGATCGCCATCACTCCTTTTTTCTTGTTTTCTTTGATTACTCGGTCTGACTTCAGATCTATAGTTTTCACGCTCCTAGGCTCCGCCACCCCACACTCCTACGATCTGATCAACTTGGATCAGCTGCTCGCGCTGGATGAGAGCTTCAGGTCGTTTGAGTTTATGCTCTCGCCGGTGAGCATCCTATCGAGCTCTCTCATCTTTCCAGCTCGCATGTGGCTTGACCCTCCAAGTAACTGTTCAAACTTCTTCATTGCTCAGGTTGTGAGAAAGCGCTTACTGATTCGGATTTGGCAGGCTGTCTGCGCTGACTTGAAGTTGTAATAAGTATCAATTTTTTGGTATTGTTCATGTTCATCGTCTTTATGTTCTTTATCACTGAACATTTTCTGTTTAAATTAGATGGAACGCACCCTCATTGCTATCAAGCCTGATGGAATGCAACGAGGAGTGGTAATTAAACACAAAAAGCCTTGCTTTCTACTTATTTCTTGATTGTTCATCAGGTGTATGTGTAGTTTCTTATTCATATGTCCAAATCTTATCTCATTGAATCACCAGATATCAGAAATCGTTTCTCGATTCGAACGCAAGGGCTTCAAGCTTGTTGGTATCAAAGTCATTGTTCCTTCCAAAGATTTTGCACAGAAGCATTACCATGACCTTAAGGAGAGACCTTTCTTCAATGGTTTGTGTGACTTCATGAGCTCTGGTCCTGTTATCGCCATGGTAAGATAAACTCTCCAATCTCCATTCAAGTTTTGGAATTTGATAACAAGCTCCAAAAAAGTTGACTAACATAACATGACACGTTTTAGGTTTGGGAAGGAGAAGGAGTGATCAGATACGGACGTAAACTGATCGGCCAAAAGATGAGATCAATCTGTGGTTTAAGCCTCAAGAACTTGTTTCTTACACCAATAACGCTGAGACTGATAGGTGGATCTATGGTGACAACTAAGTCTCGCACACTCTCTCTCTCGTCTTTGGTTTTTTTTTACGTTACCCAAACAATAAAATCAAGAAACAGTTTATTACGGATACAAACATATCCTCGGCTTTGATTTTCCCGGCAAACTCAATAATTAGAGCAGAAGAAATAAGTATGGGATGATTGAGTTTTGAAATTCTTGTTTGTACTGTTGTCTTGTTGAACCGTAATACTGAATACAAGTGTTGAGAATTCGACTTTCTATGTAGAAACAACACATTTGATCTATAATTTATTTTTAAGATTTCAGCTCTTGGTAACGTTTGGGCGAAAAAAATGTGGTATTTTAACAGTAAACCAATTTATTTGATCTATAATTTTTTTCGCCCAAACGTTACCACATTTGATCTATAATTTATTTGGTTTACTGTTAAAATACCACATTTTCTATTTATTTGGTTTACTGTTAAAATACCACATTGATCTATAATATATATTCAACAAAGAAAACAAATGGAAATTAATAATAAACTTTTTTATTATATGAGTTCTTTATTGATTGATATAATATTTGTTTGATAGCTTAGCTAGCTCAATCATTTGCCAATATTGGTGAAGAGTGTGGAATTTATCGTTATATGTTATTTGAAAAAAAAATCTTTTCAGTTTTATGTTTCATGAAATTTTGCAAATAAAAATTAAGAAACGGTGAGTAACTGTCTCTAATCACCGGTTTTTTAGTTAGGTTTTTACTTCAGTTTTTCTACAATATCGGATTACAACGAACAATATGGAACTCTATATCAGCTTTAGAAACTTGAAATCTGTTATAAGTCAAAAAGTTACAATTGTATAAATTAATTTTCTCTAGACGAAAGAAAACTGAGTCGCTCCTTAAGTTTTACTTTTGGCGAGAAAGATGTTCTCCAGTTCCAACAATACTATGATTCAGACTCATTCTACTTGATTCACATTATAAATATAAATGCAAAACAGTTGTGAGATTGTATTTTTATGTTGCTTACAACAATCTCAAGCATGAGACGCATTAGACTTCATTTGTGATAGTGTTGTGTATTATTTATACCATATGTGGCTCATCGCTATGTCTTTTTTTTTTTACATCCTCATTGCTATGTCTTTTGGATTTCCAAATATTTATGCTCCACTTATTTAAGTTTTATTGTTTATCACCAGTTTGGTTGTCATTAATTAATAAGTAAAATTTGTGTTTAGTTACGGCTGATTCCGTTTCTGGTGAGTCAGAGGCGAGATGATTGGTAACCGAGAAGACGATGACTCCATAAAATAAGCTTTTGTTTAAGCTTTATAATTAAATTTTAGTGTAATTCATTTTCAGTTTTTTACCTTTGTTTTTTTATTGAGAATTTAAGAATTATAAAAGTTTCTTTTTTATGTAAAATTTGAAAAAAATTTGATTAATAAATTATTTAATAAAATGACTTTAAACTATTGGTTGGAGAAGATGACATAACAGTTTTGAAATCTACCATTGGTTAATTATTTTTGCTGATGTGGTATATTGTCTTATTCTTATTGGTTAGTTTTTTTATAATTTAACGATGTGGCAATTTGTTATATTCTTATTGGCTGATTATTTTTGCCTATGTGGCACCACTTAGAGAGCAGGAAAGTAATCAGCCAATAAGAATATAAAAGAGATTATTCAATATACTAACTTTCTAATTCTATTAAATATCTGTGTTATTCAATTTTGCAATAGCTTTAATTGTATTATCATTTGGAAAGAATTTAAAAGAATCTCATTTAAATAGTAAAGAACAAATTCTTACATTCTATCTAATTCAATCATTCAATACCACCCTTTAAACTCTTGAATTTTCCCCTATATTAATACATTTAATTACGTTCTCCCCTCCCCCCCCCCAAACCCAAACTCTTTTTCTGCTTAATTCCACATGTAGCGTTGAAATCTTTAATTGCGATCAAATCCATAAATTCGCGGTTAAAAATTAGCGATTACCCGTTTAATAATTTTATCCGATTACAAATTGACTAAAAGTCAAAATTACAATTGGGAATCAGGTGTTTTTCTTCCTCTTCGTCCCGGGAGAAAGACGTTGTAAGTAGTAAATCATCCAAATCTTGTGAAACTTGATGGTTATTTGATAGAGGTAAACTGTAATTCCCCTAAGTATTTGATAGATATCGAAACCAATGTTCTTAAAACACGGATTCCGTACTCAACCACTAAGAACCTTGATTCTTTGTTAAGATTAAGCGTAACTTGCTAGAGAAGATAAGAGAGAAGAAGAAGATTTCTTAAAGCTTTTATTGATATCGTATCATAACTTAATACAAATCTTTATGGAAACTAAACCGACACAGTAATATGGAAAACTTCTAGTTTAGAAAACCCAATAATAAAACTTAGTCAATTACGTGACTCTCTTAATTTCTATGTCAAATCTCCCCCATTTGAAGAACCTTGTCCTCAAGGTTTAAAAGATGGAAACCGTTGTTGCAGATCGTAAAGAAACTCCCATGTTGCTTCTTCTGCAGCTTGATTGGACCACTTAACTAAAACCATCGTAGCGGCTCGTCCTTGTCTTTGAACCATCTTCCTTTCCAAAATTTCTTCTGGTTCTTTGATGAGAACGTCCTGAAGGATAGAAGGTAACTGATTTGATCGTTGGAGCGGACCAACATGAAGCTTGAGCTGAGAAACGTGGAAAACCGGATGTATTTGAGAAGCTGCAGGAAGATCCAACTTGTAAGCAACTGGTCCACACTTGTCAAGGATCTTATAGGGACCAAAGTATTTTGGAGCGAGTTTCTGATTAGAGCGCAGCACCAAGGACTTCTGTCTGTAAGGTTGAAGCTTGACATACACCATATCACCAATGTCAAAGTTCTGATCCGTCCGATGTTGATCAGCGTTTTGTTGCATACGGTGCTGAGCACGTAAAAGGTGAAACTTCAAGAGCAGAATAATGTTTTCTCTGTCCTCCAAACACTTAGCAACCACTGCAACTTTTGATTCACCCGGGAGATACGTCAAATGTTGTGGAGGTGTTTATCTGTAAACAGCTCCATACGGCGTCATGTGAATTGTTGTGTGGTAATTTGTATTGTACCAAAATTCTGCTAAGGGAAGCCACTTACTCCAGAGATGCGGTCGATCACTACACATACACCGTAAATAAGTCTCTAAGCATCGATTCACCACCTCTGTTTGACCGTCACTTTGGGGATGATACACACTTGAAAGGTTTAATGCAACGCCTTGCAAACTGAACAATTCCCTCCAAAATTAACTAAGAAAAATAGCATCTCTATCACTTACAATAGATTAAGGGAAGCCATGAAGCTTAAAGACATTGTCGAGGAAGGCCTGAGAAACGGAAGCTGCAGTATAAGGATGAGAAAGAGCAATGAAATGAGCTGCTTTACTCAATCTGTCAACAACCACAAAAATTACTGTTTTGCCTAAGGATTTCGGTAAGCCATCTATAAAATCCATTGATATATCAGTCCATATCGTCTCTGGAATTGGTAGAGGCTGAATAAAACCCGGAGATGCTGCGGTATCGTATTTACACTGCTGACATACATTACAGCTACGAATATAGGCTTGAATATCCTTGGACATGCCTTTCCAGTAAAACAAGCCCTTAACTCGCTGATTACTGACATCACGGCAAGAGTGACCGCCTCCACGAGAACAATGTAACCACTACAATATTGTGTTGCGAATCGAAATATCCGAGGGAACCACTATCTTGCTCTTCCGCTAGAGGATATTTTGCGTCCAAGAGTAATGCTTGTTGGTCTGTGGATTTTGCTGCAAAGATTCGATAATTTCTTTGAGAGATAGATATGTGACATAAGAAGCTTGTATTCGCTGCAATAAGTTGCTGTCAAGCACAGACATTGCCATGTGTAGAACTTCTGCTCTTTCAACGCGAGACAGAGCATCTGATGCAGCTACATTAACGATGGTGTTAACCAGTTGTGACGTGCTCTACAATCTAGCATAATTATTATTTTCCTTTTCTTTATTAGATAATTATATATCCTAGTAGGATTTGGTTTTAAAGATTTGTCGTCATCTCGTAAGTCTTATATTAAGACTTCGACATTTTAACAAGCAGAACAACTTGATTATTGATTTGGTTTTATAACAAAGAGCTTTTTAAGCGCTGAGAAGAGCACTCTCAACCCTCTGTTTTCAGACTTGCAAAACAGAGTTCGATCCCTTCTTTACTTAGCTTCCGCCTCCCATAAGTTGGTATCAGACGAGGACGTTCTTGTTGCACTGATCTTTGTCGCGATGCCTCCGAAGAATAACGCTAACAAAACAGGAGGAAAAAATCACGGCAATGCACCCGATTGGACAGAACTCCGAACAAGACTTCTGGCGATGCAGGAAAACCTTCAATCGACAATTCATGCTTCAATTCAAGAGATGAGTGAAGCCTTGTTGACTCGATTGGATTTGAGTCACCCGATGCGTGTTGTCCAGGACAACCTGAACCCTTTCGCCAATCGCAGAGCCGAGAGCGAGGATGGTGATGGAGAAGATGACCACCATCACCGCGTCCGCCGCGATGAGAACAAGTGGGAATCCTCCTTCCGAGTTGACATTCCAGAATTTCAGGGTGGCATTAATGGTGATTCCCTCATTGATTCCCTCATTAATGGTGACATTCCAGTCAACAAAGTTTTGGCGTTTAAGAAGGTACTCGACGAGCGGTGTGTTCCTCTTGTTGCGACCAAGTTTCACGGTCATGCCGCATCGTGGTGGCAGCAACACAAAGCTTCTCGCAGTCATTCGGGAAAGTCTCCAATATGCTCGTGGGAGAAATTACAGAGACACCTCCGTAAAACATTCTTGCCTCATAATTACGAGCGCACAATTTACACTCATTTTCAGAACTTGAAGCAAGGGTCCCACTCAGTCGACGAGTATGCTGAAGAGTTCTATGTGCTCCTGACTCGTAACGACATTCATGACAGCAAAGTCCAGGTCGTGTCTCGCTTCATTGGTGGACTACGACCGCAGCTCCAGAACGCACTTGCACAGTTTGATCCGGTCACCGTCGCAGAAGCTCACCGCCGTGCTGCTTCGTTTGAACAGCAACTTCGTTCCTCAAGCTGGATACCATCAACAAACAGAGCTCGCGCCAGTGACCAAACGCCAGGATCGAGTAACACTCAAACACGCGAGACAAGGGAGTCGTAGAATGTCGACGAGGTGGCACTTCGCCGATCAACACGACCCTATGCCTTGCGTTGTTATGCATGCGGCGAGCCAGGATATAGCCAAACGGCTTGCCCAAAACAAACTTGACGTGGCCTTGTCCTCGAAGATCAAAATTACGACTATGCGCCTGTGTATGACTCACACGATGACGAGGAGGAAAGTAACTTAGCACCTATCACGCCTACACCGGGTGATGCAGGCAGTTTACTGGTACTGCAGCGTACTTGCTTGGTTCCTCCTAGCCGTGGGGACTTGTGGCTCCGTACTAACATCTTCCATTCAACTTGCACCATCCTTGATAAGATCTGAACATTCATTATAGATTCGGGTAGTTCGCGTAACCTCATCTCCGATGATGCGGTTCACAAATTGGAGTTACAGCATGAAGCCCATCCTGCACCTTATTCACTGTCGTGGGTACAACAGGGAGTCTCTGTTTCGGTCACTCATCGTGTGTTGGTTCCCCTATCGATTGGCCCACATTAGAGAGACATGTTCTACTGCGATGTTGCGCCCATAGACGTCAGTCACCTTATCCTTGGACGACCTTAGGAGTTTGACAGAAAAATCATCCATGATGACGCTAAAAATACATATAGTTTCACGTGGGAAACTCATCAGATCATACTGCTACCCAGCCGTGACACCACCCATGTTCCAGCATTAGAGAGTGGTGTTTCCCACACTATCGCCTTCTACAGCTCTCCACGCCCCCATCCTCTGCTCGTTTCACCAATTCGACGCGGAGTTCATCCGAGAGGGCGTTATGTTTACCATAGTTGCAGTGCAAGTAACGGACCTGCCAACACTTCCTGTTTTGAGCCTCATTTACAGGAATTTTCAGACGTCTTCCCCACTGACTTACCAGAGGGGTTGCCCCCACTTCGTGATATTCAGCACAAGATTGACTTGGTCCCTGGAGCGACTCTTCCCAATCGCCCGCACTACCGCATGAGCCCTACCGAGTATGAAGAGCTACATCGTCAAGTGGAAGAGCTACTGCAGAAGGGACACATTCGTGAGAGCCTTAGTCCTTGTGCAGTTCCCGCGTTACTCATCCCCAAGAAAGATGGCACTTGGCGCATGTGTCGATAGCCGTGCGATTAACAAGATTACGGTGCGCTATCGATTCCCCATTCCCCGCCTTGATGATCTTTTAGACCAGATTGGCTCCGCTGTGATCTTCTCCAAAATTGACTTGAAGAGCGGGTATCACCAGATCCGTATCCGCCTAGGAGACGAATAGAAGACAGCCTTTAAGACGAGAGAAGGACTTTTCAAATGGCTTGTGATGCCTTTCGGTCTCTCCAATGCGCCGAGTACCTTTATGCACATTATGAATTAAGCTCTACGTCCGTTTATTGGCAAGTTCGTCGCTGTCTATTTCAACGACATACTTATTTTCAGCTCTACCATTCGCCAACATGAGAGCCATCTCCGCGATGTATTAAGGGTGTTAGGTACATAGAAGTTCTTTGGCACTAAACACAAGTGTTTGGCGTGTCTCAGGTGCTATTTCTTGGATATATTGTCTCCAACAAGGGGCTTTCGGTGGACTAATCTAAGGTTGAAGCTGTCCGTTCGTGGCCTACTCCGTGCATTATTACTGATGTCCGCAGCTTTCACGGCTTAGCGTCTTTCTATAGGCGTTTCGTCCCTCACTTCAGTTCCATCATGGCTCCACTTACGAGCTGTATGCGAGAAGGCAAGTTCATGTGGACGTGTGAGGCTGAGGCGGCATTCAATGCAATTAAGGAGAAGTTAACGTCCGCACCTGTATTGGTTCTTCCAGACTTTTCTCTCCCCTTTGAGTTACACTGCAATGCGTCGAAATTAGGGATTGGAGCACTCTTAAGCCAGCTCGGTCGTCCAGTGGCGTATTTTAGTGAGAAATTAGCAGGTGCGAGGGGACGTTACGGTACCTACAACGTCGAATTTTATGCAAATGTCCAGGCCATAAAACATTGGAGTCACTACTTGGTGCATAAGGAGTTTGTACTCTTTACAGATCATGATGCCTTACGTCACTTAGACAGTCAAGCCAAGGTGTCTTCCAGACATGCCACTTGGATCGCGTTTCTCCAACAGTTCACATTCTTCATTCGCCACCAGTCAGGGAAGACCAACAAAGTAGTTGATGCTTTGAGTCGCAGACACATTTTACTAACGACAATGCATATGTTTGTTACCAGGTTTGATTCCTTTCGGGATTTGTATATTACCGATCCTTACTTTGCGACAGTCTATGATGAGATTGACCAGGGCTTACCCTCTCGTTTCACGCGTCAGGAGGGATTTCTTTTCTTGGGGTTACGTTTGTGTTTGCCAGACTGTAGCCTGCGCCTCCAGGTCGTGCGTGAGTTGCACAATGAGGGGCACATTGGTCGTGATAGGACTTTGTTTCTTGTTCAGACTTCGTACTTCTGGCCGACTTTGCGACGTGATGTGGAGCGCTTCGTCTCGCAGTGTCGTATTTGCCAGTTGGCCAAGGGATCAGCATCGAGTGCAGGCTTATACCTTCCGTTACCAATCCCTGATCAACCGTGGACTCATGTCAGTATGGACGGACTTTGTCTTAGGGTTGCCTCGAACCCAACAGGGAAATGACTCGATCTTCTTTGTTGTGGATAGGTTTTCGAAAATGGCACATTTTGTTGCATGTAAGAAAACAGCTGATGCGTTGAATGTGGTGACATTGTTCTTCCCCGAGATTTACCGGCTGCATGGTTTGCCTTGTTCGATTGTGTCTTATCGTGACACCCGTTTTCTGAGCCACTTTTGGCGGCTTCTGCGGACTTTTTTGGATATGAGTACGGCGTACCACCCTCAGACTGATGGTCAGACGAAGGTCGAAAATCGCACGTTGGGGAATATGTTGCGTTGCTTGGTTGGGGACAACATAAAGAGTTGGGACGTCAAACTTTGCCAAGCTGAGTTTGCCCATAATCATGCCCTTAATTGGAGCTTAAGGTTCAGCCCATTTCGTGTTGTTTACGGTGTGGTTCCCCGTTGCCCAGTGGACCTCGCACCACTTCCGGACAAGACTCGCTTGCATGGGCAGGCTACGGAGTTTGTGGAGGAGCTTCACGGCGTTCACCAACAAGCAAAGTTGCACTTAGAGGAGTCTGTTGCTAAATACAAATTGGCTGCAGATGAGAAGCGCCGTGAACTTGTTTTCCAGCCGGGTGATCTTGTTTGGGCGGTTCTTACCAAAGACCGAATGCCTGCAGGTGAATACAATAAGATGAAGTCTCGTAAAATTGGTCCCGTGGAGGTGCTTGAGCGCATAAATGACAATGCGTATCGTTTGCGATTGCCTCCGCATGTTCGTACTGCAGATGTTTTTAACGTCAAGTTTCTGTCTCCGTTTCATGGTGACAATCCCGAGCCAGATTCGAGGGCGAATCCTTCCCCATACGGAGAGACCTGATGCAGCTATATTAACGATGGTGTTAACCAGTTGTGACGTGCTCTACAATCTAGCATAATTATTATTTTCCTTTTCTTTATTTTTCGATCTTAGTAGGGTTTGGTTTTAAAGATTTGTCGTCATCTCGTAAGTCTTATATTAAGACTTCGACATTGTAACAAGCAGAACAACTTGATTATTGATTTGGTTTTATAACAAAGAGCTTTTTAAGCGCTGAGAAGAGCATTCTCAACCCTCTGTTTTAAGACTTGCAAAACAGAGTTCGATCCCTTCTTTACTTAGCTTCCGCCCCCCCATCAGCATCCACGACCAAATTTTCCTTGCCCTGTCTATATTGAATCTCATAGTCGAATTCAAGCAACTTTGGAAGCCATTGTTGTTGAATCAGAGTATTTAATCGCCGCTCCAACAAGTACTTTAAACTCCGTTGATCCGTTTTAATTATGAAATGATCAGTCAGTAAATAATGGCGCCTCTTATGCACAGCAAACACCACTGCTAAAAGTTCCTTTTCATAAATCGATAAATGGAGTTGATTACCCTTTAAATGACGACTGATGTAAACTAAAGGATGGCCGTCTTGCATCAACACCGCGCCTATACCATGCACTGAAGCATCAGTCTCGACCAAAAAAGGTTTGTCGAATAGGGGTAAAGCGAGAACAGGTGCAGCACATAAAGCTTGTTTCAGGTGCTGAAAAGCAGCAGCAGCTTCTTCAGACCAAACAAACTAATCCTTCTTCGTTAAAGTGGACAAATCGTCTATAGTATCCAGCCAAGCCCAAGAATCCTCTAAGTTGCTTAATATTGATGGGTACAAGCCAGTCTGCGACAGCTTGAACTTTGCGAGGATCGGTAGAAATGCCCTTTGCTTCGATGTAATGTCCCAGATATTCTACTTTATCTGTTGCTAAGGAGCACTTACTTTTCTTGGCACACAAGCTGTTCTGGCGCATCAAATCAAACATGCTGCGGAGATGATGTAGGTGCAGCTCCATTGAAGAACTATAAACCAGTATATCATCAAAAAAGATGAGGACACTCTTCCACAATAAGGTCTGAAAACCTGCATTCATTAAACCTTGAAATGTTGCAGGCGCATTAGTAAGCCCGAAAGGCATTATGAGATACTCATAATGTGCGCTATGAGTTTTGAAAGCCTTTTTATGGATATCTGATGGATCCATGCGGACTTGATGATAGCCAGTTCTTAAATCGATCTTGGAGTAGACACTTGAACCTCCTACCTCATCTACAAGATCTTCAATTAGCGGAATAGGGAACCTATCTTTAATGGTCATACCATTCAACTCTCGGCAGTCCACACAAAGTCGCCAAGTACCGTCTTTTTTCTTGACTAATACTACTGGTGAAGCATACGAACTTGAACTGGTTTGAATTGTGCCAGAGCTTATAAGTTCTTGTACGATTTTGTCAATCTCATTCTTCTGGTGTACTGCATAGCGATATGGTCGCTGATTTACTGGGTTGGAGCCTTCCAACAATGGAATCTGATTGTTATGATGCTCTCGAAAGGGTGGTAATGTTGTAGGAGTAGCAAAAAGATAATCAAATTCGCTCAACAAGTCCTCGATTGCTGAAAAGAGTGGTAAGGGAGGTGATGTTGCGTCAAGGGATCATAACATTGACTGGTCTTCTTCAATGTAATTCTGAGCAAAGATCATAGATAGCTGTACTTCAGTCTCCTGTAATTTATTCAGCTTCTCTACTTTCATATGGCGAACTGACCCCTGCTTTATACCGTGAAGTAATACCTTCCTTTGCTCCCACTTAAACTGCATCTATGGCTTCTTAAAATTCCAAGTAACAGGGCCCAATTTCTCTAACCACTGTACACCTAACACCATATCACACCCACCCATTGGAATAACCATGACATCTTCCTGAAAGGAAGTGTTATGGAAGTGCCATTGAAACTGGTTAATCTTAGCAGTGACTCCCAGTAGATGTCCATCCGCCATCTTGACACGAGAAATACCGGAGATCTCCAACTTGTAATCTAGTTGTGCTGCCATCTTTGGGTCGATAAAGTTTTGCATCAAACCAGAATTGATTGAGATGAACAATGCTCTTTTGCTGTGATGTCCACGAACACACATGGTGTTGTAATCAGATATCCCAGATACTGCATTGACAGAAATATGAGCAATGTCACATGTCTGTTCTTCTTCGATTTCTTCCTCTATGCATCCATCGTCTTCGTCATCCTCTGTTTCAATCATAAACAACTGTGTTTTCTTGTGTTTGAGAAAATGTCAGGGGTTCATTTCTCATCGCAATAATAACAAAGTTTATCAGCTCGACGTTTGGCCATCTCTTCGTTGGTTAGGAATGGACGAGGTTTAGATTGTTGTTCATTAGGCTTGACTGTTGGCGTCGGAAGTAAGCCTTTCATCTCCGTGTCCTTCTTGTAGTTGACCAATCGATTATTAGGAATATTTGTTCGTGAAGCAGACCATCCTGCTGTAAACGGTTTCTTGGGATGAGCCTTCTCATACAACCTCCAAAGTGGTAGACAATGTCGTGTGGTCTGTGGTTGAAACACACGTATCGCAACCCTGCCAAGTAAGCGCTAACCAAATATTCTTCTGTGAGCTTAACTCGGGTTTTAATAATTTCAAAGCGAGCATGGTAGTCCATGATTCCATCGGTTTCTTGAAGGTTTTTTAGATCGGCCATAGGATCATCCAAGATCTCGTCGAACCGTTCCTGCAGTAGCATCTTGTATGTGACCTAGTCGGACATAATTGTATCGCCTAAATCGGACTGCATGATTGATTGATGCCATGTTGCTGCACTCTCATCGAAGTGGATAGAAGCAATTCCAACTTTTAGGTCATCGGGCGTGTGATCAATCACAAAGAATTGCTCAACTTTAAATAGCCACTCTTTGATTTTATCGCCGTTGAATCGCGGAAAGTCGAGTTTCGCCAATCGAGTAACACCAGAATAGTTTGTTGGGCCGCCAGTTCTTCCTCTTCCCTGGCTGTTCTTTCCCGTGTTGACATGAGATGTAAGTGTTTTAGAAGGGTATGGAAACCTTCGACACGATTAGGAGAGAGTAAACTGATCGCTTCAAACAATTCAGCTAAACCTTTATCGATCTTATCCTTCTGCTCACTGAATTTTCCTTCTAAGGTTTCGGTGCGAGTCATGATCTCTTCTAGCCTTGCGCCGATCTGTTCAATTTCGCGGGTAACTGTCTGGTTACGAGTTTCTGTCGCCAATGAAGCCATGTGAATTAGAGAATCGGTGACGTCTGATACCTTTGATATAGGTAAACTGTAATTCCCCTAAGATTAAGCGTAACTTACTAGAGAAGATAAGAGAGAAGAAGAAGATTTCTTAAAGCTTTTATTGATATCGTATCATAATTTAATACAAATCTTATATAAGAAAACTAAACCGACATAGTAATATGGAAAACTTCTAATTTAGAAAATCCAATAATAAAACTTAGTCAATTACGTGACTCTCTTAATTCCTATATCATTATTGCACTGATGACGACGAAAGAGGGATGCAACGTCTTGTAGTTTATGAACTTACGTACAATAAAAGCTTAGAGGATCATCTTGTAGGTAGAGTCGTTTCTGTATCTCTTCCATGGATAACGATGTTGAAGATCGCTCAAGACGCTGCTCAAGGCTTGGCTTACCGTCATGAAGAAATAGATTTTCAGGTTAAGCCCTCTTCAGTATGTATCTCTCTATTGGAGCCTCTCTAACAACATCTCTTAAAGTCAAAACTTTGTCTTGTTTAAAAGGATTCAGGTACGGTTGGTTATGCGGCTCCTGAGTATGTACAAAATGGAAAATTGACAGCGAAGAGCCATGTTTGGAGCTTCGAGGTAGTGTTGGATGAACTGATCACAGAAAGATGAGCACTCGACAGAAAATTCGTGTTGAAACAGAGGAGATTATTGAAAATGGAGAGAGTGAGCCTTGAACAGAGCTTGAAGATGAAGACATGGAAGATATGAAAGATATCCATTTATACTTAAACAAAGCTTGAAGATGAAGACATGGAAGATATCCATTTATACTTAAGTTAGTCAATTCTCTCACTACAAAGATTACAATTGTCAAATCTCTGATGAAACTGAATCCTCTCGGTACATAAGCAGAAGCAAAACTGGACAACCGAACTAAAACAGAGAATTATTGTTCCTTTCTCAAACAAACAGAGCCAAAGCAGAAGGGTTTAGATAAGCAGCTGCTACACCGTTCACAGCCCTGTGGCTCAACCTCCCTGTCACTGATAAGATCTTCCAAAAGTTTAATTGATAAATCATTAAGGAAGTAATGAGATGTTAGCAAATGAATAAGGTCATTAGATAGTAGATAAAATCTTATATCGTTGTGGTCATTAGCACTACCTCTCTCTTCCTGGCCTGCACATACGTATCCCTGAGATCAACAATGAGAACATAAAATCTTTTTATTCACCTAAAATCTCAAAGTTGGAAGGAGGTCTTACTTACCTGATTAGAGAAAACATAGAATTGCCTAGCCCTGATTCTATTAAAAACGGATCTGTTCATGTTCTTAACCTCGTCCAGCACCACATACAGAACAACAACACAGTGTATGGCCTGATTCGCCAACAGATCAATCTACCAAAACAACATATATATATATATATATATATATATATATATTGTTAGCGAGGAAATGAGCACATTTCCTAAAAGGCTTTCTCTAGCAACAACCTAAGCCCATCAAGATAAGGAAAATACTTCGACTTGTGAATTAAGGAAGAATCTTTAAAGATAATAGAAAACTTCCGAAGAATAAGGAAAAGAAGAAATTTTTCTAAACAGAAAAGGAGAAATATTCCTAAATGAAAAAGGGAAACGAGGTGAAAGAAACCGACCTCGTCTTCTTATAAATAGAGAGCTTCTCATAAGTTGAAGATAATCAGAAAACGGGAGGAAAACCGATCAAAAGCAACCCCGGCAAAATCCGTGATCTAGAGAGAAACCTAATTTTCTCTAGATTTCTTCTGTCTAAACACTTCGTAAGTGAAGTACGAATGGTTTGATCCCTTTGCAAGGGTACGTACGCAGCCTTTCTTAAAGGTCCAACTATAACTTGATAAAAACTTCAAGTAAATCATTTTTCGATGACTTAATCTCCGAGCTCCAATTTGATATTCTCTAAAACTCACAACCGAAAATCAAAATCCTAGTGGTGATTTTCTGGTTCAACAGTTGGCACCGTCTGTGGGGACTATAGTATTATCAAACATGGAAAGCGGAGGTTCAAGATGGCAGCATCAATTTCCGACGTTAGAAATCATGCACTCTACCGCGAAGCAAATCACAAAACTGCTCGCCGAGATAAGTTTTACTAACGCACTAATCTATTGGTTATCATCATGGAATCTTATGCTTCTCGTTTGATCATCGAAAACACAAGTTTTCTCGTTGATCAATACATATTTGCGAACTCACTAATTTTCGCATACAATTCATGCCTCCCCAACGTATTTAGTTAATAGACCATGACGCTGAAGAATTATTTTTGCATATTTGTTATGCTTTATTATGGTCGACATGTTGAATAATTTGTCGTTCAAATTCGTTCATGATTCGCCTTAATTATTGATTTTCGTGTCATCTACTTGGTCGATTTCCTGGTCAATATTGTCATGCTGAATTAGTTGACATATAAATTCATGAAAAACAAAGAATCGTCAATTATACTTGACGTATAGCATAATTTTAGCATGCATGAAGCTTCTCCCATCAAGCTCTGTGTCTCAACATCGGCATCAATGTCTAACGGATTGCTTATGTTTTTATTGATCTTGTCTTTTCATCTTAGCTCTTTTTTAGCTTCGTCAAAAGCTACATTGCTTCTCGATGGATTATTACATCTGGGCAATAACTCCGCATCACCAGAAACCAAGAAAGCAAAAACCGACCTGAGATGTTAGATATTAGGATATATTATATATCCTAGTACATATATTTGTTAATATTCCTTTTTGATTTGGGTTTACCTTTTCGATATATTGTATGTGTATATAAACAAAGTCGTAGACTAAAAGGAATACAACTTGAGATTTTCCAGAACCTAATTTGTCATGGTATCAGAGCCTCAGATCTGAAGACCTAAATTTTTCCTTTCTACGGCGCTTGCTTCTCCACCAAGCGCCGTCTCTTTCTTCTCTACATACTCTGCTTTTACTCTACCAAAACAGAGCTCTCTTATCTCTTTGATTCAAGCCTCTCGGCTGTGCTTCTTTTTCTTCGAAGATGTCAATTGTGACTTCTAATCCGAAATACAAGACTATCTCGCCTTATGACCTTACATCAAGTGACAATCCCGGTGCTGTAATTTCACAACCACTTCTCACTGGTTTGCATTACGATGAATGGGCTCTAAACTTGCGTATGGCTCTCAGCTCACGCAAGAAGTTTGGCTTTCTTGACGGAAGTCTACCAAGACCGGTGGACGGCTCTCCACATCTGGAAGATTGGGTGGCTAACAACCATCTCATCGTTGGCTGGATCAAACAAACGATTGAGCCAAAGATTCGATCCTCAATTTCAACTAGGGAGGTTGCCAAGGATCTGTGGGATATCATTCAGAAGCGTTTCTCAATCAAAAGTGGAGCGCGACTTCAACAACTTCGCAACTCTTTGGCAACGTGCAAACAAAACGGGTCAACTGTGGACGATTATTTTGGGCGACTGACCAAAATTTGGGATGGAATTGCTGAATGTATGAATACGAAAAAATGTGGTTGTGGCAAGTGTGACTGTGATCTCAACACAGCTCACGAAAAAGAGAGAGAAATTCTGCGAGTTCATGACTTTCTCGCAGGCTTAGATGATTCGGTTCATGGAGTTGTTCGCTCTCAGATGTGTGCTATCACTACCCTTCCAGATCTCGATAGTGTATATCAAAAGATCGTACAAAACGAGACTCTGCACTCGAATACAACTAAGGAGGTAGCGGTCATGAGTTTTGCTGCTCAAGGAGCTCCTCAGTCACGCTCATCTACTCCGGTCTGGACTCGTGACATATCACAGGAGGGTTCTCGCAATAATTACAACAATCGCGATCCTTCTCACCAGTGTTCTGTTTGCGGGAAAACAGGACATGTTGCGGCATCTTGCTTCAAGGTGATTGGATATCCTGAGGGGTGGTTTGATAAATCACGTAACAAGTCTAGTGGTCGGGGGAATTCGGCAGGGCGTGGTAGTGGCTCCTATCCTCGTGCCAATAGGACGCAAATACCAACTGCAAACTCTGTTGCGATGGGATCAAGTGGTTTGCTTACCGACAGCGATCGTCTAGGCTTAACGGGACCCACAGATGATCAGTGGAGTATCGTTCAGCGTATGATCAATGCAGGAAAATCAACTCATAATGTTGGGGGTAAGACAAATCACACACTTTGGATTTTAGATACAGGGGCGACACACCATATGACGGGGTGCATCGACCTACTAGATGATGTCCACGACATTGTTCCTCTTCCTGTCATATTCCCTGCAGGTTCTGATGCGTGTGCATCAAAACAAGGGAGTGTTCGCCTTACTCCGAGATTGACATTACACAATGTCTTCTTCGTTGAAGGCTTTCATACAAATCTGCTTTCGTTTGGCCAACTTGTTACCGATAACTTCTTGGTTGGTCAAATTACTGATAAGCTCATGATTTTCCAGGACCGCAATACGAGGATGCTGATTGGAGCGGGTGAATGAGAGGGAGAGGGACTGTACCGGTTTCGTGGCATCGAGACAATGACTTCATTTCAGACTGGTGTTCGTGCGGATTTGGTTTTGTGGCATCATCGTATGGGTCATCCGTCGTCTCAGATTACTGGTCTTGCTCCCTGCATTAGTGATTCTTTTAGTAGTAATGCACTTTTACTTAAGAGTTGTGATGTATGTCTTCGAGCTAAACAAACTCGACAGTGTTTTCCAGACAGTTCAAATAATGCAAACAAGATTTTTCATTTGATTCATCTTGACTTATGGGGACCATATCGCACAACGGCTTTCTGTGGATCTCGATATTTTTTAACTATCGTGGATGATCATTCTCGGGCTGTGTGGCTGTATCTTCTCTCCGATAAGACACAAGTCCAACAACAGATTCGTGACTTTCTTGCCATGATCGAAAGGCAGTTTTCAAAGAAGGTTAAGATCATACGAAGCGACAATGGGAGTGAGTTTCTTTGTCTTACACTGTTCTTTAGAGAGCAAGGTATTCACCATGAAACGTCATGTGTTCATACACCCCAACAGAATGGTCGAGCTGAACGGAAACATCGACATATTTTAAATGTTGCTCGTGCTCTTCGATTCCAAGCAAATTTACCGATTGAGTATTGGGGTGAATGTGTTCTTGCTGCTGGCTATTTAATCAACCGGACTCCTTCCGCCTTACTTCAACATCAGACGCCATTTGAAAGACTTTATGGTCATCGTCCCGGATATAAGCACATACGTGTTTTCGGTTGTCTAGCTTATGCCCATAATCTAGACCATAAGGGTGATAAATTTGCCTCTCCAAGTCGTCGCTGTGTCTTCTTAGGCTATCCGTACGGCAAAAAGGGTTGGAAATTGCTGGATTTAGAACGTCAACTTATATTTACATCCCGTGATGTAGTTTTTCAGGAGAAAGTCTTTCCGTTTGCAAATTCTGTATCCTCACAGATTGTGAATGAGCATATTTTAACTTCTCCGGTGCTTTCTGGTTTGGAGGAGGATCCTCCCGTTGATTCTGGTGGCGATGCAACTGGCGATGATTTTGACTCTGATGTTGCTAGTGAAAGTTCTGACTCTGATGCTGCTGGTGAAAGTTCAGACTCCAGTAGTGATAACTCTGCTTCAGCTAACACCAACTCTGATTCTTCTGGTCAAGAGAATGCTCAGGACGTCACTGGTGATACTAACACTACAACGCTAGGCCGTGGTCATCGGAAAAAGATTCGTACACTCAAACTCCGTGACTATATGGTTGATAAGCGTGATGCTCCCAGTCTCTCCTCCTCTCTCGTCTCACTCTCACCTGTTCCTCAGTCTTCCTCAGGTGTGGTCTATCCCCTTGCTAATTATGTTTCCTCTCATCGTTTCTCTGAAAACCATCGAAATTTTTTGCTGGCTTTAACTACTAATGTTGAACCGAGATCGTTTAATGAGGACATGCAATCTCTGCATTGGGGCAAGGCTGTTGATACAGAGTACCGCTCTCTTGAAGCATTAGGTACGTGGCGCCTTGAAGATTTACCGCCCAATAAGAAAGCTCTGGGCTGTAAATGGGTATTCACAATGAAGTACCGCTCAGATGGCACGGTTGAGAGATATAAAGCTCGCCTAGTTTGGGAAATCACCAGGAAGAAGGCCTAGACTATGACGAAACGTTTGCTCCGGTTGCAAAGATGAAGACGGTTCGTTTGTTCCTGGATTTTGCTGCTAAACGGAATCATGAGGTTCACCAAATGGATGTCCACAACGCTTTTCTTCATGGTGACTTACATGAGGAGGTGTACATGAAATTTCCACCGGGGTTCCATCCACCAGGAGAAACGCGTGTGTGTCGACTGCTGAAATCTTTGTATGGTTTAAAACAAGCCCCTCGATGTTGGTTTGCTAAACTAGAGGAAGCTCTTCGCACTTATGGATTTACACAAACTCGCTCGGATTATTCTCTCTTTGTGTATTCCAAGAAAGATGTTTCACTTCAGATCTTGGTATATGTTGATGACTTGATCATCTCGGGCAATTCTAGTGTTGCGATTCAGACATTTAAGGATCACTTATCCTTGTGTTTTCACATGAAGGATCTTGGTGCTGTTAAATATTTTCTGGGCTTAGAGGTGGCTTGGAATTCGTCTGGGATTTACCTGTGTCAGCGTAAGTATGCGTCTGATATAGTTGAAGAGATGGGGATGCTCGGCTGTAAACCTTCTGCTTTCCGATTGATCAGAATCATAAATTGAGCTTGGCCGAAGGTTCACTACTTGCCGATCCGGAACGATATCGTCGTCTTGTTGGGCGGCTTATTTATCTTGTAGCTACCCGACCTGATCTTACTTATGCTATTCATATTCTGTCCCAATTTATGCATCAACCGAAGGAGGATCATTGGCTTGCAGCACTCAAGGTTGTACGTTATTTCAAGGGAACGCTTGGACAGGGTATCCTGCTTCGAGCTGAATCATCTCGCCATGTTAGTGGCTGGTGCGACTCTGACTGGGCTGCGTGTCCGTTGACAAGGAGGTCTCTTTCTGGCTGGATTGTTCAGTATGGGTCATCTCCTATCGTGTGGAAAAGTAAGAAACAAGATACGGTCTCTCGATCATCGGCTGAAGCTGAATATCGTGCTATGACAGAAGTTACGTCCGAGCTTCGATGGATTAAGGCGTTGCTGTCTGAAATGGGTGCCGCTCATGATGACCCTATGACATTGTTTTGTGACAGCAAACCAGCTATTCACATCAATTCAAATCCTGTTTTTCATGAGCGTACCAAACATGTGGAGGTGGACTGTCATTTTGTACGTGATGATATACTTCATGGTCTTATCAAACCCGTACATATTTCGACCCATGATCAGCTCGCAGATATACTCACTAAGGCACTTGGAAAGAAGGAGTTCGCTACGTTCAAAGACAAGTTGGGCATATCAAACTTATATGCTCCAACTTGAGGGGAGGTATTAGGATATATTCTATATCCTAGTACATATATTTGTAAATATTCCTTTCTGATTTGGGTTTACCTTTTCGATATATTGTATGTGTATATAAACAAAGTCGTAGACTAAAAGGAACACAACTTGAGATTTTCCAGAACCTAATTTGTCATTAGACGCCATGTAATAAACGCTGGCAACATCCTTGCGGCTTCTCTTCTTTGCAGAGCATCGTTAAAAGCTTCCTGGAGAACCCACCTCAAGACCCAACGTCGTATCCATTATAATCGAGGCACCATGTCAACACATGCATAACTCAACCCGGCGCTGTTTAAAAAAAAACAAATAAGGATGAAGTCAATAAGAAACAAATAATTATTATGTGTTATTTTTTTTGTCGATAGCCTCTTCTCTCAAAACGGTTCAGAAATCCAAACCGGTGGAGTTGATTTTACATAATGCAATGAGTAAAGGTAGTCGCGAGCACTCAGTGCTAGCTTGTCTGCTTTCATGTTTTGAGCGCATGGGATTTGAGAGATTGAAAAGGAAGTAAATTCCTTCTTGCTGATCTCAAACTCCTACAAGTGCAAAGCAAATTCCGGCCATTCCTCGGAGTTGGACAACCATCTTCACCAGTTCGGAACAGTCTGTGAAAAAAGCCATCACTAGCCTTCCAGCGTCGAGCATGCTATGCATCGCCCATATTAGGGCTTCTATTTCTGTGTGAAGCGGGGATAGAGTTCATCGTACATTCTTTGCCCCCATCAACGTCGCTGTGCCTGATAAACCTGGACAAAACCATCCTAACCCAGCATTATCCTTTATCGCCTTTCATGATCCATCTGTTTGACATATGAAGGCATCATTAATCATCGTCAACTGTATCAATTTATTTAGTGTTTTTTTTAATTATTAGAAAAACCAACATTCAATATGAAACAAACAATTCTTTAGCTTCATAAGGATGTAGTCAATATGAAACAAATAACTATGAAACAAACAAATAATTATGAAATGAACAAACAAATACATGATATTTACACAACAAACACCATACACTTCTATGAACACTTTTTTTATACTAACCACCATACGAAGCCAAAGACACATATGATGAGTTTTAAAATATGTTGATGCATAAAAACCTCAGAATTGACAATGTAATGACTAAAAGTATATGTAAAACTACAAATATAAAATTCATTGTAGAGTAAAACTAAATAAAGTTGAAAACACCAAAAAGCACAACTATTTGCAAATTGGTATAACTAAAAAACTATAAATTACTAAGTGTAATTTTGGCGGCATCCACGTAAGAAAAAAATGGCGCACATGTCATTTTGGTCGCACACATGTTTTAAGAAGGGGGGGGGGGGGGTTTAATTTTTTGGGAATTCCAGGACGATTTTTTCCGGTTTGGAGTAAACATTTGGAAACGGGGTCCTAGAGATTTTCTTTCACTTTTCAGATCCACTTTCATTCTCTCTTCTCTCGTTCTCTCTCTTCTTCTTCCAAAGGACTGTCCTTTTTCCTCCTTCTCCATTGCAGCGATTTCGGGTTTTCAAGCTCCAAGGTATCTCGATTTTTAATATATTTGCACACATGTGTTCTTCCTCTCCGGTTGGTCTAGGGTGGGCAAAGAAATTCCTATAGGGTTCGCACAAAGAATTTCCCATTCATATTCATCTACAGTTCATCTACGGTTCGCAAAGAAATTTGGGTTTGGGGTTTCTGTTATCTGAGTTTTGTCTAACTGGGTATGCAAAGAAATTCGGGATTAGGGTTTGTCTAGGGTTTTACATGTAGTAATGCTATATCATGGTTTCTATGTTTTTTTAAACCATGATATAAGTCTTATTTATATAGTCTTTTGGTATTTTTAGAGTCCCATTAGAGTCTTAACAGGTTAATATGTGTTTGGAGCATAATTGGAGATTTTACAGCATTCTGAAGCAAAACTGGAGACCTTCCCGATGAGAGCAACAAGGAGACATATTATTCCATGGATGACACTCGTCACCACCCATTGGTGACGCTTGTCACCCACCTCTGGAGGAAGCACGCGCGTTAATGAAAAGACGAAGGAAGAATTGCAGTTTTGGCCCAGAATTTCATTAATTACAAAAGGTCCAATTCGTTTTTAGCCTATATTATAGGTTTTTCAGCCACTTTTTGGTGGGTATCTTATTTTCTAGAGAGAAAAAGAGAGAGATTTGTACCAGAGGTTTTGGAGAGACAAATCAGATTCATTCAGAGCAGATTTTGAACTCCTTTATCTCTATTTCTTATTTCTTTTATGCAGTCTATTCTATTCATGATGTTTGTTTCATTCACCATGTCTGAGTAGCTTGTTAGTTAGGTTTTGGATTTTTCAAAGGTTATGAATTGTTAGAATTGAATTACTGTTGGGATTAATCTGTTAGTTCTGCATCTATATTTGTGTTTATTGCTTATTTTCACTTCGCAACCTAGAATCTGATATTAGGTTGAATGCGAGAGTATTGTTAATTGCCTGAAATACTCTTAGATGAGAAAAATTACTATCTGCAAAGAGATTTGATTTAAGAATTTTGTGAACAATTCGAACCTGACCTTATTGCTTGTCTGAAGTATTTGAATTTACAAAGAGATTTGGAATTTTAGGATTTAGATACAAAAATATCTGCGGCGAGAGTTGATTGATTTTATATTTGTGTTTCGAGTTCTAGAACTGTGCTTAGTAATTATCCCGACAGTTTTCATTCTGCAATTTCAACCTGCGAATTTCCCAAAGCCTAGCGTTTTGTCTCATTGAATTTAAAACCTTCAAATCGATCACTTGCTGCTATTCTTTAGCTTATTTGCATTACATTTTATTTACTCTTAGCATAATTCGAATCCAGAATCTATTGTGTGGCTTCCTTAAGTCTCTTGGGATTTCGATACTTTTTATACTACATCTGATTTGCTGTGCACTTGCAGTAGTTTTAATTAGGTGAAACTTTGAGCCTATCAAGTTTTTGGCACCGTTGCCAGGGACTTAATAGTTTCCTTCAGATTTTTAGTTTTAGAATTTTGTCTAAATTTTTTTTTTCTTTACTAACACTTTGTTGCATGTTTCAGGTGCATGCCTAATCGCAGTACCAGAAGCAACAAGGAAAAGGAGCTGATCGACCTGGACAACCAGCCACTAGCAGGTTTAGAGCGAACAAACAGGAAAGCAAACAAACCTGTTAAGATGGTTGCTCCACTGGTGCTGATTCAAGGTGAAGATGGTCTGTTGTATGATGCATAGGGTAATATGCGAAATTTAGAAGGACAGCAAGCTGCTGATGGTGGGACTGTAATAGTGGAGCAAGCAGAGTTACCAGTGCAGAATCAGCAGCCTGCAGTCACAGGGAATAGCGCAGGAAACCTTTCTGGGCGTCTTCTTCAGCGCACTCTGGGAGATTACAACATACCTGATCAGTTCTAAGCTAATAGAGCTGTAATCCGTCCTCTTGCCTTTCAGAGGAATGATTTTGAGCTAAAGCCTGCCTACTACACACATGTGGCTCATCATCCTTTCCGTGGTCTTCCTCATGAGCATCCCGTGGACCACATTGAGAGGTTTGAGGATCTGGTGACAAGCATCAAAGCTCATGGAGTCAGTAATGACGACCTTCTCTGCAAGATGTTCCCATACTCTCTTGATGGAGATGCAGCTTATTGGCTGAAACAGTTGCAGCCTAGATCACTGACCACTTGGAAGGGCACCAAGAACACCTTCCTCAATAACTTTTATGATGATGCAAGGTCTGAGGAGCTAAGAATGAAAATATCTTCCTTCTCTTAAGGACCAACTGAAGCTTTCAAGATTGCATGGCTGAGGTTCAGATCATATCAGAGGGATTGTCCACATCATGGGTTCAGTGAAGTGCAGCTGCTTGGTTTCTTCTTCAGAGGCGTGTATTGGAGGTATCAGATGGCTCTAGATGCTGCAAGCAATGGAAACTTCAACACCAGGTATCCAGAAGATGCTTATGTGCTGATTGAAAACTTTCTAGCAATAGTACCAAGAACGCAGAATTGGAGAGGAAGAAGCAAGCGGGAAACAGAGATGAAAGTCAGATTGCTGAGGTTAATGCTAAGTTGAATTCAATGCACAACCTTCTTGTGAGTAAGAAATCAGCTGAAGAATTTTGGGTAGAAACTGTAAATTTCATCAATGGAGCTGGTTTTCAAGGTCAGAGATTTGGCAATTAGCAAGGATATGACTCCTCTAACCAGAAGCCTTTTCAGAGCAACAACTTCACCGAACTTATAGTTCTTCCTCCTATCAGAATCAACCTGCTCCATTAGCATAAAGTAAAGTGGAATCTTGCTGGAACAGCTCTTGGAAGGCTAGCAGAAGATGATTATGGATTTCAATGGGAAGATGGATTCAGTGTACCAGGACTTGAATGGGAAGATTGAATTTTTGAACACTCATGTGAAGAAACTGGAAATTCAAGTTGCTCAAACTGCAGGAGCTGTTCAAAGGCAAGAAAGATTCCTTCCTGGAAAGACTGACACTAATCCAAGACATCATCTCAATGCCATCACAATCAGAAGTGAAAAAGACCTTAATCCAGTGCAGAAAAAGAGGCTAAGTGCAGAGGAGATCGTGCAACTGATGGAGTTTGAAGATTAATATTTTGCAGGCTCAGAGGGAGTGACGAGCGTCACCCAGGAGGAGTGTCACTCGTCACCCAACTTACAAAAGCAAAAAATACGTTCTGACGGAGTGGTGACAAGCGAGATCGTCACCCAGGGGTCGTCACCAGGTAGTGACGAGCATCACCCCCTTGGTGACGAGCGTCACCCACCCCAGAACGAAGCTTCTTCACCAGTAACTTCAGATAATGGCAAGGAACAAGTTTATAAACCCAAGATACCCTTTCCCAAGCATCCTAGGAGGTCTAAACATGAGCTAGAAGAAGCCATATGCAAGGCAATGATAGACAAGCTGATGGTTGAGATTCCACTTGTTGATGCAGTCAAGCTTTACCCTGCACTAAGAAGGTATGTTAAGAGAATGGTGTAAGTCCTGAGGAAGGAGCATTGCTTACCAGAGACATTAGTGCAAGTCTCTTGGGCATAGTTCCAAAGAAGAAGAAGAAGGTGATTGTTTCTGAACAAGTCAGTGCTATAATTCAAAGCAGAATTCCAGAGAAGCTACCTGATCAAGGAAACTTTGTGCTTGATTACTCAATCTCAACGGGAAGGTTCCCTCATTCTCTTTGTGATCTAGAGTCAAGTATTAACTTGATGCCTTCCTCTGTTGCTGCTAGACTTGGAATGACTGATTTCAAGCCAGCTGGGATCTCTGTTATCCTAGCTGATCGATCCACAAGGACCACAAAAGGTATCTTAGAGGATGTTCCTGTTAAAATTGAAGGCTGTATGATTCCCACAGACTTCGTGGTTTTGAAATATGCTGAAGAACCTAAATATCCTCTTATTCTGGGAAGATCATTCTTGGCTACAGCTAGCACCATCATTGATGTGAAAAAGGGGAACATAGAGCTTGATGTGGGTGATGTTGTCATGAATTTTGACATGGCCAAGTTAAGAGGGAGATCCACCATTGATGGCCAGATTTTTTCTGTAAGGACTTTCATGGATGAAGAACCAATCAGGCAACATTCATAAGACATTACTACTGGATATATCAAGGAGTTGGATACTAGTGAGCAAGTGAACAAGCTTATTGTTCATGAGGCATTGGCTGAGAATTCTCAGAAAGGTGTAAAAGCTGCTTCACACTTATGCAAGCAACAAGATTCTCGTAGAGGGCCTGGTGTTCCTTTTGATGATTCTGCAGGAAAAAGAAATGTCTCACCCAAAGTCAAAACCCACTCTGCTGCTGTTCCTCACTTCCTTGGAAGACTTCATGCACCTACTGCTTATACAACACCATGGTGAGGAGACATTCTTCTCCGAGGCATTTACTGCCACTTTCTGATCCACCAAAATGTCTGAACACCCAACATAGTCAAGCTAATGACTGAAAACAAATGCTTGGTGGGAGGCAACCCACTGGTAAGTCATCTAATCCATCTACATATGCTTATTTTTGTTCTTTTAACAGTTAAAAACAAAACAAAAATCGAGTGGTTTCACAGAGTGGTGATGACCTCGATGGTCACCGAGGTGGTCACCACTTGGTGACGAGCGTCACCAGCTACAGACTCAGGTAAACACTTGGTTTTCTCTCTTATTTCTGTCCCACTTCATATCTTTTGCCAACTTTGGGATTGATAACACTGGGGACAGTGTTGTTTAAGTCTGGGGGCGGTAGTTACTCACATTGTGCTTTGTTTTGAGAGTCATTTGTGTCAAAAACCTGTTTTATTGAGTCAAAATTAGTTGGGAACTAGGAACCTTTTCTTTATTGTTTGTGTTGATTGTTTCATCTGAGTGACCATTGTTGCATAATTAATACCGATTTCTGACTAATGAAAAATCCTTAGGCTGACCAGTTAACTAGAAACATCTATAGTTCTAGCAAAGTCCATTTAACCTGAGCTTCACAAAGACAAAGTTAGTGAGTTTAATGTTTATAGAGCTTGATTCCCCATTCATATCTGATAAATTTCCTGCAATGTTTGAAAAGTGATGGTACTAATCTCCCTTGTTTGAATAATAAAAACAAAAAGGAAATAAATGTTATAAATTTGAGATGATTCTCATTGGATGATGGGTAGGAAAATTTCCTATGATCCCGGTATTTTATTTTAAAGAGATGATCACAGGTGGAAGTAAGGTTATTATTATCCTGTGATACCATTTCTTACCTACACCTGAATAATATAATGAAACATAAGAAAATAATAAGCCTAGGATAAATAAAGAGTACCAAAAGTTGATAGATTGCAGTGGTAATTTATTTAGGTATAGTATGGGAATGAATGTAGAAGGTTCTTGAATATTTAGACTGCTAATGAGGTTTAGCAAGGATGGTTATTGGATAATGTTGTGAATTTATGAGTTGCATTTGGGAAGCTGTGAATTTATAAGGAGATGTACATGGTGGTTTGATTTGGTTTAATTTTTGCAATATGTGGATTACAAGATGAACAGTCAAAACAATGATCTATGCGAACGTGAGTTCCTGCGTTTCCAAACCTCGACTCTATTCTTAGTCTTATGTCTGCTTGTGGGCAAGCAAACGCTAAGTCTAGGGCAGTTGATATATCATAGTTTTTATGGTTTTTTTAACCATGATATAAGTCTTATTTATAGAGTCTTTTAAGTCTTTTTAGAGTCACATTAGAGTCTTTACAGGTTAATAGGTGTTTGGAGCATAATTGGAGATTTTATAGCATTCTGGAGCAAAACTGGAGACATTCCCGATGAGAGCAACAAGGAGACGTATTATTCCATGGGTGACGCTCGTCACCACCCATTGGTGACGCTCGTCACCCACCTCTGGAGGAAGCACACGAGTTAATTAAAAGTTGAAGGAAAATTTTCAGTTTTGGCCCAGAAGGTTCATTAGTTGCAAAAAGGCCCCAATTTGCTATTAGCCTATATTTTAGGTTTTTCAGCCACTTTTTGGTGGGTATCTTAATTTCTAGAGAGACAAAGAGAGAGATTTGTATCAAAGCTTTTAGAGAGACAAATCAGACTCTTTCAGAGCAGATTTTGAACTCCTTTATCTCTATTTCGTATTTCTTTTATGCAATCTATTCTATTCATGATGTTTGTTTCATTCACCATGTCTGAGTAGTTTGTTAGTTAGGTTTTGGGTTTTCAAATGTTATGAATTGTTAGAATTGAATTACTGTTGGGATTGATCTGTTAGTTCTTCATTTAGATTTGTGTTTATTGCTTATTCTAGCTTCGCGGCCTATAATCTGATATTAGATTGATTAATAGATGTGAGAATATTGTTAACTGCCTGAACTAATCTTAGATGAGCAAAATTACTATATGCAAAGAGATTTGATATAGGAATTTTGTGACCAGATCGAACCTGACCTTATTGCTTGTCTGAATTATTTGAATTTGCAAAGAGATTTGGATTCTAGGATTTAGACATAGAAAATCTCTGCAGCGAGAGTTGATTGATTTTATATTTGTGTTTCGAGTTCTAGAACTGTGCTTAGTAATTATCCCGACAGTTTTCATTCTGCAATTTCAACTTGCAAATTTTCCAAAGCCTAGCGTTTTGTCTCATTGAGTTTAAAACCTTCAAATCGATCATCTGCTGCTTTTCTTTAGCTTATTTGCATTACATTTCCTTTACTCTTAGGATAATTTGAATCTAGAACCTGTTGTGTGACTTCCTTAAGTCTCTTGGGATTTCGATACCCTTTATACTACATCTACTTTGCTGTGCACTTGCAGTAGTTTTATTTAGGTGAAACTTTGAGCCTATCAAGTAATACTGAGCCAAGTAATACTGAACCTAGTAATACCGAAGCTCTCTTGTTACAGTGGGTATATGGACCTTATGGACCCAAACTACGCTGCCGAGAAGCAGGCTAAAAAGCTAATGGAGAGACTTTATCACGTATGGAATTCCAAAAATTTGTCCATGTGGTGGATGAATTATTCAGTAGACCAGTGACTCTGAATCCAACCTACGATGAAAGTGTATAAGGTGAGATCAATTTTTTTTTACCAATTTATTTACATTACTGAACATGCAACTTTTGTCTTTATGTGCAGAATGATGGCTACCTCATTCACAAATATTGGGATCATGTTGTTGAGGAAGAGGCCACTATGTTAAGGAAGGAAGTAGATGAGCAATCCAACATGATTGGAAGCTTCAAAAACCTTCCTTTTCAAATGGAGCAAATATATTTGGAGCTGGACAACAATGCTGAAGAGATTGCAAAGCTGAAGGAAGTAGTTGCCGGTCTTGTGGATCAGAATGTTTAGAAGGGACTACATAGGCTTTGTAATAGACCTATAGATGTTTGTTTGGAGTTTGTTTGAACTTCAATGGTTTTTTTTAAAACTATTTTCGTGTTTTTATTTGCACTTTATGTTAAACCGTGCTTGTTATATTTTCAAACACAAATTCAAACAAATTAAAACACCATAATATAGTTTTAAACACCAAATGAAATACAATTCAAAGTTTTAGTTTCAACCTAATCCAAACAATAAATCCAAACATTAAAAAACACCATATCAGCATTCGAGTTTTAGTTATAACTCATACTTAATCCAAAATAGAAAATATTTTACGTCCGTGTGGACTATTTTTAGCTGAGCCTCTTGGCTTTTTCCTGTGTGTAAAGAGACATCACATGTTGTGAATGTTTTTTCTTCCTCTTAATGGGTTCTCCAGCTGCCTGCTCCTCTACTTGGGACTGGGAACGCGTATTTCTCATTCGATACACTTGAATACACTGCTCGGAAGATGTCTTTTTTCTCTGTAAACACACATAGTTTTACTTACTATTATATAATGTGACATTTCTGTTTCACGATGTAAGAATAGAAAAATTTACCTTTCCCTGTTCTTTCTCCACATCCACACCACTCTTCCTGTTATGGATCTTTACCCTTCTGTCTCCTACTCTTACCAAACTGCTACATCTCTGCATTGAAATCGTGTTAGCGTCCTCTCCTTCTCCCTCCTCTACCTCCTTATCCGATTCTTCCTCTCCTACCTGCTCTACGTCCTTCTCATGCTATGCCTCCTTCTCTTCTTCATGCTCTTCTCCCTGCAAAACACAAACAGATTTATGTAGCATCTAATTTCTCCTTCACATAACCCTTTACAGCTACGAGTCTTGTGTTGAAGCCATCAAACTTCTCATTTATTTCCTTGAACCCCTTCTCCATTTCATTCTTCAGGCTCTGAATGAGTACTACCAAATCAGTGGTAAGAGCATTAGACGGTGCGTCAATTTCCGTATTTTCCACCTCGTTTAGAGGTTGTTCCTCGTTCAGAGGTTCTTCTTCTTCTCGAGCAGCCACATCTCTTTCATACATCTCTTGAAAACAGATCGTCTTCTCTTCATTGAGAAAACGCTTCAGCCAACCACGAACAACAACATCATCCACATCATCATCATCTTCTTCCATGAGTCGAGCCACTAACGTTTCTTCCTTAGCATATGAGACCAAGATACTTTCAATGTCCTGTGAATATAAACAAGAAAAATAGTTTGAAAGTATTACAATTGCAAATAATTAATATACCAATTTAAACCATCAAAATAAAAAAGGATAACTGACCTTAGTTGTACCAAGTGCTTCATTTATTTCCTCAAGAGAAAATCCTTTCATAGCACTTCTTTAAACTTTGTCTTACACATTCTAGGATACGTCTTGCTTGCATTTGGATAATCTTTTCGGAATTTCTTCTGCAATTCTAGAATTGCCTCAAATGCAAGAAGCTACACATGAAACATATAATTACAGTGAGCTTCAAATAGTAGAACTAGTAATACTGACAAATAACTCCAATCAGATTTACCTCCAAAGGAATACAGAAAGTAGGAAATGACCATTGTGAACCTTGAACGACCCCTCCAAAATGATCCATGGTATGCGAGACCTCTTGCATATTGTGATCAAACGAGAATCTTCTCCAAGGAAATGTCTTACACAAATGAAGATCATTCACAGCTCTTAGAAAGAATGGCTCCACGGAAGGAGCATCTTCTCCTGTCTTCGACAGCCCTATAATTATACTTGATAAAAAGTAGAAGATAGCCATCTCCAACCTTCTGGAGAATATCTCATTCCCAAGAGCTTCTCTTTCACATCCACATATCTTACTCTTGATCCCACCGTAAATTGCCTCTTCACGAAATCCATACTGCCCAATCGCTCATAATTGGGTGGATACCTACGATAATATAATACTGTTATTAGGGCGTGTTCACGTATGCCATATCGGATGGGAACACTACTTACAACGAATTAAGCTTTCTTTTTCTTATCAGTACATATCGTTCGAAGAAGGAGCATCCACATTTCCATCACCTTATGGTTTTGATCACTATGCATGTGGAAATAATGCTTAAGCTGGGGGTGATGGAGAAACCAACTCCTCACCCGTTTAGAAGTGTTTTGACTACTTGCAATATGAAACACCTTGTAGCGATTTTGATTTTCTTCGTGTACTATGTTGGCTGGAAGTACATCTGCAACGGTTGCATTGGTTCCAAACCCTATAACACATAGTTGTACCAAGTGTTATCAAGTGTTACCTTTTGGTTTCAGAATTTTGAAATACTACTAACAATATAGTGTTACCAAGTAATACTAAAACCCCAGACTATCAGACACCGAAATCGACAACGAACCCAATAATCAAACACCAAATTGACAACAAATCCAAAATTAAAACACAAAAACGACAATGAAACCATAAATCAAACACAAAATCAACAACAAAACCCTAAATCATACTCGAATTGGACAACGACAAACCCGAAACCAAAAACATACAAGGACGATTATCGACATACTGTTGAATCCGAATCTGTGTCTGTTCGGCTAATTCTGTTGTCTTGGTTGGAAGTCGTACGGTCTGGGGTTTGGTTCTCATAACCAATCTGAGAAGTTCCTCCTTCCTCATGTGGATTTTCCTCTCCCAATCCAACATTCAAATTCTTACTATGCACCATGATCAGTCCTTCAGGAGTCGTCCGCCTGCATCCACAATCCGGGAAATCGATTATAATCGAATCCCGAATTAAAACATATGCATCTGAAGAAATCTTCGAGAAGAATCTGTGGCTTACCTTTTCTGATTTCACTCGAATCTGTTTGCTCTGAACTAGTATTCCCAAGTTTTTGTTCGTCTCGCGAGAACTGAGTGGTCGTTCGGTTTCAAAAGGATTTCGATGGATTGTACTGAGATTGGTTTGATATGAAACTGAGACTTATCGGCGTGTTTTGTGGGGGATGAAAGGGAAGGTTAACTGGTTTTACAGAAGTAAAGGGGTCAGGATCCGAGATGGTGGGTCGAGTGGGCTGGATGGGCTTGGAGGGTGGTTAGTTAAGTAATTCTTTTAAGTTATTAGGGACAAAATAGAGATCAACCACTTTTATCTAATTAAAAATAAATGTAAAAGAAATTCTAAACATAACAGGGGCAAATGAGATCAATTGTGGGATGACGAAGGTATCTCAGCCATTGATCCTCAAAATGGTTTAGCTTTTATATAATCAAAGGAGATTTACTTGGTAAACCTCTCTCACTTGTTGTCGCTGAAATAAGACTTTTTGGGTCTAAACTCAAATGTCTTTAGCCTCTAATCAGTTGTAGAATAGGGATGAAGTATCAAATCATTTGTGGAAGATGAGATGAAAACAATGCCATAAGCTAAGCAATGATGGGGCTTTGATTGAACAAGGACAAGTCTAACAACCTAACAATGCAATGGAAAGAAAGCATAAACTAAATGCAAGAGGACAACACTAAACAATAAACTTGAAGCAATGACTAAGCAAGAAATTAAGCAAGTTGACTACTAAAGCAAGAACTAAGCAAGATGATCTTAAAGACAGTTAACTAAAAAGCAAGACGCAAGTATCTAAGTAAAGGTGGGGCAGTGGCTTTCAAGAGTGAAAATGGGGATTTCTAACAAAGGCAAACATCAAGCATTCATAAGGCCAATTGCCCTTTAAGGTTTAGAGAAGAGGGAGCCATAAGAAGCATAAAAAACCTAGAAATAGGATAAGGTTAAAGAAAATAAAGTGGTCAATGCGCGGATAAGTTGCATCGAGGTCGTACAGACGATGTTCTGCTCGATATGCGACTTCGATATGGTCCGTTCAGTGTACATTGGCTTCCTTCCTCGATGCTGGTCCTCAATGCAGACCAACGGCTTGGAATCCTCGTGCTGATCCTCTTCCTCTCGTCCTGCTGCTTGCATCGAGCATACTCCACATGTGTTCTGCTCGATATGCTTGATCGATATGGACCAGACTTTGCAAGAGCTTCATTTCTGACATCTTCTTTGATCATGAGCTGCTTCCATCTCCTTCCCAACTCCAAGAAACTCCAAAAGCACCTGAAAACCACCACAAACATGCAAATGTATGCAAATGTATGCAATCCTAAGCTAAATGCATGCTATGTTGATTCTAAGTGCAAATAATGCTAAAAGGCTAAACTATAATGCAAAAACAGAGGAAAAGATGCATGCAATGCATCATAAAATGGTCTAAAATAGCAAGCTATTAGTCGCCACAAAATTAACAAATAAAACTAAAACCTCGGAAGGAAGAAGAAGCAAGAATAGAGAGAGAGGAGAGATCGGCGCCAATATTGGGCATACCTTTTGAATTCGACCTCCTCTGGTTTTCTTATTGAAAACCTTGCTCTGCAACATCTTTCTCAACCTCTTGCTGGTAAAATTTTCGCTGGTGAAAGATTTCAATCGTCGGAAGCTTTTTTAGAATGTCTTAAACCTAAGGCAAAGAAATGAACCTCCTCCTTTTTTCTTTTTTGTAAGCCAAAACATCTCAGGGATAAAATATATGAAAAATACATTGAGAAACATGGCTCTGTATCTGTTCTTTCTCTGTAGCTTGATTCTCTGTCTCTGTTGCGATTTTGTTTCTCTCACGGGATGAAGAAGAAGACTGATATGGAGGCTTTTATGCCTTTAATCAATCCTCAAACACACATGTCATTTTAGTAATTGAGGTGCCAATCCACTTGGGAAGCTATGACACTTGAGATATAGAGAACTTTTCTAAGCTAAGCTAATAGAGAAAAGTTTTGTTATCTAACAGCCTAATGACAAACAAAGCAGCAAAAGAACGCAAACAAAGAGCAACATATAGAAATTAACGCAATGATAAGAGCAAATTAAACAAGGCAAAACAGAATGTAACTAAGCTTCAAAGGTAAAAGGCAAGGCTCAAGATTAAGGCAATGTGACTTTAGGTGGTTGTAAATCATGTTCAAGGTCTGAAGCAACAATCAATACAATATCCCTAGGCAAATGCTACAATCATAGACTAATCCAATCCCTTTACATAATCATTTTGTCTTATCACATTTCAAACCCATGGTTAGTGGTGTATATATGACAAGCAAGCATTCAATCACAGTATAAAGCTAAAAAGCATGCTTGACATCTAATCTCTTAGGCTAGGTTTACTAATCTCTTGTGCAATAGATCAAACATTGACTCACATTCCTATGCCTGATAACCATTTAAAGACAATTTCTCCACCAATGTGGTACTAAGCAATAAGTACATTCAAACAAGAAATGATAGATGCAAAGACTAATGTTTATCTAAACACCATTTTCAAGCAATGAACTCATTCAGGCATTTTATCAAACACTTGGTGTGCAAGTGAAAATCTAAAATCAACTTCCCCAACAAAGAGGTACTAAGCATAAAACACAATCACACAAGAATGAAAATATAGAGATCTAACACTCTAACTCCCTAAACAATCATTAGAACCACTCTAATCTACCTTAATCTAAAACCCAAAAGTTACTACTTACTAATCATTGCCAAAACCACATAATCCAAAGAGAAAGTATTGCTAAGCATGATTTGGGAAGAATAAAAACACAAACTTTAATTAAACTGCAATAGATGAAACATTGACTTATATTCCTATGCATAATCAGCATTTAAAAACAATTTCTCCACCAATGTGGTACTAAGAAATAAGCACATTCAAGCAAGAAATGATAGATGCAAAGACTCATGATTATCTAAACACTATTTTCAAACAATGAACTCATTCAGACATTTCATCAAGCACTTGATGTGCAAGTAAAAACCTAAGATCAACTTCTCCAACAGAGAGGTACTAAGCATTAAACACAATCACATAAGAAGGGAAATATGGAGATCTAACACCTTAACACCTAAAACAATCATTACAACCACTCTAGTCTACCTTATTCTCAAACTCAATAGTTACCACTCACTAATCATTGCCAAAACCACAGAATCCAAAAAGAAAGTATAGCTAGGCAGGATTTGAGAAGAATAAAATCACAAACTTGAATTAAATAAACAAGATTCAATACATTTTTTTTAAGAAAAGTAATTTAAGAGAAAGAACAAGAGAATAAGAACTAGATAAAGAGATAGATCCCAAAAATTATATCTTTTACATATTTATAGTGTCCTTGGGGGACCCTAGGACAGAGGGGCAAAAAGGTAATTTTGCAGTTTCTTGGATCTCCCAATATGCCCGATGTTGCTGCTCGGTGTTGGCTGTCCTATCTCTGGACATCGGGCTGGCATACCCGATGTTGCTCCTGGTCTAGTCTGATGTTGCAGCACGACTCTCGTAAATCTTCACATCGGACTCGCATGCCCGATGTTGGTCTTGGTTCAGTCCGAAGTTGGTACATCGACCACCATGTGTGATGTCTTCAGAGTGGTCTCACAAATTTTGCTGTAACTTTTCAACTGCTGATGGGAATGACTTGAAACCAACCTCAGACGAAGTCTAACTCACTTGGCTACAACTTTCATGAAGATTTCTGGAGCTGAATCGAGACGGAAATCCTTCGTCTGAGCTGATCTTTTAGTCTCTGTTTCTGGCCACTTCAACAAGATACATCTTCTCCTTTGGCTTTTAAATGCCTTGACTTGCATCCATTATCATCTCACATGCTCCTCATAGTCCCCAAACACTCCAAAAGCACCTGCAAAACACTCAAAATGCACCAATCATGCAATGTCTAGCCTAAATGCATACTTAAACCTAAAAATATATGAAAATAGGACAAAAGGTGAAAAAATGATGCAGGAAAGAAACTAGTTTCTACATAAAATGCATGCTTAGATGATATAAATATAAAGTATATAAAAGAAAAACAACTGATTCCCAGTTGTAATTTTGACTTTAGTCACTTTGTACTTTGCGTGGGATAAAATTATTAAACAGGTAATCGCTAATTTTTAATGGATTTAATCGCAAATAAAAAATTTCAATGCTAAAATTTTTTTGGAGGGAAACGTAAAATAGAGGGAAGAAAATCAAGAGTTTGAGAGTTTGGGTAGATTAAAGAGAAAACTGCACTATATAAAGAGGCCAACCCAAAAAACAAATAACACCAACGAGGATAATACACGACCCAATAAATAATAAAAGATAGAGATGGTGCTCTCCACCAGATGAGTTGTAACAGCTTGCCGGGAAGTCCACTTGGTACCGGCGGCGTTTATCAACAATGAATGCCATGAAAGTCGCAAACAGCATGATTCCGTTTCGATCCAGCCTCTGGAATCGGGAATATAGTGCTGTATGATGCTAATATAGCGATACTTAAAGCCGCCACTGAACCATAAATTAACTTCCACATGGGGAGTCCAATTATGAGGACTATGATCACATATAGAGATGATAGGAAAGCAACCGCGTTGGGGACAACAAAAATTAAGGCACTGTGGAAGCTCATAGTCATCTCTCCAACATAATGATCCTTAGCATCATCTTGTCAAAATCCGCCGGGAGGACTGAGACCAGCCTGGTATGTAGCTGTTACTATCAGTATAGTCACCACAAGTATTGCATCCCGACGGTTGCTACTGTTTATAGACATGTCTCCTGTCATGCACAAATTGCTTAGCCCCAAGAGATTGTTACGTTTCTCAATAAAGGATAAATTTTTACTCAAATATCCCGCAAGAGTCATTGTGGAACGACAAGGTAGTCTTTCTCTAACATTGTGGAAAAATCTTCTTGCTTTAGGGAAACGAGGAGACTGGTGAGTTCGAAGTATGTCCATCGCGGTTTTGCCATCCAAGTTCTTGGCTTTATTTTTAGCGGTTTTAGGCAGCAACCTCATGAACTGCAAAAATCGAGCACACTTCACAATAATTTTAAAATGAAGAATCCTATATTGATAAGAATATGAAACACAAAGAAATATATATATATACTAAGGTGAGAAAATCAGAACAGGGTATTTATCCAATTTCATGGACTAACAGCAATGTCTAAACAATATTTTTTAGATATGAGAAACAAAATTAGATAAAAAAAATAAAAGACATTTACCTCAGTCTGATTTATCGATGCAGCAATGTGGAAGACAATGTTACCATCTTCATCTTTCCAGTGCAAGATTCCCTCCTTATTTACTCTCTTGACCCATCCCAATAGAACCTTAAACGCCATAAGCTGGTGGTTCTTAACGGAAATGTGCACAGCTGTCTCACACTTAATCGTCAAATCATTTATAGAAGAAAGACATATTAGATATAGGAACTAAATCAACATTTATGTTGTACATATCTCTTCTAACGTTAACATATTCTCTCTTTCCATATTGTATACTTTGACATCTGTATAAAGGCTACTCATGCCTCTCTCAATAAGATCATCGAATTCCATATCTCAATATGGTATCAGAGCACAAAAGGGCAACTATCACACAATCCTCTTAATTTTCTCTATTCTCTTATTCTCTTTCCTTATCTTTCTCACCTTCTTTCTCTCTCTCGTCTTTGCCGTTGAAATTTTTCCGGTGATCATTATGTCCAACGAAACATCATCCAATGAAAACACTACGGTGTTCAATACCAATAACCCCTCCACCACCTTAATCTCCATCAATATGGCGAACGTAACTAAACTCACAGATCTGAACTATGTGATGTGGAGTCGTCAAATCCAAGCTCTTCTTGAAGGCCATGAACTTCATGGATTTCTCGATGCTTCACCTCAAGCCCCACCACAGACAATCACGCTGAATGGCCTCACGTCTCCAAATCCGGCATATGCTCCTTGGCGAAGACAAGACCGGCTACTTTACAGTGCCTTAATCGGAGCGATATCTCTTCCCGTGCAATCAGTAGTGTCCACGGCTACAACAACGTCAGAGATCTGGGCTACATTGCTCTCCACGTTTGGAAAACCAACGAGAGGACACATCCACCAATTGAAGTATCAAATCAAAACTTGCACCAAAGGAACAAAATCCATTGGTAAATATCTCCGCATCATCAAAGGGAAAGCTGATGACCATGCTTTACTTAGGAAGCCCGTTGATCCCGAAGACCTTACCGAACAGATTCTTGCTGGTTTGAATGACGATTACAAACCAGAGATTGATGCTGTCAATGGCCGAGATGCTCCCATCTCCTTTGCGGAACTTCATGAACGACTCCTCAACAGAGAAGCAATGATTCTCTGCAAGGAAGACATTGTACCGGCAACACCCATCACCGCCAATGTTGCAGATGCAAGACCACGTCAACCACAACAGAACAATAACTGGCGGAACAACAGCAACAATAATCGTCACTTCAACTCCAACCAATACAGACACTACAACAATCACAACACCAATCATCGTGGCCCTCGTCCTTATCTTGGGCGTTGCCAAGCATGCGGTACACAAGGCCATAGTGTGAAATATTGTCCGGAGTATCGCATCATTCGAGGATCTGTCTCGAACCATTGGACAACACCACCTCCGAATCAATCCTGGCAACCAAGAGCCAATGTTGCTCTCGCTCCATCATCTGATTCCTCCACATGGCTTGTAGACACCGGATCCTCACACCATATGACGTCTGATCTTGCAAACCTGTCTCTACATTCTCCATACAATGGTGGTGATGATGTTATTCTTGGAGATGGATCCGGACAACCAATTTCCCACACTGGTTCTTTATCTCTCCCTTCTCTCAAAAACCTATTTATACTTGATAATGTCTTATGTGTGCCTTCTCTTGATAAAAACCTAATCTCTGTATTTCAATTGTGTTCAACTAACGGTGTTGCGGTTACTTTTACACCCACATACTTTCAGGTTCGCGATCTGAATACGGGGGCGGTTCGTTTGGAAGGCAAACCTAAAGATGGCACTTATGAATGGCCTAAATAGAGATCATGCAAACCACCGTCTCTTGCTTATGCCTCTGTAGTTAAGGCATTTATGTCGGATTGGCATTCTAGGCTAGGCCACCCTGCATTTTCTATCCTTAAAAAAACTATTTCAAATTTCGATTTACCTCTTTCTTCAAATGTTTTATTGAACAAGCCTTGTAGTGCTTGCTTTACTAATAAAATGCATAAGCTTCCGTTTTCAACATCTACGCTTGTTTCTAAGCAACCCCTTGATATAGTTTTCTCTGATGTCTGGTCTTCACCTATCACTTCAGTCGATGGGTTTAAGTACTATGTTATTTTTGTTGATCATTCTACAAGGTATACTTGGCTATACCCTTTAAAATTAAAATCTCAAGTTTATGAAGTTTTTACAAAGTTCAAAGCTTTAGTTGAAAATCGATTTCAAACTAAACTTAGAACTCTGTATACAGATAATGGAGGAGAGTTTATAGCATTGTCAACTTTTTTGTCAACTAACGGGATTTCTCATTTTACTACTCCTCCTCATACGCCATAACACAACGGTATAGCTGAGCGAAAACACCGACATATAGTCGAAACTGGTTTAGCTCTCTTGTCGCATGCGTCTATGCCACGGTCATATTGGACTTACGCACTCGCAACGGCTGTGTTTCTCATAAATCGTATGCCCACACCAGTTCTTTCAATGCAAACACCATATCAGAATTTGTTTGGGCAATCACCAAATTATACAAAATTAAAAATTTTTGGTTGCTTATATTTTCCATGGTTGAAACCATATGGCTCTCATAAATTGGACTCTCGATCAACTCCTTGTGTTTTTTTAGGATACTCTACGACACAAAGCGCTTATTTTTGTCTAGATCGTAAAACATCTCGCATTTATACGTCAAGACATGTAGTGTTTCATGAGTATGTTTATCCTTTCTCTATGACTAGCACTATAACGAGTGTTTCTTTTTCTGAGCTTGAAAATGCAGAAAACTATAGTGCAGACACGACAATGGTGTCTTCGATTCACGTTGCCTCTCCACAACCCACGTTGCCAACCTTACGTTCAGACCAAGCAACTGTTGACACAATTCAACAAACCCAAACACCATCAGTTACGCCAATTTTACAGGCCCAAGAAGGACAGCTTCATCAACAGGCCCAAGACCAAATCACAGTTCACCAGCCAAATACAACCCCACAGCAAACTCAAGCCCAACAACCAGCTGAAGCCCAACAACTAGCTGAAACCCAACAGTCAGCTGAAGCCCAACATCCAGTTGAAGCCCAACAGCAAATTACAGTCCCACCTCTCGTTAACACAAGACAACTCCAAACAGAGTCTTCTTCTCGAGTCCAACCAAAACACGCACCTCGTCCTCACCCACCGCCACCAGAACCGACGCGTAAAACCACCCGACCACCTAAACCGATTGACAAACTCAATCTTCGAGTCTCTGTTGCACCATGTACTGGAACCATCCCGAAGACTGTCGCTGAAGCACTCAAAGACCCCAGATGGCCGAAAGCTATGTGCGATGAAATTGATAATCAGATCAAGGAACACACATGGAATCTCACTGCAGCGAACACAGCAGCAAATATTGTCGGGTGCAAGTGGGTATTCACGATCAAGAGGAAAGCCGATGGCTCGGTTGATAAGTATAAAGCACGACTTGTAGCAAAGGGGTTCCACCAACGTCCGGGGATTGATTTTCATGAGACATTTAGTCCAGTCATCAAACCAGCGACCATCCGTCTCGTTCTCAGCATCTCTGTTTCGAGTAATTGGTCTATTCGACAATTTGATGTAAATCACGCTTTTTTGCAAGGGAAACTCCATGATGAAGTTTACATGGCTCAACCTCCGGGTTTCATCAACAAAGATAATCCAACTGCTGTCTGCAAGCTCAACAAGGCTATCTACGGCTTAAAACAAGCTCCCCGCGCTTGGTATAATGAGCTCCGGACGTTTCTCACTCAATTTGGGTTCAAAAATTCATTGGCCGATGAAAGTCTCTTCATCTATAATCGCAATGGCGTTCTCTTATACATGCTCGTCTATGTGGACGACATTATCCTAACCGGGAACAATCAGCAACAGCTAAACTTGTTTATCACGACACTATCCAAATGCTTCTCTCTCAAAGACATGGGCTCTCTCTCTTATTTCCTTGGTATTGAAGCCATTTATTCGTCTACTGGTCTCTTACTAACTCAACACCGTTATATTGCAGATCTTCTATACAAGACAAACATGCTGGAATGCAAATCAGTTCCCACACCGATGTGCCCAAATACAATCCTCAAACTCAACAACGGCGAACCAATGAAAGATCCAACTCGGTATCGTGCAGTTGTTGGTGCACTTCAATATCTGTCTTTGACACGACCAGACATCTCCTATGCCGTCAACAAAATGTCCCAATTCATACATCAACCAACGGATGAACATTGGCATGCTGTGAAACGTATACTACGCTACCTCTCGGGCACTCAACATCATGGCATCTTCTTCAGCAAATCCAACACAGCATCTCTTCATGCCTACACAGACGCAGATTGGGCTGGGAATAAGGACGATTATACCTCAACCGGTGCTTACATTGTCTACTATGGAAAGCATCCTATTGCTTGGTCTTCAAAGAAACAAAAGGGAGTGGCCAGATCTTCGACAGAAGCAGAGTACAGATCTGTCACAGAAACAGCCTCTGAAGTTTGCTGGATAACATCTTTACTCACCGAATTAGGACTTCCGACAACAACAACACCTCCCATATTTTGCGACAACATTGGTGCCACTTACCTTGCTGCAAATCCGGTATTCCACTCAAGAATGAAACACCTTGCACTCGATTATCACTTTGTTAGGAATCTGGTTCAGTCTGGACAAGTACGTGTAGCTCATGTTACTTCAGCGGATCAGCTTGCGGATGCTCTCACAAAGCCACTACCACGCATGCGTTTTCAACAACTCTCGATCAAGATCGGAATCACCAACGGTGCTCCATCTTGAGGGGGCGTATTAGATATCGGAACTAAATCAACATTTATGTCGTACATATCTCTTCTAACGTTAACATATTCTCTCTTTACATATTGTATACCTTGACCTCTGTATAAAGGCTACTCATGCCTCTCTCAATAAGATCATCGAATTCCATATCTCAATAGGACAAGCCAACAAGAACTCGTTTAACAACTCTGCATCGCCTATTCCAGCCACATGATGCAAAGGAGTAATCCTTCCTCTTCCCTTGATGCTGACTAAGCTGCCACAAACCCTCTCACCATTCGAATGTGGTTGTTTAGCAGAGCTAAATGAATTGGGCTAAAACCTGACACGTTTAGTTTGGAAGCAAGCGACGGTTTAAGGGTCATTAATTCCATGGCAAAATGAGTTTGCACCTTCTCACAAAACAGCACTTTATCAAAGTGACCTAAAATGTCTTGATATTCTGCTATCAACTCGTAGAGTCTTTCTATATTGTCTCTCATAGATATTGTCATCTTGAGCCGCCTTCTTCAATCTCTCATAGATATTGTCATCTTGAGGGCTAGTACTCGAACTCCCACCCAGATTTACATCTCTAGCTATCATATCTGAATCTGATACTACATTAACATCCACAACAATCGACATAGCTTCACTAGTCACCCAGGCTTTCTGCTCCCTCCGCAGTTTTATTTTAATTGTAGTTCCTGCAACACAGGTTTAAGTACAAAACAAAAAGTCTCCAATCAATAATGTCAACATATATGCAAGTTTTTGTGGTAAAAAATTCTACCTATTCCTATCACTTTAATTATTCTAATCCGAGACCACTCATTTTCCACACGAAAGACTTTGACTATTCTGATCTGAGGTCAACTATAGTCTAGAGGACCATCAATTTCTGACAATTATATGGAAACTGGCATTTCAAAATGAGTGATCGAGATTTCGCAAATTTAAAATTTTAGGGGTAGAAACCCATCAAGTTGCTTATCACTCAGACGTGATATCTTTTAAGCACAACACTGGTGCCCCAAAAGATGTTGGAGAAACAAAAATTAATAAAGGCATTGTTGGGCTTTATTAATTTGTGTATGTGTGAATAAAAACATATTATAGCCCATATAAATAAAATATTTTTATTGGCTAAAATTTTTTGTGGAAAGTTAATTTGTCTCACATTGGAAATTTGAGATATTTTCAAGTAGTATAGACTTTATATAGGTCATAAGCCTTTCTTTTTGACACATTCAAAAATCATGAATTGGAAATCAAATACACAAAACAAAAACAAGCATATTGTTCCTTTGATCTCCCATTGCATCAGGTTAGTAATATTGAGAATATTTGTAGAGTTTGTTCGCCAGACACGAAATCGAGTGTTGCGATTCGGAGTTAAACGGTTGTATATTCGGACTCATGAATCTTTGATACCTGTCACACCACAGGCGATTCTTTGAGTTAAAGAAAGAGATTTCGATTTTGATGCCATTTCCAGTTTATGTTATTTCCAATTTATTGTTTCAAAATTTTCCTTAACTCTTTTTGTTTAGTTTTGATTATCAACATTATTTTCGTGATTGAATCGATTTTATCATAGTTTATAAAATATTGGTCTTACTGTCTTAACTCAAAGAAATCTGTTATTGTTTTATTAACATATCACAGATTTTAATCACGAGTAAATAAAGAGTTTTCAATCAATAGAATTCAAAATGATTTTTTGGATTTTTATCCGTTTTATTACTCTCCCGTCTATTGGTTGCGATCAATAAACGGAAGCATTACTATCTTCTTCTGATCGCCAATTCTCGGATTAGGGTTTGGTAAAACAGATCATGAATCACGACTGTTACTAAAACAATTATTCAAACGCATTTTTAATCGCTTTGACCAATACTATGCGGAGATTCAAAGATGATATGCGGATCTTAAAGTTTTAATGTTGGATCATACCAAGTTAATTCTTTTACATACTTTTAAAGTATTAATTCTGGTTTGTTTCTGATTGCATCAGAATGACAAACGAAGCTGGTGAAATTGCCAACGATTTAGAAAAGATGGCGCTGGATGGTACTCCAACAACTGTGGCGTCAGGACTGATCGAGACCAGAGTCATCTCAAAAGGAACTGTTGTTCCTCCTCCCGAAAGTTCCGATGGGACTGCGGCTAAGTTCAAGATGTGGAAAAAGAAGATGTTCTTCTATCTGAAGACACTGAACCTGCAGACATACACCAACAAGGTGAGACCTCATCTCCCTGAAGGCAACACTGATTTGATGGTGCTTACAACTGTTCAAGCGTGTGAGCACAACGATTACCTGTGCAAATGCTACATCCTGAATTATCTCTCCAAACCGTTGTACGTACAGTTTGGAGATTTTAAAAGTTCAGAGTTATGGGATTCCCTTGATAATAAGTATCAAATTGAGGATTTTGGATCCCAAAAATTCAGTGGTGAAATTCCTACAGTATCAGATGGTGAATTTGAGGCCATTGATGGAACAACTCGGAGAAGTGCATAGACTTCTTCATGAGATCCACGCTACGGGAATGAGGATCTGTGAAACCTATCAAGCTTGCTGCATCATCGAGAAGCTTCCACCTGGATGGACTGACTTCAAAAACTACCTTAGGTTGAAGAAAAAGAGAATGAGCCTTGAGGATCTGATCGTGAGACTTCAAGTAGAATCCACGAACCGGGAACAGCTCCAAAAGAGTGTTGATGGTCACGAATGAATGCTAACATGGGGGAATTCCAAAACATGCAAAGTAAGTGGAAGGGACGCCAAGACAAAGGAAAAGGAAAGATGATTCCTGCAAAGAACACTCAGAAGTTCAAAAACAAGAATGGTCAGAACAGTTAGAATGGTCAGAGGTTCACAGGGACTTGCAACTTCTGCGGAAAGCAAGGTAACTTGATTGAGGATGATATGGTTGCTGTCGTGACTGAAGAAAACATTGCTGAGTGCCACCTAAAAACGTGGTGGTATGATACAGGAGCAACTAGGCACATCTGCATGGACATAAAGGTGTTTTCGACTTACACAAAGAGCAAGAATGAAGACATGTTATGCATGGGAACCTCTGTCATTTCGAAGATCGAAGGTTTTGGATCGATTGTTCTGAAGCTCACATTATGTAAGCTACGCAGATTTTCATCTTGTCGAGGAAAAATATAGACTACTTCGAAGGAAATCAAGAAACAGCTGAAGTTGGTCTGAATTTAAGTTTGCAAGACACTGAGGCTCCTATTTTCAATGCTGAGTGATAAATATCTAACCATACCTCACTAGAGGACTAACTACTGTTGCATTTTTTACATTCAAATGCATTACCATGATCTTAAGGAGAGACCTTTCTTCAATGGCTTGTGTGACTTCCTGAGCTCTGGTCCTGTTATCGCCATGCATGGTAAGATAAACTCTCCATTCAAGTTTTGGAATTTGATAACAAGCTCCAAAATAAGTTGACTGACATAACATGACATGAAATGGTTTGGGAAGGAGGAGTGATCAGATACAGACGTAAACTGATTGGAGCCACCGATCCTCAAAAATCTGAGCCTGGAACAATCCGAGGATATCTTGCGGTTGTTGTTGGGAGGTATGTTCTGTTTTCTTTCTTTTATAATTCGTATCAGGATATTATGAAGATTTAGTTTGGTTATTAAAATGTGAGATTGCAGGAACATAATCCATGGAAATGATGGACCAGAGACCGCAAAAGATGAGATCAATCTGTGGTTTAAGCCTCAAGAGCTTGTTTCTTACACCAATAACGCTGTGAAGTGGATCTATGGTGACAACTAAGTCTCACTCTCTCTCTCTCTCTCTCTCTCTCTCTCTCTCTCTCTCTCTCTCTCTCTCTCTCGCTCGTCTTTGGATTTTTTTTACCTTATCCAAACAATATAATCAATAAACAGTTTATTACGGATACAGACACATCCTGGGTTTTAATTTTCCTGGCATTCTCAGTAATCAGAGCAAAAGAAATAATTATGGAATGATTGAGTTTTGAGGTTCTTGTTTGTATTGTCTCGTCCTGTTGAACCTTAATACTGAATACAAGGGTTGAGACTTGGACGTTGTAATATTGAAACATGAACAAATTTTGTCTTACAAATTTCTTTTTAAGATTTCAGCTCTTTTTAACGTTTGGGCGAAGAGTTATACAACACCAAATGAACGTCTCTGTTTATCGATAGCTCTCTGTTCGAGACATTTTTGCGTTAGATATTTATATTATTACTACCCCTAGACCATTGCTATGAGAAATTAGAGAAAGCCTCCACAAACATCTGTCTAGTCTCTTTTTAGGCTGCCATTCATATTATATATTCTAAATTTTTGCCACATGAGCTTTTTTGCAAACTATATTATTAATTTAATAAATAGAATTTAAAAAATTATTTCATATAATAAATAGCTTATATATCGATTTAATGAAATTTTAATTTTATAATTTTATTTTTATGATTTTATCACATCTATTTCTATGGTTTATTAAAATATTTATTTTAAAATAAATACATCAAAATTTTAACAATAATATTACAAATTTTTAAATTTCTCTTCATATTATTAGTAAAATTATATGCTTTTATTTAATTCATTATGGATAAAAAATAAGAAACATTTAAGAACAATTAGATTTATATACGGTCTTCCTAAATTCAAAAACAACTTTTCAGATCCAAAACAATTTTAAAATATAAAATTTTTACAAAATATATATATATATATTAAAACAATATTAATTTATTAATAAACTTTCTAATCTAAAATAACAAGATCTATTATCACACTAATTTGTAGAGTTTATGATGTTTAATCCATTAAAAAATAAATAAGTATATATTAATCTTTATTAATAAATTATAAAACTCCTCTAACAATGACAAGAATTGTCAAAAGCAATTCTAACTATCAAAAGTATTAGGACAAAAACATTTATTTTAAATACTCACGTGAGTTTCTAAAAGCCCGAATAACAAGAATATATGTTATAAAAGGCAAAATCTGTAATCCAAAAAACTTTAACGTGTACAATACAATATCCGAGTTAGAAATTGATAAAGTTTTATGAAAATTATACAATAGTTAAGTGAAAGAGTAGACACTGAGAATGACGAGAAGAAGAGAACAAAGAGAAATATGAGAAAAATAATGAAGGTTCAATATGTTGTGTTTATGAGTGAGAGAGAGAGAGAGAGAGAGAGAGAGAGAGAGAGAGAGAGAGAGAGAGAGAGAGAGAGAGTACATCAAACATTACCGAACAGATCAATATTGTCTACTTATACGTTGATACAAAAATTTAATGTAGTATAAAAATGAACATTGACTCAAATTTTAAAAGTGAAAAATATAAGTATAATATTTATTATATATTTTTAGATACAAAATTTACAAGTGGAAGTAAAATTAGATATTGTGACTCTATAAATTTTGTTTGTGAATATGAATATTAAAAAATTAGATATATTAATGATTAAGCAAATTGATATTTTGTATTGTTCAAATCTTTTACATAATATGATATGTAAAATTCCGTGCAAAGCACGGATTATCCACTAGTTACTAATAAAAGTTAATGCTATATGCCTCTAAGGGTGTACATATAAGATTTAAAAGATTCAATTCTATTGGTACACATCATCATCATCTATAATTAATTATATATTGTATACTAGGCATATAACTTGCGCTACGCGCGAGTCTGTATTAATAGTTTGTTTAATTTATTTTTAGCTACTATTTTTAAAATTATTAAAACCAAAATATTCCAGTTATATAAGAGATTTTAATAAATAATGCGTAATTTTCTCCTATTATTATTTATAAAAGTTTAAAAATTATTAGGTAAAATAATAACAATAACACTTAACGAATTAGTTAGCTTTGACATACATATACATTTGATTTACAAAAAGATTTGTTTGTTAAGATTTTGGTATTTTTTCTGTTTTCCATAGAATTTTTATAGTTCTTTTTTCTTTAAGGTTTACTTGTTCAAATATTTAGTTTTTTTTATATTGAAAGTCTTATTGATGTTGTGTACATATATAATCCATGATTCATGTTGATTCACATCTTGTTAGAAAGCTGCAATGATCATGCAAAACCATTTTTTCCTTCTCCACCATGCCTTTGAAGAGTTATAGCTTATATTTTTATTCAGTTTTCATTGATATCTATTTTATAGTCTAATATTTAATAATTTTAGTTTTCTAACTTGTAGGATCGGTGGTGTGGAGTCATTGCATTACTTTTACTGTTTTTTTATTTTGTGTTGCAATATGCATGTTTTGATTTGAATATTTTATCTACATATACCAATTTAATTTTGATTCATAACTATGTCATACTTTATTATTTAAATAGAATTTTAGAATGTATTTTGATGTTGGTTCAGATATAAGTAGTGGCTATGTATATAAATCAGATTTTACTACTTGTTAAATATCGAGTGTATAATTATTTATATAATATTTTTCTTTGTTATTTTTTAAAATCAGAAATATCAAGTGTATTAATTATTGTATATTTAAAAATATGTTTGATTTAGAAACTCATGTAAACCTATTGCAATTGTCAATAGTTATTCATTGTTGATACTAATACTTTAGAAATCAGGAATGAACTTTTTGAAACTAATTTCAAATTAATTTTGTTTTAATTTCTTTTTCTTTTGATAGTATTTTTTTATTTATATTAATTTATATACTTTTTTGTATGTTTGTTATACTTAGGACTTATATTCTTTTTATTAAGCTTTTTTATTATTAATTTTCTATATAGGTATCATAGACATCACATTAATTTCTTTTATACAAATGCTTTTTCTTAGTTAAATTTGTTTTTATATTAATTTTAATTCTAGTTATAATGCTGATTTGATATGCTCTAACTGTTGAATTTAAATCTCAGATGGATTTTTTTCAAAAACTCATAACACCATTTGTTTATTTTGGTTAAGTTTTTCAAGAACTTTAGCCCAAGTTAGTTTTCTTTTATACGACTTTTTCTTGTTAATTTGCCTCTTTTAATAATGATTCTTATTTTATTTTGAAACATAAATTTATAACATGTTAAATGCTAAAAAGGTTTTTAATAAAAAAATATTTAATTCTTCATCAAATCATAATAGCTTTAAAACATTTTGGTTTTATATCTAAGAACACAATAAGAAATTCAAGTATGGTGAGGTAATGCATGTGAGTTGTTAGAGGGAATATGAACACATTTCCTAAAAAGGTCTTCCCTCGCATTAACCTAAGCCTGTCAGGATTAGGAAGACCACACCGACCTAGTTCGGATTAAAGGAAACTCTCTAGAGATAACCCTTGAAGACCGGAAACATCGGACTAATTCAAAGGATAAAGGAGAATTTCCTTATTCCTCGGAGAATAAATGATATTTCCATATCATAGATATGAAAATATTCACAAAAGACAAAAGGAAAAGGAGTTCAGAGCAACCGACCTCCTATCCCTATAAATACAGAGACCCTGAAGCCTGGAAGGACAACTCATACATTCTAGAGAGCAGCAGAGCTAAAATCAGAGACTCCAACGCTTTCTAGTTTACCTCGCAAACCTTCTTTTCACTTCGGCATAACCTCTCGGTTATCCCATTCTTTGTAATCGCTTCGCTTTATTGCTAATAATAAAAGACTTTATTCTCTGAAACCCACAATTGTTAATCAAAACCCTAGTGGTGATTTTCTGGTTCAACAGTTGGCGCCGTCTGTGGGGACTAAGAGAATAAATTCTTAAAAACCAAGCAAGAAAATCCGAAGCGATGAGTCTCCCAACCGACAACAGTGGTCTCATCAACAACGACGACAGCACCACCCGCACCGAGACGTCTACTCTCGACGAACGTACCAACACCACGACCGCGAATCCACCCACGGGAGCACCCCCAGCTCCCGTCCAAGCTGCAGACCTCGCTGCAGCTATCCAGGCCGCCATGCTACCACTCACACAGGACTTGGTGTCCAAACTAGACACCCTCCAGGCCCAGCAAGCCAAGTACGACGAGCAACTCAGCGCCTTCGCAGCCGCAACCACCGCAAGATCAGAGCCAATCAGGCGACGTTTGATCTTCGAGACACCGGAGCAAAACAACATCAGGAGCACAACGGCGGACGATGAGGAGCCATCTGGCAAACTGAACTCCGAAATCGCAAAGCTTGACCAACGAATAAATGCAATCGGATCCCAAGTCCATCGAGCTACCAGCTCGGCACCCGAGATCTCAGCCATTCTCTCCGATGCCGAACGCAACTCATTCGCCCCACGGATCACTGACGTACGACTTGGTGAGGCGATAAAACTGAAGCTCCCATACTACAACGGGATGGAAGATCCCAACCTATGGCTGACCGGATTCAACGTCGCCATGAAGAGGCAAGGATTCGAGACCGACCTCGAACGCGAAGCCAACCACTGCCAAACCTTTGTCGAACATCTCAACAAGGATACTTTGAAGTGGTTCTCTAACCTACCACCAGCTTCGATCAAATCCTTCAAAGATCTGACCCACGCCTTCATAAAACATTATTCCATATTCATCACAAAGAGGACGGTCAACCTGTTCACTCTAGTACAAGAACGTGACCAACCATTCCGCAAATTCATCGAGAAATTTAAGAACGCCGTCGCAACGTATGGGCAAATCCCGCAAGCTTTGGCCATCAAGGCACTCATGAATGGCCTATGGTACGAATCCCCGCTCAAGGAAGATCTGTATAAGAACCCAAGGGAAACCATAGAGGACGCTCTCCACCGAGCCCAAATCTTCATACTAATGGAGGAGGAGAAAATTTTCTATGCTAAGAAATATGGCATAGTGAATGTTTCAAAAGACAAGGAGCCCGCAACCAAAAGCAAGCTGTCCTCCCACGCCGTTGTCGCATCTGGAGAAAAGCCCTGGAACCAGTGGACCCTGGGAGAACCCCCAAGAAGCACGAGCGACAGGGATGATAATCAAGATCTATAGTGCTCCTTTCACGGGCGAACGGGGCACGCTACTTCGGCTTGTCGACACCTCCAGAATACACTGTATGAACAATACAAAGAAGGCAAAATCAACATCAGAGGCGATCAATCCCGGAGTAAAAGCTCCTATTCACGCAGTTCGAACCCCAGGGACTCGTGTCAGGCCGCCTCACTCGGGATCGCATGGATCCAGGAAAAAGCAGCAGTCGAGGAAATTCAGGAGGAAGGCGCTGAAGTCGCACACCCGAAAGAAGGCACGAAGAGAAGGAGAAGGAGAAAGGAACAGAGTGCCAGAACGACGAAGGAGAGCATAAAAATCCGCCCCCTCCACCGAAGCGACGGGTCAACATGATCATGGGAGGACTCCCCGACTGCGATGATTCAGTCCGTGCCATCAAAGAATATAGACGTAAAGCAATCGCATCGTGAAAATTCCCTCGCCCCGTGACCTATCACCACACGATTACCTTCACATCGAAGGATATGCATGGGTTACACACACCGCATAACGACCCGCTAGTGGTCGAACTACATATTCACGACAGCGAAGTGGCCAAAATCTTGGTGGATACCGGCAGCACGGTCAACATCATCTTTAAAGATACGTTGACTAAGATGGGATTCCAAGACAAAGATATCAAGGCGGCACCAAAGTTTTTAACCGGCTTTGCCAGTGAATCTTTCTTCAGCCTTGGCACCATACGACTCACGGTCTATGTCCGCGGAGTGACAAAAATCGTTAAATTTACGGTAATGGACAAACCAGCAATTTACAATGCCATACTTGGCACACCTTGGATCCACGAGATGAAAGCAATCGTGTCGACTTATCATCAATGCATATAATTCGCCACTTCGGCCGGAGTTTTTACGCTTCGTGGGGATCAGCAGATGGCAAGATCTTGCTTCATCAGTGAACGCAAAGTGCAACTCTCCACGGCAAAAGCACTCGAAGACGCTAAATAAGCGAAAAAGATTCAACAACGAGTCCTAGCTATTTTCTTTTTATTTTCTTTTCAATAAAACTGGGCTTAGCCCCTGAGTGATACCACTCATTCTATACTTGTAATGAATTACGAATGGCTTGATCCCAATTAGGGTACGTAGGCAACCTCCGGGTGCAGCTGTAAATCTAAGAAATTTATATTTCAGAAAATCAGCTCTGCGTATAGAGTCACGTTTTCTTATGTGAATGGATCTTCCTGAATTGATGTTCTGGCCAAACATTCGATTCAAAAAAAAAAGCAAGCACAAATAAAATAAGTGGCTGATCACCACTCCGTTGATACTTCGGTTTGATTTAATTACTTCCGAAGTGGATAAGAAGAAAGCCGAGGACAATACTCGCATGACCCTCGATCATACCTTTCAGGCCAACGTGAATCCTGAAAAATTGGTATTCGATCTTGATCGTCATTTGGTGTAAGACGGGCAAAGGAATCCCGCTTCCAGTTCCGAACTAAAAAGTTCTATCAAACGTAGAAAAAAGATGAAGAATGATAAAGAACAATTAAAGAAACTTTTCATTATCAAAAAATATAATAAGCCATCTTAGGCAAAATTCTTACAAAAACAATAATAAAAAAATAATAATAACAAGCCGACGGGCTCACTTTCGCAGGTCGTCAATCTCTGATCTGCTCGAAAGATTGAGGTCGTTGCTCGTGACGACTATCTCGTCAATGGCATCACTGGCCGCCTTCCACTTGGCAAATTCTCTCTCGAAATACGGAAGGGTCCCGGCAGGGAGCTCCCACCCTTTATCCTGCATCTTCTTCGAGAAAGCCACCATATGGCTACTTTTCTCCACACCGACAAGGGTTGCTTCCATCTCTTTGCGCTGGACTAGCGAGACCTGAATCCGATCTAAACGCGGCTTGAACCAAGCGGTCATACCATTAAAAACTCTGTCGGCGGCATCTCGAGCGGCTTCCTCGCAAGCCTTCTGAAGCTTCTCCTTCTCGACGAGAAATCCCTGTAAGTTCTCTTTGTTCCGCTTTTCAAGAAGCTCGTTTTGAGCTTGGAGAGCGGCAACCTGCTTGCGAAGTCAATTAGCTTCAGACACCTCGCTTTTAAAGGCGTCAACGGTGCCCTCCAGCTGAGCGCACCCTTCCTTGAGAAGCCGATTCTCTTCCCCCGCCTTTTTAAGCTCCTTGATCTCGGAACACGCAGCGTTCACCATCGCTTCCTCCTCGCACCAATTATCATCATACGCAGCGAACGCAGACATATACGTTCCCAAACCCTGTACCACGACCTACTATCAGAAAATACACAAAAAAAAGAGAGAAGGTGGATAATGCAATCACCGGATAAATAAAATTACCTGAGCTATCATTTGGCTCGCCGAGGAGATCGAGTTCACCAGCTTCAATTCACGAAGTGGCTTACCCCCATCGCGGCTTCTTTTTGCACTTCTAGATCAAGTTCGCGGCAAATTTGTGGTCAAGCATCGCCGGAGTATTCCCGTCCCATCACGCACAAAGGTGATGAGAATTATAATAAAAAAAACTCCTCCTCCTGCTTAGGTTCGACCGGAGCACTTGAATTGGCACCATCTGTGCTACCGCCCTTTTGAGAAGGAGCACCCTCCTCAGGAGCACTAGGACCGGCGCCTTCCGTGTCCGAAGCAACCTCGGGAGGGGTCGGCTCTTCAGAATTAGCCACGTCGGGCTCCTCAGTCCTATCCTGACCTACGTCTTCAGCGACATGTGTCTCGGGGCTTTGAGACACATCTGTCCGAGGCGATGAATGAACATCCGCCTGAGGCACCGGAGGAACAGCAACTTGAGGTATGGGGAAAACAGCCTCGCGGCGGTTCTCGGTGACATTAAAAGCAACCCCGTCACCACCACCTATGACTCGAGAAGCAGGAGCTTGGGACGGTTCACCCTGAGAACCCCTTGCGGCTCTCTCACTCCGTGCCTTCCTCAATCTCTCCAGCGCCGCCGCCCTGGAGAAACTAAAAAAAACAAAACAAAAGCGATGTAATGTCAAAAATCTCCCCCTCGGTACGATATAATAACACGCGAAGCCAGAAAAAGAATCTACCTTGCAAGAATCTACTTCGGCGTCATCAGAATCCACCAAGCTAGGTGGATCCTGGGAAGTCGTCTTCTTCTTCTTTACAGAAGAACTCGCAGGAGCATCTGCGACACCCGGTGAAGCCGCCTTTCTTTTTCTTCGACCAGCCCCTACAGGTTTCGGCTGCGAAGCTCTTCGCGAAGCTGAAATAATAAACACGTCAATAAAATCATCACCAAGCACTAGTCAATACCGCTCCAATTTAGCAACCCACCTGCTTTCGGGGGTTTGGCCTTCTTCTCGGCAGGCTTAACTGTTTTCTTTTTAGCAGCCCCACTCTTCTCCTTCTCGGCCCACAGCTGCCGGCTCAGATCGCGCAGCCTCTTGACATTGTCGCTAAATCCGATTGGGTTATCTCCCAGGCATACTGCCACTACAATAACGAATACACATTAGTTCTTAACGAGGAGCCAGAAAGAAAAGAAGGAGAAATCAGAAACTCCGTTCTCTTTACATGGTGTCGATCTCCAAGTTCTGAACAGGGTGAGATCGGAGCCACTAATGGATGCTTTGTTAATCTTCACATAGAAGAAAAACCGATCCCATTCGTGAACCTTGCTCGTCGGGTCCCCGCCGATGATTTCCTCCTTCATCGTGGTGTAAAAATGGCGCCACCCGCCTGCCGCGGTTCATACTTCCTCTCTTCAGGATGGATATCCTTTCAAAAATATCCCAATTAAAGGGAACCATAGCCGCGCGAGCTACCGCGGCCAAACTATTGAAATGGCGGATTACGGCGTGAGTAAGCTGCGCCACCGGCATCTTCCTCAGCGAGATCGGGAACTGAAAGCCGAACTCTGTGAAATGGCATTCATAAGAACAGAAATAACCCTCTGGGGGTGTAGTCACTCTCTCATGAACCTGAGGAAGTAACAGCTCGACCTCCTTGGGAAAATGACACGACAAACGAAGTTCTTGAAGTCTTTCCGCAGTTATCCAAATCCTCCCGTCTTTAATGCCGGTCCTATGCGGCGGCATTGCGGTCTTCTGCGGAAGACCCTCGATCCTGCTCTTCGATTCAAAACCTGCTGGCCCGGGACCATCCAAATCTACTTTGGAGTCCGCGTTGGGATGATCCGATGGAATCTCATCCCAGTAACCCGAAGAGCCCTCGGAAATAGAAGAAGAAGATGCGATCGGACTAATCCAGGCTCGCCTGGCACGGTCGGCGAGATAAATCTCATCGTCATCAAAAGAAGAATTCAAAGAAGCAGACATTTTTGAAGTTTTTGAGCAAAGTAGAAGAAGCAAAGAAAAGGCAGGCAAATAAAAAAAATAGCTATAGAGGATTGTAGCAGAAATCGGCAGATGAGATAGAGATTTTCTAAAGCAAGAAGACAAAGAGGTAAAAAGTAAAGTAAATAAAATCAGAAGAAATATCAACAGTTTTCTAAAAGGACGCGTGTCAGGATTTTTGCAATCTCGCCGCTTGGCGAACCCTTTGCATTTCCCGCTTAAAAGCAGAAACCCTAATGGGTCGGAATATTTAATAAATAATTCTTGAGAAGCGCCACACGGAAAATCCGCTCAAAATTGGGCCTAGTTGGCCATCACAAAACAACGCTCTCGACGAGCTGACATCTATTACGAAGTCAAACCCAGTTATAACTTCATGAAGTCCGCCGACCTGATTTACAGTCAGTCTCGCCAAACTGAGGGAAGGGGGAGGGGGGGGGGACTTACTGTTAGAGGGGAAATAAGCAAATTTCCTGAAAAGGCCTTCCCTCGCAATAACCTAAGCCCGTCAGGATCAGGAAGACCACACCGACCTAGTTCGGATTAAAGGAAACTCTCTGGAGATAACCCTTGAAGACTGGAAACATCGGACTAACTCAAAGGATAAAAGAGAATTTCCTTATTCCTCGGAGAATAAAGGATATTTCCATATCACAGATATGGAAATATTCACAAAAGACAAAAGGAAAAGGAGTTCGGAGCAACTGACCTCCTATCCCTATAAATACAGAGACCCCGAAGCCTGGAAGGACAACTCATACATTCTAGAGAGCAGCAAAGCTAAAATCAGAGACTCCAACGCTTTCTAGTTTACCTCGCAAACCTTTTTTTCACTTCGGCATAACCTCTCGGTTATCCCATTCTTTGTAATCGCTTCGCTTTATTGCTAATAATAAAAGACTTTATTCTCTGAAACCCACAACTGTTAATCAAAACCCTAGTGGTGATTTTCTGGTTCAACATGAGTGTACTTACCATCTCAAATAGTCAGTAGTTGCTTCAATATCTTTGTTAGAAAAAACCGGGTGGAAGAGGTGGAGTACAAAAATAATACTTCTACATGATGCAATTTAAAATATGGTGTTAAAAGTCAAATAAATCTTTATTATCTAATTTATTTCCGGATTCATCATATTTTCGTAAAGAATAGTAAAACAATGGTAATTATATGTTTGAGATTACAAACCTTGAAATGTTTTTGGGTTCATAACTATGGCCAGGAACACGACAGGTTTGACAATACTTTTTATTATTTTTCTTTGAAAATTGGCAAAAGGGCAACACGAACAATTGGCCCACTGTTTAGAAAATGTAAAAGGGTGCTAAGTAAACATAGATTGTATTCCATATTAGAATGTATAAATGAGTTGTTGGAAAACATGTTTGTCTTTTTTTTTTTGCAAGTGAACATTTATTTAAATATGACTTCCACCATTGGTGTTATCATTAGTTTCAATGGACAAAGAAAATTCTCGTCGATGATGATGACCAGTTTTCTAATAGCATCTACACAATATATGATGCTGTTATTATATATTTGTATATGTGCAATGCATTATAAGTTATAAATTTTCTAATCTATGCTATAAATTTTAACTTTTACGATATTAGTTTTTGGTTAGCTTGACTTTTTTTCTATTAAATTTCAAGGGATAATATATTTTGGTTTATTAAATATAATTTACTTTTCAATTTGTTACTTTTTTTTTCCATGTCGCTCTCACCACGGGAGACCCGGTGAGGCACCGTCAGCACGAAGGCCAAGACGAAACTTCCCCTTTGGGAGAGTGGGCTCGTGGCCTCCGGCGCGGTGTTTGGACAGGCGTCCTCCGAGCGGTCCGCAAAAACCTCGCCGGGGGCAGGCGGCCGTCGGGAGCATAAAGGTCCCAGACCTCCTCAATCCGGCTCCGAGAACCGGTCAAAGTAGAGCCCGCAGGTGAGCAAAGTAGAAGCAGCGCAGGACAGGAAGTAGAAGAGTAAGAGTTTAACCTGGGGTGTCCGGGGACATGCCGAATGGAGGACGAGCGAACTTGCTCCGATGCTCGGCGGAGAGAGTAGGAAGTCGAACGATCGGAACCGCTCGGGTATCCCAAGCATTTGGTGCAGGTCAACCCGTTCGAAGGCCACCGGCGTCGCAGGACCTGATAAATCGAAACAGCAATAAGAGAATGGTCGGTGGCCTAAACTCGAAAGAAAAAGACATCGGTAGTAGAAGAATTGTACCCCTCGGCATCCAGGTGAGCTGGACATTGACCTCCGGTGGACTGTCCAGAAGATGTACCGCTCCCGCCAGTCGCGGCTCCCAGAGCGGTCACTGAGGATGCGGGCAGGACACCCGTCCCTGGTGTGAAGGGTGTAGCGGAGAGCGTCGGCGGTCAGGTTCAGGAGCTGATAGGACATCACCACCTTGGAGCCCCAGACGCGGACCCCAGTAAAGTCTGAGAGGACTTGGTAGGCGCAGAGGAGTCCCCACGCAGAAGGATGGAGTTGGCTGGGGCAGATGCCGATGAACCGGCAGAAATCGACCACCATCCTAGGGAGACTGCCTCGGAAGCCGTACAAGAAGTAGTCATCATGGATCACGATGCAGCGTCGAGGCGGTCGGGCCCCATTTGCCGAGGAAAGTGGCATTGAGCCCGGAGGAGTAAGGGAGGTTGGCCGACAGATCTCTTTCCAGAGAGTCCGGCGTGCAGGTAGAAGGAGGGCGGTCCGTAGGGTTGGACACTGAGGGCGCTCCGGCGATCTCCACCTCGCCCCCGACCCACGAGAAATTAGCGGGGAAAGGTTCCAATGAAATCCCGGTGGTATCCTGGGCTTCACCATCGGTCCGGAAATAGCAAGCACGCCACCCGCCAGACGACAAACTTGAAGCCGACATCTCAATTGAACGAGAAGAGGGATGTGTGGCAGAAAAAAAAAGTAGTTCGAGAAGAGAAAAGTTCTTGGGTTTGCTCCCAAATTGGAATAAATCTGCAGAACTGCGAATCTCCCAATTTTATAGAGGAAAAAGAAGTCGAAGAGACACGCAAGAGGAATTGCGTCAGTCGGAGAAAGCCACAAGTCTGTGGAGAAATAATAATTATCAGTCTCTCGAGCCGTGCATGGGAAGTTACGCACATTTAATACGGAGAGAGAGAAGGAGTCCGCTTTAGCAGAAAAGACGACCGGTGGCTCTCGAGGAAGCGGTGCACGCTGTGGGAAGTGACGCGCTGCGACTCGAACCACCAAGGGCTCGCAACGCGGACCGCCCTCGCTAGACTCCAAAGATTTTCACGGGAACGTTTGAAGGGAGACCACCGATCTTACCAACGGTCTTCCGAAGATCAATTGACAAACAGTCACGACGGTATGAATTTTGCGCCCCTACAAGATAACCGCAAACGCCCCCCCTCCCCCCCCCGGAGAAGGTCGACTTCGGGGACGGGGTGCAAGGCAGCCACGCCCGTGGGTCAAACGTAACCGTCTGGGCAGCACGGGCTCCACGACGGATTTTACGGTACCCATAACCATGGACGATACGCAACCGTCCTTAACGTGGTCTAAGCCACTGAGGTCTTTCTTGCTTGTGTGATTACTTGATTTCTTGCTTGCTTGATTACTTGATTTCTTGCTTGCTTGACTGCCTGATTTCTTGCTTGCTTGATTACTTGATTTCTTGTTTGCTTGCTTGATTGCCTGATTTCTTGATTGCTTGGCCGCTTGATTTCTTGCTTGTGCGATTACTTGATACCCCGTCCGCGCATCAACCGAATAAGCAGGACCCCCACGGGATCCTAGGACTCAGGTCTCTCAGATCTCCGGATCTTCCCCCCAGTCCCCACCAAAGGGCCGAGCGACAAATCAGTGTGCTCCGCACTAGGACACACTTGCCACTCAGGCACAACAAGAATTGAGGTCGTCGACTCGCAGGCTTTCTCTTTCTGATAATTTCCCGACCTCTTCTCCTCCGGAGTACGTCACAAGCACGTTCTCAAAACCCACAAACTTCCGCGTAAGCACAACGTAAAGACCGTCCATGTAGTAAGGGAGTCAAGGTAACACCCTAGGGAAACGCCCTACTCAGCACCAGCTGCATTCGAGTAGCGACTCCCTTTGCGTTAGCGCTCCGTGACGCAGGAAACATCCATTCATCCGTCCAAAGGCGCCACCTCTGGCCCTTGGGCCAGTGTCTTAGCCCGCTTCGTTGTCTCGTGCCGATCCCCATGATCACACGAGACTATAACCTTGCTCATGACCCCGATGAGCGGGGGCAAGACGACTTCTCGTCTAGTGCCTCACATAATGAGAAGTAAAATCCCTCCGAGGAGATGTTCACTAGTGGCCAAGCTATCAGTTCCCCCCAGGAACGCCTATCCACCTACCCTGAGCAAGCGTCGCACTCTCCCGGATGCACACCCCAGTCAGGGTAGGACCCCATCATTTTAACTCCCCAGGCCGAATGGTCCGCCGGATGTGTAACGTAGACTTGGCGAGTCCTTCTATATGTATCTAGTCTGACCGTCTCACGGTTCGTTTTTCCGTTATTCTTTTGATCAATAACGTACACCCTCGGATGCGAATAAGATCGGAGTTGACATTTAATAAGAGCTGCCTCGCGGCTCGCTTCCTCTGAAGTAAAATTCCCTCGACCAATAACGTGCTCCTCCGGAACAAACGAATAAGGTCGGGTGGAGAGTCCACTTCGGACTACTCCTTCGACTAAGGACGTCCTTCATCATGGAACGCACCGAGGTCGAAGTCGATACCCCATTCAACTTTTTTGGAAGTCCGGACCATCTAGCCAGTACGGTACCCCCTCCAGGATGCGTAACATGGCTTTGATGAGTTCCCAAACTTTTGCTATAATTTAGAATTTAATTTCGCCCAGAATAGTACCGTATCCCTTGCGATACGTGGCACGGTCGCCGCGTCAACCCAGCCCTTAAGCGGCAAAAAATTAGGGAATCAGACAAACCATGCTCGCTTTACATGGAGCCAATGATAATTCGACTTGCCGACTCATCCTCATATCAGCCGAGAAGTCGGAGGTAACTGTTGGGATCCATTTTACCCGGTCGAAAGAGCACTCGACACGTGGACCTAGACTGCACCAGACGCTGACACACGCCATGCCAGCTCGGCCAACCCACTCCCGCGTAGTGTTCCGGGGCAGTTAGCAGGCTTTTCCAAACATGCCAGAATCATTATCCTCACCTGCTCCCCTGGCACGCTGTGTGGAAGGGACAAGATGAAAAGCCCGCGAGTATAAGTAAAGAAGAGGGGAGAGGGGATCGAGGGATCAAAGGAGGAGGGGAAAAAGAATCTCTCTGAAAGAGGCGGTATCTGCTCATGTCAAGGTAGGTCGATCCAGACAAGCAGCACGATCACGCGCGAACTGCATGGTCCTCTCGGGTGAATGCCGACCAGGTTAAGTCACTCCTAACCCGGAACCCTGCCTTCCTACTCACCCCGCCTTCCTTGGTGATCATTGACTTGAGCGTCGGAGAACCTTCGGGAGGGAAACCCCCTTTCGGTCCTCCCGGAGGCTCGCATGACCTTTGTTTAAGTGTTGACAGGATTGAGCACTGCGTTCACCCCATCGCCCCGGGACAAGAAGCTTCCAACCCAGAACGACGACTCGCCGTTAGTTATTAATAAGAAAGAATTTAGAAAGTAGATCTTGTTTTTTTTTATTAACAATTAAAAGAAAATTAACATATAAATATATTATTTAAAAAAAAAATCATATAAAATGAACAAAATAATCAAAAAAATATTTAAAACCACAATTAAACTATTTTAAAATTTTAATCATGAAAAACAATTAAAATTTAGGCTCCGATTGGTAACACAATAAAACCGTGGAATTACGAAAAAATTAAGCTGCGGAATGGCGGAATGACAGAAAATATACAAAATTATTTTTTTATAATAATTAATAAATATATAATTGAATGATATAAAATATTGATTCCACTTTTCTACTTGAAACACACTTTTCTACTTTATCAGATTTTTTTTGTATTTTTTGTAAGTATTTCCGCCATTCCGCAGAACTCGAGTTTTGACGTTTTTACGCAAATTGTTTTGATTGATTGACAACCCCCCCCCCCCCCCCCCCCCCCCATTCCACTATTCCACAAAGTATACCAATCACAGCCTTAAACTGCTAACTTAAAATATTTTAGTTGTGTTCTATATTGATGTTCTAGGCCAGACACTCAATCTAATTGGTCAACATCAGTGTTTTTCATTAAACATAAATTTTTTAAGTAAGATTAATAATTTAAATAAATTTAAACACACAAAACATAGATTATAAAAAAGTTAAGATAAAATTATCATAGTATAATAGATATTTAAGATAAAAAAGTTTAACTAACAAAACATATAAAATAAAATTATGTCAAAATCCAAATTTATATCGTTTGTCAAAATAAAATGAAAAGTTATTGTCACAAAAGCTAAACTAAAAATAAATAAATATGTAAATCAACAACAACAAAAAATTAAAACAAAAGACAAAATTTACCATGTATATTTTAAATGAGTAATTCATTTAGAAAAACAAATTTAAAGTTAAATTCTTATATAAACATATAAATATTTTATTTAAACTATCAATACTACAAAAAATAATATTCATGTTAAATTAACAAATAAAAAATCATCAAAAACTTGATATTTAGCCTAATTATTTAGAAAATTAACACAAAAAGGTTAACTAACCAAAAAAATGATATCTTATACTAGTTACTGAAAAAGCAATATAAAAGCATTTAACTAACAGAAAATAAAACAGAAATTATTTCTTATAACATATCAATACAATTAAAATAAAAATTCATATTGAAAAAATTAAATTAGCAAAGAAAAACAAAATTAACTTGATATCTATGCTATTGATTTAACAAAATCAATATAAACCAAAATTAGTAAGAGAATAAAAAAACTTATGTCATACTAAAAACTTAACTAACTAAAAGAAGATAAATATTTAAGTTAATTATTTAAAAATCAGTATTAAGAAGTTAACTAATAAGAAATAAAACAAAAACTGACTTTTTCAAAATTTTAACTTTTAAAATTTCATCTAAAAAGAAATTGACTTGATATCTGACTAACTACTTAATAAATCAAGATTACCAAAAACAAAACTACTTAAGAAATCAATATAAAAAATTTTACCTAACAAAATAACAAAAAATAAAATTATGTCTTCAAAAAAATCCATATTTTCAAAACAATTATGTGTTAAAATAAAATAGAAATCAATATTTAGAGAGATAAATGATCGTATAAAATAAATTTAGCTTGATATTAAGGCTAATGTTCTAGAAAATCAACATAAAACAATTAACTAAAAAAACAATGATGGTATAAGCTTTTGAGAAAACTCCACATAAAATTTAGAATAACCAGTTATAGCATGTCAAAATAGCATTACAATTAAAATAAAACTAATATAAAAAATAAATTTAACGAAAAAAAATTATGTAAAAGAGATTCAATTGATATATATGCCACCTATTTGAAAAATCGATAGCAAAATAGCTTAATTCAAAACAAATATATGTTTTAAGTATATCAAACATGCACAAAATTATATAAATTAAATAAAAAATAAAATTACCATCAAAATATTTGTAAAACAACAAAAAAAAAAATCTAAAAAGAAAATTAGTTTAAAATTTAGTTCCAGAAAATTTATAATTTCTAAAATATTGGTATTGACTATGGATAACCATATAAAATTACAGTAGGTCATACAAGTTTATAAATCAAACATATTATTTAAATTTACAAAGACTAATATTTTGGCTGCATATGGTTTTAAAAAGTAACAAAGAAAAATAATACACAAGTAACTTTACATTCGATGTATAACAAGTAATAAAATCTGATTTTTATATATAGTTACTACTTATCACTTAGCCAACATGAACAGCACATGAGTAACACTTTCTAAAATTCTATTTAAATAATAATGTATGACAAAGTTATAAATCAAATTCAAATTAGAATATATCTTGATAAACTATTCAAACCAAAACATGAATAAAACACACAAAAGATCAAAACAATGATAAAAAATGTGAATACTCACACTCCATCTTACATGTTTAAAAACAAAAAAAAATCTTAAATAGTTAACTGCAAATAAACAGATCTTATAAACTGAATAGAGATATAACATAAATTTCATAGAAGATCTGGTGGAGAAGCAAGAAGTAGATTTACACAATTATTATAGCATCCTAACAAAAGTAAATATGAATCAACATTAATCATATATTATATAGTTACAAGACATAAGTGAGATATTTAATAAAAAACTAAATATTTAAACATATAAACCTTAAAAAAGAACTATAGAAATCCTAAGGATACAAAACAAAACCCCAAAAATTTAGTAAGGAAATTATTCTCTAAATCAAACGTATGCACTTCGAAGTTGGATAATTCATTAGGTGTCATTACTATGATTTTACTTAATAAGATTTATAATTTTATAAAATAAAAATAGGAAAAACAACAGTTTATGTTTTAAATTTTTTTATATAAAAGAAAATCTAAACCTTTATTTGTGAAGTGATTATGAGGAATAGAGTTCTCTTATTCAATCTCACTAAATATTACCTAAGTACCCTTAATGAAGAAATCGCTAATGTATTCTAATATTTTCTGAGATTTTCAACTTTATTTTTTGCTATTTTAATTGGTAATAAAAAAGGAATATTAATTGGTTCATTGATCTTGAGGATTATCAAAATAGAAATAACCTTAATGTAGTTGGTAAAATCTTATACGAATCTAAATAAAATCTAAATAATTTAACGTATTTACCAAAAACTCTATTCTGATATCTTTCAAGATTTTTATATTTATTTTTTGATATTCTGAATTTAAATCTTATATCTATCTATAAAAATTTAATTAGATTAAAAGAAAAAAGTTAATACGATAAAGATGCATATATCATTTATTTATTACTTTCCTTTGCGATAAAGATACATATATTGTATATATATCACTTTCTTTTATTTGTTAATGCGATAAAGATACATAGATTACATTTTAAGTCGGCTAATTACTGAAGTTACAAAATAAAGGTGTACATTTAAATCTTTTAAATATAGAAAGATAAAATTATATATCTATTTATGGATATACGATATTAAAAATAGTGATTTACTGAAACCCTAAATTAGTAAAGTATATAGATACTTCAGCTGTGCCTAAATTTATTTGGCATTAGAGTATTACATATTAGGTTTATTTTGTTTCAAAATTTTGTTTTCTCACTGTTATAATGGTTATTCTTTGAAATATAGTTTTCATATCATTGCCCTGTTGATCGATTGAAACTGTTTTTGTCAATTTCTTTTGTTTAGAGCTTTAACTTATTTTTAATTTCTTTGTTTCAGGTATGCGTTTTGCTCATGTCTACTGGAATGCCACATCTTTTTTTTTTCTTTTCAAAAAGTTAGATCAATACTAGAAAATTTATTCTTCTTACGTGAGGCAAATTCTTCTTCTTATTTTGGTTTTTGTTTATGATGTTGTTGTGTTTCTTTTTTTATCTCTCTATATGCTTGATTTCTGATTTGAACTTTAATTTTTTGTTTAGGGTTTGGTTTTGAATCACTAAATTTATAGATTTTTGGTAATTTCATGTCTAACTCCTTCCACCTTTCTCCGTCGACTTTCTGGGTCCATAGGCCCGATTAAGTGATGAAGGAAGTAGATGGATTTAATGGAGAATCCATCGGCTTTGGAAGGCAGCCTGGAACCTGTCTCCTCTCACGCCGGCGATATTTCACCGGTTCTTGCTTCGTGCAGTGGCGATAACACCATTCAAATCTGGGAAGAGAGCTCTCTCGCTCATGGACCTGCAAGGTATTTCTCTAGCAATTGTTTTTTGACCTTAATAATTTCGTGGGGTTTGTTCCTATTCTCTAAGAGCTTAACTTGACTCTGAATTTCGAGATGATTTTTCTGTTAGTTTTTGTGCTATTAGCCCATAAACTCACCGTAGCCTTTTTTTTTTCAAAGGTGTATGGAGAAATAATCGAAGAATCTCTAGCCATATAAGAGTTTCCTCACAAAACTCTGCGGTAAGCTCATACCATCAACATGGCCTTACCCTTGAGCTGAAACTTTCCATTGATCTCTCTTTTTTCTTAAATTAATTCAGGGAATAATAAAGATTATCCGTTAAAGGATGGACTAAATTCAGAGTTTTCTCCTGCATGTACTGAAATCTCTTTCTCAAAATCTTCCTGAAATCATATTTTTCTTGCTACATGCTTTGTGATTTTCCCATGCCGGCCGTATAACAGGACAATTTCCTCACCTTATTGTGTTCTGGTATCAGATTCGTTGTTGCATCTACACTTTTCTGCTGTGGAGGATATACTTACAAAACGAGAGTAGAAAGCGTGGTAATCTTCAATCCTTTTATTCCACTCTTTATTCTGCCCTAATTCTCTCATGCTATGCATATAAACACAATCACTGGTACGTTCATATGGGTGCAGTGTGGGATGTCACTTCTATCAGGCTTACTAGAGACTGTAAGTATTACAAGAAAACTTGAAGTATTCATCTATGTAGAATCAAGAGGAAAGCTCACTATTAGTCTTTAGTATATAGTTTATGGATATCTCAAGAGAAATTTCCATGTAGCCTAATGGTTTTGGTTTTGTAAACAGGTGAGTGGAAGTGGACAACGATACTCAAGAATTGAAGATATTAACAATGTGTTTGCTAATGAAGTCTCATGGGACCGGTCTTCCGCGTCTTTTACTCAATCATCCAAAGCAGAGTGATAGAACAAATGGTGCGCTCTAAACTTTTAATTACGTTGCTAAAGGTTCTGTCTCAATCAATGGTATGGCACTGTTGTTGAACTGTGTGACGGAAGTTGATCTTAAAGATGGAGGAGGATGCTACTTTGGAGATTAAATCCTATCAATAACTGGTGCTACCTCCGCAAAAAGATGACAAGTCAACCACAAGGTGTTGTAATTTAAAAAGGTGGTGAGCGGGCGGAGTTTTTCATTGTTGCATGAGCGGGTCGAGTTTTTGCATGATGTTTCTGCTTCTTCTTCTTTGTCAAACTGGTTCTTTAGAGTAACTCGATCTAACTCATTGGCATTGTGGTTGAGATAGGTACTAAAGCTGCTCCATGGAGATTCAGTTTTGTTTATAGAGAACCCTGAGCTGATGTACGTATGCTTTATATATGGATTTATTTCCATCCAAACTCATCTAAATACAACTCATTTTGCGCAACTTATGTTTCCTTTCTTACAAATGTGCGATGTTAAATCTCTGGTTCTCTATTTGTGTGTATGTGTGTTATTTTCTTGGTGAAGGAAAATCATCAAGGTGAGTTCAACTACTTCGATGCCTAAGTTTATTTTTCTTACTTTATTTATGTTCCTTGGGAGATAAGTTTGCATTTTTTTTATGTTGCAAGTGATATAGGTTTTTTGAAGAGCACCCGATATTAAATGTAACCTGCCAATGTTCAATTGTTTATACTTGGATTATTATATTGAGGGCGTCTAAAATCCCTTACCGCATAACAATTTTTTTTTTTATTATAATAGTCTTTCAAAAACTCTTTCAAGGTCTCTCAAAGTTTCCCAAATAAGAGATTTTCATAACTTTTTTGAGAGACTCTGACAAGAAAATATTAATATTTATTATTTTATTTTATTTTTATTGTTAAGAAACCCTTGTGAAGCCCGTAATAGTCTTGGTAATTTTAAGATCTATACGATAAAAAGTTTGTAGGAGTAGAATTAACTCAACCAATACAATTTTCATGTTTATGAACTTGAATCTTTTTTGTTTTACTAATTTACTTGAACATGAGCTAATATTGCAAAAATCAAAAAAGAGGCCCCGAGATAGGATATGGACAGTCTCCCATAACAAGAATAGGAAAGGTAGAAGTAATAACTAGATCAAGACCTAAGGAGGGTTTGATGCTTTTGAATTCATTGTATTAATTCTGAAATTGGTTTAGGACAAATTTCAGTGCTTAGCCCTAATTAGGGCATCAGTCGAGGACTCTTTTAAGATGACTTAAACGGCTCCCATTTGAGGGGAAGCTTTTCAGATCCCCGAAGTAGGCTTTCACGGAGGAAAGAGAGACCATTGAACAATTCATCTGTGCTTTGCTTCTTGCTCTTCAAATTCTGAAAGACTCGTCGGAAATTGCCGGTGCCGGTTGGTCCAACCAAGAAAGGCCCTTAGCCTGGTGCTCATGACCCGCTATGGAACCTCGTAAGGCTCATATCTTTAATAGAAGTAAACTTTTCAACTTGGATACCATGAGGTGGTCCCTGGAAAGTTTGAGTATAAGCAGGGGGAGAGGGTTATTGGGAGATGGAATTATAAAATTTTGATTGATTTTAAGAGTTGAGAGATTTGTTAAATTTGCAAAGAGTTTGTATATTTAGAAAATCTATGAAAATATTTTATTATAATGACTTTGAGAATCTAAGCCATATAGGTAATATTTTGAAAGTCTTCCAAAATCTTATTCAATGAGTTAAATTGTTTAAAATCCATATCCCAATAACACAAAATTTTAATAGAATCATAAAATCTTTAAAAACCAAACTTTTTGAATAACAAAGGATTTTGGATGAAATTTTAAAATCTTTAAACCAATAGCAATGGATTCTAGTAAGATTTTAAAAATCAATAAACCAATAATGATGGAATCTCAAACTTCTCAAAATCTAATAAATTCTCTCCCAAACCCCCCCCCCCCCCCCCCCCCCCCCCCCCCCCCCCCCCCTAAATGGTTGACCAATGTATGACGATAAGAAAGCAATGAGGTATGATCCCAAGCAATTGGATTTTCTTGATGGTATGCATTTATTATAAATGCTTTGTTTCAAGGAACAAACTCTAATAAAACAAAACAATACCTTCTTCGGCAAGTTCTTAGAGAAGGTTTTTCAGTCTCTCTTTGACCGCTATTGATGCATTTTCTTCGCGTTAATTTTGTTTCTAATCGTGACATGTAAATTCTATATGTCAGATACAGTGTTAAATGGGTAAGAAGAAGTCAGACGAGAGTGGTGCTATCAGTAAAGATTCAAAGGGAGAAATTTTCAGGCATAGCCATTCTTGCAAGCATGGATAAGAAAGATGATTAACCCAAGATCAAGAAGGGTTCATCGTCCAGAGCCAAGACTGCTCTAAAAGATTCGTCCTACACTGATGACGATGGCGTTTCTGATGAGAAGAGAAACAGAGACAGATGATGATGATGATGATGAAGATGATGATCAAGCGGCGGTCACCAGATTCGGTCGGGATATCGCTACACCGCTTCACTTTTTCGGGACATTGACTTTCTCTTCTAACTCAAGTCGATATAGTATATCAAACACAAGAAAGTATAAGAACTACTCTTCTTATTTGATTTAGAAACTTCACAAAACTAAACCTCTCTCTCTTGAGTCTTATGGAACATCTCTCCATAACCTCTTATTTATAGACCTAAGCTACTCCTTAGTCTATTAGGAATGGAAAACACATCTTTTCCATTCTTGATATTTCTTATTCTATATATCTTTAGCTACTCCTAAAGATAACTTCCTCTAGAAGTTACTGGAATTATCCAACATTCTCCCCCTTAATTCCAACTTGAACTTTTGGAAGAAACTCGATCTCTTGTACTCCAATTAAGCTCCTCATTTCCTTGAACTTAATCCTTGCTAATGGTTTGGTGAGAATGTCAGCCTTCTGTTCTGTCCCAGGGACATGCTCCACTTCGATCTGATCATTCTCCACACAGTCACGAATGAAATGGTACTTTGAAAGTATGTGTTTGCTTCTTCCGTGAAAGACAGGATTCTTGGTAAGCGCTATAGCTGATTTGTTGTCTATCCTCAACACGACCTTCCTTTCAATGTTTTGGATCTCGTGTAACAACTCTTTAATCCATATCGCCTGCTTTGCTGCTTCTGTAGCCGCCATGAATTTTGCTTCACACGAAGATAACGCCACTGATGGCTGCTTCTGAGATGTCCAGCTGATTGGTGATGATCCGTAATAGAATACATGTTCTGAGGTACTTTTACCTTCATCCACATTGATGTTGTGGCTTCTATCACTGTACCCTACGATCTTCTTCACTCCATCTTTCTTGAAAAACAAGCCCATACTTGTAGTTCCCTTGATGTATCGCAGAATATGCTTGATAGCTTGACCATGTGACTCCCTCGGACTTTGCATGTAACGACTCAGAACACCCACAGCGAAAGCGAGATCAGGCCTTGTATGCAATAAGTATCTTAGACACCCTATCGTTCGTCTATACTGTGTTGCATTGATCTCTGTTTCATTCTCTGCTTTTGATAACTTCATACTCGAATCCATTAGCACATGTGTTGCGTTGCACGAGTCCATCTTGTTATCGGTAAGGATCCCTTGAGCATAGCCTTCTTGCTTGATCAAGATCCCGTCTTCTCCTTGGTGTACCTCTATTCCAAGGTAAGATCTTAGTTTTCCCAAGTCCGACATGTCAAATCGTCTTGACATGTCAGTTTTAAACTGATCAATCATTCTCCGTGAGGTTCCTGTTACAAATAAATCATCCACATACATCGCCACAATCAACTGCTCCTTCTCTGATCGTTTGAGATATACTGATGTCTCTTTCTGGCATCTCTTAAATCCCATCTCCTTTAGAGCATGATCCAGTTTTATATTCCAAGCTCGTGGAGCTTGTCGCATGCCGTATAATGCCTTATGTAGCTTGTACACTCGTTTTTCTTGTCCCTTCTTTTCGAACCCTTCCGGTTGACTAACGTAGACAAGCTCATGTAGATCCCCATTCAAGAAAGCAGTCTTGACGTCTAGGTGGTGAATTTCCCAACCATGTGTTGCAGCAATGGCTATAAGCAGTCGTATTGTTTTGATTCATGCCACAGGTGCGAATACTTCTTCGAAATCAACACCTTGTTGTTGAACATAGCCCTTCGCGACTAGTCTAGCTTTGTATTTATTCACCGAGCCATCTGCGTTTCTCTTTACTTTGTAGATCCACTTTAATCCAATGGGTTTAACTCCCTCTGGTTTGTCTACGAGTTCCCAGGTTCCATTGCGTACGATAGAATCCAACTCATCTATCATAGCATCGATCCATTCCTGCATACTTGCAGCTTCATAGTAGTTTTCAGGTTCTCCATCTATTGTGAGCAACAATCTTTCGCTCTCAATATCACAAATCATGACATAGTCACTTAGATATGACGGAAGATTGACTTTCCGACCATATCTCGTAAATATTGGTTCAGGTTCATCTTCTTCTTCTTGGTTCTCTACATTAACAGCATTCTCCCCCTGTTCTTCGTTATGGTCTTCGTGAGGTTGCTCATGTACTTGATTTTCATCGTTTTGTACATCATCTTCATCAGCTTCCATCGGACCGTAACGCGGTAGTGTGAACATTCCAGGTTCACCATCTGTTTCTCCTGTTAATGATGACCAATCCCATGCTCTATTTTCTTCGAAAATTACATCTCTGCTCACCGTTATCTTCTTTGCTATGGGATCGTAAAGTCTGTAAGCTTTGGAGCCCTTCTCAGTTCCAAGGTTGATTACTCTCTTTGATCTTTCATCTAGCTTCTTCAGATAAGGTTCAGTAACTTTCGTATGTGCGACGCATCCAAACACTCGCAGGTGTGCGACACTTGGTTTCTTATTCATGAAGCACTCGTAAGGGGTCTTGTCTTTCAGCGCCTTGGAGGGAACTCGGTTTATGATATATGTCGAATGTCTTACGGCTTCTCCCCACAAGAAGTTCGGTATTCTCATTGCTTTAAGAACACTTCTTGTCATCTCCATCAATGTCCGGTTTCTCCTCTCTACTACGCCGTTCTGCTGCGGTGTGTATGGTGCTGTTAGATGTCGTGTTATTTCATTCTCTTCACAGAATCTGTTGAATTCGAGTGAGGTAAACTCTCCTCCTCTATCGGTTCGAAGGGTCTTGATCGTGAAACCTGTTTGCTTTTCCACAATTTCTTTAAATCCTTTGAATCGATTGAAAGCCTCACTCTTTTCCTTCAATAACAGAGCCCACATGAACCGTGAATAATCATCAATAAGTACAAAGACATATCGGTTATTGGCTGGTGTTGGTGGGGAAATAGGTCCACACAAGTCACCGTGGATCAGCTCGAGTGCTTGTGTTGCACGGAAGGTAGTTTTGATCGGGAACAGGGTCCTTATTTGTTTACCCGAGAGACATGCCACGCATACTCCTGTCTCAAGTAGCTTTTCTGGCATTCCTACTACCATCGCCTTCCTCACCATATTCGCCACGACGCCAAAACTTATATGCCCAAGTCTTGTGTGCCAAGTTTTTGTGATATCATCGGTTTGAATTTGAAAGCACTTGGAGTAGGCTATATCCATTCGTGTCTTGTAGAGGCGGTTCGCTGATCTCTGTACTTGTACAAGTAATCTTCTGTGTGGGTCTATGAGCTTCAGTTTGTCGCCTTTCATATTAACTTCGCAACCATTCTCGGTTGTTTGTCCAAGACTGATGATATTATGTTTCAAATCAGGAATGTAATAGATGTCTTTCAGAGCTCTTCTCTCTCCATTCTTTCCTATGAAAACAATGGTGCCCTTCCCCATAATTTCGACATTGGACCCATCACCAAACTTGACTTTTCCTTTGATCTTCTCATCCAAGGTTGAGAAATACACTCTATTTCCCGTCATGTGATTACTGGCGCCATTGTCTAAGTACCATATGCTCTCTTTGTCTTCGATGATATCATATTTTTCTGGAAATACTTTGTCCTCGTTTAAGAACACTAGCTCGTGGATGTACAGGGCTTCGGGTTCTTGAGTCTCATTCAGATTTGCTTCTTGATTCTTCGGCAAATCTGGACAATTTGATACATAGTGCCCAGGCTTGTCGCATCTATAACAGAGTACTTTGCTCATATCCCTTTTCCGATTTTGAGCATTGTCTTTGTTTTCTCCTCCTGATCTCCGGTTTGTGCGACCTCGACCTCTGCCTCTGCCACCACCTCTCGATCTCCCTCGGGAACCTCCGTGTCCTCCGCGGGTACTCTGTTCTTGGCGGTTGTTGTGGTCATTGCTAGACCACATCAACTTGTTCTGTTCCTCTCCCTGCGATTCTTCCCCAACTCGTTCTTCATAAGCTTTTAGTCTTCCGACTATATCTTCGAATCCTGTCTTGTTTAGGTCCAGGACTTGCTCAAGTGAAGCAACGATTTGAATATACTTGCTACGCGGGAGTCCCTTTAGGAACTTCTTCACAAGTTTCGGCTCCTCTATGACATCTCCAAGCGAGGCTGCCTTTGAAGCTAACCCTGAAATCTTTCCGGCGAAATCATCAACTGAATCCGTGCTTGTCATGCTTAGTCTATCAAACTCTGACATGAGGGTTTGTAATCTCGCTTCTATCACACGATCTGCTCCGAGATGACGAGATTTGATGGCTTCCCACACTCCTTTCGACGTCTCTTGTTCTCCCACTTGAAGAATAAGTGACTCCGGGATCGATTGGAAGAGAAGTGCTATCGCTGCATAGTTCTTCTTCGGATCTGGTAACCCCGGATCGATTGTCTCCCATACTTCATTAACTCAAAGTATGACTCTCATTCTCATCGACCAAACTGTGTAGTTTGTCGATGTGAGCATAGGACATTGGATCGATGGAGTTCCAGCTTCCCTAGCTCGCGGCTGCAGGCTATTTTCTTCCGCCATTACTGGTATACCAGCTTGTCAGGTTCTGAGGCTTCCTCCTTGAAGCTCTGATACCAATTCAAGTCGATATAGTATATCAAACACAAGAAAGTATAAGAACTACTCTTCTTATTTGATTTAGAAACTTCACAAAACCAAAACTTCTCTCTCTTGAGTCTTATGGAACATCTCTCCATAACCTCTTATTTATAGACCTAAGCTACTTCTTAATCTATTAGGAATGGAAAACACATCTTTTCCATTCTTGATATTTCCTATTCTATATATCTTTAGCTACTCCTAAAGATAATTTTCTCTAGAAGTTACTGGAATTATCCAACACTAACTCAGTCCCTTGCCAACTTCTTGCAGCGTTTCCATAGCATACACCAAGGAACATGTGTGGTTAGCTCAAAATATGTCCACTCTGATTGTTTGCCAAGTCTAGTAGCCTATGAGCAAATATATTGGTATCGATATTCATCAAAACTATTCATTGGTATCGATATTTATCAAAACTTGCTTGGATGGTTTTGTTCTCACTTTTTGAATAATCGAACAGTTGGTAGTCACATTCCAAACTATCACAGCTTGATCAAGGTTCCGAGGACAACAGTTTGAGAAGAAGGTAAAGCTTGAAAACAATCGGAAACCTGTGATCAGATTAAAAAGTTCTTGTGATTTCTACATATTGGGATGGTATTCTACGGGAAGCTACTAATAAATCTGATATGAGTGTCTAAAAAGCTGTGAGTGCAGGTTCGTTGATGATGTTCTCTGGCTTTCTTCTCAAATTTATTACAAACCTGCGATCGAATGCTGCATAGACACTGAACTGCTTCTTCATACATCAAATATATTTATTTAAATCAATTTATTATTGAATAAAGAACATTAAGCTAACGCCCTTATTGTGTAAATCAAACCACATCTGCATAAAGAACATTAAGCTAACGCCCAATAAGATAGCAAGTCTTGGGTGCTCAAGGAAAATTTAACTTTAGATTACAAAAATCTTTACAAATGAAGAATTTGTTTATGAACATCAAATTGGTATTCTTTGTCTTATACATTAACATAACCGGTAAATATAATACTGTCTGTGTTATAACGGACAAAACAAAAAAATGAAAACTCAAGGAAACGTTACAACATGAACAAAGCTGTATATAACACAATATCTTACCTTAATCCCTCCAAGGTTCATGGTATCATCAGCTCTGCCTTGATCACTGAAATATCCTCCCACGGTTCTCTTCACAATGTCGCCATGTCTTCTATGTTTAGGTTTAGACTTTTTGTTTAGGTTTAGCACTGTGGTGTGTGTGTGTCTCCAGGATTGTTCGGTCACAAAGTGCGACCAATAGCAACCCTTCGAGCACCAAGGGTTGATCTTCGCATGTGTTTATTTCGTCGGCATTAAAAGATCGGAATCAGAACATACGTTCCCAATCTCCGATGACCATACACACTCACTGGAAACAACAGCAAGCCTCTGAACATGTCTGCAATTCCCACCATCGCCCTCCGGTCTACAGATATAGCACGGTTCTGTCTTTCTCCCATTTAAATTGTTACTGTTTTATTTCACTGTTCATGTTTTTGATTCTTGGTTCCAAACTCCAGCCCGAGCGTCCTAGAGAGCATGGTAAAGATATATTCTAGGGCATGTCTTATGACCCCATGCCTATGTGGCCCCAAGGAGCAACCTTCTGTAAGCCTCTTTAGATCTGCAATTAATAGTATAGATTTGATGCCTCATATAACCGACCCAGAGAAAGAGAGAGAGGAAAGGAAGGGAATGGAGCCAAGGTCTAGAGATTCTTATGATAGGAGGGAGCAAAAGAGACGAGGACGTGTTGACGATTCACAATCTGGAAGACACGATGCTGAAAATGATTATATGAGGGAGGGAAGGAGATATAGAACACATGGCTTTTTCGTGGTTTTTTTTAACTAACAATAATCAAGAAATTAAAAAAGATTGTGTGTATTTTCTTGGATTTGTTTTATAAATATTTTGGCTTTGGTATGTTTGGATTTAATTATTAAAATTTAACTTACTTATTCTGAATTGTTTTGAAGCGTGTGTAACTCAATCTATATATTAGTGCCAATGGATCTTGTGGGATGAGTAGAATTTTTGTGGTTAAAAATGCTATTACAAATTGAAAATTATAATTATTTGCTATATTATATTAGTATTCAATTATAGAACATCAAATTATATTTACGACACTTAAGATCAGAGTGGAGTTTCTATAATTGAACATCAAATTAGTGTTGTGTTCTTGATTTCTTGATCACTTGACTGAAAAGATAGAACTTTTAGAAATACATATTATGTAGTTTTAGAAATTAAGAAGCAAAAAAACATCAGGGCATATAACAATTTATATTTACATTAAAAATTAACTTATGACACTGCGTAAGTCAAAATTTTAATGTGCTTACTAAAAATTAATAATATACTTTGAGCAAGATTCGAGATTCATTGTTTCCAAACTATGTGGTGTGAATCTTGTAGTTGCATGGTGTATTAATAGAGTATGATCTGGATTTTACAGAGTTTATCCTACAAAGGATTCGAACAAATACATTTGGTGTCGTATTCATTAACAGCTGTTAGGGATGTGAACATATTCTTTTATAATAAAATTTGTTCATATATATTAGGGAGTTGAGAAAAAATGGAAAATAACAGGATAAATATTGTGTATATGATAATTTCTTGACCAATTTTAGAGGTGTGTATATGATTAGAAAACAATATAAGCAAAACATAAAGAAAGGTGATTATGACGAGAGTGAATTTTGGAATTGAAATCGATCACAATATAAATTGATTGATTATATTAAAGAATAAAGTGATTGCCAAAGGTAAAATTTTAAAGTTGTTCAACTCACTCAAGTCTACAAAAACGACAATTGAAGAGCTCAAATCAAACCTACAACAAAAGGAAGAGAAAGTAAAATATAACACTAATGTCCTCAAAGAATTGAACCAAAGATAAATTTTGCAAGACAGTTGAAGATTTAGATGTTGTATGCGAGTGATTTGTTTAACTACTAACTAGAGATTGAAAAGGGAATGAGTTGCACTTGAGATGACGAGAGAGGTGCTAATCCCCAAAAATATTCAAATATTAAAGTATGGTGCTAAGCTGTTCAGTAAAGCATGAGAGAATGTGTGGAAAATACTAACAAATGCATACTTTTTAAGGCAATTCAGGTTGTACCTTGGACTCGATGGATAAGTAGATTTCACCTCTCGGATACATAACTACATTGTTCTAGATGCTTGAGATAAAAGAAAAAAAATGCTTAGGTGACAAGGTATCTGCAACTTAAGCAAAAACACAAATATATTTTAGCTTAATTAAACTTAAATGGATTGTATTTAATTAGAACAGTTTTTATGTTGACATTTAATATCATAAATATAAATATTAAATTAAAAGCAAAAAAACTCAAATAAATTTTCAGATTGCTGAGAGAGAGAGAGAGAGAGAGAGAGAGAGAGAGAGAGAGAGAGAGAGAGAGAGAGAGAGAGAGAGAGAGAGAGAGAGAGAGAAATAGGCAGAGGAGAACTAAAAGAAGAGGAAGAGGGAGGGAGGAAATAATAAAGCTCAATGCTGAAAGCATTGTTGGAGTTGATTGGTCTTGAATAATATGTTAGGTTCTTTTTCTTTTGGAGTCTTCTTGAATGATTAAGTGAATGGATTGACACTACATTTTTATTTGAAGAATATATGAGAGAGAGAGAGAGAGAGAGAAGATCTACTTCTAAAACAAGAACATGAGGGAGAGAAAGAGAGTGGGAGAAGGACATAGAGAAAGAGCGAGAGATTGATGGAGGACAAAGAGAACGAGAGGGAGAGAGGAAATAATAAAGCTGGATGCTCAAAGCATTGTTTCAGTCGATTGATCAGAATAATATGTTCAGTTCTTTTTTTTTTAGTCTTCTTGAATGATTAAGTTGATGGGTTGAAACTAAGATTTTTATTTGAAGAATATAAGAGAGAGAGAGAGCAAGAGAGAGAGAGAGAGAGAGAGAAGAGATCTACTTCGAAAACAAGAACAAAAGGGAGAGAAAGAGAGAGAGAGAAAGTGCGAGAGATAGATGGAGGACATAGAGAACAAGTGGGAGAGAGGAAATAATAAAACTGGATGCTCAAAGCATTGTTTTGGTCAATTGATCTTGAATACTATGGTAGGTTCTTTTTATTTTGGAGTCTTCTTGAATGATTAAGTAGATGGATTGAAACTAAGAACAAGAGGGAGAGAAAGAGAGAGAGAAAGAGCGAGAGATAGATGGAGGACATAGAGAACGAGAGGGAGAGAGAAAATAATAAAGCTGGATGCTGAAAGCATTGTTTCAGTCGATTGATCTTGAATAATATGTTAGGAGTCTTCTTGAATGATTAAGTGCATGGGTTGAAACTAAGATTTTTATTTGAAGAATATCAGAGAGGGGAAATAATAAAGTTGGATGCTCAAAACATTGTTTCAGTCGATTGATCAGAATAATCTGTTAGGTTCTTTTTTTTTAGTCTTCTTGTATGATTAAGTTGATGGGTTGAAACTACTAACAAATGCATACTTTTTAAGGCAATTCAGGTTGTACCTTGGACTCAATGGATAAGTAGATTTCCCCACTCGGAGAAATAACTACATAGTTCTAGATGCTTGAGATAAAAGAAAAAATGCTTGGATGACATGGAATCTGCAACTTAAGCAAAAACACAAAGATATTTTAACATAATTAAACTTAAATGGATTGTATTTAATTAAAATAGTTTTTATGTTGACATTTAATACCATAAATATAAATGTTAAACTAAAAAGCAAAAAACGCAAATAAATTTTCAGATTGCTGTGTGTGTGTGTGTGTGAGAGAGAGAGAGAGAGAGAGAGAGAGAGAGAGAGAGAGAGAGAGGGGGAGGAAGGGAGAGAGAAATAGGCAGATGAGAACTAAAAGAAGAGGAAAAGGGAGAGAGGAAACAATAAAGCTCAATGCTGAAAGCATTGTTGGAGTTGATTGGTCTTGAATAATATGTTCAGTTCTTTTTCTTTTGGAGTTTTCTTGAATGATTAAGGGAATGGATTGAAACTAGATTTTTATTTGAAGAATATATGAGAGAGAGAGAGAAGATCTACTTCGAAAACAAGAACATGAGGGAGAGAAAGAAAGTGGGAGAAGGAGAGCGAGAGATAGATGGAGGACATAAAGAACGAGACGGAGAGATGAAATAATAAAGCTGGATGCTAAAAGCATTGTTTCAGTCCATTGATCATAATAATATGTTAGATTCTTTTTTTTAGTCTTCTTAAATGATTAAGTTGATAGGTTGAAACTAAGATTTTTATTTGAAGAATATCAGAGAGAGAGAGACAGAGTGAGAGAGAGAGACAAAGAGAGAGAGAGAGGAGATTTACTTCAAAAACAAGAACAAGAGGGAGAGAAAGAGAGAGAGAGAGAAGGAGAGAGAGAAAGTGCGAGAGATAGATGGAGGACACAGAGAACAAGAGGGAGAGAGGAAATAATAAATCTGGATGCTCAAAGCATTGTTTCAGCTGATTGATCTTGAATAATATGGTAGGTTCTTTTTATTTGAGTTCTAAAATATATTATATTTTCTAGCCTTACCATTATAGGTTGTTTGTGTTGCATATTAAGAACAAGTAAGAGTGATAAAGAGTGAAGATCTACTTCGAAAACAAGAAGGAGAAGGAGAGAGCGGAAGAGCAAGAGCTAGATGGAGGACATAGAGAAAGAGAGGGAGAATGGAGAGAGAGAGAGAGAGAGGACATAGAGAACGAGAGGGAGAAAGAAAATAATAAAGCTGGATGCTCAAAGCATTGTTTCAGTTTGATCTGTGGGACCGTTTACGCTGGTGATTATGATCATTTCTCTCCTCAGTTATGTGATAGTGTTTGGAATACAATTTAAAAAAATTGTTGTTATTTACGTGGATCACCCTTTTAAAATTACACCTTATTGTATTCATTTGCTTATCGTAAGTCCGATTGTTGTTGATAGATAAGATTATTAGTGTGAATGGAATTTCTTTAAATTCGTAGATTTTAAGCAGGTTCTCAACAAGATTCTACCGAAATATTTTCTGTTGGTATGTTAATTTACTATCTACGTGTCCGTTTGCTGTAGATTTTGACATTAATTTAATTTATTTTAAATATTGAGTGTTTCAGTTTTGGATATTTTTAGATTTGACTAGAGAAGTTGTCAATGTTGGAGAGTTAGAAATTCCTACCAAACACTATGTTGATAAAGGTTTTGGTAAATATGCAATGTTCGCATTCGAACTGAGGAATCTAAGGTCTATTGTTGTAACTAATAATTTGTTTCTTAGAGTTTTAATTATTGTTATTTGACATACATTCTTTCGTTTATGCAGCAATGTTTTTATAAAATGCAAGATGTTTAACAGCAACGCTCGCAAGTTCTATGTTGATTGGCTTAACTATGCCGATGATGCAGTGATTTTTGTTGCAAGATGGGCAATCGTTAATGTCTATGAAGGTTTGCGAGATTTGTTATTTTTTTGTTGTTGTTAACAATGGATTTGTTTTTCAACTTTCAGTTATCTATATTTAGGAAAAGTTGTTATATCTACTGCGCATCCCACTGTGATCATGGTGAACCTTCATTTCACAGAAGTAACCAAATTCAGATTCATATAAGATTATCGATTGACTTTGAGTTTCATCTCTTGATTGTATTTTTGAGTAATTGTTTTAAAATATTTTTAAGGTACCAAGGAAGCCTTTAAGAATAGATGTTAAGTTCGAAACTGAAAACTATTGAAGAGAAAATCTAATTTTTAGTTTTAGTGTGTTTTTATTTTAGCTTCTGTTATACGATAATTTCAAATTATAAAAGAATTTTTACGATATATTTTTGTAGTTTTTAATTCTTATTATGCGATAATTTCTAATATATCTCTATTGTTTGAATATATTATTATGACAAATTACCAGTATTCGTTTTATGATTATGTTGGATTTTTTTTGTAATATATTATAGCATGCACAGGGTGTGCGGGCAAGTCACCAAGTTTCTATAAATATATTATAATTTTGATATTTTAAAATATATTAACTAAAAAAAGTTAAATTGATTTTTTAATACAGAGCATGAGTTATAAACCTAGTACAACTAATAAAAGAAACCAAATTCCTTGGAAAATCTGGAAACATAACTGATCCGTGGAAAAGCTCTAGTGTTCGTTGATTCAAAGATTAGACGAACATATTGGGACATACTTGAAAATTGCTGATTTAGTTGTAAATCGATAATCAAGAGAGAATGAAAGAACTCAAAGTTGTAAATTAGTTCAATATCAGAATCAACTCCCTCTCCTCTCCTCTTAAATGAAGGAATACTTTCAGATAACAACAGGGACAAGAAACCCTATCACTTCATCACAAAAAATAACCTAGTGTAAACTGAAAAAAGGCTTACTAATAATAACGCCAAAGATAAAAAAAAAAGCCCAATAAATAGTAAAAGATATAGATGATGCGACACATCATACGAGCGGAAGCAGCTCGGAGAGAAGTCCCCTCGACGTCTATCAACAATGAATGCCATGAATGTAACAAACAACATGGTTCCTATAATTAATGGGAATGCATAGATGAAGAGGACATCTCTGAACCCAACTTTCCCAAACCCAACTAAAAATCTCTAAGCCCCAAATCCAAAGGCTAAGACCCACTTTAACTCTAAACCTAATTGTTTGCTAACCCTCCTCCTCCAGCTATATAAAGAGCTCGACCACAGAAAAGTTATAAGCGGGTTCTGCCAAAATCTCTCCAGCAAAGCAACCAACTGCTTTCCGAGCAACCGACTTTCGAGCCATATTCTGTTTGACTCCGATCGATCCAGATCCCGATTTTATTGTCATTGGAAAGATAATCCTTCTAGCTATCCAGCGCCTTTCGAATCGTCCGATTGGAAGGTATATTCTGTGAGTTACGGTTATTCTAATCTGAGTGGATTAATCTGTACAAATCCAGAAACCTAACTTTTCATCAGTTTTACATCAAAAGTTGCAGGCCGAATTCCCGACGACTCAGATCTACCCCACAGCTGATCTTGGTACTGTTGGAAAGAGACACTCTGAGGTTTCCATATCATCTGAGATAGTTCAATTCGCATCATTACTCCATGAGTTATAGTCGTTCCTTTCCAAGCAAGCAGATCTTTTAAATTCTGAGATTAAGAACCCTAGTTGCAGAACTGTAACTTTCCAGAACCTGAGTTGAGTTTTGGGTATGCATTTCCGAGCATACCCGTGATGTTTTAATCACACCGTGGTGGTTCCAGTTAGAGGACGTGTCATTATAGCTGACGGACCAGTCAGATCTATCATAAGAAGTAAACCATAACCTGTGCATTTGTTGCTTGTTGTTCAAGAAACGTCAAATCTGTTAACTAGAAAACCCTAGATGTGCTTTTACATTGTTGTTACCTGAACCATAATCCGAAAACCCTAGACTTAGTTAGGAATTTCAATTTGTAGAATGTTCTAATTCGGGAAAGTTCCATTTTTGTAAAATTTCTATTTTTTTAAGTTTCCTATTTTGAAAAGTTTCCACTTTAGGAATGTTTATATTTTAGAAAAGTTTCTAATTTGGGAAGTTCATTTATCGTAGTTTCTAATTTGGGAAGTTTGTTTATCGTAGTTTCCAACCGTCAACCGCAGTAACTGCATCTATAACTTCTCAATTTCAACCAAAAGGCAAAGGTGAGGCGGTACTTGTGGATCTATAAGTTGTGTTACGCTTAGCTAAATATATGTATGGAGAACTTAGATATTAGAGTTTGATTGTTAATTAAATTGAACATGAATAATGATTGAGAATGGATGCTTGAATTGTTGATTGGTGTTAGAATAGGTGCATTAAAGCGCATGATTGATTCTGACCTTTGGACAGATTGTTTGTTGGTCGTCACAAAGGACTTTGCGCGAAGTGAAACCATGGTTGGACCGCACACAGAGGAAGCGTAGCCAATACAGGGGCTGACGGGCCTGTGAGATTTGGCTGACAAGTCACGAGATTTTAAAAGTGTGACATTCTCGTGAGTGAGAACTAGTTTGATATGTTTTCTCTGAACTTGTGATTGTATGATGATTGATGTTTGTCTAATCCCTAGGTTGAGTAGATACAAATGTGGTTATGAATAATGCTTCGTATAGATCTAGTAGATAAGTATGATCGTTTCACTGAGTAACTTGATAAACAAAATAAAGCACCATCGACGTATGCTTGAGTTTGTGTTCTACTTTGGTCTCTAAAGATTGAAGATCTGATTAAGTGTTTCTTTTTCAGAATGGTGAACCTCGACGTAACGGTAACAGAAATGGCAACCAGAACAGGAACACAGTGAACCCAGTGGATAAAGTACCATTTGCTGCGGAAAAGAATGTGGTTGTGGTTGTAGGAGGTTAAGGGGCGATAATGGCAGTTCTAGTAGTGGATGCTGCGGCTATATATGCAGTCATGGGAGCAATCGTAAGGCAGGGAAATCAGAAGTTGGTCGAACCATTGTTGGATTTTGCAGCTCAGTTGGATTTGGCGGTCCATGCCATGAATGATGAGGCCATGTTAGCACGAAGTGCTTATTATAGGACAGCTAGAGTTAACCAGGCAGAAAAGCCAAAGCCATGAAATCCGAGATGATCAAGTTCCAACTGGTAGCTCAAGAGATAGAGTGCGCAGCGGAAGCGTTGGGATGTCACGATCAGACAAGAAGAAGGAAGGCACTTCAGGATTGGTTGAAGACAAGTGGGGGAGAAATTGAGAAGTCATTCCCCGAATTCGATGACAGATTTATTTTTAAGTGGGGTAGTTTGTGACATCCATGAACCTTTCTCAAACCCAACTAAAAATCCCTAAGCCCCAAGCCCAAAAGCAAAGGCCCAGGAAGAAGTAATGGACCATAGGATTTAAGTTCTTCAATTCTCCAAAATCTGATTTTAAAATGATGGAGAAATTGGTTTAAAATTTTAAAATGATGGAGAAATTGGTTTAAAATTTTAAAATGATGGAGAAATCAGTTTAAAACTTTAGATTGAGGTAAAATTGGAATGAGGACCAAACTTTGTGTGGATTTAATGCAATATGATAGTTTTTAGAGGGAAATAGCTCGTGAACTCGATTATAATATATACTAGGTGATCGGTTTGTACCATGTGCAGAATATAAAATATTTTATATGTTCAATATATGATTTATATAATCTATTGAAGATACTTTGTTTGTACATGATTAATTATGTATTAATAATAACATTTTATAAATATTTAATAATAAAAACGATAAATCAAATGAAAAATATAATAGAGTTCAATAAAAATTAAAGATTAAAAAATATTAATCAAGATTTGAAAATATTTTCTTAAATAAAAAGTGTATATATGATAACTGAATAAACTGAAAGCCACTAAAATATATAAAAAAAATTATTTAATTTTTATTTTTGGCATGAACGCATGTGCATGTATAAGTTTTTTTATAGACATAATTATTTGTAATATTTAAGTATTGATTAATTTTCTTATACCTTATGTAAATGTTATGTATTTATACATATACAATTTTAGTGTTTAACAACAATCACACAATCGTTTCATATTGTTTTGTGTCTTTTGGAAACTTTTTATTTTTTCAAGTGGTTACAGTATCATATAATTGTAAATGTAAAAGTTATATTAAATAATAATTAAATTCTTATAATATATTTTGAACATTATATATACTATGCTTTCTTTCTATCCTTACAAAATATAATCTTGCAAATATATATATTTATTTTAAGTTTGTATTTTTTTCTTGATTATTTGCTAATTAAACCAAAATGGGATTTACCATCTTTACTTATTCTAAGAACGAGTAGATGGTTGGCCCAAACATTCATGCTTACTAACTATCTCACCGCTCTTAGGACATATAGAGATTTTTTTAAAAATATATATAAATTGACTAATAACTAAATTTAAAATTAGAGTGTAATTGAGGTTAACAAAATATATGCACGATAAGTACGCATGCGACTTTTACTTTTGCATAATTAATATTTATAACTATATGCATATTTGTTAAAAAAATCAATATATGGCTTTATGTGTTAAATAAAAATAACAAAGTACCTGTTTTGTACTCCCTCTGTTTTTATATATAAGATGTTTTATATATTTTTTTTGTTCAAAATTAGTTGATGTTCTCACATTTCTATGCAAAAATTAATTATATTTTTGTTGTTTATACTCTTTAAATTTTGCATGTTCTTTTTCTATTGGTTGAATTTTTTTGGAATTGATGATCAAACATGTTTTATTTTGGAAAATACAAAATTATATAACTTCTTAATTTATGTGCAAAATCCTTAAACATCATATATAAAAACGGAGAGAATAATATATATTTATTAACACATTTAAGTATGAGTTAGAAATAAGTGAATTGTAATATTTAACTGTTGGTTAGTTTTTCTGATATTTTACGCAAACGTTATCTTTTTACACGATGCACTTTTTAGTGTTTAATAACAATCACGAAGACCATTTCTATCATTTTGTATTTAATAAAAAGAAATATTTTTCAGTGTTTTATGATATATGGTTTCTCAATTTGAAAAAATATAATAAACATTTATTATAATGTTTCTGAAATCATATTTCATAAAATTCTTCGGTAGCTCCGCTCATCTCTTCGTCAATTTTTTTATACCCCGTAATCGCTTGCTTCCACAGACTCGCTGTAACCGCGGTATTTAAACCAGTCGGATCTAAACTTATATGTAGATGATTTAAAGTGTAAAATAATATATTTAATATTTGACTGTTATTGTTCGGGAGCAAATTTCGGGATGCCACATGGAGGTGTGTTATTCATCTGGGGAGTGGAGCCGTGCCTCCGAGTTTTGTCCTCTGGGGAAAGGCGACGAGACATTCCGAGGCAGAAGCTGATTCGGGCCCGTCTGCGGGATAGTCGATAAATCCGACCTTGCAAACATTACACAAAAGGTCAATCGGGCCTCCAGGAAGACCGAAAGAGGGTTTCCCTCCCGAAGTTTCTCTGACTCCCAAGTCAATAAACGTCCTACATGGAACACGTACTCAAAAGGGTGTTTCTATGGGTTCGGGTGAGAAGTCTCGTCCATCTATCTGTTTGCGAGTGTTCCGAAGGGGTTTTGTAGTATAAAAGAAGGAGTTCAGCGGGTAAAGAGGCAGAGTTCCGGGTTAAAAAAGGGACTTATCCTGATAGACATCATCCTGAGAGAACGGGGAGGTTATCTCTCGATTATGCTGTTCGGCAGTGCAAGTGGATTTGAGGTCCATGGATTTCCCCTCCTTAGATTGGATTCTAAAAGGGTCTACTGCTTCGATCGGGTTCTTCCCTCATCTTTTTCTCTTGGGGGGGATCTCATCCTTCTATACTGGCTTATCTCCGTCTAGTCCTCTCCATTCGGCGCGCCAGGGGAGCAGGTGGACGGAATGATGTATGCGTGTTCTGGGAAGCGCGATAATTGTTCGGAAACAGTAGCTGGGAGTTGTTAGCCGAGCTAGATTAACCATGTCAATGTCTAGGATGGTTCGCCGTCCACTGTCACGTTGTCCTTGGAGATGGTAAAATCGGTCCCAACAGTTATATTGAAATTTAAAAGTTTTTCTGTTCCTAACTTTGATATACTTGTTAATATAAAATATATTGGATCACAACATATACAACACTTGATTCATGAAATAATGTTTTAAAATGTTAGAAAACATATATGAATAAAAATATTAATATATGTAAGATAATATTTTTAAATATTTTAAATAAAAACATAAAATCGATCAAAATTATTCTTTTTGATTTTTTTTGTTTTCTTTGAATCATATTTTTTTTTCTTAATCTTGAATAATATATTAAACATTAAGATCATATTCAATGTATTTTTTCTACTTTTTCCTCCAAAATATAAGTGAATTTCTCTCCAACATATTTCTATTTTACAGGAAAAAGAAAGATTGTTACTTTTTTCATCCAATTATAAAGGAAAAAATAATATTTTTATTTTCCTCTAAATGGTTGTCATGTTAGAGGAATAAAAGTGAATTGAAACATTGATTCCACTGTATTCCTCCAAAAACTTACCAATTAAGATGAACTTTCATTCCTCTAAAAATTAATGGGACCCACAAAATTAGAGGTAAAACTGCTAATTCGTCTCGAATTTGTCACTCTTAAAAAAGAGAGAGTACCATTGGAACAAATTTCATTCAACTTATTCAGCTGAAGAAAATTATTCAACTCATTTTTCTTAAACTCTTCATTATTACTCTCATTCTACTCATTCTTTTTATTTATAACCATTTGCACCTGAAATAAAAGTGGGTTGGAGATGCTTTAAACCAAAAATATAGCATGAGTTTTTCCAAACAATCAATGTCGTAAAGATTTATTTTTACTTTTACTTCTACTTCTTATTCATATATATAATATTATATAAAAAACAATTTGCAAAGAGAATACTTATAATTTATTTTTTCTATCCCTTTATTTTTTTTTTCATTTATAATTTCAATTTCTTACTATATAATGAAAATATATTCAGATATGATTAAACTTTTTTTCTTATTTAAAATAAAGTTTATTTAGTTTTAAGTTAACCAATCAAAATATTTTTACTACAAAAAACAGATAATTCGCGACAACATAAATAGTTGCAGCATATTCGCTAAATCAAAGACTACAATTATTTAGCGACTAACTCATGTAGTCGTAAATTGTTAGTCGGTAAAGTCTGTAATCGTAATTATAGTCGCTTTTTAACGACCACATTACATTGTCATAAAAGTAGTCGTAACATCATCGTTAAATGTTACGTCTACAACTAATTTACGAATAGTCTGCATAAACAGAAAAGATTGTTGCTGTAGTCATATCGTAGTCGTAAAATTTTCACGACTATTTTGCGACTATTTTGGGACTGTTTTAACGACTGTTAGGATACTGTATATTTGGCATTTGATTTTTCCTGATTCGAATTTGGTTTTTGGTTCTCAAATTTTGCAAAATTGTAATGGAAGCAAAACTAAAATTATAACTGAACCAAAACGAATATCACACATAAAAAAAAATTCAAATAGATATTCAAACAAAGATTGTTTAAGAGTCACAACAGAAAAAAACACATACGTATATATATATATATATATATATATATAAGTCACAAGTTCATGAGAGTTCAGAAATGGAGATTGATAAGTGACCTAAGAAACAGATGGAGTTGAAGTTGGAGCTGTTGGGGGAAGACCGGTTGAGTGAGGGTCTATCGTTGCTTCAGCTGAATGAGTCGCCATGAAGTCAAGAAAGCCCGGATAAGTTTGGTGCAGATACTTTTACACCAAGGACAAGTGCTCGAGCTTGTCCTTTTGCTCAGCTACAGCTCGGGAATGCTCTTCTTCACGGGCAGCAACTACAACATCACGTCGTGCATTATAAGAAGCCTCCTCCTCGATTTTACGTTAAGCTTCCTTCAGTTTCTCTTCCAATGCCACAAACGATGAAGAGTCTCGCTTCCTCTTGCTAGTGACAAGATTCTCAAGATTTTCTTTGAGGCTTCCAACTCCATAAAGATTGCCTCGTGAATCTTTCTCAGTGGACTGTGAGAAAAAAAGTGAAACACAAGATATAAAGAGCAATGTTACTTTATAACAAAGATTTAGTGATTAATTATAACAAGGAATGCCAAAAGTGAGATGTATCTTCTCTCATATTCACACAAGAATCAGAAATTCACTTGCATCAAGACACCTAATGAAGTGATAAAAGGGCAACGGTACTTTACCTGAAGACAGATGGCTGTATAGTCATCTTCTGTAAGCTCCGGAGGTGGTGAAGCACCATCTGAAAGATATGAATTCGCTGCAAGCTCAGTCAGCTTCTCTTGCAAATTCTTCTCATAGTTTGCAGCGATTTTTTCCGCCTTCCGGTCAACATATGTGATACAAGCTCGGGGTTGTGACTGGCCTAGTATATCCGCCGGTACGAGCGTGGGACGATCAGTCTAGGATGGGTGATGAATGGCGGACGCGTGGTTATCTTGTAGCCGAGATACTCAGAACACATGGACGAGGGACGATGGAATGATCGAACGGGACGGCTACTCGGCCAATGGACGGGACGAGTGGAACCGGGTGGTTGAGCGGGAGGAGAGATTAGTCGAATGGTCGAGATACTCGGATGATAGGACCGGTGATCGAACGGGACGTCTCTATTAGTAACCGGGGGATTGAAGTGTACCACAAAGGCTATGATTAGTCCTTAGATACAATATGTAGCTTCTCTATAATTTTGGAAGTACTGGTCTCAACAAAAACAAGAGAAAGAAAACAAGATTTTGATATAATCTTAGTGAAGAAAATTTGTGTATTTTATTATAAAATCAAATGTGAAAGGTTACAAGCTGCATATGGAACCTTATAAAGTCGTTCTTCAGCCAAAACCAATAAAAAAAAGTAAATAAGATACATAAGTGCATAAGAAAATTACATCGAATACTAATGAAAATTAAGAACTAATTTTAAGCTGCAAACGAGATAGAAATCATTAGTCAAAATGTAATAAAAGTATATGCAAACACTTACCTTGTTTGTTGGCATGGTTTAAGTCTGAATGATTCCTCCTCTGTATTATCTCTTTGACTGTGATGATAAGCTTTATGGGTCTTGGGCTTTATAGCTGTTTGGTTTAGAGAATAAGGACCATGCTTCTTGTAACTCTTTAACTCTGAATGGGCCTTTGCTAGCTTTAAAGTTTTCCTGAGGGTCTTGATCATCAGCTTGTTGGACGGCTAGCATAATGGCTTGGTTATACGTGATAAACAGAATGTTTTGTGGGTCTGGTTTTTATGAAAGTCAAATGCACAGTTTATGATGTAGTATAGTGCAAGAGGTGTCAATCCAGCCTCGGTTGATGAAAGTCACTAAAAATGCAAGAACTTGGTAAATTTAAGTCAGATTCGGGTAAATGGATGAGAAATTCTATAAAAACTAAATGCAAATGCTAACTGACCAAGAAAACTATTTTAAAACCCCCTTTGAAGGGTTAAACAACTACTACATGGCTTCTAGGAATTTAAAATGCAAGACTACTAATTTATAAAAATCAAACTCTAAAGGCAGATAAACAGGGAAATTTCTAACAACTTAGAACAAAGGTTCAAAGAGCTAAATAAGGAAATGCAAAGACTTTAAAAGAAGATTACTTTGATGATTTGAAATGCTGAAAAGATGGATCCAAGGTTGAGGGTCATATTAAGAAGGTTCAAGATTCAAGCTTGGGTTTTGAAAACATAAATCTACACACTTTGTGCTATCTCTAAGCCTTGAGAAGCTAAAAGAAGTTTATCCATGGCGTGTGATATAAACCCTTTCCTCAACCCTTTCTCCTAACCAATGGCGTGTGGTGGAAAGATGGGTCAAAGAACATTAAGCATAGATCTCAAATAATGGCCTAACTAGCTCCCTAAGCATCCATGGCGTTTGGGAAAGGATGAGCTAGTCTCTTGAATTTGGTTTTAGGGGACTCATGAATCCTGCTAAGGTAAGGAGATCCCTGAGATCAAAGAGATCTTTCCCAAGACTCTCTAAGCATTAAGATCCCAAATCCAAGAAGAGATTTAAGTTAAGAACAAGAAAAGACCCAAGCTTTAAACCTTTTAAACCCTCTTAATCGCGCCAACCTTAAACACAAAGGAAAACTACTCACTACACATTGTTAAAACAATCGAAAATGCTAAGGATGAAAATCTAAACATGATTAAGCAAGATAGATTAAGGAAATACTCAATGATTAAACAAGATTCAAAGGTTCAAAAACAAGAAAAGCTTGAAAAACAATAACAATGGCGATAAGCCTAAAGAAGCATAAGAAAAGAGGAGACAAAGCGTGGGAATGAAAGTGATAATGTTTTCTTGCCCAAAAATGGGTTAAAACCAAAAAATGGTCCCCTCACTACATGCCAAAAGTGAGCTGTCCGGAAAAGGTTCTAGAGATCGACTTGGGTGATCGATCTCTAGCTCGATCTTCTTCGTGGATCGTCTTCCTTTGCTCGATCTTCAAGTCGATTCGGTTGGATGGATCGAGTACTTCCTTTGATCTTCTACTCGATCCTTGGGTGTTCGAGTCGTGACCTCGATCTGGCTCTCGTTCTTCCCGGGCTTAGTTCCCGTGTCCGTACTCACGTTCGATCACCTTGGTTGATCTTGGTCTCGATCCTCCTCCTTGAAACGACTTGAGTCACTCGATCTTCTGGTCGATCTCATCTAGATCGACCTGCCTAACTCGATTTGCGTCTTAATCCCGGTTCCTTTGCTGCATGGCTGAGTTCCTCCAAGTGTCCATAGGCTCCCTTTCGATCCTTAGCACGTCCATGCAACCAAATATGGTTAGAGCTTACTTTCAAAGTTTGAATAATGCATCAAAGAACAACTAACCAGGGCCTTGAATCAATTCATGAGAATAAAACACTTTACAAGGAAAATTTTCATATCATTGCCCCCTATGCAAATGCAAACAACCTAAATGATTAAAATTCTAGACTCAATCCTAAAATATATGACAATGCAAATGCAAACTACATGATTCTTTTTTGAAATTTTTGAAAATTTTTCTTATTTTTTTGTATTTTTCTATGCACTTAGGTGAATGCAGTGCATGAAGACTCAAGGATGATAACAAAAAATAAGAACCAAATAAAACATGTCAAAGCACACACTCCCCCAAATTTGAATGACACCGTCTCGGTTTCAAACAAATTCAAGAAGGGTTCAAAAACTCAAAGCAAAAATAAGAAAAAATGCATGTTATTTACAAGGTTGTGTGTGGTACCTTGGAGCTAGGCACGGCTGGAGCTTGAGGATGCTCCAGTCCTCCTGCTCTTTCTAGGAGTGTCATGGAAAATCTCCTTGTCCTTTCCTTTGCTTGTGCCTTCATGGAGAGAAAGACGTGCAGCTTGGTTGCTTCCTTGAGGTTCACGGATCTCCACGCGTCCGGTTGATCTTCTTCTCTTCTCGGGTTGCTTAACCTCCTCACTTGAATATGCCTCAGATGAGCTTTCTTGTAAGTCTTTGATCTTCTCAGCCAGCTTCTTTATCAACTTGTTTTGCCACTTGTTAACCTTGCGCTGAATCTCAACAACTGAAGCAAGGAACTTCTTGGCTTTTGTGCGCGGCTCATAGTCTAGCTTAGGGAGATCAAAGCTCGGTGGCATTTCATCATCTGAAAGGAGGTGACTCTGATGGTGGACGAGGGAGCTGAGATGTTGCTACTGCGTGTCCAAGAGACGCAAAACACTCCTCATTACTCGGCAAAAATTCGATGGTTCCAACGCTTTGTAGGTTCATCTCGTCTTGGTTGGGCAAGATGCACACCTTCTTCTCATGATCAGTTAGCCCGTTTGGAAGCTGCTTTAGGTCCACCCTTGGGGCTAGCAGCTCACTCCAGTCCTTCTCTTGGCTTGTGTTGAGGTTGCTGTCCTCATTCGCCTCTTTTGAACCCGAGTCATGAGCCTTCAAGCTGCCTTCCTGAACCTTTCCTACCGCTGAGATCGAGCCAGTCAGTCGATCATTCCCTCGTTCTAGGCTGGATCGATTGCACTCCCTCGATTCACCTACTCGATTGGATACGGATCGAGCAGGAGATCGATTCACTGGGTCATTCTCTGAACTGATCGAGTTGTCTCTCTCGATCTTCTCATCGATTTCTTTTCTTGATCGAGCAATCTCATCGATCTTCTTGTCGATCGTTTCCATGGATCGAGTGATCTCGTCAATTTCTCGGTCAATCTCTAGGAAATGGCCTTCATCTTCTTTCACAACCTTGAGATAATCAAAGATGCGTACATACTCCTGGGTTTGTTCATTCAAGGAACCATACTGCCCACACTCCTTTGTCAAAGCCAGCTGTAGATGATCCTCTTGTCTCAATTCTTCAAGCAGCTCATCAGTCAATGCATCCAAAGCTTCTATGTGGAGCACTTGCCCATCAATAGTTGGCTTCTTCAAGACTTCATTGATGTCAAAGTTCAGCTTGATATCCTTGCCTAGGTGCAGAGAGATCTTCCCATTCTTCATGTCTATGTTGGCTCCAGCAGTTGCTAGAAAGGGCCTACCAAGGATTAGAGGATCCTTTGGTTCTTCATCCATTTCTAGAGCTACAAAATCTGTTGGCACATTCACACCACTAATCCTCACGGGTAAGTCTTCAAGCATGCCTATAGGGAGCCTTATACTTCTGTCAGCCAGCACGAGAGAAATTCTGCACTCCTTAAACTTGGTAAAGCCTCGCTTTTTGGCAATGGAGTGAGGCATAAGATTAATGCTTGCTCCTAGATCACATAAGCAACTCTCAAACTTCAAAGGACCAAGTGCACAAGGGATAGTGAATGACCCTGGATCTCCTAGCTTCTTTGGTACTATCTCCTTGTGGATGATTGCACTGCATTCTTGACTCAATACCAAGACCTCATCAGTCTCTTTCTCCTTCTTAGAAAGCGTATCCTTTAAGAACTTAGCATATTTTGGCATCATTGCCAAACAATCAACCAAAGGCAGTTTGATCTCAACGTCCCTTATGTGCTTCTCAAACAAGGCTTTATGCTTCTCAATCAGCTGCTTCTTGAATCGTCCAGGGAAGGGAATCTTTGGTACGTATGGTGGAGGCACGTAAGCTTCTTTTTCTTTGCTAACTTGCTCCACTTTCTTCTCTAAAATTGCTTCCTTGCCTTTCCTTGCCCTTTCAATCCAGACATTGTCAAACGTGATCTCTTGATCATTTGAAAGCTTACGCTCCCCCTCTTGAACCACAATGTCCTCATTGTCTTTAACTTTAGACCGTGGTGGTAGCTCTTTCCCACTCCTCAAGGTAATCGCGTTTGCATACTCCTTAGGGTTTGTCTCACACTTCCCGGGTAAGCTACCTTGACCGCTTGAACTTGCTTTTCCTTTCTCAAGCTGGCGTATCCTGTTGTTGAGGTTAGTGATCTGAGTAGACACCTCAGTAAGAGAAGAGTCCAGCCTATTGTTCATATCAACAAACTTCTGTTTTGTAGTTGCTTATCCATGAAGTAACTGTTGAAAGATGGCTTGTATCGGATCTTGAGGTGGCGGTTGTACTTGTTGCTGCTGAGGCATGAAACCAGGAGGGTAGCTCTTGTTCCCTTGCTGTGGCTGGCCTTGGAAGTTACCTTGTCTCTGCCCTTGGTACCCACTGTTTTGTGTAAACCCTCCCGTGTAAGGAACAAATGGTTTGCCTTGTTTTGGAGGATACACTTGATCTTTAGGGTTCTCCACATTGATACTTCTGTAAGAGAGGTTGTTGTTGCATTGATACCCCTGAACATAGCCCTGTGGCTTAGTATAGGCTTGACCTCCAACCCAATTCGCTTCCTCTTGGCATTGCTCCAGCTCATCTAAAACATCCGCGGCTTCTCCCACAAAGTGCACTTGCTTTTGATTTGCAAGTACTAGCTTGTCAATCTTCTCATGAAGTGACTTCAGCTCCTTCTTGTTTGCCTCAAGGTCAGACCCTCTAGGTGCTCTATCATAGTCCTCAGAGTAGTTTCCATCACTGAAAGCAAGATTCTCAATGAGCTCCATTCCTTCTTCTACATTATGGCCAAGAAAGTTGCATTTACTCGCCGTGTCTAGGAGCATTCGAATCTTGGGAAGAGCTCCTCTGTAGATGGTGCTCAAGAGTGTCTCCTCACTGAAGCCATGATGAGGGCATGCAATGGTGTAGTCCTTGAACCGCTCCATTGCTTCACTAAAGCTCTCATTCTGCCTTTGTGTAAAACCGCTAATCTCACTCATTAGCCGAGCTGTTCTTGTACTGGAGAAGAACTTAGACAGAAATGCCTTCTTGCAATCAGCCCATGATGTGATAGTCCCCTGAGATAAGGTCTTCTCCCAATGTCTTGCTTTATCCCCAAGTGAAAAAGGGAAAAGCCTAAGCTTGAAACTGTCCTCTGAGATACCATTGATCTTGATCATACCGCACACTTGCTCAAAGTTGTCAAGATGCTCCAAAGGGTCCTCCATTGCAAGACCATGGAACTTGTTCTTCTGCACCATTGAGATAAAGCCTGGCTTGATCTCGAAGTTGTTGTTTTGCACCGGTGGTGGAGTGATGCCAAAACGGTTGTGATGAGTGTTTGGAGCATCACGAGCACCGATGATTCTTGGTTGCCTTGGGGCGTGGTTGGGGTTTCTATTGCCCCTGGCAGCAGCAGCACGGTGAGGTGGAGCCTCTTATTGGTCTTGCTCAGCCATAATCTCAAAATCAACAAGACCAGGTTGCTCTATCTCCTCAAAGTCTTGTGCTTGTTCTACTGCTCTTCTTAACCTTGCACTTCCTAGTTGATGAATGTTGTCTAAAGGGCGTAGTAGATTGTTGTCACCACTAGACCTCAGATTCATGTACCTGAGAAGACAAGTAGGAAGGTATATGAATGAGTAACCAAAGTAAAATAAAAGACTTAGTCTAAGCTCCAAATCCTAATGCTATCAATTCAAACCCAAGTTGGCAACGGCGCCATTTGATATAAAGAATGTTTTGAGGGTCTGGTTTTTATCAAAGCCAAATGCACAGTTTATGATGTAGTATAGTGCAAGAGGTGTCAATCCAGCCTAGGTTGATGAAAGTCACTAAGAATGCAAGAACTTGGTAAATCTAAGTCAGATTCGGGTAAATGGATGAGAAATTCTATAAAAACTAAATGCAGGTGCTAAATGACCAAGAAAACTATTTTAAAATACACTCAGAAGGGTTAAACAACTACTAGATGAATTCTAGGAATTTAAAATGCAAGACTACTAATTTATAAAAATCAAACTCTAAAGGCAGATAAACAGAGAAATTTCTAAAAACTTAGAACAAAGGTTCAAAGAGCTAAATAAGGAAATGCAAAGACTTTAAAAGATGATTACTTTGATGATTTGAAATGCTGAAAAGATGGATCCAAGGTTGAGGGTCATATTAAGAAGGTTCAAGATTCAAGCTTGGGTTTTGAAAACATAAATCTACACACTTTGTGCTATCTCTAAGCCTTGAGAAGCTAAAAGAGGTTTATCCATGGCGTGTGATATAAACCCTTTCCTCAACCCTTCCTCCTAACCAGTGGCGTGTGGTGGAAAGATGGGTCGAAGAACATTAAGCATAGATCTCAAATAATGGCCTAACTAGCTCCCTAAGCATCCATGGCGTCTGGGAAAGGATGAGCTAGTCTCTTGAATTTGGTTTTAGGGGACTCATGAATCCTGCTAAGGTAAGGAGATCCCTGAGATCAAAGAGATCTTTCCCAAGACTCTCTAAGCATTAAGATCCCAAATCCAAGAAGAGATTTAAGTTAAGAACAAGAAAAGACCCAAGCTTTAAACCTTTTAAACCCTCTTAATCGCCCCAACCTTAAACCCAAAGGAAAACTACTCACTACACATTGTTAAAACAATCGAAAATGCTAAGGATGAAAATCTAAACATGATTAAGCAAGATAGATTAAGGAAATACTCAATGATTAAACAAGATTCAAAGGTTCAAAAACAAGAAAAGCTTGAAAAACAATAACAATGGCGATAAGCCTAAAGAAGCATAAGAAAAGAGGAGACAAAGCGTGGGAATGAAAGTGATAATGTTTTCTTGCCCAAAAATGGTCCCCTCACTACATGCCAAAAGCGAGCTGTCCGCAAAAGGCCATCTCTAGCTCGATCTTCTTCGTGGATCGTCTTCCTTTGCTCGATCTTCAAGTCGATTCGGTTGGATGGATCGAGTACTTCCTTCGATCTTCTACTCGATCCTTGGGTGTTCGAGTCGTGACCTCGATCTGGCTCTCATTCTTCCCGGGCTTAGTTCCCGTGTCCGTACTCACGTTCGATCACCTTGGTCAATCTTGGTCTCGATCCTCCTCCTTGAAACGACTTAAGTCACTCGATCTTCTGGTCGATCTCATCTAGATTGACCTGCCTAACTTGATTTGCGTCTTGATCCCAGTTCCTTTGCTGCATGGCTGAGTTCCTCCAAGTGTCCATAGGCTCCCTTTCGATCCTTAGCACGTCCATGCAACCTTCATAGCTCCAGTGCATCCAAAACAACCTGAATATGATGCAAGAATCCAAGAAATATGCAAATGCTAATGCAAAGTGCACTTAGGACCTAAAATGAGACAAATGGTGCAAACCTAGCCTATTATGTAAGATGAATGCATGAAAACTACTCTAAATGCATACTAAATATGCGAAATATATGAGTATATCAATACTCATGTTCTAACACTCTTGCTCTTTCTCTAGTTATAGCTCCGGTTGGCACTTCAATTACTTGAGGTTCGGTTAAGTCAGGTTCTTCTTGTATGTCTTCATCATTCCCTCCCTCCTGAATAGGCTTTGAACTCAAAACATGATCATCTACAAGGAACGGAGCTAAATCAGAAACGTTAAAAGTAGAAGATACATTAAACCCACCTGGAAGTTCAAGGCGGTAGGCATTGTTGTTGATTTTTTCTAAGATCTTAAACGATCAGTATCCTCTTGGTTTGAGCTTTGAACTCCTTTGGTTTGGAAATCTCTCTTGTCTTAGATGTAGCCAAACCCATTCTCCTGGTGTAAACACCACTTCTTTGCGTCCCTTGTTGGCATGCTTTGTATACTGTTATGTTCTCTTCTCCAAGTTTTCTTTAGCCTTCTGGTGTAGCTTTTTGATAAACTTTGCCTTCTCTTCTCTGACTAAGCTCACTGCTTCAGCTGGCGGTAATGGTGTTAAGTCCAATGGCGTTATAGGGTTGAATCCGTAGACTATCTCAAAAGGGGACATCTTGGTGGCTGAATGTTGAGCTCCGTTGTATGAGAATTCTATGAATGGTATACATTCCAGCCAGTTCTTCGTGTTCTTTCCTATGGTAGCTCTCAGCAAGGCTGATAATGTCCGATTGACTACTTCTGTTTGCCCATCTGTTTGAGGGTGGCAAGTTGTAGAGAATAAGAGATTTGTCCCTAGTTTCTTCCACAAGGTTCTCCAAAAATAGCTGAGAAACTTGCTATCCCGATCTGAAACTATTGTTCTCAGTACTCCATGTAATCTGACTATCTCTTTGAAGAACAGGTCGGCAGTTTGAGTAGCATCGTTCACCTTGGCACATGGAATGAAGTGGGCCATCTTTGAGAATCTATCTACCACCACAAAGATAGAATCATTATTGCGAATCTTAGGCAATCCTAGCACGAAGTCCATTGATATATCCACCTAAGGAGCCGTGAGGATGGGTAATGGTAAGTATAACCCGTGAGGGTGTACTTTAGATTTGGCTTCCTTGCACGTCACACATCTTGCACAATGAGCTTCCAAGATTTTCTTGAGGTGAGGCCAGTAAAAGTGTTCCTTGATGATGGTTAGAGTCTTATCCACGCCAAAGTGTCCCATAAGACCTCCACCAGGAGCTTCTCTAACAATCAAATCTCTAAGAGAGCGTTGTGGGATACAAAGCCTCTTCTCACGCAATAGAAAGCCTTCATAGATATAGAATTTGCCTTGACCTCCATTGTTGCAACCATTGTAACTGTCTTTCAAATCAATGTCTTCATGGTATAACTCCTTGATGTATTCAAATCCCATCACTTTAGCCTCTATGGTTGAGATTAGAACATGTCTTCTTGATAAAGCTTCAGCCACGATGTTCTCTTTTCCCTTCTTATACTTGATTATGTAGGGAAATGTCTCTATGTACTCTATCCAACGGGCATGTCTCTTCTTCAAATGAGTTTTTACTCTGAGTTGCTTCAGTGTCTCATGATCCGTATGCACTACTAACTCTCTTGACATCAGGTAATGTTGCCAAGTCTCCAACGCCCTTGCTAGAGCATATAGCTCCCGGTCATACGTGGGGTAGTTTAGTGTAGCACCTCCTAGATTCTCGCTATAAAAGGCTACTGGTCTGCCACCTTGATTTAGTACAGCTCCAATGCCAACTCCAGATGCATCACACTCCACTTCAAATGTCTTCTCAAAATCAGGTAGGGTTAGAACCGGTGCATTTGGTAAGTTTCTCCTTAAGATCCTCAATCGCTTGTTGTTGAGCTTCTCCCCATGTAAACTTTATGTTCTTCTTGACTACGGCGGTGAGAGGGGCTGCTACACTGCTGAAGTCTTTCACAAACCGACGGTAGAAGCTAGCTAGGCCGTGAAAACTCCTTACTTGACTAACACTTGTTGGCGTTGGCCATTCCTTAATGGCTTTTATCTTCTCATCATCAACCTGTAAACCCTGCGAGCTTACAACAAAACCTAGTAAAACTAGCTTATTAGTACAAAATGCACACTTCTTTAAGTTTGCATAAAGTCTTTCTTGGCGAAGTGTCTTTAATACAAGCCCAAGATGTGATACATGATCAGCTAAACACTTGCTATATATTAAGATGTCATCAAAATATACAACAGCAAATTTAATGATATAAGCTCGAAGAACCTGGTTCATTAGACGCATGAATGTGCTAGGAGCATTGGTTAAACCGAATGGCATGACCATCCATTCATAGAGCCCTTGCTTAGTTTTAAAAAATGTCTTCCATTCGTCACCTTCTTTCATTCTCACTTGATGATATCCGCTTTTTAAATCTATTTTAAAAAACAAGTTAGCTCCACTTAATTCATCAAGCATATCGTCTAACCTTGGTATGGGATGGCGGTATTTGATTGCAATGTTGTTTATAGCTCAGAAATCCACACACATTCTCCAAGAGCCGTCCTTCTTAGGCACTAATAGAACCGGTACGGCGCATGGACTAAGGCTTTCTCTTACGTAGCCTTTTTCAAGTAACTCCTTGACTTGTTTCTCTAACTCCTTAGATTCTTCAGGGCTCATTCTATAGGCTGGGTTGTTAGGTAACGCTGCTCCTGGTATGAAGTCAATTTGGTACTCAATGCCTCTCAAGGGGGTAATCCTTCGGGCATGTCCTCGGGAAAACGTCTTTAAATTTGTCAAGTATGGCGTTCACCTTGGCTGGTATCTCATAAGTTCCATAACCTGCGCTCAAAACATCCTTAAAGATCATAAGTAGCATTGTGTGTTTTGATTCATAAGCTTTTCTAAAATGACTATGCTGCACAAGAAAATTTGGTTTAGCAATGCTCTCTTTTTCTTCAACCATTTTGATTTGCAAATCATGAACTTGAGATGGCGTAAGAGGGGCTAAACTAACTTTTCTTTTGTCATGCATGAAAGTGTACATATTAATTCTACCATCATGCTTAGTTTCTCTATCAAATTGTCATGGTCTACCTAATAATAAATGACCAGCTTGCATAGGAACTATATCACAAATCACTTGATCTTGATATCTACCAACATTAAATGGTATAGTGACTCGATCACTAACTTTAAGCTCTACCTTGTCATCGTGCCACCTTAGCTTATAGAGCTGTGGGTGTTTAGTTCTCTCAAGGCCAAGCTTATCAACCATATGAGCACTTGCAACATTGGTGCAAGAACCACCATCAAATCATAAGATTACATACCTTGCCTTTAATGGTGCAACGAGTATGAAATATCTTTTCTATTTGAATGATCTTGGTAGGTTCTACCGCGGTGCTAAGTAAATGTCTCATGACTAGGAGTTCTCCGGAATCAGGATACTCAATATCACCAAACTCGTCATTCGGCTCAATATCAGCTTCATCATGGAATTCATAGTCGCCGGTTTTGGTTAAGAGCATAACTCTTTGATTGGGGCATTCTCTCGCCATATGTCCTCTTCCTCTACATTTATAACATGTTATATCTCTAGAACGTTGAGGGTATATAGGTTTACTTGGCTCTGTTTGGTTGTCTTTGAGATTGTCTGAAACTTTCCCCTTGTACCGCGAGTCTATCTCAATTACTCTTTATATGCTGTTCAGCTTGTATAGATAGGTGAAAAAGGTCTTTCAAGTCTTGATAGACTTGTCTCTCCACTTTACGGCTGATTCTCTCTTGTAAGCCATCTAAGAACCGAGCCATCAAGGCTTCTTTATCGTCATGCAGCTCCAAGCGGTTCCTTAGACGCTCAAATTCCTCATAATATTCCTCCACTGATCTAATTCCCTGTTAATGAGAACAAAACTTGCGTTGTATGTCTCTATATACCTTTGTCGCATAAGATCTTTCAAGTCCACCCATGAATCGATAGTCCTTTGGCGGTTTCTCCTTCTATCGGCTGTCACCCTTTCCCACCAAATGAGGGCATTGTCCGTAAGCTGAGCTACGACTAGTGCTATTCTCTTAGGACCGGGTGGTTGCAGTAGTCAAAAATATGATCCATTCTCTTCTCCTATTCGAGATATGCCTGGGGATCAACTTTTTCGGCAATGTTTGGCGCGGTTAGTTTGATGTTCCCTTGCTTTTGCCTCGGGTTAGGGTCGTATGGCTCGTCCTCTTCATACTCCTCTCTTTGTACTTGTCTTCTTTGTACACGATTCGTCCTAGGAGGTGGATCATCCTCATCCTCATGAGAATCATCGTCACGTCTCTGCCCTCTATCTACGGGCTCATTGATGTGAATACTTTTGTGTCTTTGGGTATTGCCAAGATCTCCAACGTTCCTCACGGGTCGTAAGGGAGTGCGAGGTGTTTGCTCTACACGAGTGAGACGTTCCCTTACTTCTTGCCTAAAGGCTTGAAATTCTTCCCTCATCATGGTCATCATTTCACTGACCGGATCGTGTGCATTACTAGCTTCCTCTTTTTGAATCAAGTACCTTAAACCAAAGATTAAAGTTGGTTAAAGCCTTAAATTAATTTTAACACGGTTCAACAGTATGTAATATGGAAAAATAGGATCTATAATAAACGCAAACGAGATGAATATAAATGCGGTTCTTGTAAATATGGAAATTAGTATGAATGCTGAATGAAACTAATTTTTTTTGGACTTTTTCGTGATCGGAACTAATAATGATAGATGAAATAATATCTAACAATGATGTGCGGATGGTTATGACTTTTTTTTTAGAAACAAAAACTAGATATAATGGCAATATGAAGACGATATGAATCAAATGATAGAATGTTTTTTATAATTTTTTTTTTTGAAATGATGCAAGGAAACAATACAATATGCAAGAAAAGATAGATCGGATAGATGCAACCTGAGGGCTGAAAGGAACTTCAGCTCTGTACGAGCGTGGGACGATCAGTCTAGGATGGGTGATAAATGGTGGACGCGGGGTTGTCTTGTAGCCGAGATACTCATGACACAAGGACGAGGGGACAATGGAATGATCAAACGGGACGGCTATGCGGCCAATGGACGGGACGAGTGGAACTAGGTGGTCGAGCGGGAAGAGAGATTTGGTCGAGTTGTAAAGATTCTCGAACGGTAGGACCGGTGATCGAGCGGGTCGTCTGTTTTAGTAACCGGGGATCAAAGTGTACCACAAAGGCGATGATTAGTCTTTGATATAACACATAGCTTTTTGGAGGTTCTGGTCTCAACAAAAACAAGAGAAATAACACAAGATTTTGATATTATATTATTAGAAAATCGAAGGCAAAAGATTACAAACTGCATATGGAACCTTATAAACTGGTTCATCAGCCAAAAAGAAGTAAATAAAATACATAAGTGCATAAGAAAATTAGAGTGAATAATAATGAAAATTAAGGACTAATTTTAACCTACAAAAGAGATAGAAATCATTAGTCAAAATGTACTGAAAATAAACGCAAACACTTACCTTATTTGTTGGCATGATTTAAGTTTGAATGATTCCTATTATCTCTTTGACCGTGATGATAAGCTTTATGGGTCGTGGGCTTTGCTTGAAACTACAAAGAGACTATAGCTGCTTGGTTTAGAGAATAAGGGCCATGCTTCTTGTAACTCTTTAACTCCGAGTGGGCCTTTGCTAGCTTTAAAGTCTTCTTAGGGGTTTTGATCATCATCTTGCTGGGCGGCTAGCATAATGGCTTGGTTGTACTTATGTTGTAACACTCTTGCTCTTTCTCTAGTTATAGCTCCGGTTAGCACTTCAATTACTTGGGGTTCGGTTAAATCCGGTTCTTCTTGTAAGTCTTCATCAATATGTACCATCTGGCTTAGTATGTGTCTTAATAAAAACTTCACCAAGACTCACCAGTCTTCCCAATTCCTCTTCCTGAAATGTTATAAAATAAACAAGGATTATGAAAAACAACGAAAAATATACAACATGTATATATATATATATATATATCTTCTTGGATTTGTTGATACGACTTCGGCCTTGATAAGTGGATGAGAGGACCCAGACCATTACGGTCAGACATACGAGCATTGGAATATACATTACTCCTTTCCTTTGTTTCTTCAGTATCCCAGTAATCAACATCATTTTCCAGAGAGTATCCTTGATCCATCTTGGTCGCTCTCGACTATTCCTGACGTTGCTGATCATGTCTTTCATCCGGCATTTACATATATCCTCGAAATACCCTTGAACTGTCCCTGTTATCAAGGGATCCCATGTGTAGGTTTTCTACAAAACAAAGAGAATAGAATGATGTTAGTGAAAGCAATACTAGTAAACCTATATGTGAAGGCTATAGCACAGAAAACATTACCACGAACTCGTTGAATAATGTCTCTTGTCTCTCCCGAGGCACATATGACCAGCTATAGTAGGCACCAATTAATTTGTTTGTAAAAACTTTAGTAATTTTCTGAACCAGGCTCGCTTTTTTGTCCCGTGTAAACCTGCAACCACATGAAAACATCATGTAAAGAAGTTACAAACGCAAAGCAGGAGCATGTGCATCAAAACTAAACTCAACCTACAACTAAGTACTTAGAGATTTGATAATACCAATAGCATCTAATTTTCTTTGTAACTCGTTGCAGAAAAGTAATTGGAATCAGGCCTAGTCAAAATTGAGAGATGCAGAAGAACGATAAACAAATGAAGTTGATCATGTTTAAAAATGGTATGAAAATCGATGATGAAGCTTTGATGCAGTTGGTTATGACTTCATTCGCTTGTGTTTCTTATAGAATTGAAAAAAGAAGAAGATGAAATCAGAACTCAACCTACAGCTAACCAACAGACAATTTGATAAATCAAAGGCTTAAGAACAAGAGTCATACCGAGTCGAGTTTGGGATCGGTTAGGGAGAGAAGACGGTGGTGAACTTATCACGGCCTGGGACCATAAGCAGAGCATTTAGAGCCCTTAATATGTCCCCCTAGAGTTCCGGCAACACAGGATCACAATCGTTCTGGAAGTTGTTACCTTGAGAAGATCGATAACTATGCGCCTGAGAGTTATGAACTGGAGACAATTGATTCGGTGGATTGTTCTGGACTTCTGGTGATGAAAGCGTCGTACGGTTACCGGAGTTCTGGAAAAGCGACTGTGAGGGTGGAAAATTCCAGAAATATGGTGCTGCAGACATCGATTGTTGGTGTAAAACACTGATTGGCTCTTCCCGCGACTGAGGCACAGGAATTGGAACCGCCGGTGTGAAGTCGTATTGACTCGACCGAGGGGTCGGTCTTCTCGCTGCAGTGGGGGCGGGGGTCGCTCCCTCCGGGTCTCTGAGAAATGTTGCGAACTGTTGTTCGCTTTCATCCTTGTTTAGCGGAAGACATCGTGTGAGATCGGAGAGGATCGAGAGAAGATGAGAGGATTCAAAAAAGATCCGAGATGGAGGAGAGGAATCGAGAGTGAAACAAGAGAGGATTCGAGAGAAGGTGAGAGAAGGAGGAGAGGATTCGAGAGAGAAAAGAGACTCAAAGAGGATTTGAGAGAGGGTTCGAGAGAAGATCAGAGGATTCTAAGAAGATGCGAGATGGAGGAATGAAATTGCGAGTGAAGCAAGAGAGGATTCGAGAGAAGGAGGAGACGAATCGAGAGAGAAAAGAGAAACATAGAGGATTCGGGAGAGGGTTCGAGAGAGAAACGCAAAAGCGAGAGAATTAGGGATTAGGGATTTAGGGTTAGGCCGGGTGACAAGGTTAGGGGTTGGTTTAAGGGTTTAAACTGGTTTTGTAAATTAGGAGTTTAATTTGGTTTTGTAAAGGGTTTAATTTGGTATGATTTTTACAAAATGTGGGTTTTGGAAAACATTAATTTGGTTTTAAAATCTAAAATGGTTCTAAAAAAAAATATTTGGCTTCAATTTTGTAAAATGTTGTTTAAGTTTTAATTTTGTTTAAATATGATTTATGATACAATAAAATGTAAAATTATAATTTATTACAAACTGATTTAGTTAAAAAATTTACAGATCTTCTTCATTATCATCATCATCGGACGATGGTATATTTCATCCAAATTCATCTTCTTGTTCTGCATTTCCAACGTCATAATCAAGATCTATTGGGTGCATTCCGTGTACCAAATTTTTGATCTATTGGGTGCACTCGGCAATTGTAGTTAGAAGTACAACGTCATCATTTTCTTGTTGCAAAAGAGTCGGTTCTTTATCTTCGTAGTGTCCTGCAACATTTCCTCTCAGATTTACCTTTACAGCATTGAGCCATGGCCGCTTTGGTTTCTTTGTATATGGATAAGGAATATAACAAACTTGATCCGCTTGAGAGGCTGTGCAATATAAATATAAAAAATATAAATACATAAATATATGGTATCAACATATATATATATATACCTAGAATAAATTGTTCGTATTTAGTGTATCTTCTCGATGAAAAAACATCAATAATGCCACCATTGCTCCTCCGAGTGCCTCTACTAATAACAGGGTCATACCACTTACACTTAAATAGTGTTATTTTCAAATTGACCATCCCCTCATACTAGAGTTGTATGATGTCAGTTAAAGTTCCATAGAAATCAGCTTCGTCAAATGCATTTGTATAGTTCTCTCCTTTTACACACCCCGTATTACATGCCTTTCGTCCATCGGCGTGATTTTGCGTATCAAACAAATATCCTCATGTGAAATAGATAGGCCATGTTTTGGCTTTATTCACGAGCCCATGCACTATCTCATATCTCATGAACCCAAGTAGGAAAAAGGTTTGTGGCATTCCAGTAAGTAACCTGCATATAGCTATAATATTAATATACAGAAGTATAAATACATACATATATAGTAGATAAGTAGTTATAAATATTATTTAGACATACATAATCTTTCACCCATATAGGATATTCGTCAACACTTTTCGTGGAAAGATTTTTTTCAGAGAGTTCTGGATATTTTGCAGAAATGTAATCTTCGAACATACTATAGAAAACCAACACAAATATGAGAAATCATATGGATTATATTTAAACATAAGTTATAAGACATGCCATATTATACCTCTCAAATGGCTTAATATAATCACAATTTATCAAAACATAGGCAATATTTCATTCATTTTCCCACTTGGACGACCTACGTGAGTAAACATATCAGGTAATCCAAGGACATGATATACATGGACTTCACCTTCAGTAAATCTTGTTAACCTGTAACCAAATGAGTGAAAATTAATTCACATTAGAATAGATACTATGTGTCTACCAATGTGATTAATTTTAGCGTTTACCTTGACTTCGTTTGTATGTGCTCGGCAAAATAGTGTTCTGAGAAATAAGCTACCTCATCATTGAATATGATTCAACAATTGATCCTGCTGCATATCTTTTGTTATTTACTTTTCCTTTCAATTTTTTGAAAAACCTTTCAAAGGATACATCCACCTATATTGCACAGGACCTCTTAGTTCAGCTTTGTAGGGGAGATGTATAGGCAGGTTCTCCATAACGTCAAAATTAAATATCTTTTCCAAATTGCATACGATTAAAACAACGTTTTGTTTTAAAATTTGGAAATAGCTTTTCTGCAAAGTTCTAGAGCATAAGTCACGGAAAAATCCTCCAATCCATACAATATATATTCAAACATAGCATTAATGGTTACTATAAAATACTATAATCATATTTAAGTGTTGCATCTTATCGAAATATAAATAATTAGTAACTGATAACGCAAGATGGACGTTACGGTCTAGGAGTTTTGCAACGATAAATGGGAGTAATCGCTCCATAAAAACATGGCAATCATGACTTTTCATGCCTAAAAACTTTCTGTTAACCATATCAACACAGCTACCCAAGTCTGACGCATAACCATCTGGGAATTTCACTGAATGTTTCACACATTCCAATAAACTTGTTCTGGTTTCTTCTGTCAATGTGAATGCGGGGAAAGGAGCTTTACCATCACTATCAACATGTAAGTGTGGCCGAGAACAGAATCGTTCTTTATCCCTTCGTGAGATGTTGGTGTCTTTCGATTTACCCTTCACACTCAAAAGAGTATTCATGATGTTGTTAAAGAAATTCTTCTCTATATGCATCACATCAAGATTATGTCGGAGATTGAGGTCCTTCCAGTACGGCAGATCCTAGAATATGCTTTCCTTGTGCCAGTTATGCCAATTCCCATAGCCAGCCTTCTTCTTTTCATGACCATTTCCACCGCAATTTTTTGTTTTCAGAGAATTAACACCATGTATCCCCTCGTAGTAAACTTGCTCACCAGTTAAAGACTGGGGTGGATATTTATTTCTTATTGCTCACCAGTTTCAGAGAATTAACACCATGTATCCGCTGATAGCATTGTTTCTTATGATGTGATGATCGTTATGATGCAACAGAGAGGTCATCAGAACTCTAATGCACACAGAGATGTAGTATAGTGAGAAAGAGAGGTATCAATCCACACCTAGGGGTAGCAAGTTCACTAAGAATGCAAAGGACGAGCAAAGCTAAGCTAGAATGATAAATGATTGGTAAAATCCCTAAAAACTAAATGCATGTGTCAAATGCAAAGCAAAACAATTTTAAAATCCCTGGAAGAGGGTTAACTACCACGAGGAACAAGCGGAATATCTAAAATGCAAAGCTACTAATTATTAAAAATCGACTAGTGGATCGACCACTAGATCGAGCAACAACGATCGATCTCGTCTAAACAGCCTAGAACGATGAAATGATGCAATATGCGATTGACAAGAACACAACTTTATGATGATGGAATGATATTAAACGACTTAAGACACTAAGAAAGAGGGTCTAGGGTTTAGGGTCACGTTCGTGGGTCTCAAAGGTTAAAGCTTGGTTTGAAAACATTAGATCTACTCTCTTTGAGAGATTCTCTAGGCCTTGAAAACAAAACAAGATCCATCCATGGCGTGTGGTATGGATCACTCCTTCATTCTCTTCTCCAAACCCATGGTGTTTGGTGGAAAAAGAGATTGAAGAGCATGGAACACAGATTTCAAATATTGACCTAACTAGTCCCCTTTACAATCATGGCGTGTGGGAAAGGTAGACTAGCCTCTAGGATCTGATTTTCCAGGACATCTGAATCCTGTCAAGGTAACACATCCCTTAGATCATAGAGATCTTGGCGTGAGACTCTCTAAGCCTTAAACACTCAAGATCCTAGAAGAGAAGGTAATGAAGAACAAGAAAACACCAAGCTTTAAACTTTTCAACCTTTTCAAATCGCCCCAATCCCAAAACCCAAATCGACTACTCGCTACACATGATTAGAACCGAAGCAAAAGCGATAAACAGAAAGCTAAGCATGATTGAATGCGATTGAAAAGAGAAACTTGATTAAAACTTAAAGATTCAAAACGGTTCAAAATTAAAGAAAAGCTTCAAAGGTCTACAATGGCAAAATCGCCTTCGAACCAGAGAGAAAAACTCCAAAAAAAAAAGATAAAAATGAAAAGTGTCCGAAAAGCAGGATCGCCGCCTTCCCTAAATGGGCAAACAGCTCGATGGTTGATATCCCTTGTATTTACATCATTTATGGCTGCATTTAGTACATATTTTTATCCTCTTTTCCATGTTTTCCCTTAGCTTTTGTCCCATTTTCTTCTCCTTTTAGACTTAGGTTGCATTTAGGTTATATATTGCATTTTCCTTGCATATTGGATGTTTTTAGGTGCTTTTGGAGCTAAAAGGAGCTTGGAGGAGCTTTGGGGATGATCCAGGATGCTAGCTGGGCAAAAGGGAGCAAGAAGGATCAAAGTAGACAATCTCTGCAGAAGTTTTCGATCAGAACACGGTGAATATCGGTCAAGGATGACCGATACAGACCAGTATCGACCACCAGTATCGGTCAAGAATGACCGATACAAAGCAGTATCGATCACCTGCATCGGTCAAGGGTGACCGACACAAACACAACAAGTTGATTTCGGTCACTAGTATCGATCACTCCAGACCGATGGGATCAGTATCGGTCACTGAAGACCGACATAACTGACCGATAAGCTGCCAGACCGAAGACCTTTTATTTACAATTTTGCCATTTTCGCTTAGACTCCTATAAATACAAAAAATCCCTAATTTCTGGGAACAGACTTTTATCCAGCAGTTCTTTCTTTCTTGTTTAGACCCTTGGGTTTTGTAATTTGAATCTTTGCTTCATTTTAATTAAAGTTTGCATCTTTCATCTTGTTTAAGCTTTCTAATCATGATTAGTCATCTTCCTCTCTTTGATTTGGTGCCTTTAATGGTGATTAGTGAGTAGTCCTTTTTAGGGGTTTGAGATGGGTTAGGTTTATGGAATTTGAGGCTCTATCTATGATTGCTTAGTATCAATTCTTCCATTTCCTTTTTTGATTGCTGTGTTTAATGCTTGATTAGCCCTAGCTAAGTTGATTAAGTTCTTAGGCTCATTTTATGCCCACCAAGTGTTTGATGAAATGTCTGAACTGCTTTGCAAGAGAATTGCTTATCCTAGCTCAAGAGATTGACTGTCTAGGGAGTGATTTGGCAATATAGGGTTGATAGATTTGTCTTATTACTTGCTCTTTATCACTTCACTAATGAGAATTAGTTCTTGACTTGGTAATTAGTAAAAAAATTAGTACCAAAAGATTGGATTAGTCATATAAATGAATCATATGCATAAGGAATAGCATTGTGTGAGTTTGTAAGCATCATAGGCTGAGTCAAGAGTACCCTATTACCAATTATCTCATCTCAAGTCCCATCTTTTCTCTGTTTTAAGCTCTGTTCTAAACCTTGCTCTGTTTTCACCTTTGCCTTAGTTATTGCCTTCTCTTCTTCTTTATTTTGTGCTTGTTCAGTTTCTGCTTGATCACTTAGGTTGTTAGATATTCAAAACCATCCCTGCTTGCTTGAATTGAGAGCTCTATTGCATTCTTACTGTTTCATTCTCCCCTTTTGGATTGATAAAACCCTATGCTGTACTACAACTGATTAGTACAGCTTGGGCAATTGTCCACATGAATAAAACACCTATACCAATTTGGCGCCGTTGCCATTAGGGGAATGCTCTGTTCAGTAGGATTTGTAGAGATCTTGAGATCAAGCTTTGTTATTTTCGATTTTGGTTACTGATCTTTCTTCTGGTCTAGAATTTCTTTTGTAGGTACCACAACACTTACACTTAAGTGTCTACAACTACATCTGAGGTTCAAGGTCAGGAATTTGGGGTTTGGTAAGTCAGAATTCAGCTGTTGAAGCATGGATGCACATCAGTATGGTGCTGGTTTTGGTTTGCAAGTTCCACAACCACAAGGTCTTCCAGGAATTCAAGGCTTGCAAGGTGAACAAGGTTAAGCTGGTTTACAAGGAGCTTTGGTTTAGAGACCAAGAAGACCCATTAGTACCGCTGACATACCCTCCAACTATGCTTCAAGGCAAGGAATTCTTCCACCTATGGAAACTGAGCAATATCAGATCAAGAGCAGTCTCATCACAATGATCCAAGAAAGGCAGTTCTTTGGATTGCCCAACCAAGACCCTTTAGAGCACCTGGATCAGTTTGAAAGGATATGCACTTTAACAAAGCTTAGTGTAGTATCAGATGATGGTTTGAAGCTCAAGCTATTTCCATTTTCACTTGGTGATAGAGCTAGATTATGGGAGAAATCTCTAGCACAAGGCAGCATCACCACTTGGGAACAATGTAAATGTGCCTTCTTAACTAAATTCTTTTCTCCATCCAGACCGCACACTTCAGAAATGAGATCACAAACTTTAAGCAGTGCACCAATGAAAGCTTTGGAGACACATGGGAAAGGTTTAGAGGTTTCACCCATCAAAGCTCTCATCATGGCTTCACTAAAGAAATGCTTCTATCCACACTCTATAGAGGTGTTCTCCCCAAGATCAGAATTCTCCTGGATACAGCTAGTAATGGCTACTTCCTTGGAAAAGATGTAGATGAAGGCTGGGTACTAGTGGAGAACATGGCACTCAGCAATTGGGACTATGTGGATGACAAAGAGCAACATTCCAAGGAACTAGCAACAGCATTGTCTGAGATAAAAGCCCTGCAAGAGAAAGTTGATCTACTACTCAATGCAACCACTAAACTCCTACCCAATGATCTCTCACCAAACCTTTACAAGGAGCACCATGTCAAAGTTATCCAACAACAAGAGGCGCCACTGATGTTTCATGACCATGACGCCTATATCCACCAGTCCATTGAAGACATTCACTCTCCACAACATCAAGCTTCCTCTTCTCAAACAGTTGGTATCAATTCTTCTTCACCTTCACATAATCTGGATTATAAAGAGATGTTCCTCCAACTCCAACAACTTCACAATGGAGAACTGCAAAAGATGATGGCTGTTGAGATTCAAAAGAGCTTCACGGATATTCAGAGAAGTATGACTGATGAAATACACAAGGACATTGACTCAAAACTTCAGTCACACATAGCTCCTATCAACATCAAGATCAACAAACTAGAAACCATGTCTCCCCCTTCTACCTCTTCACTCACAAAGGCACATGTCAAAGCTGTTACTCTCAGAAGTGGGAAGCAGCTTCCCCCAAGAGTAGCTCTTTCTACACCCAATGAGGATATTGAGAAACAAGAAGAGGGGGTGGAGGTCAAAGAAAATGAGGACACTCCAGAAGATGAAATGATTGAAGCTGAAAAGATTTCAGAAAAAGCCAAGGACAAGGAGGTTACTAAAGGCAAGGCAAAGGAGGCTTCTAAGGAGTTAGCCAAAGAATCAAGATACATACCTCCTCCTTATCAACCCAAAATACCTTTTCTTGGAAGGTTTAAGAAGCAGCTGGTTGCTAAATACAAAGGACTCTTTGATGAACATATGAAGAAGATCCAGCTCACAATGCCACTGTTAGATGCCTTTGTTTTAGTCCCTCCTTATCAGAAATTCTTGAAGGATCCTGTTGCTGAAAGAACCAAGGATCTGCAAGGAATGGTAGTCCTCACACATGAATGTAGCGCCATTATTCAACAGAAGAGAGTGACTCCCAATAAGCTAGGAGATCCAGGGAGCTTCACCTTACCCTGCTCTATAGATCCACTCATGTATGACAAATGTTTGTGTGATCTTGGAGCTAGTGTCAGCTTGATGCCCTACTCTGTAGCACAGCGCCTAGGCTTCACCAAGTTCAAGGACTGCAGAATCTCCTTGGTATTAGCTGATAGGTCAGTAAGACTTCCCAAGGGTTTGCTTGAAGATGTACCATTCAGGATTGAGAGTGTAGAAATACCTATTGATTTTGTAGTTTTGGATATGGATGAGGAGCCTAGAGATCCTCTTATTCTTGGGACACCATTCCTAGCCATAACAGGAGTGATCATTGATGTTAAGAAGGGAAAAATTGAGCTAAAGTTGGGCAAGGATATGTCTTTGAAGTTTGACATCAAGAAGATTATGCAGCAGCCCACTATTGAAGATCAAATATTCCAGATTGATATTCTAGAGAAGCTGAATTATGAACTTCAAGAGGATCTGTGTTGTGAAGACAGGCTCCAAGTGGCTTTGACAAGTGAGCATGTAGATGATGGGTACTTGGATAAGGAAAGCTTGAGATATCAGCTGAGGTTGGACTCTCACAGGTTCTTTAAAGAGGAAGAGCCGTTTGAAAGGTTGGAATACACAAGAAAGGAGGCCTTCTCAACCCAAGCAGTTGCATCTCCAAGCAAGGAAGCTGGAGCAAAAGAGCAGAGGAGTCCAGAAGAAGACTGGAGTGAGCTCAAGGCACCAAAGGTGGAACTCAAACCTCTACCCACAGGACTAAGGTACGTTTTCCTAGGTCCTAACTCCACTTACCCTGTAATAGTCAATGACAACCTCAATGATGATGAGATCCTGGCCCTTGTCAAGGTGTTAAAGAGGTTTAGGAAAGCTATTGGATATTCACTAGATGATATCCAATGTATATCTCCTAACCTCTGCACTCACAGGATCCATCTAGAGGATGAGACAAGAACTTTTATTGAACCTCAGAGAAGGCTAAATCCTAATTTAAAATAGTGAAAAAGGAAATCTTGAAGTTGCTTGAAGCAGGAGTGATCTATCCCATCTCAGATAGCACATAGGTTTCACCAGTCCATGTGGTACCTAAAAAGGGAGGGATCACTGTTGTTAAAAATGAAAATGATGAGCTAATACCAACTAGGACAATCACTGGTCATAGAATGTGCATAGATTACAGAAAACTTAATTCTGCTTCTAGAAAAGATCACTTCCCTTTGCCATTTATAGACCAAATGCTAGAAAGGTTAGCAAATCATAAGTATTACTATTTTTTAGATGGCTATAGTGGATTCTTTCAGATCCCTATCCATCCAAATGATCAGTAGAAAACTACTTTTACTTGTCCCTATGGAACTTTCGCCTATAGAAGAATGCATTTTGGTTTGTGCAATGCTCCTGCTACTTTTCAAAGATGTATGACTTCTATCTTTTCTGACCTGCTTGAAGAAATGGTGGAGGTATTCATGGACGACTTTAGCGTCTATGGATCCTCCTTTGGTGTCTGCTTGTCTAACCTTTCTCAGGTCCTCCAAAGGTGTGAAGACACAAAGCTGGTCCTGAATTGGGAGAAGTGTCACTTCATGGTGCAAGAAGGAATTGTTTTGGGTCATAAGATCTCAAAGAAAGGGATAGAAGTGGACAAGGCTAAGATTGATGTAATGGTGCATCTAGAACCTCCCACCACGGTCAAGGGGATCAGAAGCTTTCTGGGGCATTCTGGCTTCTACAGAAGATTCATCAAGGACTTCTCAAGGATTGCAAGACCCTTGACAAGATTGTTGTGTAAGAAGACGGAGTTTGTGTTTGATGAAGATTGTCTGCAAGCCTTCCTTACTCTCAAACAAGCTCTGGTATCAGCACCAATAGTCCAAGCCCCAAACTGGGATCTGCTATTTGAAATAATGTGTGATGCTAGTGACTATGCAGTTGGAGCAGTTTTGGGGGAGAGAGTTGACAAGAAACTTCATGTTATCTACTATGCCAGCAGAACTATGGATGAGGCTCAGTCAAGGTACGCTACAACTGAGAAAGAACTCTTGGCAGTTGTCTTTGCATTTGAGAAGTTTAGAAGCTACCTAGTAGGCTCCAAGGTGATTGTTTATACTGACCATGCTGCGCTGAGACACATCTATGCTAAGAAGGACACCAAACCAAGGCTTCTTAGATGGTTTCTTCTCTTACAAGAGTTTGACATGGAGATTGTGGATAAGAGAGGCATTGAGAATGGAGTTTCTGATCACCTCTCAAGACTAAGGATAGATGACTTTGTCCCAATTAATGATACTCTACCAGAAGAACAGTTGCATGCCTTAGGAGTCAAGAAAGCAGAAGTGGAAGGCCTGGAAGAGGATAAACTACCTTGGTATGCTGACTTTGTGAACTACTTGGTGATTGGACCGATACCACAGACCCTCAACTCACATCAGAAGAAGAAGTTCTTAAGAGATGTCTCCCATTACTTTTGGGATGAGCCCTATTTGTACAAAAGAGGGAGTGATGGGTTGTTCAGAAGGTGTGTAGCTGAGGAAGAGATTCCAAGAATCCTGCACCATTGCCATGGCTCAGCCTATGGAGGAAATTTTGCAACATTCAAGACAGCCTCCAAGGTCCTACAGGCTGGTTTTTGGTGGCATAGTCTGTTCAAGGACACCCAAGCCCACATCTCCTCATGTGATGCTTGCCAAAGGAAGGGAAACATCTCCAAGAGAGATGAGATGCCTCTGAATTCTATCCTTGAAGTGGATCTGTTTGATGTGTGGGGGATTGACTTTATGGGATCCTTCCCTTCCTCTTATGGGAACACGTACATTCTTGTAGCTATTGATTATGTGTCAAAATGGGTTGAAGCCATTGCTAGTCCAACATATGATGCTAAAGTTGTACTGAAGCTCTTCAAGACAATTATCTTCCCAAGGTTTGGTACTCCAAGGTGTGTGATCAGTGATGGTGGAAGTCATTTCATCAACAAGGTTTTTGAGAGCTTGCTCAAGAAGAATGGTGTCAAGCACAAGGTTGCTACTCCTTACCATCTTCAAACAAGTGGCCAAGTGGAGGTGTCCAACAGAGAGATCAAGGCCATCTTAGAGAAAACAGTTGGTGTCACAAGAAAGGACTGGTCTAATAAGCTTGATGATGCTTTGTGGGCTTATAGAACAGCCTTCAAAACATCCATTGGTAGAACGCCTTTCTCACTCCTTTTTGGGAAGTCTTGTCATCTACCTGTTGAGCTGGAATACAAAGCTTTGTGGGCAACAAAGTTGCTGAATTTTGACATCAAGACAGCTCAAGAGAAGAAGCTCATCAACTTGCATGAATTATAGGAAAACCGCCTTGAAGCTTTTGAGAGTTCTAGGATCTACAAAGAGAGGACAAAAGCCTTCCATGAAAAAAGGATCAAACACAAGGACTTCAAGGCAGGGGATCAGGTGCTGCTATTCAACACAAGGTTGAAGCTATTTCCTGGAAAGCTGAAGTCAAGATGGTCAGGACCATTCAAGATCAAGGAAGTGTTGCCATATGGAACTGTTACTTTGTTCAGCAAGAATGGAGAAGACTTCACAGTGAATGGGCACAGGCTGAAGCCATACATGGCAAGTGAGTCTCTTGCAGATGAAGTGGACATCAGCCTTGATGAACCTCCAAGTAAAGAGTGATCAACCAAGGAAAGTCAAGCTAGGGACTTTAAACAAGCACACTTGGGAGGTAGTCCCATGGTATCCTTTTGTATATATTATGCTTTCTAATCTATCTTTTATGCTTTGCTATATTGTTTAGAATAAGGAGTTCGATTTTGGGTTTGAGAAAGTCTGAAGGGGACAAAGAACAGCTGTATTCTGGCTGATATCGGTCATCTGTATTGGTCATGACAGACCGATACACAGATTTTCGGTCATCAATATCGATCATGATTGATCAATATCAGTTGAGCCAGTCTACACCAGTCAACATATCGGTCACTTGTGACCGATTTGGAAAGAAGTGTGAAAGCAGGACAAATTTCGGTCATTCATATCGACCAGACTTGATCAACATAAACACACTGTTTGATTTTCGGCCCATTGTGTCGATCATTGGTGATCAATGAGATTCTTGGAATCATATCGGTCACTAGTATCGATCACTCATGACCGACATAATCACATCGGATGTATTTCGGTCAAGTGTGTCGATAAGTGATGGCCGATACAAATCCCAGAAAGCACCAGTCTCTAATATCGATCACTAATGACCGATACTGCCATTTCGGTCAGTTATATCGGTCATATGTGACCGATATTCCATCCGAGGTAAGTCTCTAAATTTTTCAAAATTTTTCCCTCCTTTGGTTTGGAGCCAAGGAAGTTTAAATTTGAATTTTGGGTCCCCTCCTGCAGTCTGAAAAGCTCCTGAACACTTCTGCCCTTGTCCCCCACTCATTTGATTCCCTTGACTCCCTACCCACCTCTTTATAAATCAATAAACTCTTCCTACTCTCCCCAACTTCATATCTCATTACTTGACCTCAAAGATTTTCAGCTCTCTTCCCCCTCATTATAAGTACTCAGAATTTCTTTGAGCTTTACACTTTCAGGTACAATGAGAAGGGGGAACAGCTCAACAGCAAGCAACAGGAGGTCACAAAGAGAGGAAGCATCCCCTTCCCCAAGTGGAGGTCGATCCTCAAGAGATGCTTCAACAAGACCAGTTGCAGGAGAGTTTGCCTCATCAAAAGGAAAAGGGGCTATGGTGGTGGAAACCTCTCATGATACGTCAAGTGCTGCGATCCTCATGGAAAAACTCAACCAATGTAGTTTCCAGCCCACAAGATATCCTTGCGCCTTCACTATGCAAGCACTTGGGATCAACTTGGACTGCAAAACAATCATTGAAAGCATGGGGCTCACTGACTCTATGGCAAGAGCACTTCCATCCTACAAGAACCTCACCTACCAATTCCTCTCTACTCTGAAGGTGGTGCACTATGATGACAGCCAGCTAGTGAATGGGGACGGCTGGATATCATTTCAAATTGGAGGTCAAACTTTCACAACAACCTTCTTCAAGCTTGCACTGGCCCTAGATACATACAGATATACTGCATGGAGGAGCCATTTCCAGATCATCTAAAGGCAACACAAGATGCTATGGGAGGTATTAGGGGCTAGCAAATCCACTGCAGAAACCTTGAGGAACAAACATTTGAAGCATCCAGCAGTGAGGTATACCCACATGGCTCTAGCAAATACATTCCTTGCAAGGGACGATGCAGATATACTCACAGCAAAGGAGAAAGACTTCATGTACAATGACATGCAACCGCTGGTGATCTACAGCACCAATGGAACACCTCTCAGGCCGCCCATCAAGTACCCCTGCTACACAGCTATGTTGATGGAGCACCTCTTATCCTACAAACACTGGGTTTTGACTGAGAGTAACCAACAAATCTGCATTGGGGGCGTTGTGATGGCCATTCTAATAGCATGTGGAGTGAACCTGGAGGAGCATACTAACAGTGCCTTACAACCACTATGGATGGATTTGGACTACCTAAGAAGAAGGCATTTCCTTGAAAGAAGCATCAGCAGCCAGCACATCTACACCTTCTTCAAGGATACCCAGACACCAGCCCGGTTTCTCCTTCCAAACCCACAGAAAACAAGAATCAACATCAGGAGTAACTTGAGCTTTTTCCGTGATGAGAGCCAACTCTACCAAGAGGGATCAGTAGTTGAAGAGCGAAATGACAGTCATAGAGACACGGCAAAGGGATCATCCCACCACTCCTACCATTAAACCAAGTACCACATCCTTTCCATTGTTTTATACCATTGCATCTTTTTATTTCTGTAATATATTTTGTTGCTTCTCTCTTCCATTGCTTTCATTACACAAGGGACTGTGTAATTTAAGTGTGGGGGAGAGATTTGGGGTTTGACTTTGTGTTCTGTTTTCTTAGTATTTCTTTTTCTTTTCACTTTGAGTCTCATGCATATCATGCATACATGTAAGGCATAGAAAAACACAAAAAATCGAAAAATTTGAAATTTTTTGCATTTTTGCAAACTAAAAAGAAAGCATGTAGTTGCACTTCATTCTTCTAAGATTGAGTCTAGTGTTGACATATAGGTTGCATTGCATTTGCATAGGGCATTATGATGAATTTTCCTTGTAAAGTGCTTAGTGTTTAGAGATGATTTCAGTCTTTAAGTGCTTAGTTGTTTGATGCATCATATGATTGCTAGAAGTTAAGGCTGAACCATGCTTAGATTGCTAGATTTGGTCTTCTCATCTCATTCTGAAAGCATTTGTTCTCTGAAAATCAACTCTATCAACTTGAACTTTAATATGGACTTTTAATTATCATGTCTTATGCATTGGAAAGTGAATTCATGGCTACCATATACATATTTGGATCATTTTTCTCCTTTCTACCACTCTTGTTGATCCAAATAGCTGATCCTCATAATTATGGGACAGTTACATCCTCACCCTTAACCAAAACCTCCTTTTGAGCCTAAACACTATTATGAGAGCTGTGAGGCCTTTGCATTGCATTTTTAATTTTGTCTTTGCAAAAATTGTTAGGAATAAGGATGGCAATGATTAGCTCTCTTGTAGATATCAGCTTGCATCTTGAGCTTGATTCTAGGATAGGAGTTTTGGGGTATAAAAGGGTAGAGTTAGGTGGATTGAGCTTAATGTTCATATGTTTTGAAAAGAAAAGGAAAAGATTTAAAATTGTAGAAAAGGGGAAGCATTTTAGTATTGTGGTTAAGCAAAGGGAGAATAAAAGCTCTAAGTTCAAAAAGAAGAATTGGCACCAACAACAGAGCTCAGAAAAGGTCCAAAGAAGAAAAATCAGACCAGGAGCAATCCACCAAAGGTGATGAAGGTGCCATTACAACAAAGAAGAGCAAGTCCCAACCAAGAAGAAGCAACCACACAAGCAAAAAGAAGAAGTTTCCCCAGCCATGAAGAAGAAGAAAGAAAAGGGTAGAGTTTAGGGAAGGGTAGACTTAGAGGGTTCACTCCTGGGTTTAGGCAAAATGCTAAAGGTAAAAGCACACTTATGCATGCAATTCAAAGCCCTCTTCTATCCTTATTTCCCAAAGATGAGTCCTAAGCAAGATGAAGTCATTTCATTGAGTGATCCTTTATGTTTTTAAAAACCCTATGCTTAAATGAGATCATTCTTATCTCATAACCTTACCCCTTTTCAACCAAATGTCTTCACTTGATTTGCATAAGCATGATTCATGTTCTAAACTTAATTGAATGTTAAAGAGTTGGTTGATTTGAGCATTTGCCTAAGTTGAGATTTGAGATCATTTTGGAACATGATGAGCATGGCTAGGTTCTTTAAAGTATAGCTGATTATGTTTGCATCCTAAAACTAGGCACTTAAGCATTGAAACCATCTCTTTACCTTTGCACTTTTGGAATCTGAATGCCCACTTTCAAACCTCACTCTCCCATTTGTTCTTATTTGCTTGAGGACAAGCAAAAGACAAATGTGGGCGTGATGATATCCCTTGTATTTACATCATTTATGGCTGCATTTAGTACATATTTTGGTCCTCTTTTGCATGTTTTCCCTTAGTTTTTTTCCCATTTTCTTCTCCTTTTAGACTTAGGGTGCATTTAGGGTATAGATTGCATTTTCCTTGCATATTGGATGTTTTTAGGTGCTTTTGGAGCTAAAAGGAGCTTGGAGGAGCTTTGGGGATGATCCAGGATGCTAGCTGGGCAAAAGGGAGCAAGAAGGATCAAAGCAGACAATCTCTGTAGAAGTTTTCGGTCAGAACATGGTGAATATCAGTCAAGGATAAAAGCCTGTTCCCAGAAATTAGGGATTTTTTGTATGTTTAAGAAAGAAAGATGCAAACTTATATCCAGCAGTTCTTTCTTTCTTGTTTAGACCCTTGGGTTTTGTAATTTGAATCTTTGCTTCATTTTAATTAAAGTTTGCATCTTTCATCTTGTTTAAGCTTTCTAATCATGATTAGTCATGTTCCTCTCTTTGATTTGGTGGCTTTAATGGTGATTAGTGAGTAGTCCTTTTTAGGGGATTGAGATGGGTTAGGTTTAGGGAATTTGAGGCTCTATTTATGATTGCTTAGTATCAATTCTTCCATTTCCTTTCTTGATTGCTGTGTTTAATGCTTGATTAGCCCTAGCTAAGTTGATTAAGATCTTAGGCTCATTTTATGCCCACCAAGTGTTTGATGAAATGCATGAACTGCTTTGCAAGAGAATTGCTTATCCTAGCTCAAGAGATTGACTGTCTAGGGAGTGATTTGGCAATATAGGGTTGATAGATTTGTCTTATTGCTTGCTCTTTATCACTTCACTAATGAGAATTAGTTCTTGACTTGGTAATTAACAAAGAGATTAGTACCAAGAGATTGGATTAGTCATATAAATGAATCATATGCATAAGGAATAGCATTGTGTGAGTTTGTAAGCATCATACGCTGAGTCAAGAGTTCCCTATTACCAATTATCTCATCTCAAGTCCCATCTTTTCTCTGTTTTAAGCTATGTTCTAAACCTTGCTCTATTTTCACCTCTGCCTTAGTTATTGCCTTCTCTTCTTCTTTATTTTGTGCTTGTTCAGTTTCTGCTTGATCACTTAAGTTGTTAGATATTCAAAACCATCCCTGCTTGCTTGAATTGTGAGCTCTATTGCATTCTTACTGTTTCATTCTCCCCTTTTGGATTGATAAAACCCTATGCTATACTACAACTGATTAGTACAGCTTGGGCAATTGTCCACAGGAATAAAACACATGTACCAATGGTCCCCCCCTCGCTAGAAGCCAAAAATGGTTAAAGTAGTCTGGGATCCAGCAGGAGACTCGATCTGGCTCTCGATCTTCGTCTTGGATCGGATGGCCTTGGTCAAACTCTGAGTCGATCTTGTGCTGATCGGGTTGGAAGCTCGATCTGATACTCGATCTGCATGGTGTTATTTACGTCCGTACTTCAGATTGATCTCCTCACTCGATCTCGGTCTCGATCCGTCCCCTCGCATCGACTTGGTCACTCGATCTTCTGGTCGATCTCATCTAGATCGACCAGCCTTGCTCGATCTGCTACTCGATCTCGGGTCCTTAGCATGCATTCCTGAGTTCTCCAAGTGTCCACGTCCACGAATCCTCCAAAGCTCCAAAGTAGCCGAAAACAACCTGAATGTGATGCATAATGCAAGAAACATGCAAATGCTGGTGCAAAAGTGCTCTAGGACCTAAAATGATGCAAACTAGCCTAATGTGCAAGGTAAATGCATGAGAAACTATCTTATATGTATGCAAAACACACGAAATATGCAGCAATATCAACTCCCCCAAACTTGCCTTTTGCTTGCCCTCAAGCAAACAAAATTCAAGAAGGGAGAGAGGTTTTAAAAACGGGGGTTTTAAGCTTCTTGCAAAGGTGTCTTTCAAATGAATCAATCTCAACATCCTAGTTCTTAATTCTAAGATGCAATGAACATACTCATACTCCAAAGAACTTAGCCATACTCATCACACAATGAATTTCAAATCATGACTCTCCTATTCCAAACAATCAAAGAATCTCATCCTTTAACATTCATTAATGATCAAACCGCGAATCAAACTTATGCACTTTAAAGCAAAACACATTTGGTTAAGGGCAAAGGCTATGAGCATAGAATGATCTCATTTAAAAGGGTTTTATAATGCAAAGTGTTTCTCTTAAGAATGGTATGAACTTTATGCATAATGCTAAAGTTAAAGGCAATTGATGCAAACATGATCAGATTCTCATCAACTCATACACGCTAATCAATCATCCTAAAACCCCTCTCATTTCTTTTCTTTTTAGCTCACTCACCCTCCTAGAGACTACCCTTATCAACAAAGCATTAGCTTAGCAAACCCCAAATCAAAACAGAAAACATCTTTACTCTTTAGGCTAGTGAAAAAGGCTGAAAACATTTTAGCTCTTTATTTTTTTCTTATTGATAGCTCTCTACTCTTTTCTTTTTTTTTCATTTCTTTTTTTTGGCACTTAGGCTCTTTTCTTTTCTTTTTCTTATTCTTTTACTTGAGAGCTATCTTCTGAAATACTTAGAGCTTTTTATTTCTGCAAACAAAGCCTTTCACTTAAAACTTTTTATTCACTTCAATCACCAAAACCTTTTGAAACCGAAAGCATATAAACACCCCTTATGAACCCCAAACCTATCCTAAGCCTAAAACTAGCTTCAAAATGCAAAGCTAGCAATCAAATGAGAACCTAATCATGTCGCCTAAACGTAACACGTTATGCTAAGTTCAAACCGAAAAGAGGCCTCACAATGATGTCACACAAGAATACTTGGCTTGAAAGAAAGGTAAGGGTTATGGTGGGAGTTCTACTTAGGCTCACAAAGAGTGGTAAAAAGAGGAAGAGAGCCTAAATATGTATAAGATCCATGTGTTCATTTTCAAATGCATAAGAATGATATTTAAAAATCAGATTAGGGTTCTCACTTATTAGGACAGGATTCAGTTCATGAATGTTCAAGTCAAGCCAGGAAAATCAAATCAGATGATCCAAGGATGGTAAGAACTTAATTTCAGAGAGTGAACGATGCTTCAAAGAACTACTAACTAGGATATTGAAACAATTCATGAGCTTAAAACACCTTTTTAAGAAAACTTCAACCCCTTATGCAAATGTAAACAACCTAGATGCTTAAAAATTCTAGACTCAATCCTAAATGTTCAACAAAGTGAATGCAACTACATAAATTGTTTTTTTGAAAATTTTTAAAAATTTTACCAATTTTTTTGTTCTTTTCTATGCTTTAGGATGTACACAAGACTCAAAGGATGCAAATAGAAAATAAAAGCAAAATAAACATGTCAAATAACACACACACTCCCCCAAACTTGAATGACACCGTCCCGGTGGCAAACAAATTCGAGAGAGTTCAAAAATACTTAAGCAAAAACAAAGAAAATATGAGCGGTATATACAAGGGAAGGTTGTTGTTACCTCGGATCTAGTCTCAGCTGGAACTCGAGGATGTTCCAGACGAGCTAGAGGCTATGGCTTTGCCTTTGGATGTTGGCTCTTGGAGGGAAAGACGCGCCGGCTGGATGTTGCTTCCTTGAGTTTCACGGATGACAACTCCACCGGTTGAAAGCCTCATCTTCTCGGGCTGTTGAACCTCCTCGCTTGCAGCCTGCTTTGGCGTACCTCCTTGAAGCGCCTTGACTTTATTGGAAAGCTTCTTGATGACCCTACTTTGCCATTTGTTGATATTCCTTTGCATCTCCACAACAGAAGCAAAGAACTTTTCTGTCTTAGTCCGCGGCTCAAAGTTGATCTTGGGGAGTACAAAGGCTTCTGGCATCTCATCATCCGTGGCTGGAGATTCTGAACGTGGGCGAGCAACTAGTGCTGGAGCAGGTGTTCCTCCTAAAGGCGCAAAAACACTCCTCTACGCTTGGGAGAAACTCAATGTTCCCAACTCCCAAGAGCTCGGTTTCGTCCTTGTTTGGCAGGATACACACCCTTTTCTCATTCTCCTCATCAATGAACAGATATGCATAAAAGCCCTCAGCTGGCGTGCGTCCCAAGCTATCAATGTTCCTTAGATATATCTCATCCATGAAAGCTCTCTCCGGAACAGGTGTGAAGTCTTGAAGTGGTACACCAGCTTGCACGAACAAGGGAGTGAGGAAACCTCCAATAAGCGACGAGCTTGCCTTGCATCTCAAGGCGTACGCCTTGTATTTCACCAATGAAGCAGCCAGGATGCATCCGTAGTTCACGTCGTCTCCTAGTTAGTCTTCCAACGGCTCATCATTCTCATCGGGGTCACACACGAGATGCTTAACGCCTTGGAACAAGAAGCAAAGCTCTGTCCTTGTGACTGTAGGGGCTACTGACCGTCCACTAAAGGTGTTGGCAAGCAGCTTCAGCGTGTGACGCAGCACCGGACTCCTCACTCTCTTGATCTTCGCAGTATTCACCTTGTAGTCATCGTTGCTGATGAGGTCCCACAGATCGTTTGCTTGAGTGAAAGAGGGGAACTCAACTTTCGTGGCAGCAGCATCGAGGCCATAGGCTTGACAAAGCTCGGGGATTGAGAGACGAAAGGCTTGACGCTTGATCTTGAAGGAGAGGTGTCCTTGAGAGGGAGTGGGGACGCTCGGGTTCTCGTATGCAAACTCCAAAGTGGCAAGGAAGTCGATTGTCACGTCGGGAAAGGTTGGGCAATCCATCTTAGACAAACATCTGAGCCCCATGTTCTTGAGGAGTTGATCAAAATCTCCCAAAATCCCCATCTTAGACAGCAAACTCCTATTCGTGAACTTTGTTGCTTCGAAACGAAGCCTCTCTAGCCTCTTCTTGGCTTGCTTCTCCTCTTTAGATCATCTGACCCTCTCTTGAACAGCCACTTCTTGACCTTCTCCCTCTTGTGCTATCTACTCTCGTGTTCTTTTGGGGGCCATTGAACCTGAAACACAATTCTCAAACAAGAGAATGAGCAAGGGCGGCGAATATTGAGAGATGGAGTAAGCAAGAAAGAAAAAGTTTCAACTAATGCCCTAGATTTTTAGGGAATTTATAAAAATTATAGCAAGAAAATAGAGGAGAAAATCTAGAGATAAGAGCAAATCCAAAATTTTTCCTAATATCTACCTAGTTTTAAAAATTCGCTAAACCCCTAACATCTATTATTCAACCAATGCAAGGAAAAGGAAATTTTCCAAAAGATTTAAAACTCAAAACCCGAAAATACCTTTGCAAAGTTGAAAGAGGATGTTGTTGGTCTTTAGAAAGAATAGAAAATCACACTCTCTCTGGTTTAGAAATCTCGTAACACTGATAATAAGAGAGTGTGTATTCGAAAATATAAAGACCAACAAGAAAAATCTAAAACCATGGGCAAGAAAGCGGTTTTCTGTCAAAAGGTGTGGTCAAGGCACATCTTTCATGGTCAAAGATGCTTGCCTTAACCACTTTTTAAATTTAAAAACCGGAGGGAAAAAGAAAATGAGGGAAAAGAAAATGTTACCTCGGCACGAGATCGAGTCCGTTCGGTCGATCTGGGACTCGATCTCATGCCCATAATGCCTAGGATCGAGAGGTTTGGTCGATCAGGGACTCGATTCAAATTGCGTCGAGTCTTAGATCGACTGTTCCTTTCGTTCCTTGACTTTTGTTCAACCAGGCATTGGTCCTTGGATCGAGCAGTATGATCGATCTGAGGGTCGATTGGGCTTAAATCGAGTGGCAGATCGAGTAGACTTATCGATCTATCCTTGAGAATCGAGTGACTCGGTCGATCTACACCTTGTTTGACTTTCAGGCTAAACACATGGGTGGTTTGTCCTCTCGTGATCGACCGTTCACTCGATTCGTTTACTCGATCTCGTCTAGATCGATTGGCTCCTCTCGATTCGCTAGCTCGATCTAGTAAAGATCGAGCTATGATGAGTCGATCTAGCACTCGATCTCTAGCCTATACTTAACCCTTCTCGCCTCTTTTGGACTCCAAGATCGCACCTAATAATCCCTTATCCATTCACCTACACACTTAAACATTAAAAGCATAAAACTGAAGTAGAAATAAAGTAAAAATATGTACAGGATAAACATGGGAATGCCTCCCAAGTGCGCTTTCTTTAACGTCTTTAGCTAGACTTTACTTGGTTTAGGCCTGCGGGGGATCCTGGAGAAGCACGGAGGTGCTCTCCTTGCTGTAACCATCCGCCAAGTAAGGCTTAACCCTGTGTCCATTGACCGTGAAGGCATTGCCACTCTTACCAACCAGTGGAACTGCTCCGTAGGGTAGAACCTCTTTGATCTCAAACGGTCCGCACCACCTTGATTTGAGCTTGCCCGGGAACAGCTCCAGCCTCGAGTTGTAGAGTAGCACTAGACTGCCTTCTCTTAACTCCTTGTGGACCAACTTCTTATCGTGAACAGCCTTAGTCCGCTCCTTGTAGATCTTAGCACTGTCGTATGCATCCAGCCGTAGCTCATCAAGTTCATGTAGCTGAATCAAACCCTTCTCCTGAGCTGACTTAAGGTTGTAGTTGAGCTGCTTCACTGCTCATAGTGCTCTATGCTCCAACTCAACAGGAAGATGACAAGCCTTGCCGTATAGAAGAGTGAAAGGAGTAGTACCAATGGGCATTTTGAAAGCGGTCCGGTAAGCCCATAAAGCATCGTCTAGCTTAGCTGCCCAATCCTTCCGAGTAGTACCAACTGTCCGCTCGAGTATAGCCTTGATCTGCCGGTTAGAGACCTCTACTTGCCCACTCGTTTGAGGATGATACGGTGTAGCCACCTTGTGCTTCACACCATACTTCCTTAGAAGGCTTTCAAACACTTTGTTTATGAAATGGCTTCCACCATCACTGATTACAACCTTGGGGACTCCAAACCGTGGGAATATGATGGTCTTGAAAAGCTTTATCACCACCTTTGCATCGTTTGTTGGGGAATCTATAGCCTCAACCCACTTAGACACATAGTCTACGGCCACCAAAATGAACTTGTTGTCGTAAGAAGAAGGAAACGGCCCCATGAAGTCTATTCCCCATGCGTCAAAAACGTCAACCTCGAAGATGGGAACCTGAGGCATCTCGTTTCGCTTGGTGATGTTCCCTGCCCGTTGACAAGCTTCACAACTCTTAACAAACTCGTGAGCGTCCTTGAAGATAGATGGCCACCAGAAACCCCCTTGCAGCACCTTTGTAGCCGTCTTGAATGAGGCAAAGTGACCGCCGTATGAAGAGCCATGGCAGTGAAGGAGAATGTCTTTAGCTTCTTCCTTTGTCACACACCTCCTATACAAGCTGTCCACGCCTCTCTTGTACAAATAGGGCTCGTCCAAAAAGTAGTGGGCAACATCTCTCATAAACTTCTTCTTGTGGTAATGATCAAGGTGAGTTGGCTCCTCTCCACACGCCAAGAAGTTTACAATGTCAGCATACCAAGGAAGATCCTCCTCCTTGAAACTCAGAACCTCTTCAACCTGCCCTCCTAGCCTTCCACAAACAGTCGTAGTGATCATCATGAGTTGTTCTTCTGGAAGCGAATCATCTAAGGGCTGAGATTAATTGATTCTCATCCTAGAGAGGTGATCTGCAACACCGTTCTCTATCCTTTTCTTGTCCTTGATTTCCATGTCGAATTCTTGGAGCAAAAGGATCCATCTCAAGAGCCTCGACTTAGTGTCCTTCTTGGAGTATATATACCTCAGAACCGCGTGATCTGTGTAGACGATGGCCTTGGAGCCTACGAGGTATGACCTGAACTTCTCAAAGGCGAATACAACTGCCAGCAACTCCTTCTCAGTTGTAGTGTATCGGGCTTGCGTGTCATCCAAGGTTCGCGAAGCATAGTAAATCACGTGCAGCCGCTTGTCTTTCCTTTGACCAAGAACCGCTCCCACGGCGTAGTCGCTCGCGTCACACATTATCTCGAACGGAAGGGTCCAGTCCGGTGCTTGCACTATAGGCGCGGATACTAGAGCTTCCTTGATGGTCACGAAAGCACAAAGGCAATCCTCATCAAACACAAAGTCAGCTTCCTTACACAACAGCCTTGTGAGAGGGCGTGCAATCTTGGAAAAATCTTTGATGAAGCGCCTGTAGAAGCCAGCATGGCCTAGGAAACTCCTCACTCCTTTGACATTAACCGGCGGCTCAAGACTCATCATGACCTCAACCTTGGCTTTATCAACCTCTATGCCTTTCTCTGATATCTTGTGGCCAAGCACGATCCCTTCCTTCACCATGAAGTGACACTTCTCCTAGTTAAGCACAAGATTCGTCTCCTCACAACGCTTTAGTACCTTGCAAAGATTCAACAAACACGCTGAAAAAGACGCACCATATACAGAGAAGTCATCCATAAACACTTCTACCATCTCTTCTATCAGATCAGAGAAGATCGACATCATACACCGCTGAAACGTAGTCGGTGCGTTACACAACCCGAATGGCATCCTTCAATACGCGAAGGTGCCATAAAGGCATGTAAAGGTCGTCTTCTCTTGATCGTTTGGATGGATTGGTATTTGGAAGAATCCACTATATCCATCAAGAAAGCAATAATAGGGATGATTAGCAAGTCTTTCAAGCATTTGATCAATAACAGGTAAAGGAAAATGATCCTTTCTAGTAGCAAGATTAAGCTTCCTATAGTCTATACACATACGGTGCCCAGTTATAGTTCTAGTAGGTATAAGCTCATCTTTATCATTCTTAATGACTGTGAACCCTCCCTTCTTAGGCACCACGTGTACGGGAGAAACCCACGTGCTGTCACTTATGGGATAGATCATGTCAGCCTCTAACAGCTTAAGAATCTCTTTCTTGACAACCTCTTTCAAATTAGGATTCAAACGCCTTTGGTGTTCTATAGAAGAGACGTTCTCATTATCCAATTGAATTCTATGAGTGAAAAGCATTAGTGAAAGGCCCTTGATGTCACTTAGAGAGTACCCAATGACCTTCCTATACTTTCTCAGCTCATTTAGGAGCGAGTGCAACTCATCATCACTTAAGTTCTCATTCACAATCACGGGATAGGTTTCATTAAGCCATAAGAAAGCATACCTTAGCCCTTTTGGGAGCTCCTTAAGGTCCACCTTTGGGGCTAACAGCTCGCTCCAGTCCTCCTCGTGGCTCTTGTTGACGTTCCCATCCTCAGTAGCCTCCTTAGATAATGAGAACTCTCTGGGTCCCCGGCAACGGCGCCATTCGATAGCATTGTTTCTTATGATGTGATGATCGTTATGATGCAACAGAGAGGTTATCAAAACTCTAATGCACACAGAGATGTAGTATAGTGAGCAAGAGAGGTATCAATCCACACCTAGGGGTAGCAAGTTCACTAAGAATGCAAAGGATGAGCAAAGCTAAGCTAGAATGATAAATGATTGGTAGAATGTCATCTTCCTGTTGAGTTGGAGCATAGGGCACTATGGGCAGTGAAGCAGCTCAACTACAACCTTAAGTCAGCTCAGGAGAAGCGTTTGATTCAGCCACATGAGCTTGATGAGCTACGGCTAGATGCATACGACAGTGCTAAGATCTACAAGGAGCGGACTAAGGCTGTCACGATAAAAAGTTGGTCCACAAGGAGTTAAGAGAAGGCAGTCTAGTGCTACTCTTCAACTCGAGGCTGAAGCTGTTCCTGGGCAAGCTCAAATCAAGGTGGTGCGGACCGTTTGAGATCAAAGAGGTTCTACCCTACGGAGCAGTTACACTGGTTGGTAAGAGTGGCAATGCCTTCACGGTTAACAGACACAGGGTTAAGCCTTACTCGATCTCGGTCTCGATCCGTCCCCTCGCATCGACTTGGTCACTCGATCTTCTGGTCGATCTCATCTAGATCGACCTGCCTTGCTCGATCTGCTACTCGATCTCGGGTCCTTAGTATGCATTCCTGAGTTCTCCAAGTGTCCACAAACTCCCTCACGAGCCTTAGCACGTCCGCGAATCCTCCAAAGCTCCAAAGTAGCCGAAAACAACCTGAATGTGATGCATAATGCAAGAAACATGCAAATGCTGGTGCAAAAGTGCTCTAGGACCTAAAATGATGCAAACTAGCCTAATGTACAAGGTAAATGCATGAGAAACTATCTTATATGTATGCAAAACACACGAAATATGCAGCAATATCACTTGTAATGTGAACCGGTTGACTGGTTTCCGTCTGGTAAATAATCTGTGAACATCCTGCAAATCGAATCCAAGCACTTTTCACTATATTATAATCTGCCTTATTTTGCAGGATCCGGGCAGCTAAAAATAACTGCGAGTGACCTTCATGACAATCCTTGTATAATGGATTTTTCGCTCTTTCTAAAAAGTCGTAGAATTTACTTGAATGGTTACGTACCAGCTCTTCTTCATTCTGATAACTATCATCCCTGATGATAGTTATCAAAAGTGACGGTATCACGAAATGCATCGTGAACCATATCAACATATCTATCTTCTACTATATTACCCACTTCTTCACTCTCACTTATATGTCGTATTTACATAACTTGTTTCTAAATACAAATTGATTTTTTCTCCATGCTTATACCAAATATAATAATTTGGCATAAATCCTCTACTATACGGATAATTCCAAACTTTTTCCTCCGAGATAAATTTATCGTTTTTGCAAACACTACAAGAACAGTGAAACTTACCCCTATTGTTTTGCGCTAAAGATTGATTGTTTGCAACTGCCATGAATTAATCGACCCCCGCTCTGAACTCTTCTGAGAAATTTTCCGTCTCTTCATCGATCCTCTTATATATCCACTCCCGATAATTATTATTAAAGTTGTCCGACATTATTATCATTTTCACTCAGAAAACAAAAATAAACTTTTCTCTCTCACTCAATATAAAAATACTTAAACTTTTTCACTCTTAAACCTTTCTCTCTCACTAAAAATAAAATAAAAATAACAATTTTCTTCACTCTTAAACCTTTCTCTCTTAAACCTTTTTTCACTAAACTTAACAAAACTTTATTTTATGACACTACTAGTTCTCTATTTTCCGATTGAATGGATGCTGAGAAGAAATGATCGAACTTTCAATATATAGAAAATATTGTGACTAAAATGCGACTAAAGTTACGACTACAGACCATAGTCACAAAAATTAGGTACAGCAACCATATAACATTGAAAACGTGTTCATCAGTAATTGTTACAACAAATAGGTGACTGTTTTATGACCCGCCGAAATCAGTCGCAAAACAGCGACTATATAGCGACTACATTATGTGATGTCACTATTCCAAAACAGTCATTAATATGGTCACCATTTTGCCACTATTATATGCTGTGTTCCGTCTTCCGATTTATCGTCACTCACTCGTTAATATACAATTGATTTACGACCAAGTTTGCCAGTCGTCAATTAGCGACTATTTTGCTACTCTTGCTGTTTCATCACGAATGAGTGATAAAGTAGTCGCTATAATTTACGACTACAATTGTAGTGTAGTCGCAAATTCTCTATTTTTTTTTAGTGTTTGTTTATTTAAAGAAATCTGTTATGTCATATTTCTCGGTGATCATTAATTTACACTAACTTTTCTTTTGGTTGCGACACATCAGTTTCTTTCATAAAAGCTGTTTGTCAAATAATATTATGGATAGTGTGTATACAAAAGGTATTAGGGATTAACTATTGACAAAGCTATCCTTTCTATATAGTATATACATTCTACAGATTAATATCAAAAATACATGTCACTCCTCTTAACGAAACGAAGGAATGCTTTGAATAACAAGATGGACAATGATGATGGAAAGCGGAAACTCATAAACAAACTTGGATTTAGATGTAGTTGAATAGATTTCAATTACAGCTATGAGGTTTGGAATCTTATTCTTAGGGTTATGCACAAAAAAAGCTATTTGGGGAATTTGAATTTCCTCTCTTTGTATTTTTATTGATTTATCAAAACAAAGGTTGAGAAACAAAAACAAGACGAAGACTCTATTTAAATTTTAAAGTAAAACAAGACTCGGTAACTGTAAACCCCTAAAACAAAGACGAGAAAGAGGCAAGGAAGACATAACCCGTTGAACATAGAGCCCGAAAACAAAAGCCCATAGAAAAACATGCAATACACGAAAGATCTAAAAATATGAGTAAAGTTATTTTCATTGTTGATGGAGCACATCTTCGTGTATTAGAGTCTTCGTCTTGTTTTTGAAAATAACTTTACTCAGATTGTTTGGTTTTCCTGAAATATTACCTTAAACCAGCTAACATAAACACCAACGATCACACAAAGCCAATTATGAAAGATAGGGATGACTCGGTGCATCACGTATGCTAAGGCAGCCCGCCGGGAAGTCCAGTCGCGACGTTTATTAGCAACGAATGCTATGTAAGTAGCAAACATCAAGATTACTATCATCACTGGGGATACCAAGAGGAAAATAACCGCTACTACAGAAAGAAATGTGTGTTTTTCAAATTCAGTGTCAGATGGACTCGGAAATATAGTGTTGTATGATGCTAACATACCAACACTTAAAGCCGCTGTTGAGCCATAGTCTAACTTCCACATGGGGAGTCCAACTATGAGGAATATAATCACAAATAGAGATAATAAGAAGGCAATCCCGTTGAGGACGATAAAATGTACGGCATTGAAGAATTCCATAGTCATCTGCCCAGCTCTGTGACCATCCTTAGTCTCCTGCCAAAATCCACCAGGAGGACGTGTTAGTTGTTTTAGTACTGGTTGTAGTAGTCGAGTAAGCTCCGATTATGTAGGAGGTGTTGGAGTTTATTGGGTCAAGTATTTGTTTCATTAGTTGTAAGCCATCCGAGAATGTAGGAGGCAGTTGCTTTGTATTTTAGCTATTTAAGCTTTTTAAGGAATAAGAACAGTAGAAGTTTTCGTTCTCATCATTCTGGTCTATTAAAGCTGGTTCCAACATATTGGTATCAGATCTACGGTCATACAAGAGTGGTGAGATCTATTCGTGAGAGAGTGAGTTAAAAGGGTGAGTGAAACATGTCAGAAGGACAAGTGGTGGTTCCTAAGTTCGATGGGGATTTTGAGCACTGTAGTCTCGTGATGGAAAATCTCATCCGATACAAAGAATGGTGGGATTTGATCGAGAGAGGCTATGTTGAACCAGGACTTGGAGAAATTCTTACCGGACCACAAAGACAGGAGTTAGCAGACAAGAAGCTAAAAGACTTGAAGGTAAAGAATTACCACTTCCAGGAAATTGACAGATCAATCCTCAAGACCATAATCCAGAAAGATACTGCTAAACAACTGTGGGATTCTCTGAAGACAAAGTATCAAGGGAGTGAGAGTGTGAAGCGATCACAACTTCAACGTCTAAGGAGGGACTTTGAAGTACTGGAGATGAAAGAAATAGAGAATATCACAAAGTATTTCTCAAGGGTGCTGTTGGTTGCAACAGATATGAGGAACCTTGGCGAAGAGATGCAAGACATCAAGATCGTTGAGAATATCTTAAGAACACTCTCCGGAAAATTCACATACATTGTGTTCGATCGAAGAGTTGAAAGACATTGTGTCATGAGCAGAAGATAACAAGGCATTCCAAGGGTTCTTCAAGCAAAGAAGAACAAGTGCTGAACGTGACTGATCCGAATGGAGCATGAGGAAGAGGAAGAGGAGGCTCATTCGGAGAACGAGGAAGAGGAGGACCGTTCAACAAAGCATTGGTAGATAGCCACAAGTGTCACAAGTTAGGATATTTTAAGTACGAATATCCTAGCTTAGAGAGACATGTGAACTATGTGAAATTCAATGAAGAAGAGGAACTAGTGTTGATGGCACATGTGGAGATGAAAGGATCAACATTGTATAATCTGTGGTTCCTCGATAGTGGTTGCAGTAATCATATGACTGGAATGAAGAAGTGGTTTCATGAGATTGATGAAAACTTCAAGCATTTAGTCAAGCTGGGAAACAATGCACGAATGGTGGTTCAAGGAAAAGGGAGTATCAAGATGAAGGTGAATGGCTTGGTACAGGTGATTCATGATGTCTACTATGTCCCAGAATTGAGCAACAATCTTCTGAGCATAAAACAACTGCAGGACAAAAAACTGGCAATTCTGATACAAGATGGTGCGTGCAAGATCTATCATCACTCAAGAGGCATTATCATTGAAACCACAATGAGCACCAACCGGATGTTTGTAATCCTTGCTGAAGAGACGGGTTCAGACTCGTGCTTCCCGATCAGGACAACAAATGAGACACACTTGTGGCACTGCAGATTCGCTCATCTCAACTACAAAAGTTTGAAAACCTTAAGTTCCAAGGAGATGGTGAAAGGTCTTCCTATCATTGAATTCTGCACAAAGGTGTGTGAAAATTGTCTCATTGGGAAGCAGAAACGAGAATCATTCCCAAAGAAAAGCGCATGGAGAGCCTCAAAGAACCTGCAACTGATACATGCTGACATATGCGGTCCAATTACTTCCATTTCTATCAGTAAAAAAGAGGTATCTTCTTATATTCATTGATGATCATAGCAGAAAGAGGTGGAGCTATCCGACAATGATGATGGAAAGCGGAAACTCATAAACAAACTTGGATTCAGATGTAGTTGAATACTGAATAGATTTCAATTACGGCTATAAGGTTTCGAGTCTTATTCTTAGGGTTATGCACAAAAAAAGCTATTCGGGAAATTTGAATTTCCTCTTTTTGTATTTTTATTGGCTTATCAAAACAAAAGGTTGAGAAACAATAACAAGACGAAGAATCTTTTTAAATTTTAAAGTAAAACAAGACTCAGTAAAACCTTAAGACAAAGACGAAAAAGACGCAAGGAAGACATAACCCGTTGAACATAAAGCCCGAAAACAAAAGCCCATAGAAAAACGTGCAATACACGAAGATGTGCTCCAACAACAATGAAAATAACTTCACTTAGATTTTTAGGTCTTTCTCAAATATTACCTTAAACCAGCTAACATAAACACCAACGATCACACAAATCCCAGCCAATAATGAAAGATAGGGATGACTCGATGCATCACGTAAGCTAAAGCAGGCCGCCGGGAAGTCCACTCGGTGTCGGCGACGTTTATCAGCAATGAATGCTATGTAAGTAGCAAACATCAAGATTACTATTATCACTGGGGATACCAAGAGGAAAATGGCTGTTGATATAGAACGAAATGGGTGTTTTTCTATCTCCGTGTAAGATGGATCCGGGAATATAGTGGTGTATGATGCTAACATACCAACACTTAAAGCCGCCGTTGAGCCATAGACTAACTTCCACATGGGGAGTCCAACTATGAGGAATATAATCACAAATAGAGATAATAAGAAGGCAATCCCGTTGAGGAAGATAAAATGTACGGCATTGAAGAATTTCATAGTCATCTGCCCAGCGTCGTGATCATCCGTAGTCTCCTGCCAAAATCCACCGGGAGGACTTAGACCAGCCTGGTATGTAGCTGTTACTATCAGTATAGCCACCACAAGAATTGCATCGTGACGATTGCTAGTCTGTAGAGACATGTCTCCAGTCATGCTCAAATTGCTCAGCCCCAAGAATTTGTTCCGTCTCTCAATAAGCGATAGCTTTTGGGTCAAATAATTCCCAAGATTCGTTGTGGAACGACAAAGGATTTTTTCTTTTACACTGTGGAGAAAGTTTCTTGCTTCAGGGAAACAAGGAGATTGGTGAATTTGAAGTATGTCCTTCGCGGTTTTGCCATCCAAGTTCTTGGCTTTAACTTTAACGACTTTACCCAGCAACTTCATGACCTGCAAAAAACCGAGCACGCCTCACACATAATTCTAGGGTGAAGAATCCCACATTGATAAGAATATGAGACATAAACAAATATATTTATATACTTTTGCAAGAACTAAATCAAACAAAGCAACTAGCAAAATCCCAGATGTTAGTTAAGAAGCAGCTCCACAGATGGCATGAGAGCATAGCTATCCATTTTCAAGGAACAAATAGAATTTTGGAGAAAAGGAGAAAACTAAATGATAAGAAAGACATGTACCTCAGTCTGATTAATCGATGCAGCATTATGGAGGGCTGTGTTACCATCTTCATCCTTCAAGTCCAAGATTGCCTCTTTGTTTACTCTCTTGATCCATCCCAATAGAACCTTAAATGCCTTAAGCTGGCCGTTCTTCACAGCAACATGCACAGCTGTCTCACACTTAACCGTCAAATCGTTTAACGAAGACGGACAAGCAAACAAGAACTCGCTCAACAGCTCGGTTTCACCTACTCGAGCCACATGATGCAAAGGAGTAATCATTCCTCTTCCCTTGATGCTGATTAAGCTGCTGTCGATTGCCACGAAACCTCTCACCATTCGGAAGTGTTTGTTTTGCAGGGCCAAGTGCATCGGGCTGAAACCTGACACGTTTAGCTTCGAAGCAAGAGACGGCTTCAAGTTCATTAATTCCATGGCAAACTGAGTTTGCCCTTCTTCAGCTGCAATGTGTAGTGGCGTCTCACAAAAATGCATTTTATCAAAGTTACCTAAAATGTTTGGTTCTTCCGCTATCAACTTGTAGAGTCTTTCGATATCCCCATCTTGAGCCGCCTTCTTCAATCTCTCGTAGATATTGTCATCTTGAGGGATAGTACTTGAACTCTTCCGCCGGTTTGCATCTTGAGCTGCCATATCTGATACTCTATTGATATCCACAACCATCGACATAATTTCACTAGTCACTCAGGATTTTACTCTCTCTCTCACTGTTTTCTTTTAGTTGTGTCTGCACGTACAGTTTTCTTTTAACTTTGGCTCTTGCAACACATGTTTAAGTACACAACACAAAGTCTCCAGTCAACTAGCTTGCATATGAAAGACTTTGATTGTTCTAATCTCAAAAACCACACATCTTTCCTCATGAAAGGCTTTGTGATAAGAATGCATGTCCCACATTGGATAGGAGAGAGCTCAAACAATGGCTTTTGTGGTGAAAGTTCTACCCAGTTCCTATCACTTCGATCGTTCTAATCCGAAACCACTTATTTCCGAGCTAATGAAAATTCTACCCAGTTCCTATCACTTCGCTGGAGATTTTGTCGCTGTACTAATGAAAATTCAAACACCAACCCTTTTTGTGACGAGAAATCACAACGAAAAGAACAAAAATTCCAATTACACTTATCTAAATAGAGAGTAGCTATGTCCATAGTCATTCCTTATTGCTTATGAGCGTTCTGGGCTTTCTATAAGTAATGGCTCTTTTTCTCATCACTCGTCTTATTCAAGCGAGTTCCATTCCCCTAATAAAACCTCTCTGTAACATAGAACATAGAACATAGGTTCCAGTCTGATTAATCTTGAATTTAAGGATTCTTCCCTTATTGTATGGTATGGATGATGTTGCGTAATAGACTTTGACACCAACTATAAGTTGTGTATGGACTTTACATTTTTTTCTTTTTTTTTTAAACTAAAAAATTAAGGCATTCTCGAAGATAGTCATCATCCCAGCTCTGTGACCATCGGCATCGGTAGCTCTTGTGGCAACAATTCTACCCAGTTCCTGTCACTTTGATTATTCTAATCTGAAACACTTATTTTCCACATGAAAGACTTTGATTATTCTTCTTTTAGGTCAACTAATCCGGACGACCATCAAATTAAATAATAAATGAAAATGGAAGCTAACACCAAGAGATAACTAACAAAAAAACTGAAATTGGCGGGTAGTGTTTCAATTTTCAAATGGAGAATTTGTCACAGTATTAATGAAAATTCTAATACATACCCTTTTTTTACGAGAAAGAATTTTACAGAGAAGAAAGAAAAACTCCAATTACTATTGAGAATGAGCTGCTACTACTTACTCATTACTCTTCAAGTAAGGGTTCTCTTATTGTAAAAAAATTATATTGTAAGACCTGTATGTATCCTTAATTATGTGGTTTATAGTTAAATGCTTCTTTACAAAACGAAAAAAAAAATAGTTATATGCTTTCTATTGAGATACTATACAGTAAGAATATTTAGTAAGAAATTGAATTGTATATTAAGGTATTGAGTTTCTAATGATTTAAGAGGACAAATAGTAATGAACAGAAGAGGACAAGTGCTAAGCTACATGTCATGCTTAGGTTAATGACTTGGAGAAAAAGCTTTGAATAGCTTAGAGACCAAGACACATAAGTGTTAAGTTATTTATTTAGGTGTTGCTTGTCTACTCAGTTGTGATCTCTATCTAGATGATTTATCTAGATGTTTCATCCACATGATCCATCCACATGTTGTTTATTTTATTCTTTGCTACTCATTTGCATAACTCATCTGAATGTAATTAAATGTAAATGTGTTTGTTAATATTTTCATCAAGATGATTTTAATAAAAATATGACTAAATTACCCATACATTCATCTAATTATTTTCTTATTGTTCATTTTAACAATAAAAATATTAATTATTGATCTAAAATATATTTATTACCTAAACAATTTCTAGATTATTATTTTTGACATTTATAAATTTATTAGTCAAATAAATTCATATAAATTTATAAATTAAAATCCAAATTTGCATTTATAAATTGGGTTTTTTTTTGGTAAAAGGTTTTCATATTAAAATATTTTTGGTGTTCAAATAAGTTGGGTTTTTGAGAATCATTTATATATAATTAGCCAAATTTCTCTCCATCTAAAGTGTACAACATCAGTATTTTTCAAATTTTCTTATGGGCTTCTATTTTTTTGGGCTTTCACATGATATTTTTTTTTATGAGTTTATTTTTTCTGCATTTGTTTGGGCTTCTAAAAGTATTAACTTAAAATAAAAAAAAACTTATTTAACAAACTAAAAAATTCTAAATTTTCTATAAAAATAATCAAAATGCTAATTCGAATAAAAAAATAAAAAAATTGTAGAAAAGGAGATTGAAAGCAAACAAAAATGAAAGAACTTGAAGAGAATAGTTACAAAAACTCTAAATTGTCTACAAAAAAAAATTCAAAAATTAAATTCGAATAAAAAACAAAGAGAGTCTGGAAACAGGTATTAAAGGCAAACAAATATGGAAGAAATTGAAGAGAATAATTATCAAACTTAAAAAAAATATATATTTTTAACAAATCAGAAAAACAAGAAATTTTATATGAAATAATATAATTTAATATATTATTTGGAATAAAAGAACAAAGAAAATGTGGAAAAAGAGTGGAAGACGAACAAATACATAAAATAACGCAATAATTTGTAGATAATAGTTATCATACTTAAAGAAAAAACAAAAGCTCAGAAATATTTATGTATAAAACTAAAGTAAAATCATTTATACAAAGAAATACATATTTTACAAAGTATAAAAACTACAAATTCAATTAGCCAAATCTCTTTCCATCTAAGATGTACACATCATCATTTTTGAAATTTTTAATAGATTTCTAATTTTTGGGGGCTTTCACATGATATTAATTTTTTATGAGTTTATTTTTATGTTTTTTGGGGTTTCTGAAAATATTAACTCAAAAATAAAAAAATAAATACTTATTTTACAAACTACACAGAGTCTAATTTTTCTACTAATCTAAAAAAATGTTAATTGGAATATAGAAAACAAAAAATGTAAAAATATCGGATTAAAAGCAAACAATAATGAAAGAATATGAATAGAATAGTTATAAAAACTCTTAAAATTTATCCTAAAATAATCAAAATACTAATTCAAATAAAAAAAAAACAAAAAGAATCTGGAAACAAACATTGAAGAAATTGAAGAGAATAGTTATCGAACTTAAAGAAAATATATAACTTAAAGAAAACATATATATTTTACAAATTATAAAAACTACAGTTTCGATATGACATAATATAATTCAAAATAATATTTAGATTTAAAAAAAAAGAATATGAAAAAAGAGTTGGAAGATGACTAAATAAAAAATATGATGCAACAATTTGTAGATATTAGTTATCAAAATTAAATAAAAAATAAAAGCTCAGAAATATTTATATATAACCAAATTATAATCATTCATATAAAATAAATGCATATTTTACAAACCACAAAAAAACTACAAATTCTCTACGGAATGTTCATATAAAATAAATACATATTTTACAAACTAAAAATGTTCTTTTGAATACAAACAAAGAGAATGTGAAAAAAAAATTAGAAAAGGAATAAATACAGAAGATGACAGAAGAGTTTGCGGAGTTATCAAACTTAAAAAAAAAACTCAAAATAACTATGCATAAAAGAAGTAAAATCATTTATTTTTACTTTACTGTGAAAAATGAACAAAGGTTTTATATGAATCAAGAAGAATAAAGTGTTTAATCATGTAGTATAGAATTGAACTTCATCTACAATAAGGAGAAAGACATAAGAAATAATATTTGTACCTCAAAAATGAATTAGAATTTCCAGAGTTTATGAAAAAAATATAAGAAATTATTCAATTTAAAGTGGGTGAAATTGATAGTGAATTCATATTATTGATCTCGCTGAAAATACGCATTATAAATAAATTTACAAAATAATTGAATAGAAATATAGGTAGTTTATAGACATATATACTTATGGCACACATGTTAATTTATACTAATAAATAACTTCACAATAAATTTATATAGATAAATAAAAAATAAAAAAATATTTCTAATAAGAAAAAAAATATACAAATAGACTAAAAGTAAATCTAATAATATAAATATATAAAATTAGAAAGTATAGAATTGATTCACAAATAACTCCGCGCAACGCGCGGATCAAAATCTAGTTTTATAAATTATAACACAGAACAAGAAAATTAAACTAAAAAGTTTAGAAGGAGTAAAAAAACAAAAAGGACAAAGCCCAACCGAAAACCCCTGGACTTGATTGAAAAACTGAACCAAAGCAGAAAAGACCCATAAACTAAAAACCTTAGGAGAAAAGCTACGACTAAAACCATGCCGCCGCCACCGCCACCGCCAAGAGCTAGAAATCCGTCGTTGCCATAGCGAAAACCGCTACCGACCAAAAGAGGAGCCAAGGAACAGCATAGGAGAAACCGATGTGGAAGAAAATGCCGACTACATCACCGGTCACCTCACTAAGACGCCGCAAGATAAATAAGAAGAACACATGGCGATTTTGAGAAGGGAGATTTGGAGAAGAGTAGCCGAGCCGATCGCAAAAAGACGACGCGAGTGGAAAAAAAGACTGTACCACGCCTCATGCCGTCAGAGAGCTTCCATAGACGTAGTCAGCCACCGCCGGGTCTGCTTTCAAGACCTACTGCCGTCCTCAAGAGCAGTAGGCTCACTCATCAATCACTGGCAGTTCAAGCTACTCAAAACCCCTCTTCGCCGCTTCATGCCACCATCGTTTCGCCGGCGGCCCAACACCAAAAACTAGACGGAGGATCAGACACAGATCTCTGGCAGGAAGCCCTTAAGGAAGCTTCTCCAGATCTTGTCCTCATCAGATCTAGATCTGCAAAGAGCATGCGTCTTCGAAAACTACGTCGTCACGAAACTGCCTTGCCGGAAAACCAAAGTCCACCACCAAAACCGTTTTGAAACAGCAAAACAACCAGAAAGAGAAAAAATGGACAAAAGAAACACAAGGGGCCTCTTCCGGCTCCGATGAAAGACGCTGGAAACCGGAGAGGAAGCGACAGTAAAGATGAAGCTAGAGAGAGAAAGGAGAGATATTGGGGAGATAGAGGAACGATTGTACGTCCAAATATGAGTACGGGGGATTTCTTATAAATTGGTTTTATTTAACAATATCCAAAAATAGATCAAGAAAAATATAAAAATCTGCAGTTCTGCATCATCTTAAGCCTCTTCACTGAATCAGTTATCCGCATTGCAACGATTATAGCTTATATCTAATTTCTTAAAAGCCTGCTATCAACTTCCATGGCTGAGATATTCAGATTTTGTCCAAGTTCAGAGCGGTGAATTATATAGTGTTTGCACCGGACCTCGTGACGCTTGTAGAGTTTAAGTGGCATATCTCAAGCTCTGTATGTGGCAAAATCCATTGGCAGATTCAGGTTTAAATGCGGTCCGACGCTCGAAGAGGATGCTCTACCGCTGCCGCTGCTCTGGTTTCCCAAATGAAGCGCCTCCTCTCCTGCTCCTGCATCTAGTTCTCCACCTCTTGAAGCTACATTCCAACGTGGTTTTGAGTCAGGTTTCCGAAGTTTTGTTTTGCTCTCTCGTAAATTGTTGTACAGCCTCTTCTCTACCTCCGACGGCTTTTGAATTGATGGGATCGTTGAAGGTTTTGAAGACTGAGCCCCTGACCCGCCTTTCCACTCCGCTGAAGCCACCAGAACGAGTGCTATCTCTTTCTCACCTCTGGCTGATCTTCTTTCCACCGCAGCCAAACCTTTCCGCCCCTCCGGAGCCACCAGATCCATCAGATGCTCCAAAAGCTTGTGTCACTGCTTTCCCTCGCCTAGATCTGCCGTACTTCACCTCTGCTGTGGCAAGGCTCGCTGAATTTCTCTTCTCCGGCAAGAAGTTCTTTCCTCCATCGCTGTTTCAACCTCTACTGCAGATCTGCTGTCTTCTCCGTCTCTACCCATCACCACCGCAAGAACATCACCTCTTCAGCCCACATCAACGAGTACTATTTGTGGGCTTCAAGGCGTGTCCTCCACCTCCCCCCCTCTGCACATCCGCAGTCACCTCCCTCCTCCATCTTCTCTTGGAGCTTCTAGGCTGCTGCTCCACCACCATCCATATTGCCGGCGCCTCTGAGGAAAGCACTGCCTGTTCAATCCAATCTCTTGCCAGTGAATGCTCCTGCCCCCTGATCCGTCTCACATCCAAAGTATCCAATCGTGCTTTCTGTTTTCTCACCTGATAGGCCTTACTGGGCCTAGATCAGGATCAAGTTTTGGGATTGCTTTACAAATTTAGCCCAATAAGTGTGTTATGCTCAAAAAATTGTGTGGGCTGTGAGGCCCATGACCACTCATCTCTTGCTTTTGGCAAGTCATCTTCCTGTCCAGGAGTTAGAGGTAGCCGACGACGACAACAATCCTCCTCCGTTCAGTTTCGACCATGTCCGGGAGTTAAAAGTAGTCAAAGATGGCAACATTCCTCCTCTGACGGTGCTAGCTGCAGTTCTTCAGTATTGTCAACTTACCGGCATATCTCAGAATATGCTCTTTTTCTTTATGGAGAGTTTTCTCAAACGCTCAGCCTTTCAGACACTTCAAGCTATTATTGTTATTCGCTTATCTCTAATAGCAGAAGAACTTCAGATCATCTTTAGATCGATCTCACAAGCCCTTTTGAAGAAGCTTCCAGTATTTATCTTTGGCTTAAACTGCATAACCTATCCTTTTACTGTTTTGATTTATTTTTCTGTAACAAATAATCACTTCTTGACATCAAATTATCTACTTCTATATATGCTATTGTAGTTCTGTCTTAAACTTAAGATTAATATAATCAGTTTAACAAAAAAAAAGCCTCTTCACCATCCTAGCTACTTCACCATCGTCGAAAAATATAAAAATATAAACTATATTATCGACTTGTCTTCACTATCTTTAACCCTCTTCACCATCACATCAATACATTAAAACTTGCATTCATAGACATATCAAAATCTGCAATCATAGACATCTTTATCTGAAACCAAAACCAAACAATCTATAAAGAGAAAGCAGTTTATTTGGTCAAATAAACGTTAGTGTCATCAAGGCAAACGTTCGCGTTCCCTAGAAGCATTATAAGGTCTAAAGATTTGATTCAATTTTCAAGCTTTTCAGAGAAATAAAGTTGTAAGTCAAAGACAAAGCTGATACCACAATCTAGACAACATTATACATTTCAAGAAGAAACGTTGCTTACTAATAACATGTACAACAAACAGAGAAACCAAAGCCAGACAACAATAAAGCAACTATCCTTAATAACTCTCAAGATACGATACATAACCTAGATGTAAAGCTTCGGTATAACTCGTCCATAATTGAGTTTTTTCCAGTTTTATTCACAGCCTGATTTCAGATATTTCCTTCCAGTTGTAAAATCATAATGTAATCAACCAAAGATCATCAGGGTTGCATATATCAACAGTATGGACGAAGCTACCATTTCCAGTCAACTGACTCAATTCCACTTTGTTGGATTAGTTTATGATTTTAGCCTAAATTTATAAAACTCATCCAAATGGATCATAAGACTAGTACTCGTTTTTAGTAATAAACGGACATCAATATTCATTTTCATTCAGATGATCCATTTGGATGGACAAACAAACAGCCCCTTTAAATGTTAAAGTATCTCTCATGCAATGCTAAAGAACCATTGCTAGACACTTACTCTCACACTTGTCATCACTGTCTTTATTTCTATTTTTATGGATGCTTAAAATTGAATCTAAGGCAAAATCTAATAAGAAATGAGATCTTTCTCCTCCTAAAAATAGATGTCTTTATTCTATTATAAAGACAAACACACATTATGAAACACAACACTTAAAGAGAGATTTATAGGAAAGGAGAGGGAAGCCTTAAGCTCCTAACTGAAGATCAATTTTCCATCTTCAATTGAAAGAGCCATTCAACAAAACTTCTCCACTACAAAATGGAGGTACTTCTACTCATGACCATCATAAATTTTATATATACATTGTTCGAAAATTAAAATTATACCCTTACTAAAATAAAATCTTGTTTATAATTATAATAAAATTTATATTAACTATAAATTTCTTGAAAAATATATTGTTTTCATGTTGACTGAAAAAGATAGTTTACAATGTTAATATTTTATGTACGATTTTGATTCATAAAATTTTTTAATTATAAAATCACTAAGTATACACATTAGTTAAAATCTATTCGTGTTTACGATAATTTTCTAGAGAATTGGTGAAGAAAACATTTCGTTCTTTTAATTAATACACTAAAAACACTCAAATCTCTCTAAGAAAATACACATCAGATTTTTTTGTGTTTTGAAAAACTGACATATCAGCAAAATAAAAAACAGTTCAAAACATTTCAGTAATACATATTATATGCTAACTTTTATTATTTTTTGTTTAAACCCTTTAAAAACCCAATTATGCCAATATCGTGATAACGATATTTTCGTTTTATTTTCACGTTGTTCTTTCAATTGTTGTAGACAACTTGCATATGATATAGTCAAATCAATTGTTCTTTCAGTATTTACTAAGTGTTTTTCCACACAAGGTGCAGTGTTTGATTAAATATTTTAAAAAATAATAATATTAGTTTATTTATAGACTTAAAAAATCAGATATAATAATTATTAGAAATTATAATTTTATATTTTAAAAATACAATTTTTATGAAATATATTATTTTTGTGACAAATTAAAATATATTATTTATATTTTATTTTCTAATATTTTTTATATTATCTGATAAAAACTTATGTGTATGCTTTGTTGTTTTGTTGCATTAATCAAACATAATGAATAACTTTCTTCTTTCAGTGTAGTAGATTGGCAGATTAAGATCAACGAAATTCAAAGTTTACATAAAAAAAATATAGCAATCCAAAATCAAAGAACTCTTGTTTCATATCAACCTAACATTAATTACTCTTAAATTTTTTATTTATGTTGCCTACATTGTGGTTTTGCCAAATGTTTAATATCTCCAACTATGATATATATTAGGGCATAAAGATCTTTCACATGAGAGCTCAAATCATACTTTTTGTAATGTTATATTTGCATAGACATATATATGATTAAACCAAATTGACCTTGATTTTAACGAACCCTGACTCAAACATTATAATCATGTTATTATCAATTCTTTATCTTTTGTTTCCTTGACATATTGATTGGTTGGCTCTTTGTAGTTTTACAGTTTGTTGGCCTTGTGAAGCTTTGTAAGCCAATCACCAACACTCACAGTAATTTGGATGAACTTCTTCTCCTTTTCTCCACAACAAATTGCATGTAAGTTTCTTTTGCCTCGAAGATTCGCGATTCTTAGGATTTGGATTTTTGTTTCAAGTCTTGCCCTAAAGAGAAAGGAACTAGAGCTAGAAGAAACATAAACTTAGTGCCTAATTCAAGAATAGGTATGGGTACTCCAGCGAAGAAACATCTCCGCCCTTCTCATACTCAACATTGTCATCATCAAATATTCTCCACTTCCATTGCTTGTAATTGCCTATGAAGATCTCGGAAATTAGGTAGTAAACTTCACCACCACATATAACATAGCAATGGATTTTAGAACCAAATCAAATCATAAATAGTTTCCACTACAGTATATTAAACTATATCTTGGATTGGGAGAAGGATCGTGTGTCTTGGATTGGAAGAATATCTTTAAGGATCAAAGATATGGTTATGGATAGTAGAATCAGCGATCAATGAGTTATGAATCATAGGTGCTTCTCTTGGTTTCTGCTTAACCACCTCTTTAGCTTTAGTGTTCTTTGAACCTTTTTCAGCTTCAACCACTTCATCCTCTTTAGCTTCTTCAGCATCTTTGACCACCACCCCTCTTCTTGTTCCTCAATGTCCACATTGGGTGTAGAAGGAGCCACTATTGGAGGAAGTTTCTTCCCACTTCTTAAGGTGACAGCTTTGACACACTCTTGTGCATGTGATAAGGTAGATGGTTGAGAAATGCTTTATAGTTTGCTGATCTGCATATTCAAAGAACCAAGTTGAGATTGCAGGCTGGAGTCAATGCTTTTTTGTATTTCAACAGCCATACTCCTCTGAATGTCAGTCATGCTCTTTTGAATTTCAACAACCATGCTCTTCTGAAGTTCTACAGTTTGAAGTTGATGCATTTGAAGGAACATTTGCTTAAGATCCAAAGTTTCAGAGAGTTGGGAGGTGTTGGCGCCAACTGTTGGAGAAGAAGAACCAGGATATTATTGAATGTAAGTGTCTCCATGGGACTGTTGTGGACAAACATCATGGTCCTGTTTCATTGCTCGCGCCTCTTGTATTTGAACAGCTTTGACTTGATGCTCTTTGTAGTGGTTTTGTAAAGCAACACTAGGAAGAGGTTTGGTGGTCTCATTGAGCAGCAAATCCATTTTTTTTTGCAAGGCTTTCATATCATACAATGCTGTCTCTAGCTTCTCTTCAGTGGCCTTTGAATGTTGCTCTTTATCATCAATATAATCCCAATTACCGAGTGCCATGTTCTCCACTAGTAGCCATCCTTCATCAACAACTTTGCCAAGAAAATATTCATTGCTTGATGTATCTAGGAGGATTCTTATATTTGGGAGAACACCTCTATAGAGTGTGGATAGCAGCATTTCCTTGGTGAAGCCATGGTGAGGGAATTGGTGAATGAAGCTTCTAAACCTTTCCCAAGTGTCTCCAAAGCTCTCACTAGACTATTGTTTGATGTTTGTGATCTCATTCCTGAATTTTGCAGTTCTTGAGGGAGAGAAGAACTTGGTTAAGAAAGCATATTTGCATTGATCCCAAGAAGTGATGCTTCCTTGTGCTAAATACTTTTCCCACATTTTAGCTCTATCACCAAGAGAGAATGAAAACAATCTGAGCTTCAAACCATCATCTGAAACTCCACTAAGCTTTGTCAAAGCACATATCCTCTGAAAGTGATCCAAGTGGTCAAAAGGATCTTGGTTGGGCATTCCAAAAAATTGTCTCTCTTGAACCATAGTGATCATGCTGCTTTTGGTCTCATAGTGATGAGTCTCCATAGGTGGTTGAATACCTTGTCTTGAAGCATAACTTGAAGGTATATCAGCAACACCAATAGGTCTCAATGGTCTTTGAACCCAAGCTCCTTGTAAACTATGTGGACCTTGCTGTCCTTGTAAGCCTTGAATCCCTTGAAGACCTTGTGGACCTTGTGGACCTTGCAAACCAAAACTAGCAGTATACTGATGTTCTTCCATGCTTCAACAACTGAATTCTGATTCTGTAAACCCAAAATCTTTGATCTTGAACCTCATTTGTGGTCGTAGACACTTGAGAGCAAGTGTTGTGGTACCTACAAAAGAAATTCTAGACCAAAAGAGAAATCAGAACCAAAAACAAAAATAACAAAGCTTGATCTCAATATCTCTACAATTCCTACTAAACAAAGCATTCCCTTAATGGAAACGGTGCCAAATTGATACAGGAGTTTTGAGTCTCTTTCTCAATCACCCAAGCTTGTACTAATCAGTTGTAGTATAGCATGAAATTTTTATCAATCCAAAAGAGGAAGGTTGTAGCAGCAGGAATGCAATATAACTCTTAATTCAAGCAGATATAGATAAGATTGAAGTGTCTAACAACCTAAGTGATCAAATAGAAACGAAGCAACATCAAAGAAAGGGTGAACAGGAAGCAAGACAACTAAATCAAAGACAAAAACATAGCAAATTCGAATTTCAACTAAAAACAGAGACCAAATTGGACTTGAGATGTGATAATTGGTGTTAGAGAACTCTTAACTCAACCTGTGATGCTTACAAACTCACACAATGCTATTCATTTTGCATAGAATTCATTTATAAGACTAATCCAATCTCTTGGTACTATTCTCTTTGCTAATATAAATAGAAATGAAGCAACATCAAACAAAGAGTGAACAGGAAGCAAGACAACTAAATCAAAGACAAAACAGAGCAAATTCAAATTTCAACTAAAAACAGAGACCAGATTGGACTTGAGATGAGATAATTGGTGTTATGGAACTCTTAACTCAACCTATGATGCTTACAAACTCACACAATGCTATTCCTTATGCATAGAATTCATTTATAAGACTAATCCGATCTTTTAGCACTAATCTCTTTGCTAATTACCAAGTCAAGAATTAATTCTCATTAGTGAAATGATAAACAGCAAGCATTAAGACAATCTATCAATCCTATATTATCAAATCACTCCCTAGACAGTCAATCTCTTGAGCTAGGACAAGCAATTCCCTTACAATGTATTTCAAACATCTCATCAAACACTTGGTGGGCATAAAATGAGCCTAAGATCCTAATCAACTTAGCTAAGGCTAATCAGGAATTAAACAAAGCAATCAAGAAAGGAAATGGAAGAATTAACACTAAGCAATCATAGATCAAGTCTCAAATTCCCTAAACCTAACTCATATCAATTCTCTAAATCACTACTCACTAATCAACATCAAAACCATCAACCCAAAGAGAAAAAAGATAGCTAATCATGATTAGAGAGATTAAACAAGAAGATAAATGCAAACTATTATTAAAAATCAAGCAAGAATTCAAACTACAAGATTAAGAACAAAAACAAAAGAGGAAAAAACTATTGGATAAGCTTGATCCCAAAAATTAGGGCTTTTTCGTATTTATATGGGTTTAAGCAAAAATGGCAAAATTGTAAATAAAGTGAAGTTCGGGCTGGTCTGTATTGATCTGGAGTGATCGATAGGCTTGATCGATGGAGCATCCGTTGGTTTTCCATCGATCATAATTGATCACTCCATGATCGATACACTGATCGATGGACCCTTATCGGCCAGTCTTGATCGATACACTTGGTCAATGGAGCATCCGATGGTTTCCCATCGATCACTCCTTGATCGATGGCTTGATCGATAGGCTTCTGCTGACTTGTATCGATCATGCCAGATCGATAGGTTTCAGGTCTTGATCGATAGAACACTAGAAATCGCCCTCCTTAGCTCTCTTTGCTCCTTCTCAGCTTGGCTAACTTCTTGAACCATTCCCACACTTCAACCTTGCTCCTTTTAGCTTCTTAAGTACCTAAAAACATCCTTAATGCATAGAGAATGCAAACTATAACCTAAATGCAACATAAGTCTAAAAGGTGAAGAAAATGAGACTAAAGAGAAAGAAAACACGCAAAAGAGAACCAAAACATAAACTACATGCAAGCTTATATGATGTAATTGCTTGAGATATCAATACCCTTCCTTAATTTGAGCGACACAAGCAGCATTGTCTTCAAACACTTTTGTTGGTTCTTTTTCTGTGATTATTCCGCTTGCTTCTTGTATGTGATGAGCTATCAACCGAAGTCATACACATTCTCTGAAGCGCAATAATCTCCACATAGTTTGAAGAAGTCGCGATTAAAGTTTGCTTTTGAGATCGCCAAGAGATCGCAGTTCCACCAAATGTGAAAACATATCCAATTTATGATTGAGCTTTATGTGGATCAGACAGATATCCGCATCTGCAAAACCAACTAGACCAACCTCGGGGTTTCTAGAATATTATAATCCAAATTCAATTGAATCTTGAAGATAATGGAATATATGCTTTATTCCATTCCAATGCCGGTGCGTCGGTAATGAACTATACCTTGCAAGTAAGTTAGTAGAAAAAGCTATTTCTGGTCTAGTAAAATTTGCAAAATACATAAGGGCACATATAACAATCATATAAGGCACTTTAGAACTTAATATTTATTCGTTACCTTCACAAGGTCGAAATGGATCCTTGTCAACGTCAAGTGGTCTATTGACCATTAGAGTACTCAAAAGAGTCGCTTTATCCATACTAAAGCATTTCAACACCCTTCTGGTGTAATTTGATTGATACAAAAATATTCCATCTTGGAAATGCTCTATTTGGAGCCTTAGACAAAATTTTCTCTTTCCAAGATCTTTCATTTCAAACTCATCTTTCATATGAGCTCTAGCATCATCAATCTTCTTTGGAGTTCCAATCATGTTCAGGTAATCAACATATACAGCAATGATCACAAATCCTGTTGTGGATTTCTCAATAAACACACAAGGGCATATTGCATTGTTAACATAACCTTTACTCAACAAATACTCACTAAAGCGATTATACCACATGCATCCAGATTATTTTAATCCGTAAAGTAATAGCTGTAGTTTGACCGAACATAGCTCTTTAGATGCTTTGGGCATCTTTGATCCTTCAGGAATCTTAAATCCTCAGGAATTTTCATGTATATGTCACTATCAAGTGAACTATATAGGTATGCAGTCACAACATCCATTAGGTACATCTCTAAATTCTTAGAGGCCGTTAGGCTCATTAAGCACCTGAATGTGGTTGCATCCATGACCGGGGAATATGTTTTTTCATAATCTATTCCCAGTCTTTGAGAAAATCATTGTGCCACAAGGCGATATAGGACTTTGACACTCTTCTTGTATCAGTGAATGTATCAGGTAACTGGTTTGCCAACCTTTGTATATGTATAATTTTCTAAACTTTCACCTCACGTTGGTTTATAGGAGGATCAAGATAAGCCAAAGTTTTGGTACACCATGTGATATCATTTTGTGATTCTCTTAATCCTCCCCATAACGCAGAGAATTCACTTTAATCAAAGTGGCAACCGGCAAATCATGTCGTGAACAAATCACCAGTTACCAGCTCAAGATACCTAATTATACTTGGTGACGAATACCTGGTATATATTCCCAATCTTCTGTGTGGTCCCATTTTGTTCTTTGAGGTGGCGCTATAGGGACATAGACCGCACACCCAAACACACGAAGATGGGATACATCTGGCTTGTGGCCAAATGCTAACTGTATGGGGGATTATTCATTATGCGCACTTGGTCTTACCTGGACCAATGCCCCAACATGAAATATAGCATGTCCCCATACAATAATTGGAAGCTTTGTTCTCAAGATTAACGGTCTTGCAATCAATTGCACCCGCTTAATCAATGACTCAACCATGCCATTTTATGTATGAACATGCGGAACCGGATGCTCAACATCAATTCCCAAGGACATACAATAGTCATTAAAGGCCGCTGAAGTGAATTCACCAGCGTTATCAAGCATAACTTTCTTTATGGCATAATCAGGGAAATGCGCTCTCAACCTGATTATCTGGCAATAAATCTTGCGAAAGCCATATTCCTTGTGGTCATAAGACACACATGTGACCATCTACTAGATGCGTCAATCAACACCATAAAATATCTAAATGGCCCGCATGGTAGGTTAATCGGCCCACATATATCACCATGTATTATGTCTAAGAACACATGGGATTCATTCCCAACTTTGGCTGGAGAGGGCCTACTTATGAGTTTTCCTTGAGAACATGCCTTCCATGAAAACTTTCCCGATTGAAAAATCTTCTGGTTTTTCAATGGGTGACCACTCAAATTTTGCACAATTCTTCTCATTATAACTGAACAAGGGTGGCCTAACCTTTAATGCCACACCCTAAAAGTGCTGGTAATTTTCTGATTTACTGCAACATGTGATTCAGCCATGGTTATCTTAGTGCAATATAATCCAGAGGACATCATTGGTAACTCTTCCAACTGATGTTTACTCTTCGTTGTAATGCAGAGATATTCAGAGCCATACTTATTAATAGTCTCAATATGATATCCATTTCTGCGGATATCTCGAAAACTTAATAAGTTCCATTGAGACTCGGGGGAGTATAATGCATCTTGCACTACAAACTCTGTACCCCTTGGAAATGAAAAACTCGCTCTTTCGGAGACTAGTATAATCTTTGCTATACCAGTTATAGTACTCACGCTTCCAGCGGATACTTTCATTTTGAGACAGGAGAAATACTTTTTATCATTAAGGATTGTATGTGTCGTAGCACTGTCTGCTAGGCAGACACATTCTCTGAAGTCATACACATTCTCTGAAGCGCAATAATCTCCACATAGTTTGAAGAAGTCGCGATTAAAGTTTGCTTTTGAGATCGCCAAGAGATCGCAGTTCCACCAAATGTGAAAACATATCCAATTTATGATTGAGCTTTATGTGGATCAGACAGATATCCGCATCTGCAAAACCAACTAGACCAACCTCGGGGTTTCTAGAATATTATAATCCAAATTCAATTGAATCTTGAAGATAATGGAATATATGCTTTATTCCATTCCAATGCCGGTGCGTCGGTAATGAACTATACCTTGCAAGTAAGTTAGTAGAAAAAGCTATTTCTGGTCTAGTAAAATTTGCAAAATACATAAGGGCACATATAACAATCATATAAGGCACTTTAGAACTTAATATTTATTCGTTACCTTCACAAGGTCGAAATGGATCCTTGTCAACGTCAAGTGGTCTATTGACCATTAGAGTACTCAAAAGAGTCGCTTTATCCATACTAAAGCATTTCAACACCCTTCTGGTGTAATTTGATTGATACAAAAATATTCCATCTTGGAAATGCTCTATTTGGAGCCTTAGACAAAATTTTCTCTTTCCAAGATCTTTCATTTCAAACTCATCTTTCATATGAGCTCTAGCATCATCAATCTTCTTTGGAGTTCCAATCATGTTCAGGTAATCAACATATACAGCAATGATCACAAATCCTGTTGTGGATTTCTCAATAAACACACAAGGGCATATTGCATTGTTAACATAACCTTTACTCAACAAATACTCACTAAAGCGATTATACCACATGCATCCAGATTATTTTAATCCGTAAAGTAATAGCTGTAGTTTGACCGAACATAGCTCTTTAGATGCTTTGGGCATCTTTGATCCTTCAGGAATCTTAAATCCTCAGGAATTTTCATGTATATGTCACTATCAAGTGAACTATATAGGTATGCAGTCACAACATCCATTAGGTACATCTCTAAATTCTTAGAGGCCGTTAGGCTCATTAAGCACCTGAATGTGGTTGCATCCATGACCGGGGAATATGTTTTTTCATAATCTATTCCCAGTCTTTGAGAAAATCATTGTGCCACAAGGCGATATAGGACTTTGACACTCTTCTTGTATCAGTGAATGTATCAGGTAACTGGTTTGCCAACCTTTGTATATGTATAATTTTCTAAACTTTCACCTCACGTTGGTTTATAGGAGGATCAAGATAAGCCAAAGTTTTGGTACACCATGTGATATCATTTTGTGATTCTCTTAATCCTCCCCATAACGCAGAGAATTCACTTTAATCAAAGTGGCAACCGGCAAATCATGTCGTGAACAAATCACCAGTTACCAGCTCAAGATACCTAATTATACTTGGTGACGAATACCTGGTATATATTCCCAATCTTCTGTGTGGTCCCATTTTGTTCTTTGAGGTGGCGCTATAGGGACATAGACCGCACACCCAAACACACGAAGATGGGATACATCTGGCTTGTGGCCAAATGCTAACTGTATGGGGGATTATTCATTATGCGCACTTGGTCTTACCTGGACCAATGCCCCAACATGAAATATAGCATGTCCCCATACAATAATTGGAAGCTTTGTTCTCAAGATTAACGGTCTTGCAATCAATTGCACCCGCTTAATCAATGACTCAACCATGCCATTTTATGTATGAAACATGCGGAACCGGATGCTCAACATCAATTCCCAAGGACATACAATAGTCATTAAAGGCCGCTGAAGTGAATTCACCAGCGTTATCAAGCATAACTTTCTTTATGGCATAATCAGGGAAATGCGCTCTCAACCTGATTATCTGGCAATAAATCTTGCGAAAGCCATATTCCTTGTGGTCATAAGACACACATGTGACCATCTACTAGATGCGTCAATCAACACCATAAAATATCTAAATGGCCCGCATGGTAGGTTAATCGGCCCACATATATCACCATGTATTATGTCTAAGAACACATGGGATTCATTCCCAACTTTGGCTGGAGAGGGCCTACTTATGAGTTTTCCTTGAGAACATGCCTTCCATGAAAACTTTCCCGATTGAAAAATCTTCTGGTTTTTCAATGGGTGACCACTCAAATTTTGCACAATTCTTCTCATTATAACTGAACAAGGGTGGCCTAACCTTTAATGCCACACCCTAAAAGTGCTGGTAATTTTCTGATTTACTGCAACATGTGATTCAGCCATGGTTATCTTAGTGCAATATAATCCAGAGGACATCATTGGTAACTCTTCCAACTGATGTTTACTCTTCGTTGTAATGCAGAGATATTCAGAGCCATACTTATTAATAGTCTCAATATGATATCCATTTCTGCGGATATCTCGAAAACTTAATAAGTTCCATTGAGACTCGGGGGAGTATAATGCATCTTGCACTACAAACTCTGTACCCCTTGGAAATGAAAAACTCGCTCTTTCGGAGACTAGTATAATCTTTGCTATACCAGTTATAGTACTCACGCTTCCAGCGGATACTTTCATTTTGAGACAGGAGAAATACTTTTTATCATTAAGGATTGTATGTGTCGTAGCACTGTCTGCTAGGCAGGTATCTCCATCCATAAATATTCATAAAAGATGCATTAATAAGTATTAAACACATACCTGGTAATACAACTTATGGTACAATAGAACCTACAGCAAAAAAATTGAAAGCAAAAGCATATATACATCAAAACCATTAAGCTTTTGTCTTTCAACGTCCCAACCATCATCATTTTCTTTCATTAAATTTGTCCATCACACTTACTGTAAGTGGATTACTCAACATTCTCTCCTAGGAATGGAGTTAATTTAGTTGGACAAAACTGATGGTTTCTCTTCACGAGTTTATTATATTATTAAGCTACCAGGAGAATTTATATCAACTCCAAGCTTTGGGTGAATTCTCTCGCCTGGAGATTCAACCACCTATTTCCCAAGATCTTCAGGATCTTTACTCGTGATGGATTTATCATTTACACTATCATGGATATGATGGCGTAAAAAGATCATGACTTTCACTTTATCTCATCGAATGTCATTTCCGACTTATCGATAGTGCTCAAGAGATCATTTCTCTTTAGATGCAACTTTGCACCTACTGCCCAAGACATATAATTCTTTCCACACAAGTCAAGGGTGGCGATCTCGAGCTTTGACAAATTATTACTCAATAACAAAAGCTTAATTCGTTAGATTAAAAAGTTGAGCATAGTAACAGCATAATAAAAGATAATAAATAAAAGCAATATGAGGAGGCAGAGCATACCATACAAATGCTGATTGCATAATAAATTAATGAACAAAGATGGGAATTTTAATCTCCCACACAATAAATAAATAAAGAAATATGATCTGACGCGATATAGTCTGCCATGTGATCATTTTGATCGTGAATGCATATCCTACCATAACGATCAGCTCGGAGGAGACATAGCCTACCATCCCGGCATAATAAACAATATAATTATTTGATCGTGGAGACAGCACCTACCATAACGATCAGCTCGGATGAGACAGAGCCTACCATCCTGGCATATTAAACGATATAATTATTTGATCGTGGAGGCAGCGCCTACCATAACGGTCAACTCGGAGGAGGCAGAGTCTTCCATTCCGGCATAACATATAAACAGAGAAGACAGAGCCTATCTTTCCGTAAATAATAATATTCAAAATAAATTGAATATAAATAAATCTTACCTTAGGATATAGATCTATCTTCCTGATATAGATCAAGAGACATTCATGCTGATAACGTGTTGTAAACTAATGCTTTATATAGAAAAACAAAGAAGAGTTTATAATCTTTTGAACTTCAGAGAGAAAGAGAAAAAAATGAACATAAGAACTTTATTTCTTTCTTCTTCTGAACTTATCATTTTACAAAAATTGAAGACACCTATTTGTAGCAAAAACACTACTTCATAGTAAAGTAAGCTAATGTACGAAGACAAAACATATGGATAAATATTATCCAAAACATATGGATAAGCATTATCCAAAACATATGGATAAATATTATCCTTTAATATGCTAATGTATAAAGACAAAAGCAAATAGATAGTCACTATTCATTTAAGAAGAAGTTTATACAAATGTAAGAGTAAAATACTTTAAAGTTTGATACTTCTGAAATCCAACGAAGCATTCTCAACACAGCAGACTTTAATGTTTGATACTTTTGATGAATTTAAGAGACTTTTATGAGAACTAATTTTCAAATAGAAATATCATTATCAAAGGAATTATCGATTCCATCAGCGACTCTTTGACCAATATATTGGACTCACAAACTTATTAACCCCAAAGGACTTCAAAGAGATGACTTGAAGTGAAGCCATGTGATTCTAAACGGAATATTCGACGTGATCTTATGTGTTAACTTGACTTATTTTCCACTTCGAGTCTTTGCCATTTGTATGCCTTTTTTCATTGTCCGTTGTCCATAGTGATGATGGTTCCTCCATAATTTCAGGACAATCAAGAGAACATCCCTTTAAATTTGAGAAAAGTGTTTATGTGTTGTTAGACTCTTTCTGATACACCAAACCTTTTTGTCTCAGATTAAAGGAAATCGAAACAAAAAAAAACCCTAATGGCTAATTTAAGTTCATTTAAAATAATATTTATTGAAAATTATACACGTCGAATATATTCCTAACTATTATTTAAGAAGCAAATTTACTAAAAAAATTCTATGTGTCAATACCTTAAGAAAAGTTAGTGCAAAAAATATCACCTCATAAATGTGATATGGCAAATTTCCTAAAATAAACGAAATATTTTGATTAGTTAAGTTAAAACTAAATAAATCTCATTTTAAATAAGAAAAAAATACTTTATATCATATATGAACTAATCCTAACTATTATTTAAGAAGCACGTATACTAAAAATATCCTATATGTCAACACCTTAAGAAATGTTAGTGCAAAACAATGGTACCTCATAAATGTGACATGACAAATTTTCTAAAATAAACGAAATTTTTTGATTAGTTAAATTAAAACTAAATAAATCTCATTTTTAAATAAGAAAAATAGTTTATATTATATACAAATGAATTCTCATTATATAGCAAGAATTCAAAATTATAATTGAAACAAAAAAATAAACAGATAAAAAAATAAATTATAAGTATCCTCTAAGCTAACTTTTTGTATTATAATATTGTATATATTGATAGAAAATAGAAGTAAAAGTAAAAATGAATCTTCATGACTTTGGTTTTATGTAAAAATCTCAGGCTATGTTTTTGATTAAAACATCTTCAACCCACCTTTATTTTAAATCTTCTAATTTAGAGAAAAAAGAAAAGTTTTCATTTTATTTCTCCAATTATAAAGGAAAAAAGAACAATCTTTTTTTCTTCCTATAAAACAACAATAGGTTAGAGAGAAGTCCACTTATATTTTAGAGAAAAAATTAAAAAATACGTTAGAGATGATCTTAATGTTTAATATATTATTAAATGTTAAGAAAAAAGTATTAGTCAAAAAAGACCAAAAATAAATAAGAATAATTTTGATCTATTTTAAGTTTTTATTTGAAATATTTAAAAATATTATCTTACATGTTAATTCTTTCATGCATATATTTTTTCTAACATATTAAAATATTATTTCATGAATCAAGTTTTGTATATGTTGTGATCCATCATATTTTATATTAACAAATATATTAAAATTAGGAACAGATCAATTCTTAATTTTTAATAACAAGCAAATATTAAATATATTATTTTACACCTTAAATCATACACATATAATTTTAGATCCAATTGGTTTAAACGATTCAGTTACAGAGAGTTTGTGGAACTGAGCGATTGTGGATTATAATAATTTTGACGAAGAGATGAGCGGAGAGCTACCAGAGAATTTTGTAAAATAAGATTTCATTAATTTTATAATAAATTTTTATTATAATTTTATTGAGAACCCACATATCATCAAACGCTGAAAAATAAGAAACTTTGATTAAATACAAAAAGATAGAAACGGTTTTTGTGATTGTTGTTAAGGACCAGTAACTGTATCGTTGTAAAAACATAATGTTTGCGGAAAATACGAAAAAAAACATATCAACACCTAAATATTACAATTTACTCATTTCTAACTCATACCTACATGCATAAATATACTTATTATTTTTTTAAAAAAATCAACCATACATTATATATTACAAAACATATAGTTTGTTATTTTTCTTTTAACACATAAAAATCATACTTCGATTGTTTTACAAATATGCATGTAGATATAATATATTAATTGTGCAAAAATCAAACTCGCATGCAAACTTGTCGTGCATACATTTTGTTAACCTCGAGTATACTCTAATTTTAATTTTAGTTGTTAGACAAATTATATTTTTTTAAAAAAATCTTTATATGTCCTAAGAGCGTTGAGGTGGTTGGTACACACGAATGTGCGGGCCAACCATCTACTTGCTTTTAGGACAAATGAATAAGAAAATTTTATTTTGGTTTAATTATCAATAGGTCAAAAAAAAATATATACTTAAAATATATACTTAAAATATATACAGTGGTAAGATTATATTATGTAAAGAGAAAAAGAAAGTATTATATAGATAATATTCAAAACATGTTATAAAAATTTAATTAATATTTAATATAATTTTTACATTTGCAATTGTACATTAGTGTAAACGCTAGGAAAAATAAAATATTTTCTAAAAGGCACAAAACGATATGAAACGTTTGTGGGATTGTATATGTATAAAAACATAATATTTACATAATGTAAAAGAAAATTAATCAATAATTAAATATTACAACTAATTATGTCTATAAAAAAATTATACTTGCATATGTGTGCAGGCCAAAAATAAAAATTAAATAAATTATTATATATTCTAATGTTTCCCGTTTATTTAGTTATCATATTTACATTTTTTATCCAAAGAAATACTTAAAAATCTTAGTTAATATTTTTTTAATCTTCGTTTTCTAATGAAATATATAATATTTTCTATTTAATTTATTGTTATTTTTACTATTAAATATTTATTATTTTATTATTAATACATAATTAATCATACACAATCTTCAATATTATATTAATCATAATTGAACATATAAAATGTTTTATAGCATGCACCGTGTGCAGCCGATCACCTAGTACCTAAATATAAGACCTGAGTTTTTGTGAGTGAATGAGTCTCAAATGCTCAAACTTTAGCCCTCTTCTTCTGGAGCACCTCATACTATACAAAACATAAGCAAAATAAGAAACAACTTTTTGTTTCAACAAAAACAAAAAAAAACTTTGAAATTAACAATAATGCAATCATAAAACACATTAAGAAAACTTTAAACTGATTGAGATTATACGCTTTGTAAAAACTCAAGTTCGACTTAGAGAAAAGAACTAGGGTTTGTGGGTTTAAAGAGAGATCTTTATTAAGTTAAGCTAGAGCTTGAGAGATATAATGTAGTTTAGGTCGTCGGAATAAGAACGCTGACCTAGACTTTTAAAGAAAGTAAATCGAGAGCTAAGAACAATAAGATTGCTTAGATTGCCCTAGGTCTCGAAAGTGTATTTTTGGATGATCTGAGAAGTCTAGGAGATCTCATATTTATAGCCGATCAGGTCGGTCTTCTATGTCGGTTTGGAATAGGAAAGTTTCCTTGCCGATAAGACTAAACTTCCATTTTTCCCGGGTTCGTCCGATAAATGGAAGATTTCCATTTATTTGGCCGACCTGAGCCATGCGAAGTGGGCCGACCAGAATTCATATCGGGCTTGTAGAGATGGTACGAATCTCATCTTTAACAGTAAGTCCCCCCCCCCCCATCCCCCCCCAGTTCGGCAAGTGAGGATACATTACTTGGTGAATTTCAAGGTGTTGCTCGATATGAATTCAGATCGGACCATTCCAAAAGTTAGAAAAATTGAGGCATCATTTCTCTAAGATTTTTCAGGTCGGCCATTCCAAGAGATAGAAAAAATGAAGCATCATTTCTCTAAGCTTTTTCAAGTCGACCATTTGATGGCGTCTAGTTTTCAAAATTGGCGCGTATAGGGAAGTTTACCGAGCTGAAGTGAAGTATAACGAGCTAAAGAACTCGGCTTAGTATATATTTGGGTATGAGACTATGCTCGGCTCATTCTATGATATGATTGCGAGGTGTGCTCAGCTTTTGTAGAGTCGAATACGAACGTGCGATGCGATATCGGCTTTAAATTGTTCGTATGACTTAATATATCTAAGTCTGAATGTAAACCAGCGAGTTAAGGTCGGCTTTGTTTGTTTACATGACTTAGAAATTTTCCAAAGTCGAATGCAAGGTGCGATCAGGTCAGCTTAATAGTTTTGCATGATTTAGAAAATGCAGAGCGGGTTCTAGCTTTTAAAAAAAGTGTGAATACAAACGTGTGAGAGGCTCGGCTTACATTTGTTTGTACCACTTAATTTCTAAGTGTGAATACTAATATGCGAATCAGGTTGGCGTTTTTCTATTAGTTACACTTAGAAATATCCAACTCGAATACGGGAGCAAGACTGGCTTGGCTTATGACCATCGTATGACTTGGACTTTGCGAAACAGGTCGGCTTAGTAACAGGTTAAACTGTATTATGCAAAAAAGACTTGGCTTTTAAGTTGCCGAGCTAAAGTGGATCAGGCTTTAGCTTTAGACAAATCGAGCATCTGGCCAGGATGCCGATGTGTAATCAGGTCAGGAGCATGGTAAGGAGACCGATCTTGAAGATTTGAGAGCTTCGTGTAAGACAATGGAGTTGTCCGATAAAGACACTAGAGATGTCCGGCTTTGGCTCTTTGTTGCTTTGCCTCGGTCGTTTCTTTTTTGTTTCGCAGCTCTTCTTTGTTTCGCAGCTCGGAAAAGAAGACCAGTTGTATGGTAGGTCGGGAAGACGAGTAGTAATTGGTAACGTAGCTTGGGAGCTCTGAAGCTTGCTAATATGTCACTTGAAATATAACAGTGTTTTAGTCTCATGCATTGCTGTGATATAGGTTGGGGTAAAGAAGAAGACAGGCTGTGATATAGCTCGGTGTAGAGAGAAGCTGTGTTGAAGCTTGGCGAAGAAGATTACAGGTCGGTGAGGAAGATGAGCTATTGGTGTAGACCAATATCACGCGAGCTATATTGTAGCTTGGGAATCATTTAGCTCGGGAGTGTGAGCGTTTTTTTTTTTTGTAAGAATAGTTCGTATGATGGATTGACAAGTTCGGTCTGAGAGTTGATGACGAGCTCATAGTAACACTTGACGAGCTGGGGTTAGTGAGTGTCACAAGCTGAACTTGCTAAAGCATGCCGAGCTAAATAGCTCGTAAATGATGACGAGCTAAGGTGTGCGACGATGTGATTAGGTCGGCGAGTTTGATACGACGAGATTCATGGGTCGACGATGTGCTTATGTCTATGAAATCATGTGATCAGATCAGATCGGTTTAAATCAGATCGGATTTAGTTGCCACCAAATCAGATTGGCTTAAATTGTGAACGTGTGAGATCGGCTTTTATTGCGAACGTGTGAGATCGCTTTTGATGAGTCCAGGAACTAGAGTTTCCGTACTAGATGCGAGGTTAGGAGCTCGATTTTGGAATTGCAAGTTTTACGATGCTCGCATGCTGGGGGCTTTACTTCTGCTCGGCTCTTTTTTTTTGTGGTGATTTGAGAGCTCGTATGAGCTCGAGATGTTCGAATGACGCGGTCATCAAGATGTGGAGTGAATTGACGATCATGTGGAGTGAAATTCTTGACGTGAAGAATTCATGTTAGATGAGCTCTCGTTAAGAACATGCAGAGCATAACGAGCTGATTGTACGACGAGCTTTCGTAAAGAAAGCTGATGAGGTGCGCTTGAGATTTCATTTGCGAGATGACAAGCTAAGTAATGGAGCTCGTCGTTGGTGGGAGTTCCGATAGAGCTTGCGTGCTGGTGCCGTTGTCATGTTTTTGTGATAGTAAAACCGAGCAGATCAGTATGACGAGCTCGCGGAAGCTACCGCTAATGGGCTGAAGTGTATCGCTTAAGCTATTTCTTCAGGTGAAGCAGACTTATGAGTTTGTTTCTGAGCTAAAGCTTGAGAAAGCTGTCTTGAAATTTGACTAGTAATGTAGCTCGGGGAAATGGTTCACCGAGAACATAGCTCGTTCTTGAGAATGGAGAACTGACTTGGAAATTTTGGACGAGCTGTTGGAGGGGGCTCATAAATACGTAAGCTACTTCGGATTGAAGAAGTGGAGATCGGTGGAGCCTTTGATGAACAACAGAAATCAAACGTTATTTAGCAGGTTTTTCCGTCAAAAGTTTGTAGCTTTGCTTTTATTTTAGAGCTAGGGAGCTTGGCGAGGAAAAAGAGGTAGTCACTTTTTTTTTTTAAGTTTGCTCGTTTTTGATGCCATGAGAGGGGTGTACATCCAATGATGACACGAGATAGTGATGTTTCTTCACGAGAGTCTACGGAAGACAGTGAGCGTCTTGTTTTTGTTTTTCCGCGAACTTGCGATTAGGCAGCTTGTCGAAGCTTTGGGATCAGCGAGAAGTTTTGAAGAGGAACCGGAGAGTGCAACAGGTCGACTCTTGAGATTTAGAAAAGTGGAGATTACAAGCTCCTTTTACTTGGAGGTCGTCTTTAGGGTTGTTTGAGGCTGTAATTGAGAAGCTAGAAAATATGAATCTCTGATATGGTTGGAAGCCATTGATGAAGCTTGGCAAAGAAGAAGAAGTCGTGAAGACTTCTGTTTTTTTTTTTTTAAGAGCACGTATTGTGAGAACAATACACGCAGGGACAAACGTGGTCGGTATGATTAGATTTATGAAGGTTGAGCATATGGAGCAAAATACTAAGGTCAACTATCCCGAGCTGTCAGAGGGATGTGTTTAAAGTGACGAGCTCGTTTGCTAAACCCAAAATCACGACTTGACAGAAGTGTCAATTGTTTTATGCTGCAGAAGATTGCTCTAAGAAAGCGTGAATAGATAACAAATGGACCGTTAGTTTTGCAATCCCACCGTTGCTTATGTATTTCGACATGCCACCGTATAGGAGACGAAATATCAGCTTGATCAGCCGTGATTTGAGCCTCTTACGTTCTTCTGAAGATGTTGTGTTGAGAGTGGTTTTCCGAAAATCTCAGGTTTTTTGGCTAACTTGTGGAGCGATTTTCTGAAGAATTATAACTCTGATTAAGGCCCCGTAAAGTCCTGTAAATTCTTTGTAACGAGATCTTTACAAAGACACCTTGTAAGCGATATGAATCTTTCTGGTCGTTCTGAAATTCACCTCACAAAACCCTAACCCGCACTGGTTTTATTTCAGGTTGCAGGTTGCAGGTTTTTAAGCGATTTCTTGTTCGGGAAGCAAAGTATCCAAGCGGTTTTTCTACCATATTTAGGGTTTCTACTTGCTCTTTTTAGACTCCTGAGATGATGGTGGTTACGTCGGTACCTCTTTTGTACTTAAAGAGCGTTTAGCTTGCAGCCAGTGAGCAACCAAAGTAACCTCTTCTGTAACTTATTGAGATCACGAGCTGTGTTGTTGTTGTTTTGTGAGAGTATCTCGGAGAAGAGTACTCCAATGTCTTAGGATCCCGATCTTTGGTTTCTTTGACTTGAGTTAAATAGTCGTTCTGTTGAACTCATGACTTCTTTTTATTGGAGATATTAAACGAGATGATGTCGTTAAAGATTTTGTTGAATTCATATCGCAGTAGTTGTACGTAGAGCATGTGAGTTTAATCACGTCGGAAGTGTTGATGAGCCAAGCTGAATTTTAAAGAGAAGCTTTCCTCTTAACCTATAACGTCGGAAGTGTTGCTCGGCTTAGATGGTTGAATGACGAGCTCGCAAAGTTCAAGAGCTGGCACAAGAGTTTGTTTCTTTTGCTCTAAGTCTCGTATCTTGCTTGATAATTTTTGATCTTGGGGAAAATTTGTAGCACTTCTAGGGTAGAGCTATGATAAACTTGTCGGCGTTGTAGTCTTCATATGTTGGAAACCAATGGTAATAAGTTTGGTTTGAAGAAGTGGGAGCTCGTCATTTTTTTTTAAGGTCGGATATTCATCGGGGAACTGAGCTGTTCAGCTCGGCTAATCTGAAGAGAGATCCCAAGCTGTGGCTAACGAGCTGCTTAACTAGGAAAGTTGTTGAGCTGAATTAGTTGGGAGAGCTGCTGAGCTGCGTAGCTGCAGGGGCTGACGATCTGAATTGGCGAGAGGGCTGACAAACTGATTTGCAGGACTGATAATCAGGGAGAGAGCTACGAGCTGTACAGCTGCACAGCTGCGATGGCGACGAGTTGCGATGGCGACGAGCTGCAAGGACGACGAGTTGCCAGGGCAACAAGCTGCGATGATGATGGACTGCGAGGGCGACGAGCTACGAGGACGACGAGCTGCGAGGACCACAAGCTGCAACGGCGACGAGCTGCAACGGCGACGAGCTGCAACGGCGACGAGCTGCAACGGCGACGAGCTGTGAGGATGTCGAGCTGCCAGGGCGACGAGCTGCCAGGACGACGAGCTGCCAGGACGATGAGCAGCGGTGTTGTTTTCGGTGAGGGTGAGACCGGTGGTATTAGGATCGATGGGTGGTGTTTTGATCATTTTCAAGCTCCGCTTCTTTTAAAGATTTAGTCTCTTATTCCTTTCAGACGGCGCCAACTGTAAAAACTCAAGTTCGATTTAGAGAAAAAAAACTAGGGTTTGTGGGGTTTAAAGAGAGATCTTTATTAAGTTAAGCGAGAGCTTGAGAGATATAATGTAGTTTAGGTCGTCGGAATAAGAATGCCGACCTAAACTTTTAAAGAAAGTAAATCGAGAGCTAAGAACAATAAAATTGCTTAGTTTACCCTAAATTTCGAAAGAGTATTTTTGGATGATTTGAGAAGTCTAGGAGATCCCATATTTATAGCCGATTAAGTCGGTCTTCTATGTCGGTTTGGAATAGGAAAATTTCTTTGCTGATAAGACTAAACTTCCATTTTTTCCAGGTTCGTCCGATAAATGGAAGATTTCCATTTATTTGGCCGACTTGAATTATGCGAAGTGGGCCGACCAGAATTCATATCAGGTTTGTAAAAATGGTACGAATCTCATCTCTAACACGCTTGAAAAAAAAAGTATCATATAAGTAAAAGATTTGAAATTATAAGTTTTAAACAGGTTAATTAATATAAAAATGTGATTATTAAACATTCAATATAAAATATGCAAAAGATATATGATACGATTTAGTAATAGAATCTATAACTAACCTTTCAATCATAGAGAATTAACTTCATTGTTTCTCATCCACATTCTAAGGAATAATGATGTTACATTACTGAATTAAACTTAAGAAGCTAAAATATTTTCTAGAAATAATAATACATGATTCTTAAGTAAATGAAATTTTTGTGAAAGCTATAAAATTATGAAGAAGATCGTTGAGTGATGATTGTGAGATGGATGCTCTCTATTATATAGACAACTAAAGAATTAGGGTAATTGATTTGGTTTGTGAGCGGCTTTTTTTGTTAATATTTGGAACAAATATTTTAAAATATTATGTCTTGTAATGCAAGAGAGATCTGATATGTTTGTAGTTGAGATCAAAGGCGGATCTACATGTATTAGGGAGGTGGCAGTTGCCACCACTCAAAAAAAATTTATTAAAGAATTTTTATAAAAAATAAATTTTGCCACCACTAAAAAATAAGAAACTGCTCCCACAGCCCAATTTTAAAAATGTTTAAGCCCAATTCAATTGCTTATAACGAACAAGCCATTTTTAAATAAACAAATATATAAAATAAAACTAATTAGTAAAGCAATTAAAATCCTTATTTTTGTCTCTCTTTCTTCCGACAAAAAAGTGGTAGCTTTTTGATTTTTGATATATTTTGAAATTTTAAAAGTTGTGTTCATTGTTATTAATCTTTTACAATTTGTGAAGTTAAGAGCATATTAATTTATATACCAATTGTGTTTGTTTTACAGATAAATCATAAAAAGATATTCTAAAAGAAAATCTCCTTCAACACTTGATATTAATGTTGATGATTTGCCATGTGATCCGGTGAAAAGAAAGATATAATGGATTATCATCTAAATCAAAATCAAAGAAACAAGGTTAGACACAAATATCTAACTAAAGTTCCATGCCAACCTTATGGTCATAAATTTAAACAAATTTCTATAAGAAATTCAATGAGGCCATTTAATCCGGCCTGGTTTGATCAGTATGGTAGTTTAGAGTATAGCATATCGAAAGAAAGAGCTTTTTGTTTATGTTGCTATTTATTTTAAAAATAAGGTTCGGAAACAAGGTGGGAGTGATGCGTTTGTAAAAGAAGGGTTTAACAGTTTGAATAAACCTGAGAGATTAGGTACTCATGTGGGTAAACCACCCAACAGTTTTCATATTATTGCTGCTAAAAATATGAGAATTTGATGAATCAAAGTGGGTCTATTGTGCATGCTCTGTTTAAGCAAGCTGATATAGTAAAAAAGGAGTACTGCATTCGCTTAAATGCTTCGATTGATGCTTCTAGATACTTGTTGCAACAAGGTCTCCCTTTTCGTGCTCATAATGAGAAAGAAGAGGCTGCCAATAGAGAAAAGTTTTTGGAACTTGTGAGGTACACAGGAGAACAAAATGATGCTATAAATAAGGTTATTCTGAATAATGCTCCAAAAAATAACCAGATGGTTTCTCCAGTAATTCAAAAAGATATTGTGAATTCATTTGCTGAAGAAGTACGTAATGCTATTGTTGAAGAAATTGATGTATTTGGCTTGTTGGTTGATGAATCTGCCGATGTTTCCCACAAAGAGCAGATGGGTGTTGTTTTTCGGTTTGTTGATAAGAATGAAATAGTCAAAGAAAGGTTTATTGGAGTGGTTCATGTAGAGGAAACGTCTTCATCTTTTTTAAAGTCTGCTATAGATGAATTGTTTGCTAAATATGGGATGAGCTTAAAAAAGGTGAGAGGACAAGGTTATGATGAGGCTTGCAATATGAATGGTGAGTTTAATGGGTTGAGATCATTGGTTGCTAGAGAAAACAGTTCAGCATATTATGTCCATTATTTTGCTCATCAACTTCAGCTGGTTGTGGTGACAGTTGCAAAAAAACACTTTGCTATTACTGATTTGTTCGATATGGTTTCTACATTGCTGAATGTGGTTGGAGGTTCTTGTCAGCGACAAGATATGATTCGAGAAATTCAGCGTAGAGATCTTGAGAAAAGAATCAGTGATGGTGATGTCAAAACTGGAACATGACAGAATCAGGAATTTTCTTTTCCAAGACCAGCAAATACTCGTTACAAAACATTTCTGTAATTGCTAGAACTGTTTTCTACAATCATTCAAGTTCTTGATTATATCGATGGTGAAGACATTAAAACTTTACAGAAACGTCAAGCATGTGGTTTTCTTAAGTACTTTCACACATTTAATTGTGTGTTCTACTTGCACCTAATGCTGCTTATTTTGGGGATCACTGAGAACTTGTCAATGGCTTTGCAACAGAAAGATCAAGATATTTTAAATGCCATATCACTTGTAGAATCCACTAAAAGAGAACTACAGAAGATTAGAGATGATGGATAAGATTCTTTTATGAATAAAGTTTATGTTTTTTGTGAGAAATATAATGCTCAAATATTCATCATGGAAGAAGATTTTGATGATCCAAGGAAGCCAAGAAAGAGAACCAACATAACCAATATGCATCATTATAACGGCAATTGCTTTTATACTATTCTGGACTTGCAGATTCAAGAGTTCAATGATCGTTTTACAGAGGAAAACACTGATCTACTTATATGTATGGCTTCTTTAATCCATATTGATTCATTCCATGGGTTTGACAAGGAGAAGTTGTTGAGGTTAGCTAAGTTTTATCCAGATGATTTTAGCTATGGTGAGCTTTTATCTCTTGAGCAGCAACTTGATATCTACATCGACAATATACGCTGAGATGAACAGGTTAAGAGTGTGGAGAATCTGGGAGATCTGTCATGTCTAATGGTAAAAACGAAAACATATTCCACATCCTTTGGTTTACAGGCTTCTAAAGTTGTTTTAACTTTGCTGGTTGCCACTGCAGCTGTAGAAAGGTGTTTTTCTGCAATGAAACTAGTGAAGATAGCTGGGTGCAACTGAATTGGAGATCACTTTCTAAGGAGGTGTTATTGGTTCTTGTATTTTAATGGATTTGATAATCCAAACCAAATTCAGTGTTATTGGTTCTTGTATTTTAAAATCTATATTGAAATACAGTGTTATCGGTTCTATGATTTTAAAATCCATAATAAAATACAGTGTTATTGGTTCCATCATTTTCAAATCTAAATATTATAAAGATTTGAGTTTTAATTGAATTTGAATGGATTTGGAAGGATTTTCATGACTAAAATACAAAGACTCAAATACAAGGTCTAACCTTGGTATTTGAGTGAATTTGATTTTTTTCCATTTTGCTGATTTTGAAATCAATAAATTTATCAAATCCAAATAAGATTTTTAAATCCACCAAAATACAAAAACCAATAACCCCTACTAAGTGATTATCTGGTTTGTTTTGTTGAAAAGGAGTTGTTTGAAAGTGTTACAAATGAAAAAGTGATAAAAAGATTTCAGATGATGAATGAGCGTAGAGTATTTCTGTAGGAGTTACTTTTTTGTTTTCATCATGTTTATTGGATTTTGTTGCGATTTTTAATATAACATTATTTTTTTTAATTTTGATCTTCTATCATGTTATATTTTGCCCACACTAATAATATTTTCTAGATCCCCACTGGTTGAGATTTCGATATTTACTTGCTGAAACCATTTCTATTATGATATATAGTTTATACAATACTTTAGAGATCGTTCCTACAATTTAGGATACATCACGAAAGAGTAAATATTTGAAATGATTCAGTACTGAGATTTTATTGAATTTTTCCTTGGATTTGAGATTTGGTTAAGATTTACAAGGTTATTATAGAATATAATTTTAATAGAATATCCAAGATTTGCGATCGTAATATTCATTTTCCTCAATTTGTATAACAGGTGAAGAAGATGGATGGCATAATTAATCCAAGATTTACGGAAGATAGGGGCGTTGAGATCCAATTATAAAGTTCCGCTACTTTAATATATTCAGAATGATCAAACCGATCAAAGTTATTAAACCGAGCAAGATTTTAGATCATTTGATTTAAGTGATTCAGATCCGCGAGTTTTGTTTTCGGTATCGGATCGGATCATGTTAGGGTAAGCGAGTTATTATTTGAATAATTCATTTTCTTTTCATTACAGTTTTAACAAATGATTTTGTTTAATTTTAATTAAAAATTTTTTAAATTATGAGATAATGACACATAAACCACTAATGCTTCATCACTATAAGAAAACAGACATTTTGCGACAACAAAGTACGACTACGACGATAGTCACAAAAATACACAACTATTTCACGACTATTTAGCAACAGATAATACGATTACAAATTTATAGTCGCAGTAGTTGCTAATTAGAGATTACGACATATAGTCGTAATATAGTCATATATTTACGACTGGTTTGCGACTAATCTATGGTTCTTTCTTAATCCATTGCTTTTGTACTTAAGACTGTCTTTGTATTGTACTGAAGACTTAATGTTTTGGTAACTCCACTGTTGGAGTTTTGATCTGTAGAAGTCAAAATTCTGTAGACTTAATATTTTTTTTTATATTTTGATAACTCCATTGTTGGAGTTTTGTTTATAGAAAATAGTTAATAACTGTATATATAAAAATTATTTTGCATTTTGTATATTACTTATTCTAAATTCGTTGATTGGAGTACCAAAACAATTACCGAATTCGTAGATTTGAATACCAAAAGAATTACCAAATACAAATTTTAAAAAACAAATAAGTCACTGCTTAGTCATATATTAGTCACTAAGAAGTTGCAAAATAGTGGTAAAATAGTGCTAAAAATTACCATTTTACATGTTCATACTGCGATTAGTCGCTAAATTGTCACTATAAAGTCGTTAACTTAGTCACTAAATAGTCGCATTTTAGTCTTACTTATGAAAACACATTAGTCGCAATATCATCGGCAAGTGGTCACTATGATAGCCGCATATTAGTTACTGCCTGTTGCGACTATTTTCCGACTAACTAGTGACCAGATATTGAACTCGCTTCTTAGTCGTAAGATAGTCGCAAATTTAAGACAAATATGCGACTGTTGAATTTTTCGACTAGGGATCGATGACTTCTCTTTTTAGTCGCTAAATAGTCGTAAATGTCAGATGTGCAAAGCGACTATTTTTGCAGTCATTAATTAACTGTTTTCTTGTAGTGCATGTTTAATATATGTTAGATATTAGCATTAGGCAGTTTTTAATTTAGAATTCTCCAATTCTCTACTTATTAATTGAGAACGTAGTTTAATAAAAAATACTGATTTTTTTTAATTTGATTGGTTAATATGTTTAGTTTAAGCAATTTTAATGTGACATGAAAATGATGATGTGTAATGAAGATGTAATTGTGACATGTCAGTTTTTAGTACTTATGGCTTGTGACATGACATTATTTAATTTATAAATAAATTTTGATGTTAAATTTTTGATACAAAATTGAAGTATGGAAAAAATATTTTTTTTGTCAAATAAATTTGAAATTACATTTCGACACAAAAATTTTGCCAAAAACATTATGGATTTCAAGTATTTAGCGGAAAATTTGTGGCAAAATATTTAGCCAGAAATTTTTTGATATCTCACGAAATTAAATTAAAATACTCTAAAATAAATGTTTTGGTGAGAAAGTTACAAATTCATATTTTTGGCGGAGAATTTATGAAATCGGATTTTCATGAAAGTTTTTTGAAATAAGTTTTTTTGATAGAAGATTTATGATTTCACTTATATGGCAGGAAATTCATGAAATCAAAATTTTGACTGGTAGTTTTTGGAATAACATTTTTAATGTAAAGTTTTTGGCGAATTTTGTTTTTATAGATACACTTTTTGGCAGAAAATTCACAAAATCAAAATTTTGATAAAATGTTTTTAGATCATATTTCTGGTGTAATTCTTTTGGTGCGAAGTTACTTATTCATGATTTTGGCATGAAATTTGTGAAATCTGTTTTTTGATGGAAATTTTTGAAATCTTATTTTAAGTAAGTTTTTAGCGAAATATTTACAAGTTCAATTATCTGTGTGAAATTTTGCGGCATCAGATTTTTAGGAGAATTTCTTCACTTTTATTATCATCTTATTTTGTCTTACTATAAATAAAGATCAAAAGTTTATATATATGTGAATATATTTCAATTATATAGTGAGAATTGCCAACTACAAATAGGACGTAAAGTGATGAAAATATAAAAAGAGGAAAATATATATATGTAAAAAAGTAGAAAACAACAAAAAACGAAGAATCATTTTATTTTATTTTATGATTTTTTAAAAATATTTTAAGTTTTGTGTATGTTTTATTTTATACTATGATCCAGTTTCTCAATTCTATTAAAATATTTTTTCACAAACAAAATTTTTTTACAAATATATTACCAAACAGGCAATCATTTATTTATTATTAATAATTAATTTTTTATAAAATTTTCATGCCCGCACATAGGTGCAGGCCAACTATCTAGTTGCACTTATTAACCCAACTAGGTAATAACTCATAGAATAAGAAACTTAGATTTCATTCATGTGTATATGGAATACCAAATATTCCAGTAACCATATTACCGTTGTAACTTTATTAACACTTTCTCAATATACAACTCAATCATCAATTGAGATTCATATCAAATTAGATGGTATTCTCTCATAGACGTCTTCCTCATCTTTCTCTCTTCTCTCTCTCGTCCCTTTACTATTTTTCTTTGTCTACTTCCTCCTCTGTCTTTGTTAGCCTGTTTCAATCCATCTCATTTTTCTCCATCTCTACTCGTTATTTTTGTATATGATGAGGCGTGATAGAGTGACATTCTTTTCAATAATGAGGCGTGATGGAGTGACATTCTAGTTGATGATGAAGCGAGATAAAAAAGCTAGGAGCAAGAAGAAAACAAATTGTTTTGAATAAACTTTATGGGTAAAGAATAACAAAAAGAAAGGGATGAAAGAAGAAGAAAAATACATGTCTTTAGCCAAATAATATAAACTTTTTTTTGTTATAAAACTTTATGTTTCAAAAGAGATTTATATCTATTCATCATTTGAGTAATTTATATTTATTTTTAAAAAATCGAATTATAATATGTATGAAAACATCTACATTTATACTCATATTTATGTTAAAATGTTTATATTATTTTGTTAATTTGTATAGCTTTATTTTTAAAAACTATATTTAGCCAAAAACTACTTATAAATATGGATGTATAAATTAATCTTCTTGCTCTTATAATTTGTTTTTTTGTATATTCTTTTATAATGTTTTTGAACTACCTATACTTTTTTATATTTAATGTGGGCTTTTCAAAATATACTCATATTTATTGACTATTTGAGTTATTTATATATATATTTTTAAAAAATTGAATAATAACACATGTATAAAAAATATATATTTTGTTTACTATATCTCTCTCTCGTCTTTGGTTTTTTTACCTTACTCAAAAAATAAATCAAGAAACAGTTTGTTACGGATACATACAACTGGGTTTTAATTTTCCTGGCAAACTCAGTAATCAGAGCAGAAGAAATATTATGGGATGATTGAGTTTTGAGGTTCTTGTTTGTATTGCCGTCTTGTTGAACCTTAATACTGGATACAAGGTTGAGAATTAAGTAGAAACAATACACAGTTTATCTATTTAATTTAATTTTAAGATTTCAGCATCTGGTAAATCTCTTGGCATTAAAAAGTATGGTATAAAACTAACTTTTATGTCTAGCGATAAAACAATTTTTGTTTTTGTGTGTGTGTAACATTTGGCTTTCATTAAATTCGTTCTGAACGGAATTGAAATTCTTCGCTACAGAGTTCGTCCGACGATTGGCTTTTCTTAAAATATAAACAGCTGAAAGATCAGCGAAAGAAAGAGACAGATTGAGGATGTCGTGTTAAATCCCATAGAGCTTCTTTGTGTGAGATTCCTTGTTGATTGCTTTTGATTAGCTGCTGTAATCTGAAGCGGCTGAAAGTTTCCTGACTTTGAGCTCTCTTGCATGTTGAATCGCAAGTAAGGGAGCCGATGCTTCCGCCATAAGTGCTGATTTGATGTTGCTTGCCGTTGCCGAGGATTGGGTAAGTGTTCTTCCTTCTTGGTTTGTAAAGATCCTTCTAAATCCTGCTCTTTTTATATCTGATCTCCATGCTGCATATGAATTGCATCGTATCACATCTAAGCTTAATCTTTGCTGATTACGATCTGCAGGGTTAGGGATATGGACTTTCCTCTGTTGATTTTATGCTTGAGCTCCTTGCCATTCTCTCGCGTTATGGATTACTACTGTAGGTGTTTCCTTTAGATTCAGGTTACGATTGTTGAAGATGGTCTGGTTACAGGAGATCCAGATCGACTGGATGATCCATGGGGATATTGGACCATCTCCCGCTCCTGTTGAGGTAAGACAGGTAAGATCCTTTGTTATATCTAGGCCCCTTCTCACACTTGTGATCCGCCTTGAATCAAATTAATGTGTAATTGGGATTTGATTCCAAACATTGACTGCAATTGTGCAATACCATAATGTGGGCATCTTATGGAGGTATTCACATTCCTTGCTATTAAGTTTTCTTCCACTGGTAACGCATTTCTCATAGTTTTCCAAAGAAGCAGTTTTGTCTTCGGAGATGTTTTGGCTTTCCAGATTACCGAGTTCCAGTTGAAATCTCGGATGAGGGGATCTAGTGCTTGAGTAGACATGGTCTCCTCATCTTGTTTTAGGGCTTTATAATATTTTGATTTGGCTGAGTAGATTCCCGATTCTTATGGTAGCCAAACCCATTTGTCTGATGCGCCTAGTTTACTTTGTTTAAGTTGTAGAATTGCTTCTTGATACTCAGAAAGAATAGCTTGTATTTGTTCCTTACTCTCCTCTTTAGTGTTCTCAGAGATGAGGTCTACCACTAATGCATCATTTGTTGCCTCAGGAGGAGGCCCCATTGGTCGACAATGTTGGATATTTAAGTGAATTCGTGCAACCTTTGACGAACTGTTCCAACTGCTTAAATGAACATTTGCAACCATTTAAATGAATTATTGTAATTTTTGGGTTTATGGTTACAACCTTCGGTAACTAACTATTGCAACTGTTGAGTTTATGGTTACAATCTTCGATGACTAACCATTGCAACTGTTGGCGATCAACCATTGCAACCCAATCAACCATTGTAACCTTTTGAAGTGAGCTTTGGTTTCCTATATAAGGATTTGTGGGCATTGCCAAAATCACAACAACAAAAACAGAAAACAAGTAGAAACAGAGAAAATAGGACAGTAAGAAAGAGAGAGTTTCACAGTTTCAAAATATCATAAATTTTTTTTGGAAAAACATATATCAACACTAGAACTCTAGTGTGTCTCTTGTATCTTAGCCTAGAACAAGAGAAACTTTTGGTTGTCTTATCCTACAAGGGATTTCTTGTAACCCAAGACTTGATAAGGGTCACAATACTCTTTAAGGAAAAGTATCCTCGTGCGCGATTCAATCATTATCCAAGTTCACAATTCATCATTCGGGTTACCAGAATCCAACAATATTAAAGAGTAATTTCTTGTGAACTATGACTAGTGTGTCTGTGCGAGAGATGACATCCAAGTTTGGAAAACTGGATAAGTTTGAGGGAGTAGATTTTCGAAGATGATAAAAGAAGATGCATTTCCTTTTGACAACGCTTAACGTAGTGTATGTTCTAAGCATGCCAATGCCTACTGTGCCCGAGGATGCTGAGAACGAGTCTGTGAAGGAGACAAGGAAGCTACTTAAATGGCAAAATGACTATTACATATGCCGTGGCCACATTCTAAACGAATGACTTGATTAAGAAATTACGCAGTGATAGAGGTGGAGAGTATTATGATCCTGCATATTTCCAGTATGTAGTAATCATACATGAAACTACAGCTCCTTATACACCACAACAAAATGGTGTATCAGAGAGGAAAAATAGAGTTCTAAAGGAAATGGTTAATTCCATGTTATCCTACTCAGGATTGAGTGACGGATTTTGGGGTGAAGCTATGTTAACAGCTTGTTATTTATTAAATAGGGTTCCTAACAAAAGGAACAACCTTACCCCTTATGAACTTTGGTATAAGAAGAAACCAAACTTGAACTACCTTCGAGTTTGGGGATGTAGGGCTGTAGTTAGACTACCTCAACCCAAGATTAAAACATTGGGAGAAAGAGGCATTGATTGCATCTTTATTGGATATGTTGAGCATTCAAAAGCTTTTAGATTCTATGTCATAGAACCTAATGATTTTGTATCGGTTCACACCATAATTGAATCAAGAGATGACATCAAATCGTTTTTCATCCATATCCATGCCAAAAATTTTGGTTCCTAGTTCAAATGGAACTAAAGAAGGAGATGAAACATTTATGCCTTCTAAATGTCACATATACTTCGTAGGAGCAAGCGAGGGAGGATTGAAAAATCTTTCAGTCCTGATTTTCAAATTTATTTAGTTGAAGGGTCAAGAGATGAGATTAGATTCCAATACTCATACTGCTATCATATTGATAATAATCCTAGGACTTATGGTGAGGCTATGAAGTCTCATGACGTTGCATTCTGGAAAGAAGCAATAAATGATGAAATGGACTCCACCATGGGAAATAATACGTGGGTCTTATCAGATCTCCCACCTGGTTGCAAGCCTTTGGGCTGTAAGTTGATCTTCAAAAAGAAGATGAAAGTCGATGAGACTATTGACAAGTTTAAAGCTCGATTGGTTATCTAAGGCTTTAAACAAAAGAAAGGTATTTATTATTTTGATACATATGCTCCAGTTGATAGGATCTCTTCTATAAGGTTATTGATTGCTTTGACAACTATTAATAATCTTGTGATTCTTAAATGGATGTCAAGATAGCGTTCTTGAATGGCATTTTGGAAGAGGAGGTGTATATGAAGCAACCTGAAGGTTTTACTATGCCTGGTAATGAGCATAAGGTGTGTAAGCTGATAAAGTCATTGTATGGGCTAAAGCAGGCACCTAAGAAATGGCATCAAAGGTTTGATGAGATTGTCTTATCAAGTGGATTAAAGTTAAATCAGTCGGATAAGTGTTTATATTGCAAATTTGATGAGTCTAGTAATGGAGTAATCATTTGCTTGTATGTTGATGACATGCTGATCTTTGGCACTGACCTTAAACAAGTAGAGCTTACAAAAGCATTTTTATCATCAAGTTTTGCCATGAAAGACATGGGTGAGGCAGATGTGATTCTTGGAATTCGAATCAAGTGTGATGGCAAAAAACTATCTTTGACACAATCTCATTACATTGAAAAAGTGCTTAAGAAGTTTAATTGTGAGAATTGTTCTCCAATGAGCACTCCCATGGATGCGAGTGTGAAGCTTATGCCTAATATGGGACAAGCAGTGTCAAAACTCGAGTATTCACAAGTAATTGGCTGCTTAATGTATGCCATAACGAGCACTAGGCCAAATATAGCTTATGATGTAGGGAGGTTGAGTAGATACACTAGTAATCCTAGTACTCAACATTGGCAAGCCTTAAGACGGGTGCTTAAGTACTTGAAAGGAACCATAAATTATGGTTTGTCTTATGATGGATTTCCTTTGGTTCCAGAAGGGTATTCAAATGCAAGTTGGATCAACAACGTGGAAGATCATTCTTCTACAAGTGGTTGGGTGTTTTTGCTTGGGGGAGGTGCCATTTCATGGGCTTCTAAAAAGAAAACTTGCATTACAATTTGACTATGGAATCAGAATTTGTAGCATTGGCAGCTTCTGGTAAAGAGGCAGAATGGCTAAGAAATTTAGTTTACGAGATTCTATTGCGGCCGAGACCAGTATCACCGATATCTATTCATTGTGATAGTCAAGTTACATTGGCCAAGGCATATAACCAAGTGTTTAATGGTAAGTCGCAACACATAGGTGTTAGATATAGCGCGATACGTGAGCTGATCACTCATGGGGTGATTACAATCAAATTTGTTCGGTCTCAACAAATTTAGCGGATCACTTGACAAAAGGACTGGCTAGGGACTTAGTAATTAAGTCGGCTAAAGGGATGGGGTTAAAGTCCATTTGAAATCTTTAGTGATGGGATACCCAATTATCCTCTGATACGACGTTAGAGGCTGAAGTCAATGTGGAAAGCCCACACTTAAAGATTGAAGCACATGTTCATATCATCCCAAAGTATGTGCTTGGACCTGCAAAAAAGAGATAGGTTGATGTTTTCTTCTTAATAGATATTTTGAACAAATGTATTTTGCAGGTGCACAATTAAAATATTTACCTATATGAGTGTGAAGTGCAGCCGCTTGAAGAAGCTAGGACTTGGCTTTGTATGCGCTCATGAATCGATAGGGACACATGGCTTATAATAGTGTCAAGTATATACACTTAGAGTTGTCTAGAAATTTGTGTGTGTATTATCTTCATGTGCCCAAATGAGTTGAGAGGATTCAATCCATAGGACATCCTGCTTCTCGGGCATTTGGAATGTGTAATAACACTAAGATGAAAATTCAATTGCTACAATATTTTTATTTATGCATAAGTTTGGATATGTGTTATTTATTTAGTGAATCTATGATTACACTTAAATGGGGGAGGAATGATGGATATTTTAAGTGAATCCGTGCAACCATTAACGAACTGTTGCAACTGCTAAAATGAACATTTACAACCATTTAAATGAATCATTGCAATTGTTGGGTTTATGGTTACAACCTTCGGTAACTAACTATTGCAACTGTTGAGTTTATGGTTACAATCTTCGATGACTAACCATTGCAACTGCTGGCGATCAACCATTGCAATCTGATCAACCATTATAACCTTTTGAAGTGAGCTTTGGTTTTCTATATAAGGAGTTGTGGACATTGCCAAAATTACAACAAAAACAGAAAGCAAGTAGAAACAGAGAAAATAAGACAATAAGAAAGAGAGAGTTTCACTGTTCGAAAAGATCATAAAAAGATCTTTGGAAAAACACATATCAACACTAGAACTCTAGTGTGTCTCTTGTATCTTAGCCTAGAATAAGAGAAACTTTTGGTTGTCTTACCCTACAAGGGATTTCGTGTAACCCAAAGCTTGATAAGGGTCGAAATACTCTTTAAGGAAAGTGTCCTCGTGCGCGATACAATCATTATTCAAGTTCACAATTTATCATTTGGGTTACCAGAATCCAACAGACAATGCTGTTCCAGAGATAGCTATGGTTCCTACCAGAAGAATGTTGATTTCCCATCCTCAATAGCTCTTCCTAGCTGAGATTTTTCAGTAGATTTTTGCCAATGCAAATTCCACGCCATCTATGTGATGCTGAGTTTGGAGCTTCACTCTCTAGAAAGGTTGAGAAAGGTCGATAAGACAATTTTGTGTTAGATATTACTGCGTTGAGTCTCTAACGAGTGACGAAAGAAATTAGAGAAAGCAAATTCCATGGAAATCTGGACACAACTGATCCTTGTAACCGTAATAGATCTTATGTTTGTTAATGATTCAAAGAATAGTCCTTGAAGGTTACTGATTTCGTAGCACAACTGATCCTTGAAGGTTGCTGATTTCGTAGAATATCCATATTCAAGAGAGAAAGAAAAAAAAGTTCCTAAATTGAGTCAATATGAAAAACACCCTCCATCCTCTTAACGAAACGAATGAATGCTTGAAATATCAACACATGGACAATAACATTAAAAAGAAAAAAAGAAAAAAAAAACATGGACAAATGAGGGAAAGCGGGAAACTCATAAACAAACCTGGGTTTAAACGTAGTCGAATAGATTTCACAGTTAAGGTTTGAGAGTTTTCTCCTAGAGTTTTGCAAAAAAAAGCTACATTTGAATTTCCATTTTTTAGTTTTTTTATTAATTTATTAAATAAAACAAAGACTCAATAAAAACAGACAAAGAAGAAAAGACGCAAAAGCCAGATAACTTGTTGAACACAAAGTCGTGTTTAACACGTTAAGCCTAGCCCAAATACTTCAAAACAAGAAGAGAAATAAGTTTTTTTTTCTTTTTTTTTTTTTAAATTTGGTGCTTAAACCAGCTAAAATAAACAACACCGATAATACAAAGCCAAAAGAATAATGAAAGATAAGGATGACGCGGTGCATCATGTGCGCTGAAGCAGCCCGCCGGAAAGTCCACTCGGTGCCGGCGACGTTTATCAGCAACGAACGCCATGAATGTAGCAGACATGAAGAATACTATCATCACTGGGAATATGAGGATGTACGCGATAGCTAACATAATACGGACTGTGCTATAAGTGCCAATTGGATTCGGGAATATAGTGCTGTACGATGCTAACATACCGATACTTAAAGCCGCTGTTGAGCCATAGATTAATTGCCACTTGGGGAGTCCAATTATGAGAACCATGATCACATATAGAGATGATAAGAAGGCAACCCCGTTGAGGATGTTAAAATGTACGGCATTGGAGAAGTCCATAGTCATCTCCCCAGCTTTGTGATCATCTCTAATCTCCTGCCAAAATCCGCCGGGAGGACTGAGACCAGCCTGGTATGTAGCTGTTACTATCAATATAGCCACCACAAGTATGGCATCATGGCGGTTGCTAGTGTTTAGAGACATGTCGCTACTCATGGTCAAATTTCTCATCCCCAAGAGTTTGTTCCGTTTCTCAATAAACGATAGCTTTTTGGTCAAATATTCCCCAAGAGTTGTTGTGGAACGACAAATGAGTTTTTCTTTAACACTGTGGAGAAAGGTTCTTGCTTCAGGGAAAGAAAGAGACTGGTGAGTTTGAAATATGTCCATCGCGGTTTTGCCATCCAAGTTCTTGGCTTTTACTTTAACGACTTTACCCAGCAACTTCATGACCTGCAAAGAACCGAGCACGCCTCACACATGATTCTAGGGTGAAGAATCCTACATTGACAAGAATATGAGACAAACATTTATGTATACTAAGGTCATAGAAACCCATGCACTTTTGGAAGAACTAAATCAAACAAAGCAACTAGCAAAGTCGCAGATGTTAGTTAAGAAGCAGCTCCAAGCAATGTTAGTTAAGAAGCAGCTCCAAGCAAGTACTAGAGCCAAAAAAAAAATAATTGCAAGATGGCATGAGTATAGAAGGATCTACAAGATCCATAATATTATTAGTATATATTGAATAGTTATTATATAGATATTCTGATGATTTGTATCTATCTACTTTAGGCAATATCCTTAATATAAATATGTATGTATTCTCATGAGAGTCAATATAATATTCTTCTAATCATAAACTCTCATCACATCTAATAATGAGAGCATAGCTATCCATTTTCAACGACCAATTAGAATTTTGGGGAAAAGGAGAAAACTAAACGATAAGAAAGACATTTACCTCAGTCTGATTAATGGATGCAGCATTATGGAAGGCTGTGTTACCATCTTCATCCTTCAAGTCCAAGATTTCCTCTTTGTTTACTCTCTTGATCCATCCCAATAGAACCTTAAATGCCTTAAGCTGGCCGTTCTTCACAGCAACATGCACAGCTGTCTCACACTTAACCGTCAAATCGTTTAATGAAGACGGACAAGCAAACAAGAACTCGCTCAACAACTCGGCTTCACCTACTCGAGCCACATGATGCAAAGGAGTAATCCTTCCTCTTCCCTTGATGCTGACTAAGCTGCTGTCGATTGCCACAAAACCTCTCACCATTCGAATGTGGTTGTGTTGCAGGGCTAAATGCATTGGACTAAAACCTGACGCGTTTAGCTTGGAAGCAAGTGACGGTTTAAGAGTCATTAATTTCATGGCAAAATGAGTTTGCCCCTTTTCAGCTGCAATATGTAATGGCGTCTCACAAAAGGGCACTTTATCAAAATGTCCTAGAATGTTTGGATCTTCTGCAATCAACTTGTAGAGTGTTTCTGTATCCCCATATCGAGCCGCGTTCTTCAATCTCGTGTAGATATTAGTACTCGAACTCCCACTCAAGTTTGCATCTTGAGCTACCATATCCGATACTCTAATGACATCCACAACAATCGACATAGCTTCTCTAGTCCCCAAGCTTTTGCTCCTTCCACAGTTTTTTATTTTATTTTGTGGCTCCTGCACTACATGTTTAAATAAACACAAAGTCTGGACGGTGACCATATCTATTTCTGACAATAATATGTCAAATTGATGAATTAATGTCATTTTAAAATGAGTAATGGAGATTTTAAAAATTAAAAATTTAGTTAGTTTCCACATAAGAATATGGATAAATGCATGTCATGTCCCACATTGGATTAGAGAGCCAACAAAACAATGGCTTTTTTGGAGAAAATTCTTCTTAAATCCTATCACTTTCTTTATTCCATATGAAATACTTTTTATTTTGTGGTTAACTAAAATCTGGATGACGACCATTTATTTCTAGTAATATTATGGCAACTAGATCGATTAATGACATTTCAAAATGAGCGATGATGATTTCGCAAACTAACAGCTTGACTGGTATGTCAATTTAATAGAAGAATAGTAGAATAGCTGAATAATAAACTAGCGGAATCACTAGAATGAGTAAACTGAAAACTGAATAAACTTAAAACGCTAAAAAGCTAGTATCTATTAGATGAATAAATTTTCTTCTAAACTAGTTATAAATTTAAAATGTGTGAGATGGTTTAAAAAATAGCGTCTTGCTTTTCATTTTTTTATCATTCAGTGCCTAATATTGTGAATGGTATATATTTAATGGAATCACGTTTTCAAAACATGAAAACGTGAAAAAATTACATACCATTGAATCCCCAAATTTTTAGTAAGTTTTCACATTTTAATGTGGGTAAATGCATATCCCACATTGGATTGGAGAGGCAACAAAACAATGGCATTTTCTATAACATTATACACAAAAACCACTATTTTTCATATTTAATACTTCTTATTCGAGGTCAACTAAAACATGGACGACGATCATCTATTTCTAGCAATAATATGGCAATTAGTGTTAAGTTACATGGACTTCCAATCTAAAACCAATTGGCAGCCAGTGGATTGACCCATGCTTCTTATATATTAGTTAGGATCCCTTCCAACTTCCGATGTAGGATATTATCCCTAATACGCCCTCTCGAGACGATGGCTACTTTGGCCATTGATCTCGGTAATGTTTGGGCAAGGATTGACGGACCATCTTTGGATCACATATCGATTATGGATCGGGTTGGATTGTTTGGATCGGACTCTGATACCATGTTAAGTTACATGGGCTTCCAACCTAAAATCAATTGGCAGTAAGTGAATTGATCCATGCTCCTTATATATTAGTTAGGATCCCTTCCAACTTCCGATGTGGGATATTATCCCTAATAATTGGATGGAATAGTTTTCCAGAGTGATTAGGGTTTCGCAAATTAATTTAATAGTAAATTTCATATTAGAATATGGATAAATGCATGTCCCACATTGGATTGGAGAGAGAACAAAAACATTGGCTTTGAAGAAAATTCTACGCAATTCCTATTATTTCCCTTATTCTAATCTAAAACTGTTAATTTTCTCCTATATATTAATGGGAAATTAAAAAGCATTTTTATAAATTTTTTTTTAATAATTACAGTGATACTATTTATTGATGTATCACCATTATAAAGTTTTTAAACTTTTTTTCGAAAAAAACTCATTTAGTACAATAATTAATTATAATTATATTTTTATATTAGATTAATATTTAATATAATATATATTATTCTAATATCAACTTTTAAATACTATATTTTGTGTTTGACTAATATTTAATATAAATATTTGTTATTCGAATATTAATTTTTCGATGTAAAATATTCTATCAATCATCCAAACTATAATGTGTAATATTTGATCAATTCATTTTATAGGCAAATATATGATACAATTTGTTTTAAACAATCGTTAGAGGGGAAATAAGTACATTTAGTAAAAAGTTTTCTCTATTAATAATTTAAGCCCATCAAATTTTAGGAGATCGCACCGATGTAACCAAAAAAGGAAATCCCTCGAAGATAATTTGCAAATTCCAGAAGAGAATTCTCATATTCATCGGAGAATAAGAGATATTTCTATATCGCTAAAATAAAAATATTCACCAGGAAAAGGAGTTCAGAGCAACCGACCTCCTATTCCTCTAAATAAGAAAACCTCGGAAGCCCAGAAAAAACAACCCATACAATCTAGAGAGCAGCAGAACCAATACAAAAGAACTCCAAGCTTTCTAATTTAGAGCATTAATACTTTCTTTTCACTTCGGCATGATATCTCGGTTAAGCCATCTCCTGTAATCGCTTCGCCTTTGAGCTATTAATAAAGATCTTATTCTCCGAAACCCACAACTGTTAATCAAATCCCTAGTGGTGATTTTCTGGTTCAACAATAAGCGTCGTTTGTTGGGACTAGGAGAATTTTCTTTTTAAAAACTACCAAGAGAAGACCCGAAGCGATGAGTCTTCCATCCGATAACAGCGACTTCACCCTCAACATAGGAGATACTACCATGCGTACTGGCACGTCCGCCCTTGACGAGCACGACAATCATTGCAATTCCACTACCCACAGGAAAACACACGATATTCGATGACTGCTACATGATCATAGGTGGAGTACTCAACGACCCCAGCTCGCTTAAAGATATTAAGCAACATGAAGAAAAAGCAGCATAAGCAAAGCACAATCCAACCATCCCGCTGAACGAAGCACAAGTGGACTTTGCGGCTGAAGACCTACGAAGCTCCCACACGTAGCACATCGACACATTGGTCATAACATTGCAAATTCACGAGAGCACAGTCACCAAAGCTTTGGTCGACAGTGGCAGCACCGTCAACATTATCTTTAAAGATACGTTGGCAAGAATGAGCGTGGACAAAGGCGAGATAATGACAACGACAGAGCCATTAACTGTATTCACAGGAAATACCTCCTATAGCATCGGATCAATACGATTACTCACCTACATCGGCAACATAACCAAAAAAGTAAAGTTTGCAGTTATCGACTGTTCAACTATCTACAACGTCATACTCAGAACTCTGTGGATCCACAGTATGAAGGCCGTAATTTCAGCCTATCATCAATGCATCAAATTCCCGACACCCACCGGCGTATTCACCCTGCAAGGCGATCAGTCAACAGCAAGAATATGCCTCCTTAGCGAAAGAAAGATCAGGACAGCAACTGCGTCCATGGTGAATGAGGACCTAGACCCACACGCTCCTTATCACAAAAGACCAAAGCCTAAGCGGGTTATACAGGTAAGCATTGACGAGAAACACCCCGAAAGAACTGTCAGCATCGGCGGTGACCTCGCAGAAGATACTAAAACGGAGCTCGTCAAACTTTTGAGAAACAACGTACACTTATTCGCTTGGTCTATGGAAGACATGAAGGGAATCGACACCAAAATCATGTCGCATAAGCTAAACATAGACCCGACATTCAAACCAATTAAGCCAAAACAAAGGAAGCTCGGCCCCGAAAAAGCCCAAGCAGTAACTGATGAAGTGGAAAAACTACTCGGAGCTGGATCAATTACCGAAGTTCAATACCCCGACGGGCTAGCCAACCCCCTTGTCATAGAAAAGAAGAACGATAAATGGAGATTCTGCGTTGACTTTACCGATCTTAACAAAGCATGTGCAAAGGATTGCTTTCCGCTCCCACATATCGACCGACTTGTCAAATCAACAGCTGGGAATCAGCTACTATCCTTCATGGACGCCTTCTCCGGGTATAATCAAATCTTCGTGCACCCCAAAGACACAGAAAATACGGCATTCATCACTGACCGCGGAACGTATTGCTACAAAGTCATGCCTTTCGGACTAAAAAAATGCAGGAGCCACCTACCAATGATTAGTCAACAAGATGTTTGTGAGTCACCTCGGCCGCACTATGGAGGTTTATATTGACGACATGCTTGTAAAATTCGCGGTCGCTAAGGATCACGTCGGCCACCTCAAGGATTGCTTTAAAACCCTCGAGAAGTACGGAATGAAATTAAATCCAGCTAAATGCACATTCGGGGTAACTTCAGGAGAATTTCGAGGTTACGTCATCACCCAGAGAGGAATGGAAGCAAACCCGAAACAAATCTTGGCGATATTAGATCTCCCATCACCCAAAAATACACGCGAAGTGCAGCAATTAATGGGCAGAATTGCCGCGTTAAACAGATTCATCTCACGCTCTACGGACAAATGTCTCCCCTTTTATCAACTACTTCGGAGTAATAAACGCTTTGACTGGGACGACAAATGCGAGGAGGCTTTCACGCAACAAAAGGAGTATTTGACCACCCCACCAATATTAGCAAAACCAGAGGACGGCGAAACACTATATCTTTACATCACCGTCTCAACGGTGGCAGTAAGCGGCTTTCTAGTCATAGTAGATCGTGGCGAGCAAAAATCTATCTTCTGTATAACCAAAATCCTGGATGGAGTCGAAACTCGTTATCCGGCCCTAGAAAAACTCGCTTATACAGTAATTATCTTGGCACGGAAATTACAACCCTACTTCCAGTCTCATGCCATTATCATCTTCACTAGTCAACCGCTTCAGAGCATTCTGCACAGTCCTAGTCAGTCCGGCGGAATGGCTAAATGGGCAATAGAACTGTCTGAGTATGACATTGAATATCGAGCTCGCACTAGCGCTACTCAAGTTTTAGCAGAATTTATGATCAAAATACCACCAGATCTACTGATTGACGAAACACCCACAAAAAACCGATGGAACCTGTATGTCGATGGTACGTCCTCAAAGCAAGGAGCAGGAGTCGGCATCTGTTTAAAATCGCCAACGGGAGAAATCCTTGTACAATCATTCAAACTCGGCTTTTCTGTCTCAAACAACAAAGGTGAGTACGAAGCACTGCTCGCAGGAATTCGTCTCGCTAAAGAAGTAGGAGCGGAAAATATTCACGCTTTTTGCGATTCTCAACTCGTAGCCAGCCAATTTAAAGTAGATTACGATGCCAAAAACGAACGAATGGATGTTTACCTAAAGCAAGTCCAGAAAATAACAAAGCAATTTGACTCTTTCGAACTGACAAAAATACCGCGAACTGAGAACACCACCGCCGACGCGTTAGCGGCACTTGCATCGACCACAGACCCAACACTTCGCTGAACAATTCTAGTAGAAATCATCGAGCAACCTAGTTTCCATCTATCGAAAGGATCCTGCAACATGATTTTGCACCAGGAAGACGAAATCGATCCAATGGAGGTAGATGCTGAATAACAAAAGCAGCCTTGGCACGAAAAATTAAAGCCTACCTATCCGAAGGAATAGTCCCCTAGGATAGATGGGCAGCCAGGCGTCTCCGAAGAAAAGCAGCACAATACTTTATTCAGGAGAGAAACCTGTTCCGTTGGACAACAAACAAAGTAATACTGCAGTGTTGTGACGAAGCAAAAGCAAAGAAGGTGATGGTCGAAACTCATGAAGGAGCCGGCGGCAACCATTCCAGAGGAAGAGCATTGGTTTTAAAAATAAAGAGGCATGGTTTGTTCTGCCCTAGAATGGTCCAAGATTGCGAACAATTCGTGCTACAATGCGAACCGTGTCAAAAACATGCACCCATTATCAACGCACCCACCGAGCTCCTTCAAACCGCCATCCCACCATATCCCTTCATGAGGTGGTCAATGGATGTAATCGGTCCGATGCCTAAGTCAGGTCGCAATCAACACATCTTGGTTATGTCTGACTACTTTACAAAGTGGGTCGAAGCTAAGGCGTACCCCAGCATAAAAGCAATCGACGTCCAGCTTTTCGTATGGGAAAACATCATATGCTGGCACTGCCTCCAATACGAGATCGTCACGAATAACAGAACGCCGTTTACTTCGTCAATCTTCCAAGATTTTTGTGCAGGCTGGGGTATACAAATAAGTTACTCAACACCTTGCTATCCACAGGGGAATGGTCAAGCGGATTCCTCTAATAAAACCATTCTCGATGGACTTAAGAAACGCCTAACATACCTAGAGGGAAGATGGGCAGACGAACTAGAGGGGGTCCTATGGTCTCATCGAACAACCCCACGAACTGCAATAGGAGAAACTCCATTCTCATTATCTCACGACTGTGAAGCTTTAGTACCCGTCGAAGTGCACGTAGCAAGCGCTCGACGAACCTTAATGGTTCAAACCCCGCAGCTAAACGACAAAATGCTAATCAATACTCTGGACAACTTAGAAGAACTTCGCGATAAAGCTTTACTACGCATTCAGAATTATCAGCAACAAGTCTCTAGGTATTACAACAATAAAGTTTGAAGCCGACTATTCTCGCTTCTTGACCTCGTCCTACAGAAATCTATAAACACAACGAAGCTCGAAGAAAATTTGGAGGGACCCTATCGCATCACGAAGATCGTCAAGCCCGGCGTCTATAGACTGGAAACAATGAACGGAGAACTAGTAGAGCGAGCTCGAAATTCGATGAATTTAAGGAAATACTACCCTTAGGAAATATAGCTTGGCATATGAGCATGCATTTGTAAAAGGAACTACGAATGACTTGATCCCATATCGGGTACGTAGGCAACCTTCGGGTCCAGTCACAATCCTAATAAAATTACCTTTATCTTTGCTAACCAGCTTGGCGTTCAAAGTAAAGGACATTTACGAGTCCAAATCGACTGTAAATATGCTCGGCATATAGAGCAATCTTCCTTATGCGAAAGCATTTAGTCAATGTTCTGGCCAAATATACGACTAAAAAAGCAAAATTTAATTATGTGGCTGATCACATGAGTTTCAAACTTTCATTTTGATTTCATTAATAAATTTTTAATTAATATATTAATCAATATAATAAGTTTTCCTTTGAAGCTTCAGTTCGATTTAATTACTTCCAAAGTGAATAAGACGAAAGCCGAGGACAATACTCGCACGACCCTGATCATACCTTTCCGGGCTGAAGTGAATTCCGAAAAGCTTGGTATTCGATCTCGATTGTCTTTTGGTGTAAGACGAGTGAATGAATCTCGCCTCCAGCAGTGGCCTAAAGAATGCCCCCGCACTACAAGTCCAGAAATATTTGACTTCGTAAAACCTTCAGAATTAAGGGTCACCTCGTCAACGAGCGCTCAAAAGTATTAAGACATTACTTTCACTGATTAAGTTGAATAAATTGCTCAAGCAAAGCATGTCTGTTTAAAACGCTATCTCACATACATTTTAAGCAAAAAGAAAAACACAACAAGACAACAAGACAAAGAAAAACTATTCAACGCCGCTTCGGCATTTGAATCCCAGCCGCCTCCAGCTCAGAGATTGAAGGTCGCATATGAGCCTCTGTCGGAGCAGAAAATTCATCATTGGTAATAGGAGCATCCTTGATCCCATGACGCTCCACTTTTAGACGATTGGCGCTAGTAGAATAATACAGGAACTCTTTGACACGGTCTTCGTAACCCGCATATCGCAGCCGTGTGTAACAGTCTGCCCTCGCTTTGGCGTCGACAATCTTAAGCTCAAGCTTCTTAATTTCTTCTTCTTGCGCCATGAACGTCTTTATCCGGTCAATCCGAGGGTCATACCACTCGCGTGAATGCCGATGCATCAAGTCGGCAATATACTTAATGGATTTGAGCTGCTGCTCCCGGAATTCTTTCTTTACGGCAGATGTCCTTTTGGCCTCTTCGGCCGCCCTCTTCTCCAAATCTTCCTTACGGAGTTGCTTTTCTTTGGCGGATCCAATCTTAATACTCTGACATCGGAGCTCCAGATATAACTTTTCACGCTCGAGTTCTTTGATCTTCGCCGGCGCATTACGAAGCTCTCGATCCTTGGCTATTAACTCCTCAGCTCTATTCTCTTCTCGTGAGAATTCTTGGTCATACGATTCAATTAGGGACACGCATAAACCGAAGCCCTTCACGAAACACTAAGTCATTCCAGAGAAACCTATGAACCGCTTCAATTTCTCAACCGACATCCCCTGGTTCGGCTTTGCCCTGTATTGCCAACCCAAATTTGACGCAAAATATTCATTAAGCATCGCCGGGGAATCTCCGTTCCAGCGGAGCAATAATTGGTGGGGATTGAAACCCGGATCCTCATCAACACCCTCTATGTCCTTCAGCAAGCTGCTCGTAGGACTTGGAGAATTAGTTTCCCGCTCCTCCACCATCGCAAAAACGGAGTCTTGTTCCTCGATCGGAGAAGCAACCTTTGGATCCTCCGTCAAATCCTTTGGGGGAGAAAATTGCGTGTCTACAGCAGCAACGTTAGGGTTATCTGACAAAAAAATCTTCAGCAGCAATTGGATTTTGAGGCGGAGCCACCGGTCTAGGCTTCTTGTTCAGAGAAAAATCAGGGATGTCAATCTCGAGCGAAGGAATGTTATCTCTCTTCTTTAATCCCATGCTTTCAAAGAGATGCAATCGATCAAGATCTGAAATTAGAAACTGAGAAATTTCAAACAGAAGTAAGCTCTAAAGATCGAACCTTGAAACCCTTGTAAAGACCTTTCACCTTTCCCGCTTGTAACCAAACCCTAAGGAGGTGCATATAAATAACTTTATTTCAGGGAAGCGCCAAGTGTCAAACTCGTTTAGGGACATCGCGAAGGAACAAGCTTGACGAGCTAATGCTTATTGCGAGATCAAACCCACTTACTTCATGAAGTCCGCCGAGCTGATTTACAATCAGTCTCGCCGAACTGGAGGGGGGACTTATTGTTAGAGGGGAAATGGGCACATTTTCTAAAAGACTTTCTCTAGCAATAATCTAAGCCCATCAAGCTTTAGGAGACCGCACCGGCGTAACCAAAAAAGGAAACCCCTCGAAGATAATCTTCAAATTCCAGAAGGATCGGATCAACTCGATGGAATGTTCAAGGATAAAAGAGAATTCTCATATTCATCGGAGAATAAGGGACATTTCTATATCGCTAAAATGGAAATACTCACCAAAGGAGAAAAAGAAAAGGAGCTCGGAGAACCCGACCTCCTATTCCTATAAATAAGAAGACCCCGGAAGCCGAAAAAAACAACTTATACAAACTAGAGAGCATCATAACCAATACAAAAGAACTCCAAGCTTTCTAATTTATAGCATTAATACTTTCTTTTCACTTCGGTATAACCTCTCGGTTAAGACATCTCCTGTAATCGCTTCACCTTTGAGTTATCAAAACCCTAATAGTGATTTTCTTGTTCAACATATATATTATTACACAAAAAGTTAAAGAAAAAACACATCATCTAAATAAATAATTTTAAAATAATACAAAGGATTTAACTTATTTTTTAATACAATATTTTTGTTTGGGAGTAATTTACAAATGTTTACGTGGTGGATCGGTTTGTCAGCTGGTAGGTCAGATATACAGGTTCGAACATCTCTCTCAAAGATGAGAGAGCGCAAATATGACGGAATAGAAAGAAGGTGTCCTCTCGATTATTCTCTGATGCTCAAATCAAAATAAGCCATATGACTGGTTGAATGAATAGAAAGAAATGGGTAGGATGGGGTATTTACGGAGTGTTTTGCCCTGTAGATTCATAATGATATCGACAAAGCTTTGGCTGAGTGAGTTGAATTAATGCTAAAAGATAGACTTTATCTCTCTGAACTTCTTCTCCTTTTATTGTTGATGTGAAGAGTGTATTTATAGAAACTATCTGGTCCCGGATCAGATACGGGTGTTGCCACATTTTGGATCTATCTGGGGTGGATATATGCTAATATATGATGTACTAGTAAGAGATTGTTACGGACTAGTCCAATTTTCCCTATGCACGCCACTGACAGTGGACGCTGTTCAACTGCTTCCACCTTACGCTCACCATGATCATTGCGGCTGTGCATGGTATATAGAGTGCATTAAATGCTCTAGGGGTTGCCGTGGCGATCGCTCCTCCCCGTGCCTGGCACATGGGCTCTTTTTGGGCTTTGTCAACAATTGCTCCTGACTTTCTACTTTTGCTCAGACGCAATGTGGAAAGTCTATCCTCCCTACTAGTTCATCTTTTCAGAGCATCAATGAATGACAAGGAACCCAAAACCTGCACAAATTGATCAAATGAAGGTTTTATTGTTAATTCTACAGATCGCTCCTTGTCATAGAGAATGTTGAGGTCGAAATGTTACTCCCATGGGAGGAAGCAAGTTGGACGAGAACGTGACGCTTTTGAAAGGATTGATCCTTACCCTTAGAGGAAAGTTTCTCGAAAGACGATCCTGGAGTATTATTATTAGCGCTCTTTGGAGAAGAAAAGTTCTCCAGAAGGCAATCCGGGAGGATTATTATAGACTCTCTGGAGAATGAAAACATGAAAATTGGTTGTTTGGTTCGGATTCGGATCGGATTGTGGGCAAACGCAATTTGTTAAACGCGTTTTAGTGAATTAAACAAGAATAAACGAATTTAATTGATTTTGTGGAATTGGTTAGAAATGAATAGGTTAGGGGGTTTAGTGATGAGGCCAAAACTTTGGGGAGTTTGAGTATGGGATTCAATTGTATAGGGGGTCTGCCGAAGTCAACCCTATTATAAAAGAGGTGTTTATGCCTAGTATTGTAATTGGTTGTTTTTGATTAGTTAATAAAAGATATATTTTCTCCAATTGAAGTCTCTGAAATCTTTGTTTTTTGAAATTCATTGATACTCGATAATAAGAAGTCCGAGCTACGATTATTTTTTCGTGATCCATTGATACTCAAAGTCTTTATTCATATTATCCCACTGCATCAAAGTATGGATTTTATGCGTTAAAAAAACTAACAGAGTATACGCTTTGTAATATATATTTTTATAATGTATGTTTGAATTTTTTAAAATAAATAAATATGTATGTTTGTGCATGCATATACGGGTTAGAAATAAAATTACAATATCTAAGTGTTTCTTAGTTTTTCTGATACTTTTCAGAAACATTATGTTTTTACACGGTGCAGTTTTTAGCATTTAACAATCAGGAAAACTGTTTCTATTGTTTTGTATTCAATCAAGATTTTTTTTTAGCATTTTTGATGCGGTTTCAAATTAAATATTATATTAAATAGTAAAAAAGTACAAAAAACTTCTAAAAATCAAAAATATAATATTTTACTTTACACAATAAAAATCCATATAGTATATTGGATACTCTAGTATTAATTTTCTTATTTTCATAAAAAATAAAATAAAAATTTGTTATAAAATTTGTGAAATCATATTTTATTAACATTTTTGGCACCTCTCCGTTCATCTTTTTGTTCATTATTAAGAAATTTGATTGATGAAGAAAATAGTTTTTCATGGTTGGCCTGCACTCATGTGTTTATTATAAAATTTAATACGCACATAAATTTATTATAAAATTTTCTTCTTATAATTTTTAAATGAATTCGTAAAACAAAGCATGAGAGCTTTACGGAAAACCAAAAATTTAGAGAAATATTTTTGTTTGTACTTTTACTTTGTAATCATATTTTATACAATATATTATGAATATATGTTAAAAATGAAATCATATTAATTAATATTTTCTGTTAATTTTATTATATTAATTGTTGTGTTACAGTGAAATCTTTATAAATTAATATTCGATAAATTAATAATCACTGTAGATTAATAAATTTTATCGGTACCAAATCGGGCCAATGTAAAAATTAACAAATTTTAATAAGATAGTATTTTTGGAACCTTCATGAAAAAATGTGGTCACAATAATTATGTAGATTAGTAATTATACATTTAGACATATATAAATAATATAATATAGTAAAATATGATTATATTATTCTTTCAAGTTTATAAATTTTATTTGATTTATCTTCTAAATTCATTGTTATGACATATTCTGAATAAATTTTACATTGTTGAAATTATTGATTTTTGTCTTTTGATGAACATTAAGAATTCAAACTGAAAAATGTCTATATAATCTAATAAAATATTATTCAGTTATTAATTTCTAGATCAATGAATACTCTATAAATTAAAAAAATTTGGGAGTCCCAATATTATTAATTTATAGATATTTTACTATATAATCTAATGTATTTTTGTTATAATTTTATATTTTATTTAATGATAATTCAGTCAATCAAAACATTTCGTTTATTTTATCAAATTTACCATGTTACATTTACAAGTCACTATTAAAATACAGTATCTTTTGTTGTGGTGTTGACAAGTAAGTTTTTTTAATAACTGTACTTCTCAAATAATATGTCGGGGATTACAAAATATAATTAAATAAATTTAGCGATAATATGTTATGATCTATTATTTTAATGTAAATTTAGAAATAAATTGATATCTAACTAATAATATTGATTACTAATTAATCTATTAGAAAATTACATTAATTTATATATACCATATATACAGATCTCGAGTATAATGTAGTTTATTACTAAGGCCATTAAATAAATTATAAATTTAAATCTACATCTAACTATTATTATTAATTATCCTATTTTTATTCTACTATAGTACTATATAAGAAGTTCTTAGCATATATTTTTTACTCATCATTTCATAACATACTATTTTGTACAGATTTCAAAATTTTAGTTCTCATACCACATTTTAGCTCAATCTCTGAAGTAAAACCTTTCAATCCATATAGAAGGTCGATGCAAGTCAAAATTTCATAATTACTGGTATTTTCCTTATTTATATCTACACAACTCATTACTAATACATAATTTATAAATAGACAAGCTTCTGATTAACACTTTTTGATAACATTTAGGCATAGTTGAAGATCAAAATATGTTTTAATATGCAAATTTATTAGGAAATTGTTTTTTCTGTTCTAGATACTATTTTTTTAGTTAAATACTATCTATCAATATGTGTTGGTGTTTTTTTGGTCTTTTTATTGTGTTATTTGCATTAAATATATGGTTGTTGATATTACTTTTTTAAATTAGTTATGTTATATTTATATTTTCTTTTGCATTTTGTTTAACAGTATACATATTTAACTATTTATTAACTTAATTATTTGATTCTTAGTCATAAAATCTATTAAGAAAACTTTAATATATTGTCAGCATAACAGTTTATTATATAATAAAAAACAAAGAACCAAAATATAACATTTTCAAATGATTTTTAAAATAAATAAATAATAAATTTTTCACTCCATGCAAAGTCTGAAAAAATATATCAACTAGTACTTTTTATTTAAGGTCAACTAAAGTCTGACAACGACCATCTATTTCTAGTAAATAATATGGCAACTAGATGGATTAATAGCATTTCAAAATAAATGATGAAGATTTCACAATTTAAAATTTTTATTAGTTTTTATATAAGAACTAGGAGATTGACCCGCATGCATGTGCATGCATAAACAATTTTTAAAATATAATTACATAAATATAATATCTAAAGCATTATAAATATTTTAATTTTTTGTAATATATAAAAATTAGTTAGAGCGATTAAATTATATGATCTAATAACAAAATATGGTATAATTTTAACTAAATATTTCATTATAACAAAATGCCCATTTTATTATGTTAAGGGGGCAAATGGATCAGACCCGTGGATAGTTGGTTGAGCGGGTCACCTGCTGCGGATTTGTAGGTTAGACGTACAGACCTGCAAATTTCATCATCTTCTTCGTCTTCAATTAATCTTCCTCAATTTATCCAGTGATTTAGCCACCAAGCATTATTTCTTCAACGATTTTGCTATTGTTGGTCTCGATCTACTCATATTTCCTATTGACTTCTTCTCAGGATGGCGATCGATCAGAAACTAGAGTGTATCGACATTAGACATTTGACTCCAACTTAGCTTTGAATTCTGGTCAGATACATATAAATTTTTTTGAATACAGGTAAATAAATTTCAATTTGCGCTCTCTTCTTTCAATTTTTAGTATCGATTTTTCCGAATTACTAAGAGAGTCATCTTCTTATTTCCGAAACAAGCTTCCTCATGTTCTTCTGTTATTTTGATCCGATGTTATGAGATGTTCTTGATTGTAATCGATAAAAGATAGTAATTTATTTAGGATTAGAATATGAAGTTTTGATGATAATGTATGTTCGTCAAAAATTAATTAACAAAACAAGTCTCGTGAATGATTCACATGTATTAGACGAAATCATTAGACAAAAGAGGCATGAAACAAATTGAAACTTTGAAAATCTAAGAACATACATTGTTTTAAAAGACAATCTGAAACCTCTTTTTCTAAATTACTAAGAGAGTGATCAGTGATATGTACAGGGATGTTGTACTTTTTTCTGAAGTCGCCAAGCTTCTTACAAAGAATCGTCTCCTTTTCGAAGTAAGCTTCTTCCTATTCTTCTGTTATTGTGATCTGATTCTATGAGATGGTCTTGATTGTACCTTTGGAAAATCGCTAAGAGGTAGTTTTGGCTTAAGATTGGAATATGAAGTTTCAATGATCATCATGTTCGTGAAAACTTTATTACGAAACAAGTCTAGTGAATGATTCATATGTATTAGACAGAACCATTAGCCAAATGTGGCATGAAATTAACCAAAACTTTAAAAACTTAAGAACATACATTGTTTTAAAAGACAATCAATCACATTCTTGAACTCATATTATTCAGATGTATTAGAAGACATCGTTAGATAAAAGAGGCCATCTCAAACTGAAACTTTAAAAATCTAAGAACATAGATTGTTTTAAAAGACAATCTGAAACATTTTTGTACCCATCCTCAATGCAATAAAATTCATTTGTGAAAAGAAGCCTATATTACAAACAAATCCTAAATCAGATATCTTTGCTACTTAAAATCATGAATTGAAATCATAGAAACAGAAATTTGTTAACCTCCGTTTTGCTGATAAATCAAGTCAATAACAAATATCACTTTTTACTTTTTCCCTCTAAATTCTCGTAGACTTCTTTGTATGAAACAATTGCTTAAGCTAAAGTAAATTAAACACAGAAAATTATTTGAACTAAAATATATTCCAACTTCTCTTTGTTGATTTGTTTAGCTTCTGTTTCGTGTGGACAGCAAAGATGAGCTCTTTAGTTAAACATTGTTAGATTAATGTTACTTTGGGTTATATAGTCGGTGCATGTGATAATGACAATTCTCATAATTTTTATACAATTAATGTTGCTTTGGATTATATTGCGGAAACACAATCTGAAGAAGACTGTTAAAAGTAGATAATCATACTTCAGTAAACAAAACGTGGTATATTCTAACTTCTCTTTGTATATTTGTTTAGCTTCTGTTTCGTGTGAACAACAAAAATGAGCTCTTTAGTTAAATATTGTTAGATTAATGTTACTTTTGATTATATAGTCTGTGCATGTGATGAAAATATAATTTTTATACAATTTAACGTGTACAAATCTGTGCATGTAATAAAAAAAATATAACATATGTTTTGTGCATGTGATAAAAATGATGGTTTACAATTTATATTAATAATCAAATATTTTGTGTTTTTCAGTTTTCATAAAACAATTATTTGAACTAAAATAAAGTAAACACTTAATTTTGTTGCCACTACTTTTAAAAAAAAATATGTTTATTGATTATTCATACAAAAATTCTTATATAAACAACTGAAAAATTAAAAATAATATTTTATTTTCCTCAAATTCATAACAAAATATATATAACACTTTACTAATGTATACTACTTTTATTAGAAAATATGTTTATTAATTATTTTTAAAAAATATTCTTATAAATACAACATAATAATTAAAATAATATTTTACTTTTCTCAAAATCAGTTAGAACAAATAAAAATGATTTTATTCACTTATTGTTGTAATTATAGCATGTATGAAAATAATTGTAAAAACATATATAATACTTTAAGCTAAATATTTTTAAGTGTATATCTTTTAACAATTCATAATAATATATACAAAAATATATGAATAAATTATATGTTATTATCGTCACAAACATCAATTAAAAAGAAAAAGTCATAATGACAAATTTACAAAATTATTATTATATATATTATTAATAATCGGATTTACCATATAAGAAAATATGATATATTTCATAATGGTTTAATTTATATAAAAATATTAGATGACAAATATGGTATATAACATTATTGCTTACTTTTTTTTAGTAAGAGATCATAATATGATAATACCAATATTAATTATTTGTTTTTTTAATTAATGTTTGATTTATCATATAGAGTACCAAATTTTTAGCAAGATTTGTTCATGTTTTTTTTCTTAGTTTGTTGGCTTTAAATTAATCAATTTAATTACTCTAAAAATTCTATACAGTAGAAACTCTATAAATTAATAATATTAGGACTTTGATATTTTATTAATTTATCAGTTTTGGATAAAATATTTTTTACTAATGATTAATTAAAAATAATATTTTATTTACAATTTATAATATTTTTTAAAAACATTTATTATTAAATTGGAGATAAATGATAAAAATTATTTAGTTTTAATATGAAAACAATATTATTCTCATATTTTAATAGATTATCATAATTATATATTTATATAAAATTATTCTATATGATATTGATTAATTTATTATTATAGTGGGACTATATTTTATATAGGTATTTTAAAAAATTATTATCTTATTAATTTATCGATTTGTATTTTTGAATCGGCCCAACTTGGGACTGAACTAAATTATTGATTTATCGAGTTTATTAATATATAAAATATTAATTTATAGAGTTTCTACTGTAAATTGATAATATTGTGATTTCAATATTAAATCTAAATAAATAATAAATATTTTACCCTGTACAGATATAGGTTATTACCTAATTATTTTATTAATTTGTCGATTTATAATATATTTTAAACTGGCCTAATTCAAAATTGATTTTCTTTTTATTGCTTTATAGAATTTTTGCTGTAGATAAACTAAAGTTTAGACGATGACCACCTATTTATGGCAAGAATATGACAACTAGATGGATGATATCTTTCAAAATGAGTGATAGAGATTTTGCAAATTAATTTTTAATTAGTTTCCACATCAGAATGTATGGAAATGCGTGTTCTAAACTGGATTAGAGAGGGAACAAAACAATGGGCTTTGTAGAAAATTCTACCCAATTCATTATTCTAATATGAAACCATTAATTTTCCACATGAAAAACTTTTTATTTGAGGTCAGCTAAAATCTGGACGACGACTATCTATTTTCGTCGATAATATGACAACTAGAAAAAAATAATGGCATTCCAAAATGAAAATGAGTGATGGGAATTTTACAAATTAAAATTTTTAAAGGGCTTGTTTGTTTTTTTTATTCAGATGAATTATTTGGATGGAGATGAAAATTTTGTTTGTTTTGTGATAAGATATAAGCATCAGTCAGATGAATCATTTAAATGAGTTTTTAAAATCTAGGCAAATTTTGTTAAACTCATCTAGATGGACTAAATTGAATCATCTAAATGTAAATTCTAGAGTAGCAAACGAATATGACATAAATGGATACTTTACAATTATTCCAAAAAATTACGTTTTCCATCAAAATCGCAAAATTTTGTTTTCCCGTCAAAATTATAAAAATCTTATTTTCCTGCCAAAATCACAAAATTCTGTTTTTCTGCCAAAACCGTAAATTTTTCGTTTTCCCGCTAAAACTGTAAAATTTTATTTTTTTCCGCCAAAATCGCAAAATCTTATTTTCTCGCCAAAATTGCAAAATCTTGTTTTTCCGCCAAAATTCTATATCTTATTTTTCTGCAAAAACTGCAAAATCTTGTTTTCCCACCAAAACCGCAAAATTTCATTAAAAATATATATTTATACATAATTTGTAATTGGTTAATAAAAATATGATTAGATGAAAGCATGAATTTTTTATTTTATTAAAATCATCTGGATAAATATAAAAACTAACAAAACAAACACATATACATTCAAATCAATCATCTAGATGGAGATGAAAAATGGACTAACATTTAACAAACATCATCTGGATAGAATATTTAAATGGACCATCTGAATAAATCATCTTGATGAAGATGACAACTGATCCAACGAACAGGCTCTTAGTTTCCACATCAGAATGGTGGAAAGCCATCAAGTCTTTTGTCACTCTGTGATAGGTGTCTAGTTTTACCCAATTTAAAGTACTACTGCAAGTGCACAACAATGCAGTTGTAGCACAAATGGTTATCGAATTCCAATGGAGTAAGCTACTACACTACAGAATTTAGATTCAGATCATGCTAAGTGGTAATGAGTGAATGAAAAGCGAAATAACGAAAAAAATAAAAGCAGGCGATTTTGATGATTCTTTCAGAGAGCTAAAGACGCTAGGCCAGGATAATTTGCAGGTCAGTAAATAATTAAAACTTTCTAGAACTTGAAACACTAATTTATAACTAATCAATTCTCATTGCAGCGGTTATCTATGCCTAAATTCCAGAATTTCAAATATCTTTGCAAATTCTAACAATTTAATCAAGTTGTAATGATCAAGTTCGATTGTTCATAAAATTACTAAATCAAATCTCTTTGCAGATAGTAATTTTGTTCATACAATACTAGTTCAGGTGATTAACAGTGTTCTTACATCTATTAAACAACCTAAGGTGCAATTTATAGATCATCAGTCCTAAAAAACGATATGAATACAAATTTAGATGAAGAACCAAATGATTTTCCTAACAGTTTAACAATTCTGCAAACTCTTCATCAACATTTAAGTTATTCTAACCTAACTGACAGATTACTCAGACATGAATATGAATGCACAAATCATAGCTGAATAATACTGCATTAAAAAGATAAAAGTAAAGATACAAGAGTTCAAAATCTTCTCTAAAATAGTACATCATTTGTCTCCCTTAATGCTTTGAAATCAATCTCTCTCAAAAGCTCTCTAGAAAATCAGATACAAGCCAAATAATTACTGAAAAACCTAATATACAGTCTAAAACACGAATGGGACATATTTGCAAATAGGAAAATTTCTGGACCAAAATTGTAATTCTTTCTTTATCTTTTAATAAACCGCGCAATGCTTCTCAGATATGTGTGATGAGCGTCACCAAACAGTTGGTGACGATCGTCACCAGTGCAAAATCACGCCTCCTTGTTGCTTCATTCGGAAAGAACTCTTGCTTTGATCTAAAATGATCCAAAATTTCCAATTATGCTCCAAACGTACAATAACTTGTAAAGACTTTACTAGGACTATAAAAAGACCAAAAGACTCAATAAAAAGAACTTATATCATGGTTAAAAACTATAAAACCATGATATGTCACTCTGATGTAGAAATCTTGTAAACACGACACTATTGCCTAAAAAGATGTTTAAACTATAATATAATACTACGAAAGAAATTAAGAGGCTGAAATTGAATCGATATGAATTTCATTTTCTAACAGAGCTATGAAGGTGTGGAGATACACATATGAACCATGGACAAACAAAGTTTGTGTGCATACCAAACACCAAAGAAAGGAACAGCCATATGATATATAATTACATCTACTATATGTTGATATGAACACATATTTCCATCAGAGAATGCAAAGTAAAAGACCAAGCTTAAGTTTATAATGTATCATTCGGAAGCAAATAAAAAATAAATATAAGAATAGTAAAGTTCCAAACTATAATACTAACATATACCAATCTAACAATGCCAAAAAACAAAAAAACATATACCAATCTAACCACCTAACCCAACTGACAGTAGGAACTTAATCTGGAACTGCAATAATGAGTAGATATGTTAAGTAAGAGAGTTATTATTAGTTATCACAGTATTAACGAAAATTCTAACTCATACCTTTTAACGAGAAATCATTTTACAAAAAGAAAAACTCCAGTTACTCTTGAAAATGACCTACTACTTACTAATTACTCTTCAAATAAGGGTTCTTACTTGTGAATGATTGGTGGATAAGGATTTAATACAATATATTTTGGTACATTAAAACGTAATCAAAGAGGTGATTTTTTACCTTAATACTTAATAGAGAGTAGCTATGTTCATTATCATTGACTCATTTCTTATGCTTATAAGCTTTTTGGGCTCTCATCACTCGTCTTGTTCAAGCGGGTCCATGAAAAAGGCAGTTCTACCCGGATAGTACTTCCCTGGGACACTTCATGGAGCATTATATTTATCAAAATTCTGAGTTTCGACAAAAGTAACATAGAAAATGGATTCCGGTCCGATTGCAAATGTGTCCCGTCATGAATCGCCTCCCATGATCTGCATAAGACTTCAATCCGTGCATTCACCATTGATTCCATGAAATCAAGTCCCACAAATGCACCGCACGACATGTTAAAATGCATTAATTTTTACCATAAAAAATTATTTGCTTATTCAATACCATTTTTATCTTTAGGAATCATATCCAAAATATCTTACAAATAATATTTTAACTTAAAGATCAAATCTGAATATAAATAATGTCTTACAAATAAATAACAAATAACAAAATAAAATTCAGATCTTTCCAAAACTATCACCAAGCCAAAAGACTACTCCTGAATATCTACGCGTTCACCTGCAAGAAAAAAAAGGATGCGTATTCCAACAATACTCAGTAAAGGTAGGTCATAAGGATCCGCGATATACTTCTCGCACATGCACAACCATTCCAGACGAAACTCCTAAGCTAATACATACAAGCAATCATGTCTGAAGACACTCATAGATCAAGAAATGATATCCTAGACCGAAATGGTGCATTCACGCCTTTACTAGCACACACCCTGTGGTATATAGCGGCACACACGCTGTCCATCCTCATTACGCATGGCTCGTCAAGCCACTGACGATGGAGCTATGGAGCGCCACACGCCTTCCATATCCAGTACCACATATAACATAAGAGATTTCTACATCTTATCCCAACCCGCAAGTGATTATCCTCACATAATGCAAACACCCGCAAACACTATTCATACTTCATTCAACAATATTTCGTTTAACAACCTATGATACTAAGTTCATCAATCATCAACCGCAGAACAATAATTCATATCATAGTGTTATTAAAGCGGTACTAATCAAAGTCGAGCAACAATCAAATACGTGTATTCATATAGATATAGTGCAAGTATGCGCGTATTAGCAAATGACTACTCAGTATGAAGCGAATATGAACGTAGAAGAAAATACATCACGATCGGTCCTCACCTTAGTCTCGGATCTGAACCAGAACGGAGACGGAAATAGATCTGGATTAATGCGGGTCCTTGCTGAACGGATATGGGCATTACAATAGCGTGAATCTGACCCCATAGCAAAAGAAAAAAATATTATCAATTAAATAAGAGATAGATCCAGATCTGGAAAAAAATAGATCGGGGAAAGTAGATTTAGATCTGAAAAAGTAGATATAGATCTGAAAACGAAAAAAGCTTAGAACTACTAACCATGAAGTCTAAGAGAGAAACAACAACAGATTCGAGAAGATAGCACGAAGGAGCACGTTCTCGATGACTCCAGCGATTTTCTGGCGGCGGCAGCGGTCGTTGACGGCTCTGGCTCCAACGATGGCAGCAGCAGTCGGTGGCTCCAGCGACAACGATGGTGGTTGGCAGTGGCTCCGGTGACAGCTCCGGCGAGAGGCTCCGACAAAAATAAGGCATAGCTTTGCTGGAGAAGCTGCTTTTATAGGGGAAAGGGGGAGGAGACCCTAGGTCAAAACGAAATTGGCTTGGGCTGATGGGCTTTTGCCTGCAAAAATCCTCTGGGCTTAGCCAAGATGTTTCAATTCTCTCCCACTAGCCAGGAATTCGCCCCCAAAGAGTTCCAGATAACATACCCACATAACAGCCTTAGGCTCCCAAGCTTTTTCCCGGATTCCATCCACTTCCTAATAAACATGAACCAACTTGGTCTTCTTCTCTTGACCTTCTGATTCTTCACGGTTTAAAATTCTCATCGAGCGTAACAGTGAAGTTTTAGCCCATGTCCACAGTCGGCACAGCTAAGACCAACTCTTGTTTCCAAACCACTTTCCTCAAAACTAACACTTGAAACCCATCATGAAAGTTTAATAACTCTTTGGTAAGTCCAACCTATGATATTATACGGCCCTGAACCTTGGCCTCAACTTTCTCATATTACGGTTCCTCGGATCGTTCTCATCTTAAAATACATTGAGTCACCAACTGCGAACTCTAAATCCTTCCAATGCTGGTCTGCATAATTTTTTTAACAATAAACACTCGGAAAACCCGTCCATTCTCAGAATGACTTCGTTGTAGTTCAACTTTATTTTCACAAGATTTCCGCACATCTTTACGCCTTTCAGAACTATGAGCACTCCTTCATAAACTCGGGTGGACTTCAAAAGCTGAACTTCGATTGTCTCAATCTCCTTCATCGTGAAGAAAAACACACCCTCGAAAGTCCAGCACTTTATTAGTGCCGAACACACAAAGCTATGCATAGCTCATGTGTCATACAATTTATGGGTGGCAATTCTCAGACCAAAACCGTTCTCACACGGTTGGTACTACACTAAGCATGCTATTGGAATTTCACACAAGACTCTCTATGAATGAACACAAAAGTCTAAAAGAAATGACATACCTGCAATTGGTTTAAGACCACCTTGTCCTCCCGCAACAAACACTCAGATCTTGCCGGTTGCCCTGCTGGTGGCTCTGCTAACTAGAGATGTCCCTGGCTCTGTGCTCCTAACTGCTGCCCTTGAAGTGGAACCATACACTGCATCGCAAAGTGCCTGATCTGCCCGCAACGATGACATGTGCTCTTTAATGGTTGGACCTCTCTCAGCGCAAATCCTGCAGTACAATCCCTATTCACATGCCCCAGTTGCTGACACTTGTGGCAAATGACATTCCTAGGAGCTGTTCTTGATGCTAGCATCAAGTTAGCAGTGTCCCACTTCCTCTTGGGACTCTCAGCCCATTTCCCACTCTTAGCTTGAACATGCTTGGAAAACTTGAACTCTTCCTGCAGCCCGATTTTTTGCTCGGAAGTGGTTTCTACTAGATCCACCATGCTGACATACTTCCTGACTAAACAATGGTTCTTGAGATCGACTCTCAGTCCTTTCATGAACTTACGAAATTGCTCTGCCTTGCCCAAGCGTTTGGTTGTGAGCCTCCTCAGACGATTGAACTCTTCCTTATACTTCTGCACAGTTTGGTAATCCTGACGAAGGACATCAAAATCACTCTCCATCTGATCCAAGGCTTCTGGGGGAAAGTACTCCCGTGTGAACTCCTCCTTGAAATCAGCTCAAGTTAACTCATAATGCTCTTCACTTGACTCTACCAAAATTTCCCACTAAATCATGGTGTCATCTACTAGATATTGCATAGCTAGGTCCCTGCAGTAATCTTGTGGGCACCTGATTGCATCAAAAGTCTTCTCTAACTCCTTGCTCCAATTATCAGCAGCCAAAGCACTCGCTTTTCTATTAAAGTGATCCATCTGCATATCGCTCATCATCGTTATCGTTTCCTAGTACGAAGGTCTTTGAGCTGGCATATGCGTAATCGGCGGTGGAGGTGGCGGTGGATACTGTGCTACCCCGATCTGGCCATTCAACAGTGCAGCCTGCTGGTGCACATTCCCCACTCCTAGGTCATTATGCATCTGATCCCCAAAACGGTCATAGTATCTCTGCATCTCCTCCATCATGGCTGCATGCACGGTAGCTTGGTTAGCTCCTGAGGCTGCCCCTGTTGGGTCTATAGCCTGTGGTGCATTTACGTTGTTGTTTCCCTAGACACTTTCTGTCAAAGAAGCCTAATTTCTGCCCTAACTTGATAGGGTCTAAGTTTACCAAATTTTGATATACTGCAAGTGCACATCAATGCAGTTGTAGCACAAGGGGTTATCGAATCCCAAACGAGTAAACTTACTACACTAGCGATTATAGATTCGGATTAAGCTAAGCAGTAATGAGTGAATGTAATGCGAAGTAACTAAAGTAATGAAAATAGGCGATTTGTTGATTGATCTAAGGTTCAGAAAGCTAAAGGCTCTAAGTCAGGACAATTCGCAGGTTGAATCCAAGAATGTAAAATGCATGCAATCATGAATGAATCAAAACCATCTAGAACTTGAAACACTGATTTAAAACTAATCAACTCTCGTTGCAGAAGTTATCTATGCCTAAATCACAAAATTTCAAATCTCTTTGCAAATTCTAACAATCTAAACATGCAGTAATGATTAGGTTCAATTGTTCACAAAATTTCTAAGTCAAATCTTTTTGCAAATAGGCGTTTTACTAGTTCAGGTGATTAACAATGTTCTCACATCTATTAAACAACCTAGGGATTCGAAATCCAGATGACTAGTCCGAGAAATCGATATGAATGCAAGCACATATGAAGAACCAATGAATATCCTATCAGTTTAGCAATTCTACAAACTCTTCATCAACCTTTGAATGGTCCTAACTTAACTAGCAGATTACTCAGACATGATTATGAAAAGATAAAGCATATCTGAGTAAAACTGCATTAAAAAGAATAGAAGAACAAGGGTTCGAAATCTTCTCTAAAAGAGTACAGGATTTGTCTCCCTCAAAAGCTCTGAATAAATCTCTCTCTAAAGCTCTCTCAATTCTAAGATACAAGATAAAAGCTAACAATGACTGAAAAACCTAATATACAGGCTAAAACACGAGCTGGAGCCTTTTTACAAATAGTGGAACTTTTGGGCCAAAAGTGCAATTTCTCTCCATCTTTTAATAAGACTTCGCGATTCTCTTCAGATGTGTGTGACGAGCATCACCCATAAGTGGTGACGACAATCACCAATGCAATGTAACGCCTTAGGAGTTGCAAACTTCGGGGTTAAATCTTGCAATGATCCAAAAAGCTCCAGAATCTCCAATTGTGCTCCCATCATGCTATGACCTGCAAAGACTTTAGTAGGACTCTAAAAGGACCAAAAGACTCAATAAAAATGACTTATACCTTGGTTAAAAACCATAAAAACCATGATATATCAACTCTCCCAGACTTGGCTTTTTTTGCCCTCAAGAAAACATCAGACTGAGAACAGGGTAGATGTTTGAAAACGCGGGAACTCACCTTCTCATAGATCATTGTTTTGGCTGTTCATCCTGTAAATCCACACACTGCATTTCTTAAACTAAATCGGACCACCATGTACTTCTCCTTAGACATTCACAGCATCCCAAATTTAACTCATAAATTCGCAGCATTGTCCAATAACTATCCTTGCTAAACCTCATTAGCAGTATAAATATTCAAGAGCCTTCTAGATTCATTCCCATACTATACCTAAATAAACTTCCACTGAAATCTATCAACCTTTGGTACTCTTTCACTCCCCCAGACTTATTCTTTTCTTAAGTTTCATAATATTATTCAGGTGTAGGTATATAATGGTATCACGGGATAATCCTAACCTTACTTCCACGTGTGGTCATCTCTTTATAATGAAATACTTAGATCATCGGAAATTTTCCTACCCTTCACCCAAAGAGAATCATATCAAATTTCCAAAATTTATAATATTTTATTTCCTTTTAAAAAAAAAATCAAGGGAGAGGAGTACTGTGAGGACCCGACTGCCTATCACTAGACCGGCCCGAACCTCACCGAGTCTTCTCTCGGCCAGAATACAAAACATGTATATTTAAAAACTTTTCTTAAACTTAAAGAAGTTCGATTCATCAAAAGACATTCATTCCCACTGCATAATTATTCCAGAAACACTTATCAAAATTCAGATTCAATAACATAAACTAAACTTATCAGATTCAGTTCAACTCAGAAAGCACTAACACGAGTACTTAAACAGAAACTCAAACTCAGAACATGAATCCCAAAATCCAGTCCTAATCCACCCCTTCCCTTCACTGCCTTCCAGTCCGCCTTCAGAGCTACTCGCCCTGAACCTTATCCTTACCTGCACACTCAAAAAGAGAGGCATAAGTATTTAATAAATACTTAGTGAATACGGCCATCCCGTAACACCTTAGCCGGTACCAGAAAACACATCATTCGATCATTTATACAATTCACATTATCACTTACCAAGCAAGCACAGAAAATAGTACGGTCCTATGATCATCTCAACTACTTGTGAAGCCTCACAAGGTATCAGTTCTACTCCAAGCGAGAATCACACATCCCCTTGAGCTAGTAACTCGATCCAGACATTCACACAGCTAGTTAGACATCATGTATTGACCACGGTTCACACTTAACCATTCACAATTATAGAATCATTGACCTTGCTAAGCAGAAACCACTAACTTACACAAGCAATCAATGAAAATCAGATAACCTAGCAATCAAACGATTCTAGATACAGACCATAATCACGCACTCACCTTAGACACTCAGATAAACGTTTCAGTCGAATGAATCTCGGTGATTTCTCGATCAGAAACAAAGATACTCGGACACACTTGCGATTTATCGGCTATCTCTCGGACTGGTCCGGCAAAATCTCAACACCTCTCGGCTATCTCTCAACCTGTGCACTTTTACTCGGGCAAGAACCTGTATTCCCTCGGAAACAGCATAAAACAGAACCAGTGCCGTCCCGTATATTTTTGTGGCTTAAAGAAATTAAATAAAATGTGGCTTTTTCATAGTAGAATTATCACAAAAATGTATTTTTCTAAAAGTGATAATCATTCACTAATCTGGTTGGAGGACCATTTTTAATCAAGAAATCTCTTTCAGCTCTGTTCTTAATTCTTTTCCAGATTTCAAAATTTTTTTAAAAATTCACATTTCTATATTTTTATTGATGTCTACAAAAAAAAAATTCTTTGAGTCTCTTCCATATGCATTTCCTTCTAACCAATTTACCAGCATCAGTCTCAATCTTATTCTCATTTACTTCATCTCCAAAAGCTACTTTAACCTTAAAAGGTTTAGATTTTGTAACAAACCTAAGCATATAATTAGCTTGAGATTTAATAAACTTATCACTTTTTCCATTAATTTAACTGATCTAAAGATATGTCTTTTAGTGTTTACCGAAGACATTTCACTGCAAACGAAATAATTGTAAAGACTATTATCAGAAAAAAAAAATTTGAAACTAGAACTTCGGATAAAACAAATGTAGTACAATGGTTTATTCTTCAAAATGAATTAAAAAAGAAAGAAATTTAATACAGTATAAATGGTAGTTAATGTAGCATAGGATAAACGTAGCACAATAATTTATTTTACAAAAAAAGAAATAAATGCATTTAAATGCATTCGAACCCCATAGATGTGAAAGAAAAGTCTTAAAATTTGACTACTTAAGCTGGAAGCAATTTTTGAAAATGTAGCACAAACTTGTTTATAAAATATGCGGTTTAAAGCTAATGCTTTACCTGCTTTAAACCAGGGACGGGCCTGAACCATTAGTTTGATGTTACCCGATGAAAACTTGGCACTAATCAGAATATCCGAACACTTACCAGATTCCCTAGGACGAATCGAAGTGCTGTCGGATATCTCACGATCTGCCTAGAACTCCACGGATGAACTCGATTATGCCCTCGGAAAACCCTCAAATCAGAGCGAATCGTCGTATCAGATTGACAGAAACACGGACATAACACTCGATCTCTCGGTGATAGTCGGAATCGCCGGCGAAACTTCGATCTCCCTCGGCTAACTCTCGGGATAATCAGAATCTCTTGGATAATCTCTCGACTAATCTCTCTCTCTCTCTCTCTCTCTTTTCTCTCAAAAAATGCGGCTCTCCCGCAAAACCTAGATAGCCCGGTTATAGCCGGCGTCTCTCGGTTCCAGTTAGGTTTATCCCGGTTAGTTTTAAGTTCTCTCGGCTATCGCCTAAACCGTTCGACCATCCACTCGAGGAAATAGTTTTTATCCGACCAAACTCTCAGTCCACGGGCCCAGCCCATTTTTACTCGGCTAAAACCAAATCGCCTTGGCTATTTTCCTTTTCCCTCAGACATAGTCCACTTTATCTCGGATATAGTCCATTCTGCTCGGCCAGCTCTGCCATCTGTCAACTATTTCCTAGTCATCCCTCGACTATAGTCAGAACCTCCCATCCATATGGATTTTTCCCTTGACTGAACTCACATTTCTTCGGACAACCTCCTGTCCGGCTCGATCATTCAAGTTTTTCTAGGATACGGATGCTACAAGTACCATTACTTTTCAAATATTGTAGGCAACTTATCAGGCATGAATGAGGAATCAAGCTCTATGAATATCAAACTTACTAACTTAGTCTTTTTGAAGCTCAAGTTAAGTGGACTTTGCTGAAACTATGGATGTTTTTAGTTAACTGATCAACCTAAGGATTTTTCATTAGTCAGAAACTGGTATTAATCATGTAGAAATGGTCACTCAGATGAAACAATCAACACAGACAATCAAGAAAAAGTTTCTAGTTTTCAACTAATTTAACCTCAATAAAACAGGTTTTTGACACAACTAATTGACTCTAAAAACAAAACACATTGTCAGTAACCACCTCCCCCATACTTAAACAACACTGTCCTCAGTGTTATTAAGTCTAGAGTTGGCAAAATAGAAGAAACATGACGCAATGAGCAGAGATAAAAGTGGTACCTGGCGTAGGATGGGGTGACGATCATCACCCATTACTGGTGATGATCGTTACTAGGTGGTGAGCTCCAGTGACGACGCCGAGTCTGATCAAAAAATTCCTATTCTTCCTCTTTTTTTATTTGTGTTAGAAAACGAAAAATAAACTAAAGTATGATAAATAGATAACTTACCAGTGGGTTGCCTCCCACCAAGTGCTTGTTTAAAGTCATTAGCTCGACTTTGAATGTTGTTCAGACAGCTAGTGGATCAGAAGGCGGCAATGAATGCCTTGGAGTAGAATGTCTCCTCATCCATGGGAGTGTATAAGCAGTAGGTGCATGAACTCTTCTAAGGAAGTCAGGAATTTCAGCAGGGCGGATTTGGACTGTGCATGAGACACTTCTTTTTCCTGTAGAATCATCAAAAGAAACACCAAGCTTTCTACGGGAATCTTGTTGCTTGCATAAGTGTGAAGCAGCTTTTGCACATTTTAAGTTCTTATTGATGATATTAGGAGGTTTGGAATTGGTTCCAGGAAGTGAATACCCTTGCTTTGTTGGAGGTTTCTAGTTTGTGGAATGTTCAATATTCGGTTTGGCAACATATGATGGACTTGCAGCATAAGGATCATGTCACACCTTTGTGTCCGGATTGGTGACGAACGACACTAAGTTTTCAGTAACGATTGTCACTGACCCTGCAGGTCGAGCTTCTACAATTTTCCTGTAGTTCAGCTCTGCAATCCTTGCCTCCGTCACAAACTCGTCTTCCTCCAGCAACTTGTCATTGATTGGAACCTCTTTTTCGAGCTTAGTCTTGAAGACATCATCTTCAATCCAATCCTCAAACCCAACAGCTTTCACATAAGTTTCAGATATTACTCCTTATACAGCCATCTTGTTCACTTGCCCACTAGTATCTGATTTATTGACATACCCAACAGTAATGTCTTCTGAATCCTCCATGACTGGTTGTTCATCTGTGGAAGTCCTTACAGAAAAATTCTGGTCATCAATGGTGGAACTCCCTCTTAACTTATCCATGTCAAAATTCATGACAACATCGCCTAAATCAAGCTCTATGTTCCCCTTTTTCATATCAATGATGGCGCCAGCTGTAGCCCAGAATGATATTTCCAGAATAAGAGGATCTTTAGGTTCTTAAAAATATTCCAAAACCACAAAGTTTGTGGGAATCATGCAGCCTGCAATGTTAACAGAAACATTCTCTAAGATGCCTTATGGGGTTCTTATGGATCGATCAGCTAAGATAAGAGAGATCCTAGCTGGCTTGAAATCAGTCCTTCCAAGTCTAGCAGAAACAGAGGAAGACATCAAGTTAATACTTGATCCTAAATCACAAAGAGAATGAGGAAACCTTCCTGCTAAGATTGAGCAATCAAGCACAAAGTTTCCTCGATCAAGTAGCTTCTCTGGAATTCTGCTTTGAATTATAGCATTGACTTATTCAGAAACAATCACCTTTCTCTTCTTCTTTGGAACTGTGCCCAAGAGAATTGCACTAATGTATCTGATAAGTAATGCTCCTTCCTCAAGACTTACACCATTAACAACCATTCTCTTAACATATCTTTTTAGTGCAAGTGAAAGTTTAACTACATCAACAAGCGGAATCTCAACCATCATCATGTCTCTCATTGCCTTGCATCTAGCATCTTCTATCTCATGTTTAGACTTCCTGGAATGCTGGGGTAGGGTATCTTGGGGTTATAAGCTTGTTCCTTGCCATTATCTGCAGTTACAGGCGAAGCACCATCGTTCTGGGGTGGGTGACGATTGTCACCAGGGGGTGACGATCGTCACTGATCGGGAACGAGTCCTTCTTGTCGAGCCTTTGTAAAGTGGGTGACGAGCGACACTCCTCATTGGTGACGCTCGTCACTCCCTCCGAGACTGCAAAATTTTCATCTTCAAACTCAATCAGTTGCACAATCTGCTATGCACTCAACCTCTTTTTTCTGCACTGTTTTAAGCTCTTTTTCACTCCTGACTGTGATGGCATTAACCTGGTGCTTGGGATTGATATCAGTCCTTCCAGGAAGGAATCCCTCTTGCCTTTGAACAGCTCCTGCAGTTTGAGCAACCTAAATATCCAGCTTCTTCATATGAGAGTTCAGACTCTCAATTCTTTTCATTATGGTCTTGGTACAGCGAATCTAGCCTCCCATTGAAGTCCACTGTCATCTTCTGCTGTCTTTCTAGGATCTGTTCCAGCATAGCTTCCAACTTGTTGTCTTGTGGAGGTGCAATTTGGTAGGAAAAAGAACCATAGTTCCTATTGAAGTTGCTGCTATTCTGGTATGGTTTTTGAAACTCAGTCTTCTGGAACTGTGGTTGTGGAGTATAACCAGGAGAATTCTGGTTTCCTGTGAATGTGCTCTTCTGACTGTTACCATTGTAGCCCCTGTTCCACTGCTGATTCATAAACCTTTGATCCTGAAATTCTCCTGCATTGATGAAATTAACATCCTCCTGCTCAATCTCCACAGGATTTTTGAAAGTTTCCTCTTCTGCAGCAAACTGGACTGATTTCTTTCCCACAAGAAGGCTATTTTTACTGTCTAACTTAGCCTTAACCTCAGAAATTTGGTTCCCATCATTCAAACCAGCTTGTTTCATCCTCTGAAAGTCAGCATTCTTGGTGCTGTTACTGCAGGGCAAGTTTTTAATCAGAGCGATTGCATCTTCAGGAAGGTTTGTGTTGAAGTTGACACTGCTAGCAACATCCAACGCCATCTGGTATCTCCAATCTATTCCTCTGAAAAAAATTCCAAGCAGTTGAACCTGAGTGAAGCCATGATGAGGACAGTCTCTCTGATAGAACTTAAATCTCAGCCAGGAAGCTTTAAAAGCTTCAGTAGGTCCTTTGGAGAATGAAGAGATATTCGTTCTCAACTCTTCTGACCTTACATCATCATATAAATTGTTCAAAAAAGTGTTCTTGGTCTCCTCCTAAGTGTTCAGCGATCCTGGCTCAAGTTGCTTCAGCCAATAAGCTGCATCTCCTCCAAGAGAGTACGGGAACAGCTTGTAGAACATGAAGTCATTGCTGACTCCATTAGCTTTGACGCTTGAAGTTAGGTCCTCAAATCTCTCTATGTGATCATGTGGCAGACCATGGAATAGATGTTGATCCACCAGCTGATAATAATCAGGCTTGAGCTCAAAATCGTTCCTCTGGATTGCAGGAGGGCATATTGCAGCTCTGTTTACATAAAACTGGCCAGGTCTGTTGTAATTTCCTAGAGTCCGCTGCAAAAAATGCCCAGCAGTGTTTACAGCATCATTCGCCACTTGTTAAACCACCTGTTCAGCTATGACGTTGCCATCCTAATCCAGTCTCTGCCCTTCTTGATTCCTCCTGTTTCCATCTCTGTCAACCAAGTGACCTTCTGCATCTTCAACCAAGATGATTGGAGCGACCATTTTAGATTGTTTCTTAGCTTTCCTGATAGTCTTTTCCAACTTAGCGAGTTCGTCGTTGCTCAAAGTCACAAGCTCCTTCTCTTTGTTGCTTCTGGTACTGCGATTAGGCATACACCTGAAACCAGCACAAAAAAGTAGCAAAAGTCAAAATCCTAATACTAAAAATCGATAGGCAGCTATTACTCCCCGGAAACGGCACCAAAAACTTGATAGGGTCTAAATTTTACCTACTTTTGGTATACTGCAAGTGCACAGCAATGCAGTTATAGCACAAAAGGTTATCAAATCTCAAAGGAGTAAACTTACTACACTAACGATTATAGCTTCAGATTAAGCTAAGTAGTAATGAGTGTATGTAATGCGAAGTAACTAAAGTAATGAAAATAGGTGATTTGTTGATTGATCTAAGGTCCAGAATGCTAAAGGCGCTAAGTCAAGATAATTCGTAGGTTGAATCCGAGATCATAGAATGGATGCAAGCAGGAATGAATTAAAACCGTCTAAAACTGGAAACACTAATTTAAAACTAATGAACTCTCGTTGCAAAAGTTATCTATGCCTAAATCTAAGAATTTCAAATCTCTTTTCAAATTCTAACAATCTAAACATGTAGTAATGATGAGGTTCAATTGTTCACAAAACTCCTAAGTCAAATCTCTTTGCAAATATGCGTTTTGCTCATCTAATACTAGTTCAGGTAATTAACAATGTTCTGACATCTATTAAACAACATAGGGTTTCGAAATTCAGATGACTAGTCCGAGAAGTCGATATGAATGTAAGCACCAATGAATATCCTATCAGTTTAGCAATTCTACAAACTCTTCATCAACCTTTGAATGGTCCTATCTTAACTAATAGATTACTTAGACATGATTATGAAAACACAAAGCATAGCTGAATAAAACTGCATTAAAAAGAATAGAAGAGAGAAATAAGGGTTCGAAATCTGCTCAAAAAGAGTACAGGATTTGTCTTCCTCAAAAGCTCTGAATAAATCTCTCTCTAAAGCTCTCTGAATTCTAAGATACAATATATAAGCCAACAATGGCTGAAAAACCTAACATACAGGCTAAAACACGAACTGGGGCCTTTTTATAAATAGTGGAACTTTTAGGCCAAAAGTGCAGTTTCTCTCCATCTCTTAATAAGACTTCGCGATTCTCTTCAGATGTGGGTGACGATCGTCACCAAATCAATGAAACGCCTTCTGAGTTGCTAACTTCGGGGTTGATTCTTGCAATGATCCAAAAAGCTCCAGAATCTCCAATTGTGCTCCCATCATGCTATGACCTGCAAAGACTCTACTAGGACTCTAAAAAGACCAAAAAGACTCAATAAAAAGGACTTATACCTTGGTTAAAAACCATAAAAACCATGATATATCATAACTGCAGGTTGCAGAAACCTATTGGTGTCTTGAATGCAGTCCTATAAGTCCAAAGTGCATCATCAAACTTGGCTGACCAGTCTTTCCTTGTGATTCCTACTGTCTTCTCAAGAATGGCTTTGATATCTCTATTTGAAACTTCAACTTGACCATTGGTTTGTGGATGATAAGGTGTTGCCACTTTGTGTTTGACTCCATGCTTCTTCAGAAGATTATCAAAGACTTTGTTAATGAAGTGACTTCCACCATCGCTTATCACCACTTTGGGCACACCAAATCTTGGAAAAATTACAGTCTTGAAGAGCTTCACAACAACAGAAGAATCATTTGTTGGGCTTGCAAAAGCCTCAACCCATTTGGAGACATAGTCAACTGCCACTAAGATGAACTTGTTTCCATATGAATAAGGGAAGGGTTCCATGAAATCAATTTCCCATACATCAAAGATTTTTGTTTCAAGAATTGGATTCTGAGGCATCTCATCCCTTTTGCTTATGTTTCCTTTCCTTTAACATGATTCACACCTCTTGATGAACTCATGGGTATCTTTAAAGATGATACGCCACCAGAATCCTGCTTGAAGTATCTTTGTAGCAGTCTTAAATGTCGCGAAATGGCCTCCATAAGCAGAGCCATGGCAATGGAAAATGATCTCTTGGGCTTCTTCTTCTGCTACACATCTCCTAAACAGTCCATCTGATCCTTTTTTGTACAAGTATGGATCGTCCTAATACAGTTGAGATAAGTCTTTAAAGAACTTAGCTTTGTGATAAGTCTTTTGGAAGGTGGGAAGATGGTCTGAAACCAGATAGTTTACGAAATCTGAGTACCAAGGCAAGTTCCTGTCTTGCAAAGAGGCTGCTTCATTCCAATTCTTCAGCACTTCATAAGCCATAAGTTGTTTTTCAGGAACAGAGCCATCTATAAGTACAAGATCTTCAATCCTCATTCTTGATAAGTGATAATCCACTCCATTTTTGATCCCCTTTTTGTCAAGTATCTCAAGATCAAAGTCCTGAAGCAAAAGTATCCATCTGAGCAGGCGTGGCTTTGTATCCTTCTTGGCATAGATGTAGCGAATTGCTGCATGATATGTGTAGACTATGACTTTAGAGCCGACTAGATAGATTCTGAACTTTTCAAATGCGAACACAACTGCTAGCAGCTCCTTCTCTGTCGTAGTATACCGAGTCTGAGTGTCATCCAGAGTGCAACTTGCATAGTATATAATATCTAACTTCTTGTCTACTCTCTGAACTAGTACAGCTCCAAGTGCATAATCACTAGCATTTTGCACATTATCTCAAATGGCAAACTCCAGTCAAGTGCCTGAACAATGGGAGCACTCACAAGCACCTTTTTGATGGTGAGAAATGTCTGCATGCAGTCATCATCAAAGACAAACTCTGTCTCTTTACACAACAGCCTAGTAAGAGGTCTTGCTATCTTGGAGAAGTCCTTGATGAACCTCCTATAAAAGTCTGCATGTCCTAAGAAACTTCTGATCCCTTTCACTGATGTTGGTGGAGCTAGATGCATCATTACTTCTATCTTGGCCTTGTCCACCTCTATCCCATTCTCAGAGATTTTGTGTCCCAAAATAATTCCCTCATTGACCATGAAATGGCATTTTTCCAATTTAGCACCAGACCTGTGTCTTCACATCTCTTTAAAATCTGACAATGATTAGACAATCAGATGCCAAAGGAAGATCCATAGACACTAAAGTCATCCATGAATACTTCTACCATCTCTTCAAGAAATTCAGAAAATATTGAAGTAACACATCTTTGAAAAGTTGATGGGGCGTTACACAGTCCAAATGGCATTCTTCTATATGCGGAAGTGCCATAAAGACATGTGAAGGTGGTATTTTCCTGATCATTAGGGTGAATGGAAATTTGGAAAATATCACTATAGCCATCTAAAAAACAGTAATAAGGATGATTAGCCAATCTTTCTAGCATCTGATCAAAAAAAGGTAAAGGGTAGTGATCTTTTCTAGAAGCAGACTTTAATTTTCTATAGTCAATACACATCCTATGTCCTGTTATAGTTCTAGTTGGGATAAGCTCATCTTTTTCATTCTTAACAACCGTGATTCCTCCATTCTTAGGCACAACATGGACTGGTGAGACACCTGTGCTGTCTGAGATAGGGTAAATCACGCCTGCATCAAGGAGCTTTAAGATTTCTTTCTTTACAACTTCCTTAAGGTTTGGGTTTAATCTCCTTTGGGGTTCCATGGAAGTTTTTGTCTCATCACTTAGATGAATCATGTGAGTGCAAAGATTAGGAGATATGCCCTTGATATCATCAAGTGAATACCCAATGGTTCTCCTAAACTTCCTCAACTCTTTAACAAGATTACAGGTTTCATCATCACTGAGGTGTTCATTGACTATCACCAGGTAGGTTTCTTTAGGTCCAAGAAATACATACATTAGCCCCTTGGGAAGTGGTTTGAGGTCTAGCTTGGGTGCCTTTAGCTCGCTCCAGTCTCCATCTCCAAGATCTGCTCCTGGTTTGCTAACTTTAGCTCCACTGGCTTCTTGACTTACTGAATTTATAACTTCCTTCCTCATCTTGACAAAGGGCTCATGGTGAGTATCTAGCTTAGCTTCCTTCAACAGCTGCTCATATTCAGCTGTTTCCTCACTCAAATACCCATACTCTCCTGGTGCTTTGGTTAAAGGTGTGCTCAGATGATCCTTTGTATGCAGCTCTTCCACCAATTCAGTGCTCAAGTCTTCCATGATATCCACTTTGAAGATCTGCCCTTATATCTTGGGTTTCTTCATGAATTCGTTTATGTCATACATTAGGATCATATCTTTTCCCAAATGCAGCTCAATCTTGCCTCCCTTGACATCCATAACTGCTCCAGTGGTGGTAAGGAAGGGTCTCCCAAGTATTAAGGGATCCTTTGGATCAGCATCAAGCTCTAGAACAACAAAGTCAGTAGGGACTTCAGTACTCCCAACTCGGACTGGAAGGTTTTCAAGTAATCCAATGGGATGTCTAACAGAACGTTCAGCTAGCATAAGAGTTATCCTGCTTGGTCTAAAACTTGTGAATCCTAGGCGCTTGACAGTAGTAAGAGGCATCAGACTAACACTTGCTCCAAGATCACACAAACAGTTGTTGAATGTGAGAGCTCCAATGGAGCATGGTAAAGTGAAACTTCCAGGATCTCCTAGCTTCTTTGGTTGAGGAAGCTGTTGTATGATGACACCAACCTCATGAGTGAGAACAACTATCCCTTGCATCTCATTCCACTTATTTGTAATTGCATCCTTTAGGAACTTCTGATATTGAGGCATTAGCAAGAATGCGTTAAGCATGGGCATGATTATCTCCACATTTTCTATCTGCTTCTCAAAAAGTTGCATTTACTTCTCCACTAACTGTTTTTTGATCCTTCCTGGAAAGAGGAGTGGTGGCTTGTAATGAGGACAAACAAAGACATGTTCCTTCCTTGTAGGCTGTATGGCTTCTCTTGGTGCTTCATCAACCACTTGTTTTCCTCTTCTCATACGCTCTACCTCAGCTTTCCTTTTCATCTCTACTTCTGCTTCGGTTTCGTCTTCATGAGTCTTAAAAGACACCCCCCCCCCCCCCCCCCACTTTGCTTCTCAATGTACACATGGAGAGTTTTTTGTGCTACAGGTCCTTGTAGCTGTCTACCGCTCCTAGTAGTGATTGCTTGCACAGCTGGTGGCGGTTGTTGTTAAACTGTTGTAGAGGACACCTTATTGACTTTAAGCATAGCAAGCTCATCACTAAATTTCTCAAACTTCTGTAGTAGATTAGCGTGCATCCCCATTGTACTCTTTTGGTTAGCAAGCATTGCCATTGTGTTCTTTTGATGAGCAGCCTGCATCTCCATTGTACTCTGTGTATGAGCGGCCAGTAACTGCTCAAGCAGTTTAGCTGTGGCTGTATCAGACGTAGATGGTGATGTGGTTGAAGGACTAGGGATATCCAGAACTGGTGAAGCTGCTAATTGATTTTGAGGCACATAGTTAGTTGCATATATACTCTCTTGAAGTTCTTCATGTGAAGGTGTAAAGCTGTGGTGATGTTGAATGGGAACACCAAGCTGGTTGTAAGATGGAACACTCTTCTATGTGTTTACTTGGGGACTGTAAGCATTGTAGCTGTCATAGCTTATATCCTGGTAAGGCTTATGATGAACAATCTCTTGTTGCTGCACATAGTAGGCTTCAGCTTCTAAGTTGTAAGCATGTCCAAGAGCTGATGTTTCTTTTTTGCCATTGGTGAATGATGTAGAGATTGCTCAAGCAACAAGTCTAGCTTAGCACTTAGTGCTAACATATCCAACTTCATTTAGTGATTGAAGGTTTCAGTATTCTTCTTGTAGTTGTCCTCTTGCTCATCCACATAGTCACCATTACTTAAGGCGAGGTTTTCAATCAACTGCAAACCATCCTCAACACTTGTACCCAAGAAGTGGCTGTTGCTAGCCGTGTCTAAAAGCATCTTGAACCGTGGTGACACTCCTCTGTAGAATGTTCTGAGCAATGACTCTGTTGACAAACCATGATGAGGGCAGTGCAATGTGAAACCTTGTAATCTTTCTCATGCTGAACAGAATGGCTTATCTTGTGATTGTTTGAACCCTTAGGTGTTCTGCCTTAACGTAGCTGTCCTGGTAGAAGAGTAAAACTTTGCAAGAAACACTCTTTTGCAATCATCCCAAGAACATATTGATCCACAAGGCAACGATCTTTCCCACAAATGTGCCCGATCACCAAGAGAGAAAGGAAATAACCTCAGTTTGAAGCCATCTTCTGTGATGTCATTGATATTTTGTAAACTACAAAGACTCTCAAAGTCGTCCAAGTGATTAAGCGGATCCTCCATTGATGTGCCATTAAAGCGGTTGGGTTGTACCATTGCAATCAAACTGATTTTGATCTCAAAGTGATGCTCTTGAGATGGTGAAGGAAGTATACCTCTGCGTCTAGTATGAAGGTAAGGAGCATCATGAGATCCAATGTGATGTGCTCTTCTAGCAATCTGAGGCACTGGCATATGTAACCTCTGAACTGGTGCTTCATCCTCTCTATATTGAGCTTGATGAGCATGTTTGTGATGTTGTTGATTAGCCATTGTACCTGAGAAAACAGAGCAAAAAATGTAAAGTGATTAGTAAAGTAAAAGATGAATAAGTTTAAGAAAGAACCTAAACTCAATTATGTAACAATCCTAGAATGGCAACGGCGCCAAATTCTCAATTCAATCCCTCTCTAATCAGATGTAGTATAGAAGAGGTTTTATCAATCCATCTAAGAGCTAGAATAAAAGAGATGCAAGGCACTAACTAAGCTTAACAATGTATGATAAAGATAACTTTGAAGCGCGACACACTTTCCATATCCAGTACCACACATATCATAAAAGATTCCTACATCTGATCCCAACCTGTAAGTTATTTCCCTTACGTAATACAAACACCCGCAAACACTATTCATACTTTATTCAACAATATTACATTTAACAACCTATGATACTAAGTTCATCAATCATCAACCGCAGAACAATAATTCATATTATAGTGTTATTAAAGCGCTACTAATCAGATACAAGCAGCAATCAAATACGTGTATTCATATAAATATAGTGCAGATATGCGGACAATTAACAAAGGACTATTCAGTATGAAACGAATATGAACGTTGGCGAAAATAGATCACGACCGGTCTTAAGCTTAGTCTCAGATCTGAAGCGAAATGGAAATGGAAGTAGATCTGGATTATTGCAGGTCCTCTTTGAATGAATCTAGGTATTACGATAGCGTGGGTCTGGCCCCACAGCAAAAGATAAAGAATAATATAAATTAAATAAGAGATAGATCTAGATTAGAAAAAAAGTAGATCTAGATCTGAAAAAGTAGATCTATATCTGAAAACAAAAAAAGCTCAGATCTAGAGACCATAAAGTCTTAAGGGATAAACATCAACAGATTCGAGAAGACGGCACAAAGGAGCACGTTCTTGGTGATTCCAGCGATTTTCTGGTGACTTTTCCGGTCACTTTTCCAGCAGCGGTGGCCGCGGTTGTCGGCGGCTCTGGCTCCAGCTCTAGTGATGGCAGCGGTGGTTGGCAGCTTTGGTGACAGTTCCGATGAGAGGCTCCAGCGGAAAGCTATGCTGGAGAATGTTTTTTGCAAATCCTAAAGAGTGGCAGCTGCTTTTATAGGGGAAGTGGGTGGAGATTCTAGATCAAATCGAAATGAGCTTAGGTTGATGGACTTTTGCATGCAAAAATCCTTTGGACTTGGCCAGAATGTTACACAAACACTCACACGTGAATCTCACACCCTCAAGAACATGTATCGCAATGGCAAAAACAAAATGTTATAGAGACAGAAGAAACAAAGTAATGAGAGAGGAAGAAAAAGAAGAGGAAGTTTGACACAAGATCTTTAACACAAGATCTTTAACGTCTTTGGCTTGATGGCACAAGTAATCCACTAGAATCAGAGAGTACAATTACAAAGAATCCTTAAGAGAATGGTCAACAAACAATCAATTACTCTCACTCTTTCTCTCATCTCACAACTAACTCATAACAAAACTCTCTTTTCTCACCCCATTCTTATTAATAAAGCCAACTAAATCACAACCAACTTAACCATTGGTTTTTCTGGATCTTTGTGACAACGAGTCTAACCAAACCGATCCTAATAACTATTGCTATATGGCAAAAACTTCGATTGTCGACATAACATATCCAATGTTCGTCATTCAAAGCATAACTAGACACAGAATAATACTTGAAGATCTCAGATGAGCGTCAAAGTGGTGAAGGAGAAGATCATTGTGGGCTTGACAATGGGCTTAAAAAAATGGACAATCAGAAGAGTTTAGCACCTAAGCCTAATAAGAGTTCACCGATTAAGTTGACTTAATCGATTATTTACTTTTGTGTTTATCAGGATTTTTGCAAATAATGGATGTTGTGTTTTAAAGAACCAGTGTTCCACTTTCCAATTTCCCTTGTTTAGGAATCATGTTGATTCTGATTGTTATTTGCTTATGTATTTGTTTTCTATATAAACTAAAGAAAATCAAAAACAAAGGTAGTCCAAACTATCTATTAAAATGATCTTGAGTTCCTGTGTTCTTATTTATTCAAAGCTTTGATTGGACCTCTATCATTGTGATATCAGAGCATATATTTTTTTTCCTGTTTGTGTTTTCTTTCTTTTTAATTTGCATTATTTTTCGTTGTTCTCTAAAAACCTGAAAAACAAATAGAATGAGAGTTGTACCTTGATTCGGGGATGGGTAGTAACAGGGAACGAATTAAAGATTTGGAAACTAGTTTTGGAGAAATGCAAGATAAGATTCAGAAAATGAATCTGGGTGTAGCAGATAAGTTCTGAAGCATTGATGATTCCCTAAACCGTGTGTTGGAAGCCATGGCCAACAACAAGGAAGCTGTTAACAGCCCGCAGCATTCTGCAAGAAGAAGCAAAAGTAGCCACCACCACAATCCCGTAAATCTGGAGTTCCCTCGATTCTGAGGTGGTGATCCAACGTATTGGATCAGTAAAGTGAAGTACGTAATATTTATCATACCAGAATACGCCAATGGAGCAGCGAGGTGATAACTTGCTATATTCTAGTGATTTAGGCTGCATTTCATTCATCTTTTCCCTTAGTTTTTCATCTTTACTTAGCATTTTTGTCTCATTGTATCTAGAAGTAGCATTTGATATCTCTCATAATTGCATCATATAAGCTTGTATTTAGTTCATGTTTTAGTCCTCTTTTACATGTTTTCTTTTGCTTTCGTCCCATTCTTCTTTGTTTTTAAACTTAGCTTGCAATTATGTTAGGTTGTAGTTTGCATTTTCTTTGCATAAGGGATGTTTCTAGGTACATAAGGAGCCATTAAAGTCAAGAATGGGGTGTGGGAATGATCCAGGGAGTTCCCCCAGTCAAAGAGGAGCAAGAAGAACCGAGAAAATGGAGATTTGGCCTAGCATCGATCACTATAAAGTCCACATCGCACGATGTAGAGAAGCAAAGAATAACAGAGTTTACATCGATCACTAGCTTCGATCAGACTAGCACGATGTGAAGAGACAGGACACCAATATCAAGCTAGGACATCGTACGATGTAGGAGGGCAGGGACGACAAGACCTTTACATCTATCACTTACATCGTTTAGGCTAGCTCGATGTCATCCACATCAAGCACCCACATCGATCAAGCATGTTCGATGTTGAACCAGTCTGAAGATAATTTATTTACAACTTTACCACTCTGTTTAGACTCCTATAAATACTTAAATCCCTAATTTTTGGGAACATCATATTATCCAACAGTTCTTTCCTCTTTTGTTCTTGGTTTGATTTTGTAGTTATCAATCTTTGGTTTATTTTAATATAATATTTCATTTCCCTTCTTGTTTAGTCTTTCTAATCATGATTAGCTATCTATTTCTCTTTTTTATTTTTTGGTTTTAATGGTGATTAGTGAGTAGTCTGTTTAGGGATTTGAGATGGGTTAGGTTTAGGGTTTTTGTTGCTTGATCTATGATTGATTAGTGTTGATTCTTCTATTTCCTTTCTTGATTGCTATGTTTAATTCCTAATTAGCTTTAGCTAAGTTGATAAGGATCTTAGGCTTATTTTATTCCCACCAAGTGTTTGATGAAATGCCTGAATTGTTTTGCAAGAGAATTGCTTGTCCTAGCTCAAAAGATTGACTGTCTAGGGAGTGATTTGGCAATATAGGATTGATTGTTTGTCTTAATGCTTGCTGTTTATCATTTCACTGATAAGAATTAGTTATTGACTTGATAATTAGTAAAGAGATTAATGCCAAGAGATTTGATTAGTCTTATAAATGAATTATATCCATAAGGAATAGCATTGTGTGAGTTTGTAAGCATCATAAATTGAGTAGTAAGTTCCATAATACCAATTATCCTATCTTAAGTCCTGTTTTTCCTCTGTTTTAGTTGAATTCGAAATTTCTCTGTTTTTGTTTAAGGTTTGGTTATTTTGCTTGTTGCTTACTCTTGGTTTGGTGTTTGCTTTAAGCTTGTTTGACCCTTTAGGTTGTTAGACTTAATCTTCTCTATATATTCTTGAATTAAGAAGTCTATTGCACTCTTACTGCTTTAAACTTCTCTTTTTGGATTGATAAAACTCAATACTACAATGACTAATGTGGGTTGAGGATTGAGATGGGATAAAAACCTACATCAATTTGGCGCCGTTGTCAATAGGGGAATGCTTTGTTCAGTAGGATTTGTAGAGATCTTGAGATCAAGCTTTCTTATTTTCGTTTTTGATTACTGATTTCTCTTCTTGGTCTAGAATTTCTTTTGTAGGTACCAACACACTAGATCTTAACTGTCTACAACTACAACTGAGGTTCAAGGTCAAAGATTTTGGGGTTTGTAACAGCACAAATCTGTTGTTGAAGCATGGGAGAACATCAGTATGCTCCTGGTTTTGGTCCACAAGGTCCACAAGGTCTTCAAGGGATCCAAAGCTTCCAAGGACAGCAAGGTCCACATGGTTTACAAGAAACTTGGATTATAAGAGATCAAAGACCATTGAGACCTATAGTGCTTCAGATATACCATCAAGCTATGCTTCAAGGCAAGGTAGTCTTCCACCTATGGAAACTCACCACTATGAGATAAAGAGCAGCATGATTAATATGGTTCAAGAAAGGAAGTTCTTTAGATTGCCTAACAAAGATCCTCTTGAGCACTTGGATCACTTTGAGAGGATTTGTGTTATGACAAAGCTTAGTGGAGTTTCAGATGATGGATTAAAGCTCAGATTGTTTCCATTCTCTCTTGGATATAGAGCTCAAATGTGGGAAAAGTCTTTGGCACAAGGAAGCATCACCTCTTGGGAACAATGCAAATGAGCTTTTTTAACCAAGCTCTTCTCTCCCTCTAGAACTGCAAAGTTCAGGAATGAGATCTTAAACTTCAAGCAATGGTCCAATGAGAGCTTTGGAGACACTTGGGAAACGTTTAGAAGCTTCACTCAACAATGTCCTCATCATGGCTTCACCTAAGAAATTCTTCTCTCCACACTCTATAGAGGTGTTTTATCAAACATAAGAATCCTTCTAGATACAGCCAGTAATGGCTATTTCCTTGGAAAAGTTGTGATGAAGGATGGATACTAGTGGAAAACATGGCACTCAGCAGTTGGGATTATGTGGATGAGTTTGAGAAACATGCAAAGGCAGTTGAAGAGAAGTTTAAAACAGCAATGCATGAGATGAAAGCTTTGGAAGAAAAGGTAAATATGTTGTTTAATGGAACCACCAAACCACTTCAAACTGTTGACACAAGTAGTCACTATAAAGAACATCAAGTCAAATCTGTTCAGATCCAAGAGGAGCAAACTATGAGACAATGCTATGATGTTTGTCAACAACAGTCTAATGGAGGCCCTTACATTCAACAACATCAAGATTCTTCTTCTCAAACAGTTGGCGCCCCCAACTCTCAGTCTTCCCAAGATTTTTACATTAAGCAACTTCTCCTCCAAATGCAAAAACTACAAACTACAGAAATTCAAAGTAGTATGGCTGTCATTCAGAACAACATGGCTGACATCCAAAGGAGTATTGACTCTACAAGCAACAACCTCCAATCTGAACTAGACTCTTTGAATCTGAAGCTAAGTCATCAAGAGAGTCTTGCACAATCATCACAATCTTCACTCCTACAAGAGAGTGTCAAAGCTGTCACCTTAAGGAGTGGGAAACAACTTCCCCCAAGAGTAGTACCTACTAAACCCAATGAGGATATTGAGGAAAAAGAAGAGGGGGTGGTGGTTAAAGATGCTGAAGTGACTAAAGAAGATGAAGAAGCTGAGAATGATGAAGGTTCAAGAAAGGTGAAAGCTAAGGAAGTGGTTAAAGAGAAACTTAAGGAGGCATCTAAGGAGCTGACCAAGGAAACAAGATACATTCTTCTTCCTTATCAACCCACAATACCATTTTCTGGAAGGTTCAAGAAGCAACTAATTACCAAGTATAAAGGTCTCTTTGATTAGCAGATGAAGAAGTTTCAGCTCACCATGCCTTTGCTAGATGTTTTTGTCTTGGTTCCACCTTATCAGAAATTCTTGAAAGATGTTGTTGTTGAGAGAACAAAGGATCTGCAAAGGATGGTAGTACTAACACATGAGTGCAGTGCTATATTCAACAACAAAAGGTGACTCCCAATAAGCTAGGCAATCCAGGAAGTTTTATTTTGCCTTGCTCTAAAGGTCCACTAATGTTTGAGAAGTGCCTATGTGACTTAGGAGCAAGTGTAAGCCTCATGCCTTACTCTATAGCTAGGCGCCTTGGGTTCACTGAATTTAAAGACTGCAGGATCTCATTAGTGTTGGCTGATAGATCAGTGAGACTTCATAAGGGACTGCTTGAGTATATGCCAAACAGAATAGGAAATGTGGAGATCCCAACTGACATTGTAGTCCTAGAGATGGATGAGAAGCCTAGAGATCCTCTCATTCTTGGAAGACCCTTCTTAGCCAAAACTGGAGCTGTTATTGATGTCAAGAAAAGGAAGATTGACCTGCAATTAGGTAAGGATATGTCTCTGAAATTTGACATCAAGCAGATTATGCAGCAGCCTACTATAGAAGGTCAAGTGTTCAAGATTGAGACTTTAGAGGAGCTTTATGGTCAGGTTCAAGAGGAGTTGTGCTGTGATGATAAATTCCTAGTGGATTTGATAAAGGAGCATAGCAAAGATGGTTATTTGGATAAGGAAAGCTTGGGTTACATGCTGAGGCTAGACTCTCACAAGACCTTTGAAGAAGAGGAACCATTTGAGGAGCTGGAATACAAAGAGAAAGAGGTTCTCTCAGTCCAAGAAGCTGTCCCTTCAAGCAAGGAACCTGACGCCAAGGAGCAGAGCAGTTTAGGAGAGGACTGGAGTGAGCTCAAAGCACCCAAAGTGGAGCTCAAACCTATTCCTAAAGAACTAAGGTATGTCTTATTAGGCTTTAATTCTACTTATTCTGTAATGTCAATGATACCTCAGTGACGATGAGATCCTTGCTCTTGTCAAGGTGTTAAAAAGTTTTAGGAGAGCCATTGGATATTCACTAGATGATATCCAAGGTCTCTCTCGTAACCTTTGCACTCATAGGATCCATCTAGAGGATGAGACAAAAACTTCTATTGAACCTCAAAGGAGATTGAATCATAATCTGAAAGAAGTTGTTAAAAAGGAAATCCTGAAATTGCTTGAAGCTGGTGTGATTTACCCTATCTCAGACAGCACATGGGTCTCACCAGTCCATGTGGTGCCTAAGAAAGGAGAAATCACAGTGGTAAAAACAAAAATGATGAGTTGATCCCCACTAGAACTATAACTGGTCATAGGATGTGCATAGATTATAGAAAACTGAATGATGCATCTAGGAAATATCACTTCTCTTTGCCTTCCATAGACCAGATGCTAGAAAGATTAGCTAATCATAAATATTATTGCTTCTTAGATGGCTATAGTGATTTTTTTCCAGATTCTCATTCACCCTAATGGCACCTTTGCATATAGAAGGATGTCATTTGGACTGTGCAATGCCCCAACAATATTTCAGAGGTGTATGACCTATATATTATCTGATTTGCTTGAAGAGATGGTGGAGGTATTTATGGATGATTTTAGTGTATATGGATCCTCCTTTGGTGTCTGCTTGTACAATCTTTCTCAGGTTTTACAGAGATGTGAAGACACTAAGCTAGTTCTGAATTGGGAGAAATGCCACTTCATGGTCTAAGAAGGCATAGTGTTGGGTCACAAGATTTCAGAGAAGGGTATAGAAGTGGACAAGACCAAGATAGATGTGATGCTGCACTTAGAGCCTCCAAATTTAGTGAAAGGAATCAGAAGCTTCTTGAATCATGCTGGTTTCTATAGAAGGTTCATCAAAGACTTCTCAAACAGAGCAAAACTATTGACAAGGCTTCTATGCAAGGAGACAGAATTTGCTTTGATGAAGACTGCTTACAAGCTTTCTTCACCCTTAAGAAAGCCTTAGTGAGTGCGCCCATAGTGCAAGCAACAAATTGGGATCTCCCCTTCGAGATTATGTATGATGCAAGTGACTATGCTATTGGAGCAGCTTTGGGGCAGAGGATAGACAATAAGCTTCATGTTATCTACTATGCCAGCAGAACATTGGATGAAGCTCAAACAAGATATGCTACAACAGAAAAGGAGCTCCTAGCAGTTGTCTTTACATTTCAGAAGCTACTTAGTGGGGGCTAAGGTGATAATATACACTGGCCATGCTTCACTAAGGCACATATATGCCAAAAATGATACCAAGCCAATACTCCTTAGATGGATACTCATCTTGCAAGAGTTTGACATGGAGATTGTGGATAATAGAGGCATTGAAAATAGTGTAGCTGATCATCTTTCAAGACTGAGGATTGATGATTTTGTCTCCATCAATGATACTCTACCAGAAGAGCAGATGCATGCTTTAGAAGTGAAGACAGCTGAAGTAATGAGTTTTGATGAGAACAAACTGCCTTGGTATGCTGGCTTTCTGAACTATTTTGGTTATTGGCAAGATACCACTGAACCTTAACTCACAACAGAAGAAAAAGTTCTTCAGAGATGTCTCTCACTTCTTTTGGGATGAACATTACCTTTACAAGAAAGAGAATGATGGATTGTTCAGAAGATGCATAACTGAAGAAGAAGTTCAGAGAATTCTACATCACTGCAATGGTTCAGCTTATGAGGGTCACTTTGCAACCTTCAAAACAGCCTCAAAGGTACTTCAAGCTGGTTTTTGGTGGCCTAGTTTATTCAAGGACGCCCAGGCTTACATCTCCCCATGTGATGGATGCCAAAGAAAGGGAAGCATCTCCAAAAGAGATGAGATGCCTCTAAACTCTATTCTTGAAGTGGATCTGTTTGATGTGTGGGGAATTGAATTTATGGGACCTTTACCTTCATCCTATGGGAATTAATACATCCTTGTTTCTGTAGATTATGTCTCAAAGTGGGTTGAAGCAATAGCCAGTCCAACAAATGATGCTAGAGTTGTGCTTAAGCTTTTCAAGACAATCATCTTCCCAGGGTTTGGTGTTCCAAAGTGTTTTATAAGTGATAGAGGGAGCCACTTCATCAACAAGGTTTTTGAGAGTTTGCTAAGGAATAATGGTGCTAAGCATAAGGTTGCCACTCTTTACCATCCTCAAACAAGTGGTCAATTGGAGGTGTCTAACAGTGAGATCAAAGCCATCTTAGAGAAGACAGTTGGTATTACAAGAAAAGATTGGTCTAATAAGCTTGATTATGCCTTGTGGGCATACCTTTAAGACACTCATTGGTAGAACCCCCTTCTCACTCTTTTATGGCAAGGCTTGTCATCTACCTGTGGAGATGGACAAAGCTTTGTGGGCAACAAAGTTGTTGAATTTTTACATCAAGACATCTCAGGAGAAGAGACTCATCAACTTACATGAGTTAGAAGAAAATTGCTTTGAAGCTTTTGAGAGCTCTAGGATCTATAAAGAGAGAACCACGGCTTTTCATGATAAAAGGATAAGACCAAGGACTTCAAGGCTGGAGATCAGGTGTTGTTGTTCAACTCAAGGCTGAAGTTGTTTCTTGGAAAGCTTAAGTCAAGGTCGTCAGGACCATTCAAGATCAAGGAAGTGTTGCCATATGGAGCTGTAACTTTGTTTGACAAAGATGGAGGAGACTTCACAGTGAATGAGCACAGACTGAAGTCACACATGGCAAGTGAGTCCCATGGAGATGATGTAGACATACATCTTCAGGATCCTTTACAAGAGTGATTGGCCAAGGAAAGTAAAGCTAAGGACAATAAACAAGCACATTTGGGAGGTATTCCCATGTTATCCATGTACATATTTTGCATTTTAAGTTTGTGTTTGTGTTTTTCTTTTGATCCTATGAGCAGGTGGAGTTCAAAGCAAGTAGGTAGTTGAATTAGTGCATGTTTTGGCCCACATCGTGCAGCAACATCGAGCTGATCAAGCTCGATGTAGCTAACATTGGGCGTCAACATCGAGCTTTGGAGCTCGATGACAAAGAAGTGCAAACACATCGATCGGTCATATCGTATGCTGTAGAGAGGCAGGGAGCAACATGTGTTTACATCGACCAAAGACATCGAGCTATCAAGCTCGATGTGAGGACATCGACCATGGACATCGGGCGATGTAAGTAGCCTGAGAGTCGAGCCAAACGTATCGTGCACCAGCATCGGATAGCATATGCTCGATGTCCTGGCATCGATCAACAACATCGAACGATGTGAAAAACAGCTCAACATTGACCTATCATATTGTGAGATGTAAACGACCCGCGAGCAGCCACAAAGTACATCGATCATTGGCGTCGTACGATGTGAAAGGGAGCAGAAAACCATGCCCACATCGATCATCTACATCGACCATGGATGTCCGATGTGAACTTCCCTCTTGATAAAATCTCTTCTAAGGTACACAACTCCACTCCTTTCTTTATGAATCCTTTTGTATTCATTCTTAGTATCCTTTATCACCCTCCTTCAAGCTTCTATTACATAGAGGACTGTGTAATCTAAGTGTGGGGGAGGGCATTGCATTTGACATTTTATTTTGTTTTCTTATTTTCTCTTTTTCATACATTGAGACTCATGCATTCATGCGTTCATCTATATACACTGTAAATCCATAAAATTTTCACATTTTTGGAACCAAAAAGATCATTTAGTTACATTTGCATAACTAAGATTGAGTCTAGATGGATTTCATATAGGTTTGTATACATTTACATAGGGAGTAAATGATAAACACTTGTCAAGATGTTAATATTTGAGTTGTTTTCAATGCTTAGGTTATCTGTTTTTTTATTGCATTGTAGTGAGCTTAAAGTTAAGGCTGCACCATATCTTGAATACTTGCATTGATACTCTTGTCGTATGCTGAAGCTTGCTTTGATTTGATATCAACTCTGTTTATTAGAACCATAATCTTGACATATAATTATCATGTTTATGCATTGAGAGTGATCACATGGCTACCCATATACATACTTGGGCTATCTTCTTCCCTTCTTACCACTCTTCTTGACCAAAGTAGCTGATCTTCATCATTATGAGACAGTTAACCACACCCTAAACCAATCCTTCTTTCTGAACTTAAACACTGTTGTGAGAGTTGTGAGGCCTTGCATTGCAATTATTTTCGATTATAACTTTGCAAAAGGTGTTAGGAATAAGGCTGGCAAGGAAAAGCTCTCTTGTAGACACCAGCTTGCTTCTTGAGCTTGGTATTAGGTTAGGAGTTTGGGAAAGGGTAGTACAAGTGGTTTGAGTTTTATTGTTTATATCCTTTGGAAGAAGAAGTATGGGAATGGTAGTATGAGAAAACAAGTTAAGTTTATGGTTAAGTATAAAGAAGAAAAGCTCTAACTGTTAAAGAAAAAAAAGGTGCCAACAACAACATGGCTTACAAAGGTCATCCTAAAAGGAGAAATCAGACCAAGCAATCCACCAAGGGTGAAGAAAAATGGCGCCAATTATACAACAAAGAAGTGCAAGTTCCAACGAAGATTCAACCACACATGCAAAAAGAAGAAGGAGTTTCCCCCAAACATGAAGGAAGAAGAGATCAAGTGCTTTGGGAAAGGGTAGATTTAGGGGTTTCACTTTGGTTTAGAAGATAATAGGTTCATCTTGGGTAAAATGGGTAAGAGAGCTTTTACTTGCATGCATATGTGTGCTTTTACCTTTAGCATTTTGCCTAAGATAGAATCATTCCATTGAGTGGTCCCTTATGTCTTTGAACCCTTATCTGAATGAGATCATTTTCATCTCATGACCATGTCCCTTTAACCAAATGTATTCACTTGATTTGCATAAACTTGATCCATTGATTACCATTAATGTATGTTCAAGAGTTAGTTGATTTGAATGCTTGTGTAGGCTAAGCTAGAGTACATTATTTTTTATGATAGGTATGGCTAAAGCTTTTGAAGTCGAACAACCTCTTTGCATCTTAGAACCTATAACTTGGATATTAAATCAAATTTTCCATTGGCATCTTTAGTTTTGAGCTCCCACTTTCAAACCTCACTCTCCCATTTGTTCTTATTTGCTTGAGGACAAGCAAAAGGCAAGTGTGGAGGTATTGATAGCTCTCATAATTGCATCATATAAGCTTGAATTTAGTTCATGTTTTAGTCTTCTTTTACATGTGATCCTTTGCTTTTGTCCCATTCTTCTTTGTTTTTAGACTTAGCTTGCATTTATGTTGTAGTTTTCATTTTCTTTTCATAAAGGATGTTTCTAGGTATCTAAGGAGCCATTAAAGTCAATAAGGAGGTGTTGGAATGATCCAGGGAGTTCCCCCAGTCAAATAGGAGCAAGAGGAACCGAGAAAATAGAGATTTGGCCTAGCATTGATCACTGTGAAGTCCACATCACACGATGTAGTGAAGCAGAGAAGAATAAAGTTTACATCGATCACTAGCATCGATCAGACTAGCATGATGTGAAGAGACAGGACACCAACATCGAGCTAGGACATCGTACGATGTAGGAGGGCATGGTTGACAAGACCTTTGTATCGATCAGGCTAGCTTGATGTCATCCACATCGAGCACCCACATCGATCAAGCATGCTCGATATTGGCCCAGTCTGAAGACAATTTATTTACAACTTTGCCACTCCGCTTAGACTCCTATAAATAATTAAATCCCTAATTTCTGGGAACACCCTATTATCCAACAGTTCTTTCCTCTTTTGTTCTTGGTTTGATTTTGTAGTTCTGAATCTTTGGTTTATTTTAATAGAATTTTTCATTTTCCTTCTTGTTTAGTCTTTCTAATTATGATTAGCTATCTATTTCTTTTTTATTTGATGGTTTTAATGGTAATTAGTGAGTAGTCCTTTTAGGGATTTGAGATGGGTTAAGTTTAGGGAAGTTGGTGTTTGATCTATGATTTCTTAGTGTTGATTCTTCCATTTCCTTTCTTGATTGCTATTTTTAATGCCTAATTAGCCTTAGCTAAGTTGATTAGGATCTTAGGCTCATTTTATGCCCACCAAGTGTTTGATGAAGTGTCTGAATTGCTTTGCAAGAGAATTGCTTATCCTAGCTCAAGAGATTGACTGTCTAGGGAGTGATTAGGTAATATAGGATTGATTGATTGTCTTAATGCTTGCTGTTTATCATTACACTAATGAGAATTAGTTCTTGACTTATTAATTAGTAAAGATACTGGATTAGTCTTATAAATGAATTATGTGCATAAGAAATAGCATCGTGTAAGTTTGTAAGTATCATAGATTGATAGTGAGTTCTCTAATACAAATTATCCCCATCTTATGTCATGTTTTTCCTCTGTTTTTAGTTTAATTCTAAATTACTCTATTTTTTTAAGGTTTGGTTGTTTTGCTTGTTGCTTACTCTTGGTTTGGTATTTGCTTCAAGCTTGTTTGATCCTTTGGGTTGTTAGACTTTAATCTTTTCTATATCTGCTTGAATTAAGAACTCTATTGCACTCTTATTGCTTCAAACTTCCCCTTTTGGATTGATAAAACTCAATACTACAATGACTAATATGGGTTGAGGATTGAGATAGGATAAAAACCTACATCAGCATTGCATGCATTTCAGTTGTGCATTGCATACATGTGCATGTTTATGGTGTATGTCTGGTGTATTTGGAGGTACTGGGACTTGGGGAGGAGATTGGAGCAGCATACATTCGAAGAGATACCATAAGAAGGAGTCTTGCAAACTTTGTGTCCATATTGAGGGAGAGCATCGAGCAGAACACTTATGAAGTGTCCCCGATGTGGATCGTAGGACGAGGAAGAGGAGTATGATCGTGGACTTCGAGACTGCACTGTGATAGAGCACCAAGGATAGAAGGCCGTACAGGCCGAAATGGAGAAATGGGACATATCGGGTTCAGCATCGACCAAAACCCCTGATACTGTCTGTTGTACACGTGAAGACCCGTCTCGTGGGAAAGGATGTTAGGATGATCGAACCGCGATAAAGGGCCATTCTCCATCGGGATGGCGCATCGAGCATAACACTGTCTGTACTGCCTGATGCGTCAGCGCTGAGCTGTTGACCAAACTTTTTCTGCTTTTTGTCAAACCTTATCTTTTGGCTTATTTAAGCTTAACCTTATCTTTTTTAGAACATTCTCTTCTTTCTTATCCTTAATTTCTAGCTGTGGGAGAACCACAAGGATATTCATGGATTTTTGATCTAAGATCACCATTTTTAATAAAGTTTTGCATTTCTTTTGTTCTAGCTTTGTTTGATCATGCTTGCTTTGTCATTTCTATTTTGTTTTGCTGATTTCGTGGTGTGTTGTAAGTAGTTTCATATGGTTTGAGGTTGGAGCAGATTTGGGGATGATTAGTTGATTGCTTAGGGAATTTTTGCTTTAAATTTGCTTAATATACCTTACTTAGTTGTTCTTAAGGCTTGAGTAGCTTGATTAAGTGAAATAGATCATAGGTGTTTATTGCGTTAAAAGTGTTTGTTTAAATTCCTATAAGAACTATGTTTGGGATAATTGCTTAGATGATTATATTGCATCTTAGTCCATTGTTTGATCTTTAAGAGACTTGTTCATCATGCTGGTTTTGTACAACTACACCATCAAAAGTGAGTTTGACATGTGCATTACTTAGACATATTTGCCTTGATTGCAAATTAATTTAATATGTGGCTTGATTATTTGTCTTGCTTGTTGCTAGTTTGATTTCCCTTAGTATGATGCTAAATAATCTCCAAGTCATCATTGCTCTAGCCTTGAACCTACGCCACCTTGCTCTTTGATTTTGATCATATTGTATTCTGTTTTTCTCTGTTTTTAGTTGCATTGCTTTTGTTCCATTTCTTGCCTTGCATTTCAAGTTACTGCATTTAACTATCATTTTAGTTCTTGCATTTAGATCATTGCTTTCTTGCTCTTATTTCACTTAGTTTTTTGCATTTCATTCCTTGTTTAAACCATTGCTAGTCTTCCTTTTTGTTTATGCATTTTCTCTTTATTGCTTAGGTTGATAGAAAAATCATTTTTTATCATATTGGTTAAGCTTAGGTAGTACCTTGCATCTCTTTTATCTAGCTCCTAGATGGCTTGATAAACCTCATCTATACTACATCTGATTAGAGGAGGAATTGAGTTTAGACTTGCAAAAGTCCTTCTTCAATTTGGCGCTGCCATTCTAAGATTGCTTAGATAATTGAGTTTAGGTTCTTGCTTAGATTTAACCACCTTTTACTTTACTAATCAATTTACCTTTCTTGCTCTGTTTTCTCAGGTACCATGGCTAATCCAAACCACTACGGACCTGCTCATCAAGCTCAGTTCATAGAGGATGAAGCTCCAATTCAGAGGTTATGTAGGCTGGTGCCTTAGATTTCTAGAAGAGCACAACACATTGGTTCTCATTATGCTCTTTACCTTCATATTAGATGCAGAGGTATACTTCCTCCACGATCTCAAGAGCATCACTTTGAGATCAAAAGTAGTATAATTGCAATGGTACAAGCCAACCACTTCAATGGCACACCTATGAAGGATCCGCTTGATCACTTGGACATTTTTGATAGCATTTGCAGCTTACAAAGGATCAGTGGTATCACAGAAGATGGCTTTAAACTGAGGTTATTTCCTTTCTCTCTTGGTGATCGTGCACATTTGTGGGAAAGAGCTATGCCTTTTGGATCAGTATGTTCTTCGGATGATTGCAAAAGAGTGTTTCTTGCAAAGTTTTACTCTTCTACCAGGACAGCTACACTAAGGCAGAACATATCAGGTTTCACACAATCACCAGATGAACTATTTTGTTCAGCATGGGAAAGATTTCAAGGATATACATTGCAATGCCCTCATCATGGTTTCTCAACAGAGTCCTTACTCAGCACACTTTACAGAGGAGTATTACCACGGTTCAGGATGTGGCTAGACACAGCCAGCAATGGACATTTCTTGGGTACAAGTGTAGAAGATGGTTTGCAGCTCATTGAAAACCTGGCCATGAGTAATGGCAACTATGTGGATGACCATGAGGATACTTACAAGAAGAATACTAAAGCCTTTCTTCACCAAACACAGCAAGATGTGATAGCAATCAGTGCTAAGCTGGACTTATTGCTTGAGAAGTCTCTGAATCCATCACTAACGGTTAAGGAGAAAAAGTCAGCTCTTGGTCATGCTTACAACTTAGAAGCTGAAGCCTATTATGCCCTAGTCCTTCAATTACACCACCATCTACGCCTGATACAGCCATAGCTAAACTGCTTAAGCAGTTACTTGCCGCTCATACAAAGAGTATAATGGAGATGCACGCTAATCAAAAGACTACAATAGAGATGCATGCTAATCTACTACAGAAGTTTGAGAAAGTTAGTGACGAGCTTGCTATGCTTACAGCCAACCTGGTCTTTTCTACTATAGTTCAACAACAACCACCACCAGCTGTACAAGCAATCACTACTAGGAGTGGTAAGAAATTACAGTGATCGGTTGCATCAAAACCTCTCCGGACATTGAAAAACAAAGTGTGTTGGGGGGGGGGGGGGGGGGGGGGGGGGGGGGGGGGGGGGGGGGGGGTTGGTCTCTTGAGACTCATGAAGAAAAGGCCGGAGCTGAATCAGAGATTGAAAGGAGAATTGAAGCAGAGCATGTGAGAAAAGGAAAACAAGTGGCTGATGAAGTACCAGAAGAAACCATACAACCCATAAGGAAGGAACCTGTCTTTGTTCCTCCTCCTTACAAGCCACCACTCCCTTTTCCAAGAAGAATCAAGAAACAATTAGTAGATAAATACAAGCAGCTTTTTTAAAAAGAAAATGAAAGAGGTGGAGTTGACTATGCCATTGCTTGATGCCTTCCTGCTTGTGCCTCAATATCAGAAGTTCTTGAAGGATACGGTTGCAGAAAGACATAATGAGATACAAGGGATGGTTGTTCTTACACATGAAGTTAGTGATATCATATAGCAACTTCCTCCACCAAAGAAGTTGGGAGATCCTGGGAGTTTCACTCTACCATGCTCTATAGGACCTCACATTCAACCATTGCTTGTGTGATCTTGGAGCAAGCGTGAGTCTAATGCCTCTTTCTACTGTCAAGCGCCTAGGATTCACAAGCTTCAGACCATGCAGGATATCTCTTATAGTGGCTGAACGTTCTGTTAGACATCCAGTTTTACTGCTTGAAAACCTTCCTGTCTGAGTTGGAAGTGGTGAAGTGCCAACAGATTGTGTTGTGCTAGAGCTTAATGCTGAACCAAAAGATCCTTTGATACTTGGCCAACCTTTCCTTGCCACGGCTGGAGCAGTTATAGATGTCCATGGAGGCAAGATAGATCTGCATTTGGATAAAGATATGGTTCTCAAGTATGACATCCATAAAGTCATGAAGAAGCCAACAATAGGAGGATAAATGTTCAAGGTTGATGCCATAGATGAGCTGAATTATGAGCTTTTTGAGGAGTTGAACACAAAGGATCAACTAAGAACCACAGTAATTAGCTTAGTGGATCAAGAAGCTAGTGAGAACAAGGATGCTAAGTCAGGACAGGACAATGAGGATGATGATTGGAGCGAGCTTAAGGCTCCTAAGCTAGACATCAAGCCACTTCTGAAAGCGTTAAGGTATATATTTCTTGGACTAAATGAGACTTATCTTGTAATTTTCAATGAAAACCTCAATGTTGATGAAGTCTCTGCTCTTGTTAAGGAGTTAAAAGAATTTAGGAGAGCCATTGGATATTCACTAAATGATATCAAAGGCATATCCCAGAATCTTTGCACTCACAGGATTCATCTAGAGAATGAGACAAAAACATCCATTGAACCACAATGAAGATTAAACCCAAACCTTAAGGAAGTAGTGAAGAAAGAAATTTTAAAACTTCTTGATGCTGGCGTGATATACCCCATTTCGGACAGTACATAGAACTCGCCAGTTCATCTAGTGCCTAAAAAGGGAGGAATCACAGTGGTAAAGAATGATAAAGATGAGCTAATACCAACAAGAACTGTAACTGGACATAGAATGTGCATTGACTATAGGGAACTGAATTCTGCTTCTAGAAAAAACCATTATCATTTGATATTCATTGATCAAATGCTTGAGAGATTAGCTAATCATCCTTATTATTGCATTTTATATGGCTATAATGCTTTTTTCCAAATTCCTATTCACCCTAATGATCAGGAGAAAACCACATTCACATGTCTTTATGGCACTTTTTCTTATTGAAGAATGCCATTTGGATTATATAATGCCCCATCTACATTTCAAAGATATGTTGCCTCTATATTCTCTGATTTGATTGAAGAAATGGTGAAAGTATTCATGGACAACTTTTCTGTCGATGGTTCTTCCTTTGGCGCTTGCTTGTCTAATCTTTGTCAGGTTTTAAAGAGATGTGAAGACACTGGTCTGGTGTTGAATTGGGAGAAATTCCATTTCATGGTCAAGGAAGGAATTGTGTTGGGACACAAGATTTCTGAGAAATGGATAGAGGTGGACAAGGCCAAGATAGAGGTCATGATGCATTTACCTCCGCCCACTTCAGTGAAAGGGATCAGAAGTTTCTTGGGACACGCAGGCTTTTATAGAAGGTTCATCAAGGATTTCTCCCAGATATCAAGGCCTCTCACTAGGCTATTGTGTAAGGAAACAGAGTTTGTCTTTGATGATGAATGCATGCAGACCTTCCTAACCATCAAAGAGGCGCTTGTGAGTGCTCCCATTGTTCAAGCACCTGATTGGAGTCTACTAATTGAGATAATGTATGATGCTTATGATTATGCACTTGGAGCTGTACTTGGTTCAAAGAGTAGACAAAAAGTTACATGCCATCTACTATGCAAGCCGTACTCTAGATGACACTCAAACTCGGTATACTACAACAAAGAAGGAGCTTCTAGCAGTGGTGTTCGCCTTTAAGAAGTTTAGAAGCTATCTATTGGGTTCTAAGGTCATAGTGTATACATATCATGCAGCACTTTGCTATATCTATGCCAAGAAGGATACCAAGTCATGGTTTCTCAGATGTATACTCTTGCTTCAGGAATTCAATCTTGACATACTTGACAAGAAAGGGATAGAGAATGGTGTAGCTGATCACCTCTCCAGGATGAAGATTAAAGACCTTATCCCTATATATGACTCTCTGCCCTGAAGAACATCTTATGGTTATCAAAGTTTTGGAGAAAGGAGTTGCTACTAAGAAAATCTGGGAAGAAGCAAACGCATTACAAGACAAGAACCTGCCTTGGTACTCAGATTTCGTCAACTACTTGGTTTCGGACCATTTTCCCATCTTCCAAAAGCCTTAACACAAGACTAAGTTCTTCAAAGACTTGTCTCAGCTGTATTGGGATGACCCCTACTTATACAACAAAGGATCAGATGGACTATTTAGACGCTGTATAGTAGAAGAAGAAGCCAAGGGAATCATCTTCCATTGCCATGGTTCAAGTTATGGAGGCCATTTTGCAACATTCAAGACTGTTACTAAGATACTCCAAGCAGGATTTTGGTGGCCTAGCATCTTTAAGGACACTAATGAGTTCATCAAGAGGTGTGAAGCATGTCAAAGGAAAGGCAACATAAGTAAGAGAGATGAGATGCCTCAAAACCCAATCCTTGAAACTGAAATCTTTAATGTATGGGGGCATTGATTTCATGGGACCATTTCCTTCTTCATATGGAAACAAATTCATCTTAGTGGCAGTTGACTATGTCTCCAAGTGGGTTGAAGCTGTTGCAAGCCCTAAAAATGACTCTTATGTTGTTGTGAAGCTCTTCAAGACTGTGATCTTCCCAAGGTTTAGCATGCCTAAAGTGGTGATAAGCGATGGTGGAAATCATTTCATTAACAAAGTGTTTAAAAATCTCCTAAAGAAGCATAGGGTCATGCATAAAGTGGCAACACCTTATCGCCCACAAAAAAGTGGTCACATTGAGGTTTCAAACAGAGAAATCAAAGACATTCTAGAGAGGACAGTAGGGATCACAAGAAAAGACTGGTCAGCCAAGCTTGATAATGCACTATGGACTTATAGAACCGCTTTCAAGACACCAATATGAAGATCTCCTTTCAGCTTGCTGTATGGAAAAGCTTGTCACCTTCCAATGGAGCTTGAATATTAGGCTCAGTGGGCAATAAAACTGCTGAACTTTGACATTAAGAGCACTCAAGGGAGAAGACTTATGCTGCTTTATGAGCTTGAAGAAATCGGGTTGGAATCTTATGAGAGTTCAAAGATTTACAAGGAGAGGCCCAAAGCCTTTCATGACAAGAAGATAGTCTACAAGGAGTTCAGACCAGGAGATTTGGTACTTCTTCACAACTCAAGGTTGAAGCTCTTTCCTGGCAATCTTAAGTCAATGTGGAATGGACCATTTAGAATCAAAGAAGTTCTTCCCTACAGAGCAATCACATTGGTGGATAATGAAGGAGGTGAGTTCACAGTCAATGGACACAGAGTCAAACCTTACTTAGCCTCAGAGGTTCTTAAAGTGGAGACTGATCTTAGTCTTCTTAAAGTACCTATATAGCCAAGCAAAGGAAGGTCAAGCTAAGAGACCTTAAACAAAGCACACTTGGGAGGTAATCTCATGTCTATCTATGTAAATATGCTTCCCTTTTGCTTTTGATATGTTTTTTGAGTGATTTCAGGTTGGAAAAAGTAGTTGAGTTGGTCATACAATATGGAAAACCCAAGGAAACTAAAGCTGTGTTTCTGCATCGGAGTGCCATATCGAGGAGAACCTCTGCAAAATCTGCCCGATGCAGTTTATCTCGGGGAAGAAGCAGTCCGTACGTCGAGCAAGATGCCCGATGGAGATTATATCGGGCATGCACATCGAGCAAAACCCCCAAACGCCCTGCTCGATGTAATCACCCCTCAATGAGCCATATCCGTACATTGTTCAGCCATCCGTACACCGAACAAGATGCCCGATAGAGATCATATCGGGCATGCACATCGAGGAGAACACCAAAAGCCCAGACTGATACAGACAAATGCATTTCAAAACACCAAGGCTGAAAGGATGCCTCTATCTGATGGTTTCCATTAGACATCTCCACTAAGATGAATGTCCATCCTCCACCCCTCCAACCACCAATACAAGTACACATTATCTTCATCCTTCACTCTTTCAACCTTCTCTTTTACATTTCATTGATCTTATTGTGGTGTTGCCTCCTCTTGCATTTCTAATACACAGAGGACTGTGTATTCTAAGTGTGGGGGAGGGTTTGCTTGGACTATCATTCTGCATTCTTATCACAGATGCATTTACATATAGCTATACAACCATGCATCATACTTGCATTGCACTTAAGGCATTGAAAACCCATAAAATTTTGAAATTTTTTGAAATTGATTTCTTAAAAAGAGAGTGTTCATATGCATTCATATAGGAATTATATTTCATGCATTCATTTAGGGTGTAGCTTGCTAGTTTAAAATGGGAGTAATAAAATGATGCCCTTGTTCTTAGTCATTTGATGCATTTGATGAAGCACTTGAAATAAGGCTGAACCACTCTTTGAATATATGATTTTGAAACTCTTGTTTGAAGTTGAATCTTACTTGATTTGATCTTGACCTTTATCTAAGTGGAACCTTAATTGAACATTAAATTAACTTGTTTGTGCATTGAAACTGAATTCATGGCTACCGATATACATACTTGGATCATCTTCTCCCTTTTTACCACTCTTGTTGATCTAAGTAGCTGATCCTCATCATAAAGGGACAGTTAACCACACCTTTAACCAATCCTTCCTTCTAAATTCAAACACTATTGTGAGAGTTTGTGAGGCCTTGCATTACATTTTTGAATTTATCTTGGCAAAAAGTGTTAGGAATACTGCTGGCAAGGAGAAGCTCTATTGTGGACATCAGCTTGCATTTTGAGCTTGATACTAGTTTAGGAGTTTTGGGGAGAGGGTAAAGTTAAGTGGTTTGAGCTTTGATTGTTTACATGATTTGAAAGGATAAGAAGAGTAGGAATGGTAGTATGAAAAGGATGAAATTGTGGGGAAGATAATCATATCTTGTGGTTAAGTGACAAAGAAAAAGGCTCTTAGTTACAAAGAAGAAAAGGCGCTTGCAACAACAAGTTAACAAAGGTCATGCAAAAGAAGGAAATTCAGACCAAGCAGTCCAACAAAAAGGTGATGAAAAGCAGCGTCTATACAACAAAGAAGAGCAAGTTCTAAAAAGAAGTCAACTACACAAGCAAAAGAAGAAGAAGTTTTCCTCACATACCAAGAAGAAAAGATCACAAGAGCTTTGGGAAGTGGTAGATTTAGAGGTTTCATTTAGGATTTAGACATCATAAGGATCATCTTTGGGAAAGGGTAGAAGAGAGCATTGACTTGCATGCATAAGTGTGCTTTTACCTTTAGCATTTTGCCTAAGATAAATTCATTTCATATGAGAGATCCCTTGTTTCTTTGAACCGATAATGAATGAGATCATTTTTATCTCATAACCAGGTCCTTGAACCAAATGATTTCTCTTAATTTGTACAAACTTGATCCAATGTTACTTGCTTAATAAATGTTAAAAAGGTCAAGTGATTTAAGAGCTTGTGTAGATTGATAACTTGAGAATCATTTTTATTTCATGATGAGTGTGTCTAAGTTTTAGAGTATAGTTCCATCATTTGCATTCTAGCTTTGGAAACATGGACATCATTTTGATTCATTGTTAGCATTTTAATGATATGAGTTCCCATTTTAAAACCGCATCACCATGCTAAATGTTTTGTTTGCTTGAGGGCAAGCAAAGACTGAGTGTGGGGATGTTGATAGCTTGCTATATTCTAGTGATTTAGGCTGCATTTCATTCATATTTTCCCTTGTTTTTGTATCTTTACTTAGCATTTTAGTCTCATATGCATCTTGATAGGGCTCAGGTTTTACTCAAATAAAACTACTGCAAGTGCACAGCAATGTATTTATAGTATAAGGGGTTATCAAATCCTAAAGGAGTAAGTTAACTCCACTAAAGAGTTCAGGTTTGGATTAAGCTAAGCAATAAGTAATGAATATAATGCGAAACAGAAAAATAAAAGCAAGTGGGCGATTTTATTATTGTATTTAAAGTTCAGAAAGCTAAAGGCGCTAAGTCAGGATAATTCGCAGATTGAATCCGAGAGTGTAGAATGGATGCAATCAGGAATGAATTAAAACCGTCTTGAACATGAGTCGCAAAGGCATAACTAATCAGTTCTCATTGCAAAAGTTATCTATGTCTAAATCACAGAGTTTTAAATCTCTTTGCAAACTCTAACAACATAAACATGCAGTAATGATCAAGTTCAATTGTTCACAAAACTCCTAAGTCAAATCTCTTTGCAAGTAGGCGTTTTGCTCATCTAATATTAGTTCAGGTGGTTAATAATGTTCTCACATCTATTAAACAACATAGGGTTTCGAAATCCAGATGATGTTTCTAAGAAATCGATGTGAATGCAAGCACAGATGAAAAACCAATGAATTTCCTATCAGCTTAGCAATTCTACAAACTCTTCATCAACGTTTGAATGATCCTAACCTAACTAGCAAACTACTCAGACATGGGGAATTGAGAAAACATCATGAATAGAATAGGTTACATAAAAGAAATAAGAAATAAAAATAAAGGAGTTCGAAATATGCTCTGAATGAGTCTGATTTGTCTCTCCAAAACCTCTATAAACTAATCTCTCTCTCAAGCTCTCTAGAAAATAAGATCTAAGATCTAAGCCAACAATGGCTGAAAACCAAATATAAACAAGCTAAAACACGAGCTGGAGCTTTTTTGCAAATACTAGAACTTCTGTGCTAAAACTGCAATTTCCTTTTCATCTCTTGATAGAAGTCACGATTTCTCTTCAGAGGCTGGTGACGAGTGTCACCCATAAGTGGTGACGATCATCACCCACTGCAAGACAACGGTTCTGACTTGCTTCCTTCGTGGTTGATCCTTGCAATGATCCAAAAAGCTCCAGAATCTCCAATTATGTTCCAGTCATGCTATAACCTGCAAAGACTCTACTAGGACTCTAAAAAGACCAAAAAGACTCAATATAAAGGACTTATATCATGGTTAAAACCCATAAAAACTATGATATATCAACTCCCCCAGACTTAGCATTTGCTTGCCCTCAAGCAAATATCAGACAAAGAATAGGGTCGAGGTTTGAAAACAGAAACAGTCAGTTAAACATTAGGAACACCACATTGATCAATACTTTCAAATCCACATACCACAGAGCCAACACACGATCAAATTTCATTCTAATCATCACAAGCTTAGCAAATCTCTCAAATCCAGTTCAACCTCCTTCAAGAAATCTGAAATCTCTGCTGCTAGCTCCTAATATCTATCTAAGTGTGATATCTCTTCAAGGATTTATCAACTCGATCACTTATAGATACTTTTCTCTTCCTAAACAATTGAACAAAGCAGTCTCAACACAGCTCTCCTATTTTCTCTTCCCTTGATCTTTTCTTTTTGATATTTTTCGATTTTTTAACTCTTCTCTCATTCACCATTTTTTATAGTCTAAGATATGGTGCGACTCAATACTTGTGTTCCTTGTGAGGAGACAGGTTCTTGAGTGTTCATTACTGTTGTTCCTTGTAAGGAGACAAGGTCATGAATGCGTCATTCTATTGACTTAAACTCTTGAAAGCTGTATCAGGGAAGATCAAAGAGAGACTATATCTAAACATACTTGTCACCATTGAAAGAGAAAATCAAGATCAATGAGAATCAAGCCCCCAGATAAGAAGTTTAAAGTTCATTAAGGTGGAGCTAACAGCAAATTTTCCAGATTCTCTAAGAACCTAAACCTTCATTGTTGGACTGATCTACCTATGAATTTTAACTTAGTAAGACTTGTAATCAACTACTGTGGCAGTGGTTCTTATAAGTATCAACGTTGAGTGGTTAGTTCTTAGAAAAACTAACAGTTTCAAATATTTGACTCTATAAAACAGGTTTTTGACTTAACTTTAAGGCTTTAAAAACAAAACAAAATGCACATAATCATCAGTGGCCACCTCCCCCCGACTTAAACAACATTGTCTCCAGTGTTATCAAGCCAAGAGTTGGTCAAAAAGAAGCAAGTGAATGTGTAGAACCAAGTGTGAAAAGTGTTACTTCGAGAAGGGACGGGTGACGAGCGTCACCGCATCTGATACTCCAAAATCGACAAGTTAGATCTGTTAAACGTTATGTTATCAGTTGTACTCTAAAGTCAGACTGTTAGAGCACTCAAACACACATTTAATAACATCCAAACATAGCAATAAAACCTGGTTCAACAAGTTCACAAAACAATATCAAAGCAACCGACAACTGGCTCAAAGAATAACATAAAAATGACTCAAGTGAAAATAAAAGAAATGTGGAAATCAGGAACAAGTAACCAAATAGTAGAGGATCTAGTCCTCATCCTCGCAATGCTCAGTAGTGTAGTGTGGGCAGACGCAACCACAGTTGATGAATGTAGCTACAGCATCCAATAATCCCTCAAAGTTGTCAATGACGTACTCCTGAAAAGCAGTCATGCCTAGGGGTGTGTGAGGTGGGGCGCCTGAAAGCAGTGGGTGTGGTCATGGGTGTAGCCTGGCGTCTGGATGGTCCAGCTTGAGCAGCAGCAGCAGAGGAAGAAGCACCAGCAGTGGCCCTCTAGGATGATGGGGAATGAAACGCCGCAATGTCAGATCAGGCTGAAAACGCAGCTGGCGCTTATCGCCCTGGATCGTGGTGAGCTCCCGGTTTGGCAACTGTATGCCAACATACTCTCCAGTAAGAGTAGTGAAAGTCCAGACCAATCGCTGCTTGAACCAAGTAGCATTGCACAGAATGCTACAAGGCGATGTATCGATCTGAAAATGCTGGAAGATGGGTGTGACAAGACAGCCCACGCTCTCACTCTTCTCCCCCGGACTGGTGAATAACTTGGTCATCAGAGAGACCAAATGCTCAGTAAAAATGGCGCCCAGATTGGCGCAGACCATACTGTCTATCGGGATCTCATCATCCAGCATCTCGGCAAAGCCGTAGTAAAGCAGAACCAACTTGCTGACACGCATCTTGCTCGGCGTAGACTTGCACAAGACGGTGTTGCCCAAAAAGGCGCAGAATATACGTCATCACAGGATGGCGAACATCCGTCTGTGTGCTTGTCTTGCTGTCGAAGATGCCATTCCTGAACTTGGACCAAAATATTTGCATGTGGGTCCATTGTGAAGGAGTGAGCACGCCTGAAGGATGATCAGGAAAGCCATAGATCCCGCAAAGCTCAAAAAGACTGAGCCTGTAGTGAATCTTGCAGATCAGAAATGTCATCATGCCCGTCTGGCTGTCTTTGCTAGCTCATTCTCGTAGTACACGCGAACGGTAGAGAGGAATTAGCGAACCAGATCGGGGTACAGATCGTACTGCTGTAACGCCATTGTAACCATACTGATCGTCTCGAGAATCTGCAGCACCTCATCCAGAATACCCATCTTCTGCAGCACTGTGGTGTCCGCGAATCTGGTGGGAATGATCTTCACCTCCTGCCACGCATTGTAGAACAGTGTGTCATACTCGTCCCAGTCCTCCTGAATGTCATGGAACACACAGGTATCCCACACCACTTCCTATTTCGAAGTCCCTGCCTAAGCAACTCCTGATGCGATTTTCTGATCCTCTTGCTTTAGCCATGGAGGCCTGAAAACTGGTATATTGCTATCCGATTGCACTGAACCTGATGCAGTTCTCGAAGACGATGCTGGTCGTTGTCTCTTCTCATGTTGAGGCATCTAAAAAATTCAAACCAAGAACAACCAAAAATTCACCAAAATTAGCCAATTTTCGAAAATTCAAAAAATCAATGAATCATGGTGAATTAACTAGTGGCAATCAACAACAGTACTACCAGGAACACAATTCAATCACAACTTCAACCTAAATCACCCAAATTTCCAGAATTTTTGCAAATTTCATCATGAACTCAAAAATCTCAAAAACTTGCAACTCAACCAATAAAATCATATATGGATGGTAGCATTCATCTAATACAACCTAATTAACCATAATTCAACAGTTAAATCAAGCTAATCAAGATGAAAATTAAATTTAACCAAACCTATGGTGGACTGAAAATTAGGGATTTCTAACACATACCTTGCAGATCTTGAAAACTGATAATAGATTATGAAAGAGCACTAAAATCCGCACGGATTAGGCTTTTGAATCACTCAATTTGGTTAACAAAATCAAAAGTTATGAATTGGTGAATTTTACTAAGTGTTTGTTATGTTTGCAGGTTGTGAAGCGGAGAAGAAGAAGAAGGGAGTTATCGCGTACCTGAATCTCGGCTTGCGCACAATAGTGTTTCATCCTCTGTCCATTGACAGTTAACTCCTCTACTTTGAAGTTGATCAAGACAATAGTGCCAAAACCACTGCAGCATCATTGGTAGAAGTAGCCAACGCCTCTAGCCACTTTGATACATAATCAACAGCAACCAGAATATATATGTTCCCATAAGATGAGGGAAAAGGACCCATGAAGTCAATGCCCTAACATCAAAGACTTCAACCTCAAGAATGAAGTTATGTGGCATCCTATGTCTTCTGCTAATCTTCCCTCTCCTCTAACATGTATCACAGCGTGTAATGAATGCTTGCGCATCCTGAAACATAGTAGGCCACCAGAAACCAGCTTGAAAAACTTTGGAGACTGTTTTGAATGTGGAAAAGTGTCCAGCATACTCTGAGCCATGACAGTGAAATAGGACGTCTCAGACCTCTGCTTCTGCTAAGCATCTCCTCTAAATCCCATCAGCACAATGTCTGTAAAGATATGGCTCATCCTAGTAAAATCTCCTAAGTTCTCTCAAGAACTTCTTCTTAGCATATTCCTTAAAATCATGTGGTCCATCCTCTACAGTAAGATAGTTGGCAATATCAGCATACCAGAGTCTCTGGGGATCAGTAGTGGCATAAACTTGGTCTTCAAAAGCAGCTCCCAAGCTAGCACAGATCATTGCCAACATCTGTGTTAGGTGACGAGCGTCGCCATATGGGGTGACGAGCGTCACTGGCTTCGTGCCTAAACTGGGTCGTGAATCTGCTTCAGTGGTGACAAGCGTCACCCTCCTGGTGTCGCTCGTCACTTCCCTATAGTTGCGAGAAGACTACAGGTTTTCAATACTTTCTTCCTGGAATCGAGTCTCAATCAGATACACATTCTTCACAGGCAAGAAATCATTGATTGGCACGTCATCTTCAATCCTGATCCTGGAGAGATGATCAGCAACTCCATACTCAACTCATTGACTTCAATATCAAACTCTTGAAGAAGCAGAATCCATCTCAACAACCTTGGCTTTGCATCTTTCTTTTGCATCAGATACTTCAGTGTTGAATGGCCTATGTGGACCACGACCTTGTAATCGATGCACATCATGTGTCATGTCACTGTTCTGGTTGGGATCAGCTCATCCTTGTCATTCTTCACTACTGTAACGCCTCCTTTATGAGGGACCACGTGGACAGGACTGACACAAGCATTGTCTGATATAGGATAGATGATCCCAGCTTGCAGCAGCTTCATGATCTCCTTCTTGACAACATCCTGCAGGTTCGGATTCAGTCTCCTCTGATGCTCCACTGATGATTTCGATTCATCCTCCAAATGTATCCTATACATGCACAAGTCTAGAGAAATCCCTGAAATATCATCAAGAGAATAGCCAAGAGCTTTGTGAAATCTGCACAGCTAACTTAGCAAAAGAGTGAGCTCTGCATTGTTCAATGAAGCATTAACAATAACATGATAAGTGGAGTTTTCTCCAAGGAAGACGTACCTCAGCCCTTCATGACGTCTATAATAGCTCCTGCAGTAGCCAGGAAGGGTCTGCCAAGAATCAAAGAGTCTTTGGGTTCTTCTCCATACTCCAGAACCACAAAATCAGTAGGAATCATGCAGTCTCCTACTTTGATAGGAACATCCTCTATCACACCTTCAGGAAGTCTGACTGATCTATCAGTTAGGACAAGAGATATCATGTTAGCCTTAAAATTGGTCATCCCTAAGCTCTTGGCAACAGAACGAGGCATCAGATTCACACTAGAACTAAGATCACACACTGATCTCTCAAATTTGTCAGAAAATATTGTGCAGTCTAAAACAAAGCTTCCTAGGTATGAAAACTTATCTGGTACTCTGTTCTGAATCACTACACTGACCAGCTCGTTGATCATCATTGCTCATGCATCTAAGCTTAAGTTGTTGGTCACCATCCTCTTCACATATCTCCATATAACAGGAGTGATCCTCGCAGCATCAATCAATGGAATCTCAGTGACCAGCTTATCAAAGATAGTCTTGCATCTGGCATCATCAAGCTCTTGTTTAGACTTCTTAAGATGCTTAGGATAAGGTACCTTAGGCTTGTACACCGTTTCCTTAGCATTGTTTGAAGTCTCAGGCGAAGCAGCTGTGATTCGGGGTTGGTGATGAGCGTCACCCTCCTGGTGTTGCTCGTCACTCGTAGAGGACAAAGTCGGGTCAGATTATAGCAAATTAAGTGACGAGCGACACCCCTCATTGGTGACGATCGTCACCCGTTCCTTTTCAGCAAGAATTTCATCTTCATACTCTTCAAGTCCAACGAATTCTTTTGAGCTCAAATCCTTCTGTATTACTAGTTGCAGGTTCTATCCACTCCTCAATGTGATGGCATTCACATGGTGCTTGGGATTAGCATCAGTCCTTCCATGAAGGAATCCTTCTTGCCTCTGAACAGCTCCTGCAGCTTGAGCAACCTGAACATCCAGTTTCTTCATGTGAAAGTTCAGACTCTCAATTTTTCCATTCAGGTCCTCATACAGCGAATCTATCTTGCCATGAAGTCCACTGTCAACTTCTTTTATCCCTCTAGTAGTTGTTCTAACATAGCTTCCACCTTGTTGTCTTGTGGAGGTGCAGCTTGATAGGAAGAAGAACCATAGTTCCTGTTGAAGTTGCTGCTGTTCTGGTAAGGTTTTTGGAACTCTGTCTTCTGGAACTGAGTCTTGGAAGTGTAACCAGGCGAATTCTGATTCCCTGTGAAGGTATTCTTCTGATTATTGCTGTTGTAACCTCTGTTTCATTGCTGATTCTCAAACCTTTGACTCTGAAATCCTCCAGCATTGATGAAATTCACATCTTCCTTCTTAATCTTCTCTAGATTTTCGAATCTTCTCTAGATTCTCTAGATATTCACATCTTCCTGCTTAATCTTCCTGCTTAATCTTTTCTATATTTTCAAAAGTCTCTACCTCTGCAGCAAAGTGGACTGATTTCTTTCTCACCAAAAGGTTGTGCATACTGTCCAGCTTAGCCTTAACTTCAGCAATCTGATTCCCATCACTCAAACCACCTTGTTTTATCCTTTGAAAATCAGCATTCTTGGTGCTGTTACTGCATGCCAAGTTTTCAATCAGAGTTATTGCAGCTTCTGGAATGTTGGTGTTGAAATTCCCATTACTATCAGCATCTAGCGCCATCTGGTACTTCTAGTCAATGTCTCTGAAGAAGATACCAAGCAACTACACTTGATTGAAACCACGATGAGGGCAGTCCCTTTGATAAGATTTGAATCTCAGCCAAGAAGCTTTAAAAGCTTCAGTAGGACCTTGGGAGAATGATGCAATTTTCATCCTCAAGTCCTCTGATCTGGAATCATCATAGAAATTGTTCAGAAAAGTATTCTTGGTGTCCTCCCAAGTGGTCAGTGAACCAGGCTCCAGTTGCTTCAGCCAATAAGTAGCATCTCCTCCAAGTGAGTAAGGAAACAGCTTGCAGAACATAAAGTCATAGCTAAATCCATTAGCATTGACACTTGAAGCCAAATCCTCAAACCTCTCAATATGATCCTAGGATGCTCATAAGGTAAGCCATGGAAAGGATGTTGTCCCACCAGTTGATAATAAGAAGGCTTGAGCTCAAAATCATTCATCTGGATAGAAAGAGTGCAGATTGCAGCTCTGTTGGCATAGAACTGGTCAGGTCTGTTGTGACGAATGGGTGATGACCAGCTGATTGCATGCATTCTACACTTTCGGATTTAACCAGTGAATTATCCTGACTTAGCGCCTTTAGCTTTCTGAACTTTAAAAACAATCATAAAAACGCCCACTTGCTTTTATTTTGCTGTTTCGCATTACATTCATTACTTATTGTTTAGCTTAATCCAAACCTGAACTCTTTAGTGTAGTTAACTTACTCCCTTGGGATTCGATAACCCCTTATACTATAACTGCATTGTTGTGCACTTGCATTAGTTTTATTTGGGTAAAACCTGAGCTCTATCAAGTTTTTGGCGCTGTTGCCGGGGAGTAATAGCTGCCTATCGATTTTTAGTATTAGGATTTTGTCTAAGTTTTTATTTGTTTACTAACTTTATGGTATTCTTCTTTATGCTGGTTTCAGGTGTATGCCTAATCCCAGTACCAAAAGCAATAAAGAGAAGGAGCTTGTGACTTTGAGCATCGACGAACTCGCTAAGTTGGAGAGGACCATCAGGAAAACTAAGAAACAGTCTATAATGGTTGCTCCATTGATTTTGTGAAGAGCTGATCGTCACCCATTCGTCACAACATTCGTCACAACAGACCTGATCAGTTCAATGCCAACAGAGCTGCAATCCGCCCTCCTGCTTTCCAGATGAATGATTTTGAGCTCAAGCTTGCTTATTATCAGCTGGTGGGACAGCATCCATTCTATGGCTTACCTCATGAGCATCCCATGGATCACATTAGAAGGTTTGAAGATTTGGCTTCAATTATCAAAGCTAATTGAGTGAACTATGACTTTCTGTTCTGCAAGTTGTTCCCTTACTCACCTGGAGGAGATGCTGTTTATTGGCTGAAGCAACTGGAGCCTGGTTCGCTGACCACTTGGGAGAGCACCAAGAATGCTTTTCTGAACAATTTCTATGATGATGCTAGATCAGAGGACCTGAGGACGAAAATTGCATCATTCTCCCAATGTCCTACTGAAGCTTTTAAAGCTTCTTGGCTGAGATTCAAGTCTTATCAAAGGGACTGCCCTAATCATGGTTTCAGTCAGGTGCAGCTGCTTGGGATTTTCTTCAAAGGCATTGACTGGAAATATTAGATGGCGCTGGTTGCTTTAAGCAGTGGAAACTTCAACATCAACAGACCAGAAGAACCAATCAGATTGATTGAAAACTTGGCCTACAACAACAGCACCAAGAATGCAGATTTTCAGAGGATGCAACAAGCTGGTTTGAATGATGGAAATCAGACTTCTGAAGTCAAGTCTAAGGTGGACAGTATGCACAGCCTCTTGGTGGGAAAGAAGTCAGTCCATTTTGCTGCAGAGGTAGAGACTTTCGAAAATCCAGAGGAGATTGAGCAAGAAGATGTGAAGTTCATCAATGCTGAGAGATCATTGTGTGATCTTGGTTCTAGTGTGAACCTGATGCCTCATTTTGTTGCCAAGAGATTAGGGATGACTGATTTTAAGGCTACAAGGATATTTCTTGTCCTACCTGATACATCAGTCAGATTTTCTGAAGATGTGATAGAGGATGTTCCTATTAAAGTAGCAGACTGCATGAATCCTACTGATTTTGTGGTTCTAGAGTATGGAGAAGAAGCCAAAGACCCTTCGATTCTTGGCAGACCTTTCCTGGCTACAGCAGGAGCTATTATTGATGTCAGGAAAGGAAGAATTGAGCTGAATGTTGATGACTTGGTGATGCAATTCGAAATGGACAAGCTGATGAAGAAGCCAACCATAGATGGACAGACTTTATTTGTGGATGTTCTTACCAACCTTGCTGATCAGATCTTTCAAGAGATCGGATCAGAAAACCCCTTGGAGAGAGCATTGGCCACTTTTACAGTAGAGTATAAGCATTTGGATGCAGCTGCTAGTGGCTACACAAAGATGATGGATGCTACTGCACATATGATGCAACTGGTTCCACAGGATGAGCTTGACACTTCATCTGCAAAAGCTGCTGCAATGGGTGATTCAAATGCAGCAAAAGCACCAAAAGTTGAGCTTAAACAGCTCCCTGCAGGGCTAAGGTACGATTTCCTTGTAGAAATCTCCACTTATCCTGTTATTGTTAATGCTTCATTGAACAATGCAGAGCTCACTCTTTTGTTAAGTAAGTTGCGCAGATTTTGCAAAGCTCTTAGCTATTCTCTTGATGATATTTCGGGGATTTCTCCAGACTTGCGCATGCATAGGATACACTTGGAGGATGAATCGAAATCATCAGTAGAGCATCAGAGGAGACTGAATCCGAACTTGCAGGATATGGTCAAGAAAGAGATCATGAAGCTGCTGCAACCTGGGATCATCTATCCTATATCAGACAGTGCTTGGGTCAGTCCAGTACACATGGTGCCTAAGAAAGGAGGAGTTACAGTGGTGAAGAATGACAAGGATGAGCTGATTCCAACCAGAACTATGACAGGACACAGGATGTGCATCGATTACAGGAAGCTGAATGCTGCCACAAGGAGAGACCATTTCCCTCTACCTTTCATCGATCAGATGCTTGAGAGGCTGGTGAATCACAAGTATTACTGCTTCCTTGATGGCTACTCAGGCTTCTTTCGGATCTCTATCCATCCAGATGATCAGCAGAAGACCACTTTTACCTGTCCTTATGGCACCTTTGCATATTGCAGAATGCCTTTTGAATTGTGTAATCCTCCTGCAACCTTCCAGAGATGCATGATGTCAATCTTCACTGACATGATTGTCGAGCTGCTGTCGATTGCCACTAACCCTCTCACCATTTGAATGTGGTTGTTTTGCAGGGCTAAATGCATTGGACTAAAACCTGATGCGTTTAGCTTGTAAGCAAACGATGGTTTAAGAGTCATTAATTCCATGGCAAAATGAGTTTGCCCCTTTTCAGCTGCAATATGTAACGGCGTCTCACAAAACGGTACTTGATCAAAATGTCCTAGAATGTTTGGATCTTCTGCTATCAACTCGTAGAGTCTTTCTATATCCCCATCTTGAGCTGCCTTCTTCAGTTTCTCATATATATTTTCATTTTGAGGACTGCTAGTACTCGAACTCCCACTCAGGTTTGCATCTTGCGCTACCATATCTGATACTCTATCGACATCCACAACAATCGACATAACTTCGCTTGTCACTCAAGATTATACTCCCTCCACAGTTTTTATTTATTTTTGGCTTCTGCAGTACATGTTTTAAGTACAAAACATAAAGTCTTTAGTCAACTACCTTGCATATGAAAGACTTTGATTATTCTGATCTCAGACCACACATCGTTCCTCATGAAAGACTTTTGTGATAAGAATTCGGGTAAATGTATGTCCCACTTTGGATAGGAGACAGAACAAAACAATGGTTTTTGTGGTGAAAATTCTACCCAATTCCTATCACTTTTATTGTTCTGATCTGAGACCACTCATTTCCAGATGAAAGACTACATCTTTTATTATTATTTGTGGTCAACTAAAGTCGGGGAGACCATCTGTTTCAGGCAATAATATAGCAACGAATGTATTAATGGCATTTCAAAACGAGTGATCAAGATTTCAATAACTAAACTTTTTTAGTTAGGTTCAACATCAAAGTGGTAGAAACTCCTTTATCACTCCGATGTGAAATCTTGTAAGCACAACACTACTGCCTGCCCCCAAAAGATGTTAGAACTAGGAAACATAATACTACAAACGAAATTAAGAAGAAAAAAAAGCTCAATAATTATGAATTTCATTTTCTAACCGAGCGATGGAGGTATGGAGATAAACATACTATAGACAGCCAAAGATTGTGTCCATACCAAACACCAAAGAAATGAACAGCCATATGACATATCATTACATGTCCCTATATACTGATATGAACACATTTTTCCATCAGAGAATCCAAAAGTGAAAGACCAATATCAGCTTGAGTTTATAATGTGTTATTCAGAAGAAAACATAAAAATATATAAGAACTGCAAAGTCTAATCCTAACATATACTAATCTAAGCACCTAACTCAACTCACAGTGGGAACTTAAGTTTATACCTGGAACTGCAATAATGAGAAGAGATGTTGAGTTTATAACTGGGACTGCAATGATAAATGAAAATGGAGATAAAGCTTAGTACTAAGAGAGCTGACTAACAATAAAGCTGAAATTGGCGGGTAATGTAACAAATGGAGAACTTGAGTATTAATGAAAATTCTAACACATACCCTTTTTTTACGAGAGAGCATTTTACAAAAAGGAAAAAACGCCAATTACTCTTGAGAATGAGCTACTTACTAATTACTCTTCAAATAAGGGTTTTTAATTGATTGGTGGTTGGTGGATAGAGATTCAATACAATAGTTTGGTACATTAAAACGTATCAAAGAGCTGATTTTTACCTTAATAGAGAGTAGCTATGTACATCGTCATTGACTCATCATTTCTTATGCTTATAATCTTTTTGGATTTCCGTGAACAATGGCTCTTTCTCTCATCACTCGTCTTATTAAAGCGGATCCATGAACAAGGCTGTTCCACTCGGGTAATACTTCTCAGGGACATTTCATGGAACATTATACTTGCATGAGCCATATTTATCAAACTTCTGAGTTTGGACAAATCTCTCCCGTTATGATTCGCTCCCCATGACCTGCATAAGACTTCAATCCGTGCATTCGCCATTGATTCCACAAAATCATGCCCACAAACGCACCAAATCTCACACTTGAATCCCACAAACACGAGTCGCATTGAACGAAACAGAGAATGTAACAGACATAGAAACACAGTAATGAGAGAGGAAGAAGAAGAAAATGTTTAACACAAGATATTTAACATCTATGGCTTAATGGCACAAGTAATCCACTAGAATCAGAGAGTACAATAACAAAGAATCCTTAATAGATTGATCAACGAACAATGAATCACTCTCTCTCTCTCTCTCTCTCTCTCTCTCTCTCTCTCTCTCTCTCTCTCTCTCTCTCTCTCTCTCTCTCTCTCTCTCTCTCTCTCTCTCTCTCTCTCTCTCTCTCTCTCTCTCTCTCTCTCTCTCTCTCTCTCTCTCTCTTTCTCTCTCTCATCTCACCCACTCTTCCTCTAACTAACGCATAACAAAACTTTCCCTTTTCACTCCACTCTTATTGATAGAGCAAGACCGGTGCAACTTGAGCCAACTAAACCACAACCAAACTAACCACTGATCTTTGTGCCAACGAGTCTGACCAAACCGGTTCAGCTCAATAACTACTGTTGCTTGTCACACACTCCGATTGTCAAAATAACATATTCAATGTTCGTTGATTCAACTGATGACTGAACACGCAATAATTCTTGAAGCTCGTTGATTCCATATCAATAATAAAGTGAGAGAAGAATTCAAAGTTAATCTGTTGAGATCGATTCAGTGATGATTTTATCTGACGGATTCATTGCTTTGGGAGTAATCCTTCATCTTCCCTTAATGCTTACTAAGCTGCTGCCAATTGCCACAAACCCTCTCACCATTGGAATGTGGTTGATTTGTAGGGCTAAATGCATTGGGCTGAAATCTGACATAGTTAGCTTTGAAGCAAGTGATGGCTTAAGAAGGGTCATTAATTCTAAATATTTGTCTTCTCTTCTCTCGACTTATAGAGTCTTTCTATATCCCCATCTTGAGGGCTAGTACGTACTTGAACTCCCACTTAGGTTTACATCTTGAGCTACCATATCTGATACTCCATTGACATCCACAACAATCGAAGCTTCACTAATCTCTCTCTCTCTCTCTCTCTCTCTCTCTCTCTCTCTCTCTCTCTCTCTTTTTTTATCTTATATATATATAAGGGTTAATTTGTGAAATAATTCTATTACACTATAAAATAAAGAATATAACCAGCGCGGATCTGTATTAATATTTTGTTTTGTTTTTTTAGCTATCATCTTTAAAATTATTAAAAATTATATATATTTATAAAAAAATTTATTTATATAAGAGAATTTAAATATGTAGTCTGTCATTTATCCTATTTTATTTATAATTTTTAAAAAACTATTATGTAAAATAATAACAATAACAACTATTAAATTATTTAATTTTGACATACATATACATCTGATTTTAAAAACTATTTTCTTGCTAAAATTTTGATATTATTTTCTATTTTCCATAGAATTATTATAGTTCTTTTTTTTCTTGAAGGTTTATGTGTTCAAAAATTTAGTTTTTTATTGAAAGTCTTATTGATGTTGTGTACCACTGCATATATAATTCATGATTCATGTTGATTCGCATTTAATTTTGTTAGGAAGCTGTAATGATCATGCAAAACCATTTTTTCTTCTCCATCATATCTTCTAAGAGTTTTATGTTATATTTTTATTCAGTTTTCATTTTTTAATTGTTAAATCGAGTTATTGTAAAAATTTTAAAATTGATAATTGATAATGGTTACTACTTTATATACATGTATTGTTAATTGTTAATTTTTTTATTTAACTTTTAAAATTTTAAACCATATTAACATTTTCTGATTTAATAAATATATTGATTTGGATCAATCAGATTAAATTTACATTTTTTTGTTGGACATAATTTGTTAAATTAACTTTTACTGTTTTAATTATACTTAACAATTTTTGGTTTGATTAAAAAGTTGATGTAGACCAATTAAATCAAGTTTTTTCATCCTAATCATATTTAACATTTTTTTATTTAATAAATATGCTGATGTGGACCAATCAGATCGAGTTTTTTAATCTCATGTGGACACTCTCAATGCACTATGCCATCAACTATTATATATTATTACTAGGCTTTTAACTCGCGCTACGCGCAAGTCTTTATTAATAATTTAGTTTAATTGTTTGGCTAATATCTTTTAAATTATCAAAACTATAATATATTTGTAGAAATTGTCTTTTATATAAAAAAAATTAAAACATAATATGTAGTATTTCCTATTTTTGTTTATCAAATTATAAATCTTATTAAGTAAAATCATAGTAATGACACCTAACGAATTATCCAACTTTGATGTGCATATATTTGATTTAGAAAATGATTTCCTTACTAAATTTTTGGTGTTTAGTTTTGAATCCTTAGGATTTCTATGGTTTTTTTTATAAAATGTTTATATGTTTAAATATTTAGTTTCTTTACTAAATGTCTCACTAATGTTGTGTACATATACATATATAATATATGATATATGTTAATTCAGATTTACTTTTGTTAGTAAGCTACACTAATCGTGTAAAGCTTCTTTTTGCTTCTCCACCAGATCTTCTACGAATTTTAGGTTATATCTATATTCAATTTATAAGATTTGTTTTATTTACAGTCAACTATTTGCTAATATTTGTTTTTAAACATGTAAGATGATGTTGAGACTTCACATTATCACTATTTTTTTTATCTTTTGTGTGTTTATTCATGTTTTGATTTGAGTATTTTATCTTCATATATTCACATTTGAATTTGAATCATAACGTTGTCATATTATATTATTTAAATAAAATTTTAGAGGATGTTGCTCATGTGTTGTTTATGTTGACTATGTTATAAGCAGTAAATATGTATACAAATCAGACTTTATTACTTATTATATTTTGAATGTAAAGTTACTTGTGTAGTATTTTACTTTGTTAATTTTTCAACCAGACGCAACCAAAGTATTAATCTTTGCAAATTTAAATAATATGTTTGATTTAGAAACTTGTATAACCTATTAAAACTTTATATGGTTATTCATAGTCAACACACATATTTTAGAATTCATGAATGTTTTTGAAACTATATTTCAAACTAATTTAGATCTTGTTTTTTGTTATTTTAAATATCTTCAATAGTAATTTTATATTTTATTTTAATTATCTAATTTTCTGTAGGTTTGATATACTTAAAACATATATATTTTTAATTAATCTCTTTTGTTATTGATTTTTCAAATAGGTAGCATATATATTAATCAAATATCTTCTACATAAATGCTTTTTCTTTGTTAAATTTACTTTTAAAATTAATTAAAATGCTATTTTGACATGCTATAACTGGTTATTCTAAATTTTAAGTGAACTTCTCTCAAAAGCTTATACCATCATTTGTTTTTTTAGTTAATATTTGTTTGGTAATTAGCCTAAATATCAAGATAATTTTACTTTATACGACTTTTTCTTTTGATAATTTACCTCTCTTGATATTGATTTTTATTTGATTTTAATACACCATTGTTTTTAAAATATTGATATTCTGAAGACATAAATTTTTTGTTAGTTAAATATTTTTATATGAAATTTTTCAGTAGTTAGTCAGATATCAAGTCAATATATTATTAAGTGTTTTTAAAAAAAACATATTTTGTAAAACATAATTTTCGTTTTAGTTTTTTAGTTAATTAATTACTTAATATTGATTTCTTAAATAATTATCTTAAATATTTATATTATTTTTGTTAGTTAAATTTTTTATTATTATTTAAGTTTTTTTACTCTCTTACGTATTCTGTTTATATTGATTTTGTTAATTAAATAACATAGATATTAAGTTAATATCCTCTTTTTCTTAATTTAACTTTCTCGATATGGACTTTCATTTTAATTGTATTGACATGTTGTAAGAAATATTTTATATTTGGTTTTGTTAGTTAAACATTTTTTTATATTTTTTTCTTCAGTAATTAGCATAAAGTATCATTTTTGGTTGTTGAGATTTTTGTGTTAATTTTTTAAATATTTTTCCAAAAATTATAAGTTTTAGATGACTTTCTTTTTTGATAATTTAAGATGAATATTTTTTTTTGTAGTATTGATATTTTTAAATAACAATTTTATATGTTTATATGAAAATTTAGTCTTAATATTTTTTCTAAATAAATCACTCATTTAAAATATATATGCTAAATTTTTTTTAATTTAACTTTTTCGTTATTGATTTACATATTTGTTTTTGTTAGTTCAATTTTTGTGACAATGAGTTTCCATTTTATTTTAGACTTTTGACATAATGTTTTTTATTTTGTTAAAAATTATTTTAATTTTTCATTCTATTGTGATAATTTTATATTTTTGTATATTTTTAATTTATTTAAATTATTAATAATAGTTTTTATTTTCTATGTTTAATAAAAAAATGCTGATATAAACTAATCAGATTGAGTATATATGTCCTATGTGGACGCTCTCATTGGCCTAAGACATCAACACGGACCACAACCAATATATTTTAAGTTAGCAGTTCAGGTTTTAATTATTTGTCGTGATTAAAATTTTAAAATAATTTAATTATGGTTTAAAATTTTTAATAATTTTGTTCAATATATATGATTTTTCTTTCATAATCTATTTATATGTTAATTTACCTTTTAATTGTTTAAGATCTATTTTAAAAAAAAAATTTTATTAATAACTAACTTAAATTTGGAAACTTTTCTAATAACAACAAAAATAAAATTAATTAAAATTTAGAAATTTTCTTTATAACAATTAAAAAAATTAATTAATTTTAATATACAATATATAATTAACTAAAAATAATGATGATGTGTACCAATAGAATTGAATCTTTAAATCCTATGTGAACACCCTTAGAGACATTTAGCATCAACTTTTATTAGTAGTAGATATGATTCAATAATCAAAAACCCTAAAATTTGTCTCTTTTGCCTTTCAAACAAAAATTTTAAATATATTATTATTGTATATATAAAATGTTTGTTTCTTGTGAATTGTATATGAGAGAGGAGAAAATGGAAAGGGACGAAGAAGGGTATGGGAGAAGACGGGAGGGGAAGGATAGGGGAAAAGAAGAAGGAGAGAGGAGAAAACGGGTAGAGAAAGAAAAAGAAAGGAGGGAAGAAGAAAAAACAGGAGGGAAAGAAAAAAATAAGAGCGGAATAGTTTTGTATATATTATAGAATATAAGCAAAATACTATAGTCATTGATTTTTATAGTTAGTTTGTCTATTTTTCAGTTTTATATGGTCATATGACCAAATTTTCCAAAGAAATTTATACCATAAAGTTTGAAGGATACAATTTGTATATAATGCAATATTTAGCTTTTTTTAATGAAAATGTTACATTATTCTAACCAAAAGACTTTATTTTATAATGAATGCATCGTTTGTGTAAGTTGCTTCAGAAGGTGGTACTCTACTTGGACAAAAAAAAAATTTTGATTGATTATCGAAATGAGAACCACAGCTACAATTTATGTTTCAAAATATTCATCATTTGAGTAATTTATATTTTTTAATCAATTCAAATTATAACATTTATACAAGAAAAAAATTATATTTATATTCATATTTATGTTTAAATATTTATATTATTTAGTTAATATTTATAATTTTATTACAAACAATATTAAACCAAAAAATACTTAAAAATATGGTTGTTTATTAAATCAAGGTTCTTATTTTTATAACTTTTGTTCTTTTTTATAATGGTTTATGAACTACCTACATAATTTTATTTTCAATGTGGAACTTTCAAAAAATACTTATAATTATTTATCATTTGAGTAGTTTATATTTGTTTTAAAAAATTTGAATTATAACATATGTATAAAAAAAATCTATATTTTGTATACTATAGATAATATGATGATCTTTCTGTCTGCTTTTTGGCTATCCAGTCATCTGACCCCTTTTCTCTTAGCCTTCTCTCCCTCTTTATACACTTTTCTCTCTGATTTGTTCATCCGAGAGGCTTAGAGAAAGTAGGTGGACTGCTGCAGCATGCTTACGATTTGGAAAACCTGCCTACTACCAGGGAATAACCGGCTAGCGAATTGCTTGACATGCCTAAATAGATGATTCATCATTACGGCTGGGCCTATTGCCAATGTGTCACTCCATGATAGAGCACGGTGAAAATAGACTCAACAATAACACATGTAAAACTATGACCTAACCAATTAATATGAGTGGCACATTATATAATTAGTCTAGTAACATAAATTTTTAGTGAGAATGAATATGTTGATAACACATCAATATAATAACACAATTATAAATAAAATAGAAAATTAAAGTTATTCTCTAAAAATATTTTTCAGGATTTGTGGCTAGAAACAGCTTATTGTCCACATTGGAAGTTGATGATAGAGTGACATTCTCGCCGATGATAAAGCGAGATAGAGTGACAGTCTCACCCAGGGGCGGATCCACTTTGTGAGTTTTGGGGCACGTGCCCCACACTACCTTTAATAAATTATCTAAAGAAAAATATTTTATTTATAGAATTCAGATCATTTGGTTTGCAAAACTTCATTTTTTTCTTCCCACTTCCTTTTAAGTGCCTTTTTGTATTTTTTTTCTTTCTAAACACTTAATTTTATCTGTTTATCATCTTTTTATAAGTGTTTGTTATTAATTTTTAAGTGTTTTATTTTATTTTCTTATTTTTTCTTTATCTAAGATTTTCTTTCTTTTATATAAATTAATAGTTTCTTTTTTATAAATTTCTAGTTTTTAATTTTGTTACAAATAAGACCTAAAACTCCATAACTAATGTAAAGTTTTTCTATGGTAGTAATATATTTTAATTAATAAAACTATATTTAAATTTACATTTTGTTGAACCAGAAAATCACCACTAGGGTTTTGATTAACAGTTGTGGATTTTAGAGAATAAAATCTTTTATTAATAGCAATAAAGCGAAGCGATTACAAAGGATGGGATAACCGAGAGGTTATGCCGAAGTGAAAAGAATGTTTGCGAAGTAAACTAGAAAGCGTTGGAGTCTCTGGTTTTAGCTCTGCTGCTCTCTAGAATGTATCAGTTGTCCTTCCAGGCTTCGGGGTCTCTGTATTTATAGGGATAGGAGGTCGGTTGCTCCAATCTCCTTTTCCTTTTTTCTTTCGTAAATATTTCCATATTTGTGATATAGAAATATTCTTTATTCTCCGAAGAATATGAAAATTCTCCTTTACTCTTTGAGTTAATCCGAGGTTTCCGGTCTTCGATGGTTATCTTTAGGATATTTTCTTTAGTCCGAGCTAGGTCGGCGTGGTCCTAACGGGCTTAGGTTATTGCTAGAGAAAGCCTTTTAAGAAATGTGCTCATTTCCCCTCTAACAGTAAGTCCCCCCCCCCCCCCCCCCCCCCCCCCCCCCCCCCAGTTTGGCGAGACTGATGGTAAATCAGATCGGTGGACTTCATGAGATTTTAAATGGGTTTGACCTCGCAATAAGTGTTAGTTCGTCATGAGTGTTGCTTCGCGATGGTCAGCTCGGCCTGATTTTAAGTGGATTTGACGCGCGGCGCTTTCTTGGAAATATTTATTTAATATTCTGGCCCATGTTAGAGTTTTGCTCCTTACGCGGGAAAGGTGAAGGGTTTTGCCAAGCGGCGAGATTGCAAAAATCCTGACATGTGTCCTTTTAGGAAAATGTTGATATTTCTTTCCGATTTAATTGTTTAATTCGACCTCCTCGTCTTCTTGCTTTAAACATTTCTTCGTCTTCGTGTTTTCAGAAAATCTCTGCCTTCTTGCTGATTTCCGTGTCAATCTTCTTTTCTACTTGCCGATCTTCCTTTTATTTTTCCTATTTTGCTCAAAATTTCTTAGAATGTCGACCTCTTCTCAAAATTCTTCTTTTGATGCTGACGAAATTTGCCTCGCTGAACGTGCCAAGCGAGCCTGGATTAGTCCAGTGGCTTCCTCTTCTTCTGTTTCCGAGGGGTCTTCGGGCTACCGAGACGGGATTCCGTCAGATCACCCTGATGCGGACTCCGAAATAGATTTGGATGGCCCCAGGCCAACGGGTTTGAATTGGAGAGCAGGATCGAGGGTCTTCCACAGAAGATCGCAATGTCACCGCATAGGACCGGCATTAAAGACGGAAGGACCTGGATGACTGCAGAACAACTCCGAGAACTTCATTCGAAGTGTCGTTTTCCCAAGGAGGTCGAGCTGTTACTTCCTCAGGTTCACGAGAGAGTGACCACACCCCCAGAGGGTTATTTCTGTTCTTACGAATGCCATTTCACAGAGTTCGGCCTTCAGTTCCCGATCTCGCTGCTTCTCTGTTATTGTGAACGGAGGAAGATGCCGATGGCGCAGCTTACTCATGCCGTAATCCGCCATTTCAACAGCTTGGCGGCGGTAGCTCGCGCGGCTATGGTTCTCTTTAATTGGGATATTTTTGAAAGGATATCCATCCTGAAGAGAGGAAGGATGAACCGCGGCGGGTGGCACCATTTTTACACCGCGATGAAGGAGGGAATCATCGGCGGGGACCCGACGAGCAAGATTCACGAATGGGATCGGTTTTTCTTCTATGTGAAGATTAACGAAGCATCCATTGGTGGTTCTGATCTCACCTTGTTCAAAACTTGGAGATCGACACCATGTAAGGAGAACGGAGTTTCTGATTTCTCCTTCTTTTCTTTTTGACTACTCGTTAGGCACTAATGTGTATTCGTTAGTGCAGTGGCAATACGTCTGGGAGATGATCCAATCGGATTTAGCGATGATGTCAAGAGGCTGCGCGATCTGAGCCGGCAGCTGTGGGCCGAGAAGGAGAAGAGTTAGGCTGCTAAAAAGAAAACAGTTAAGCCTGCCGAGAAGAAGGCCAAACTCCCGAAAGCAGGTAGGTTGCTAAATTGGAGCAGTGTTGACTAGTGCTTGGTGATGATTTTATTGACGTGTTTATTATTCAGCTTCGCGAAGAACCTCGCAGCCAAAACCCGTAGGGGCTGGCCAAAGAAAAAGGAAGGCGGCTTCACCGGGTGTCGCAGATGCTCCTGCGAGTTCTTTGATAAAGAAGAAAAGTATGACTTCCCAGGATCCACCTAGCTTGGTGGATTCTGACGACGCCAAACTGGCTGCTGAGAACGAGACTCTCGCGAGGTAAACTTCTTCTCTGTTGGCGTGTTACTTCATTGTGCCAAGGCGATCTTTTGAAGTTATATTGTTTTTTTTTTTGTTTTAAAGTTTTTCCAGGGCAGCGACATTAGAGAGATTGAGGAAGGAACGGGCTGAGAATGCCGCGAGGTTTTTCGGGGCGAAGTGCCCCAAGATCCAACCTCTCGAGTCGTGGATGGCGGTGAAACGGATATTCCCGATGCTACCGGAAATCCCTGCAAGGTTGCTTCCTCGCCGCCCCGGGCTGGTACTTCTTCGCCGCTTCAGACAGATGTGCCTCAAAGCCCTGAGACACATGTCACAGAAAGGTAGGTTGGGAAAGGACCGAGGAGCCCGCCACGGCTTATTCTGAAGGGCCGAGCCCGCCTGAATTTGGTCCAGACACGGAAGATGCTGTCCCTAGCGCTCCTGAGGAGGTTTCTCCTTCTCAAAAGGCGGCTGGCGCAGGTGGCGCCGAGTCAAGTGTTCCGGCCGAACCCAAGCAGGAGGAAGAGTCTTTTGACTATAATCCTCATCATTTTTATGCGAGATGAGACGGGAACACTCCGGCGATGCTTGATCGCGAATTTTCCGCGAACCTGATCTGAAAGTGTAGAAAGAAGCCGCGATGGGGTAAGCCACTTCGCGAGCTAAAGCTGGCGGATTCGATCTCCTCTGCGAGCCAAATGATAGCTTGGGTAATTTTATTTATCCCGTGATTGCTTCACTTTTTGTTACGGGTTTTCTGATAATTGCTTTCGGTACAGGGTCTGGGAACGTATATGTCCGCGTTCGCGACGTATGACGACAGTTGGTGCGAGGAGGAGGTAATGCTAAACGCTGCTTGTTCCGAGATCAAAGAGCTGAAAAAGGCGGAGGAAGAGAATCGGCTTCTCAAGGAGAGGTGTCTCCAGCTTGAGGGCACCATCGAAGCCTTCCAGGGTGAAGTAGCGGAAGCTTCTCGGCTCCGAAAGCAGGTGGCTGCCCTACTCGCACAAAACGAGCTACTCGAGAAATGGAATGAAGAGAACTCGTTAAAGTTCCTTGCCGAGAAGAAAACGCTTCAAGAGTCTTCCGAAGAGGCTGCTCGGAGCGCTGCTGACAAGTTTTTTGATAGCATGACCGCTTGGTTTAAGCCACGGATGGATCGAGTTCAGGCTTCGTTGATTCAGCGCGAAGAGGTGGAAGCAGCCCTCGTCGGTGTGGAGAAAAGTAGCCATATGGTGGCATTCCTGAAGAAGATGCTAGACAAAGGATGGGAACTCCCTGTCGGGACCCTTCCTTCCTTTGAGAAGGAGTTTGTCAAGTGGAAAGCGGTCAGTGATGCTATTGAAGAAATAGTTATTTCAAGCGAGGATCTGAATCTTCCAAGTAGATCAGAGATTGACAATCCACGGAAGTGATCAAGCCGTTTTTTTTAATTCTTCTTGTCTTCTCTCTTTTGCACTTTTTTTTGTAACAACATTTATATTTAAATAATGAAATCATATTTTCTTCTTGTCTCTATGAATTTGTCGTGTGTTGAACATTTTAGTTCGGAACTGGAAGCGAGATTTCTTTGCTCGTCTTATACCAAATGATCATCAAGATCGAATACCAAGTTTTCAGGATTCACTTCGGCCTGAAAGGTATGATCGAGAGTCGTGCGAGTATTGTCCTCGGCTTTTTTCTTATCCACTTCGGAAGTAATTAAATCAAACTGAAGTATCAAAGGAGTGGTGATCAGCCACTTGTTTTATTTGTTGTATTTGCTTTTTTGAATCGAATGTTTGGCCAGAACATCGATTCAGCAAGATGTATTCGCGTAAGAAAATATGACTCTACACGCCAAATTGATTTTCTGGAATATAAATTTTACTAAATTTACAGCTGCACCCGAAGGTTGCCTACGTACCTGAATTGGGATCAAGCCGTTCATAGTTCATTACAATTATTGAATGAGTGGTGTCACTACGGGGCCAAGCCCGGTTTTATTGAAAGGAAGATAAAAAGAAAATAACTACGATTCGTTGTCGAATCTTCTTTGCTCATTTAGCGTCTTCGAGGGCTTTTGCCGTGGAGAGTCGCACTTTGCGTTCACTAATAAAGCAAGATCTTGCCATCTGCTGATCCCAGCGAAGGGTAAAAACTCCGGCCGAGGTGGCGAACTTCATGCATTGATGATAAGTCGACACGATAGCTTTCATCTCGTGGATCCAAGGTGTGCCAAGTATGGCATTGTAAATTGCTGGTTTATCCATTATCGTAAATTTGACGATTTTTGTCACTCCGCCGACATAGACCGTGAGTCGTATGGTGCCGAGGCTGAAGAAGGACTCACTGGCAAAGCCAGTCAAAGGCTTTGGTGCTGCCTTGATGTCTTTGTCCTGGAGTCCCATCTTGGTCAACGTATCTTTAAAGATGATGTTGACCATGCTGCCGGTATCCACCAAGATTTTGGCCACTTCGCTGTTGTGGATATTTAGTTCGACCATTAGCGGGTCGTTGTGCGGGGTGTGTAACCCATGCATATCTTTCAATGTGAAGGTGATTGTGGGGTGATAGTCCACCGGACGAGGGAATTTTCGCGATGCGATCGCTTTACGTCCATACTCTTTGATGGCGTGAACTGAATCATCGCAGTCAGGGAGTCCTCCCATGATCATGTTGACCCGTCGCTTCGGCGGAGGGGGCGGATTATCGTGCTCTCCTTCATCGTTTTGGCGTTCTGCTCCTTTTTCCTTCTCCTTTTCTTCGTGCCTTCTTTCGGGCGTGCGACTTCGGCGCCTTCCTCTAGAGCTTCCTTGACTGCTGCTTTTTCCTGGATCTTTGCAATCCCGAGTGGAGGCGTTCTGGTGCGAGTCCCTAGAGTTCGAACTGCGTGAATAAGAGCTTTTACTCCGGGATCGATCGCCTCCAACATTGATTTTGCTTTATTTTTATTGTTCATACAGCGTATTATGGAGGTGTCGACAGGCCGAAGTAGCGTGCCCTGTTCGGCCGTGAAAGGAGCAGTACAGGTCGTGATTGTCGTCCCTGTCGCTCGTGCTACTCGGGGGATCTCCCAGGGTCCACTGATTCCAGGGCTTCTCTCCAGCTGTGACAACGTCGTGGGAGGACGGCTTGCTTTTGGTTGCGGGCTCCTTGTCTTTCGAAGCACTCATTGCATCTATGCCATGTTTCTTGGCGTAAGAAAATTTTCTCCTCTTCCATTCGTATGAAGATTTGGGCTCGGTGGAGAGCGTCTTCTATGGTTTCCCTTGGATTCTTATGCAGATCTTCCTTGAGCTGGGATTCGTACCATAGGTCGTTCATAAGTGCCTCAATGGCTAAAGCTTGCGGGATTTGCTCATACGCCGCGGCGGCGTTCTTAAATTTTTTGTTGAAATCGCAGAGTGGTTGGTCGCGTTCTTGTACTAGAGTGAACAGGTTGACCGTCCTCTTCGTGATGAACATGGAATAGTGTTTTATGAAGGCGTGGGTCAGATCTATGAAGGATTTGATCGAGGCCGGAGGTAAGTTAGAGAACCACTTCAAAGCGTCTTTGTTGAGATGTTCCACAAAGGTTTGGCAGTGGTTGGCTTCGCGTTAGAGGTCGATCTCGAATCGTTGTCTCTTCATGGCGACATTGAATCCGGTCAGCCATAGGTTGGGATCTTCCATCCCGTTGTAGTATGGGAGCTTCAGTTTTATCGCCTTGCCAAGCCGTACGTCAGTGATATGCGGGGCGAATGGATTGCGTTCGGCATCGAAGAGAATGGCTGAGATTTTTGGTGCCGAGCTGGTGGCTCTATGGACTTGGGATCCGATCGCGTTGATTCGCTGGTGAAGCCTTGCGATCTCGGAATTCAGTTCGCCAGACGGCTCCTCATCGTCCGCAGTTGCGTCCCTGATGTTGTTTTGCTCCGGTGTTTCGAAGATTAAACGTCGCCCGATCGGCTCTAATCTCGCGGTGGTCTGATAGGGCTCAGGTTTTACCAAAATAAAAACTACTGCAAGTGCACAGCAAAGCAGTCGTAGTATACGGGGTTATCGAATCCCAAGGGAGTAAGTAAACTACATTAAAGAGTTCAGGTTCGGATTAAGCTAAGCAAGAAGTAATGAATGTAATGCGAAACAGTAAAATAAATTCAAGTGGGCATTTTATGCTTGTTCTTAAAGTTCAGAAGGCTAAAGGCGCTAAGTCAAGGCAATTCGCAGGTTGAATCCGAGAATGTAGAATGCATGAAATCAGGAATAAATTAAAACCGTCTTGAACATGAATCGCAAAGATATAACTAATCAATTCTCATTACAGAAGTTATCTATGTCTAAATCACAGAGTTTCAAATCTCTTTGCAAACCCTAACAACTTAAACATGCAGTAATGATCATGATCAATTGTTCACAAAACTCCTAAGCCAAATCTCTTTGCAAATAGGTGTTTTGCTCATCTAATACTAGTTCAGGTGATTAATAATGCTCTCACATCTATCAAAAACCTAGGGTTTCGAAATCCAGATGATGTGTCTAAAAAATCGATATGAATGCAAGCACAGATGAAGAACCAATGAATTTCCTATAAGTTTTTAGCAATTCTACAAACTCTTCTTCAACCTTTGAAAAGCCCTAACTTAACTAACAAACTACTCAGACATGGTGATTTGTGAAAACATCATGAAAAGAATAGATTGCATAAAAGAAATAAGAAGTAAAGATGAAGGAGTTTAAAATCTGCTCTGAAGGAGTCTGATTTGTCTCTCCAAAAGCTCTGCTACAAATCTCTCTCTAAAGCTCTCTAGAATAATAAGATACAAGATATCTGCCAAAAGAATGGCTGAAAAATCTATATACAAGCTAAAACACGATCTGGGGTCTTTTTGCAAATACTGGAACTTCTGGGCCAAAACTGCAAATAATCCTCTATCTTTTAGAAAACAGCCATGACCCCTTCCTTTATGGGTGACGAGCGTCACCCATATGCATACTTTTCTTCCCAAGTTGGATACTTCGTGGCTTCAACTTGCAATGCTCCAAAAAGCTCCAATATCTTCAGTTATGCTCCAGACATGTTATAACCTGCAAAGACTCTTCTAGAACTCTAAAAAGACCAAAAGGACTCAATAAAAAGGACTTATATCATGGTTAAAAACCATAAAAAACTATGATATATCATGGTCGCGGCTGCGAAGGCGCTGAGTTGCTCATCGTACTTGGCTTGCTGGGCCTGGAGGGTGTCTAGTTTGGACACCAAGTCCTGTGTGAGTGGTAGCATGGCAGCCTTGATGGCTGCTGCGAGGCTGGTGGTAATGGGAGCTGAGGGTGCTCCCGTGGGTGGATTCGCATTGGTGGGGTTACCATGTTCGTCGAGAGTAGACGTCTCGGTGTAGGTGGTGACATCGTCGTTGTTGATGAGACTGCTGTTGTCGATCGGGAGACTCATCTCTTCGGCTTCTCTTGCTTGGTTTTTAAGAATTTATTCTCCTAGTCCCCACAGACGGCGCCAACTGTTAAACCAGAAAATCACCACTAGGGTTTTGATTAACAGTTGTGACTTTTAGAGAATAAAGTCTATTATTAATAGCAATAAAGCGAAGCGATTACAAAGGATGGGATAACCGAGAGGTTATGCCGAAGTGAAAAGAATGTTTGCGAAGTAAACTAGAAAGCATTGGAGTATCTGGTTTTAGCTCTGCTGCTCTCTAGAATGTATCAGTTGTCCTTCCAGGCTTCGGGGTCTCTGTATTTATAGGGATAGGAGGTCGGTTGCTCCGATCTCCTTTTCCTTTTTGTCTTTCATAAATATTTCCATATTTGCGATATGGAAATATTCCTTATTCTCCGAAGAATATGGAAATTCTCCTTTACTCTTTGAGTTAATCCGAGGTTTCCGGTCTTCGATGGTTATCTTTAAGATATTTCCTTTAGTCCGAGCTAGGTCGGCGCGGTCCTAACGGGCTTAGGTTATTGCTAGAGAAAGCCTTTTAAGAAATGAGCTCATTTCCCCTCTAACACATTTTATATTATGCCCTATATAAAATTTGTTTTTGGATCCGCCCCTGATATCGCCGATGATGAAGCGTGATGGAGTGACACTCTCGCCGGTGATGAGGCGTGATGGAGTGATACTTTCACTGGCGGTGAGGTGTAATGGAGTGATATTCTACCCGACGATAAGGCGTGATGGAGTGACACTCTCGCCGACCATGAGGCGTAATAGAGTAGCACTCTCGCGGACGATGAGGATTGAGATGTGATTGAGTGACACACTCGCCAATGATATAGCATGATGGAGAGATGATGAGGTGTGATGGAGTGACACTCTTGCCGATGATGGCAGTTTACGAGTCGGATTCGGATCAGATCAAATTCATATCAGATCATAGTCAAATTTATTGAATCAGTTTTCAGTCGGTTTGGTTCCGACTACCAACAAGTTTACTATTGATTCGCTAATAGTAACTGATAACTTCAAACAAATTGGTTTCAAATATGGAATTGGTTTCAAACTTTAAAATTGTATGGAATTAAATTTTTAATTAAAGGTGCGATTAGAACAAGATTCAAAATTTATTCTGATTGGTAACACTTGTGGAACACTTGTGGTAACATTTGTGGAATGATATAATGGTGAAAAAACGCAAAAACGCAAGAATTTTGCCAATAAAAAAACTGCGGAAAAAGCAAAAACACAAGATCTGCGGAATTGTATTTTTGCTTACAGAAAATACAAAGAAATCTTCATTAAACAGAGAGCGTGTTTGGAGTAGATTATATGTGGAATCAATGTTTATATTATTTAATTATATAACTATTATATTTTATTATTTAAATAAGTATAAATAGATAATTTAGTGTTACAAAAAATTATTTAACAATAAAGTTATATCTATTATTTAAGGTTTGCGATATTTTTTATTTTGAAAGACAAATTATTAAAAATTACAATTAGAATTATATCATTTTATAATAATTGATTGAATTATTAATATTTTATTTTTTATAATATATAGTAAAAAGCAGAATATTTTCAATAAGTATATTCTGCAATTCCGTAATTCCACCATAATTTATCCAATCGTATTAAAAACTTAATTACGCATTAAATTATTCTGCAATAAATTATCAAAAAAAGTTCACAATTCTGCAATAAATTATTCTGCAATTCATTTTTTCCGTCATTCCGTAATTTCGCAATTCCACGATATAAAAAAAAAAAATGTTAAAAATGTGTTACCATTCCGCAATTCCGCAATTTACGCCTACTGACAATGTGCCACGTTTACGGACCAAAACCATTTGGTGGTAAGCTGAAATGCATCGTAATACTTGCGAGTTGGAACCCGCCGTCCATTCGATGGATAAATGAATAAATGAATAAATCTGCTCTTTATTCTGCTGAGATTAAATACTTACGAATTGACTCAGTTCTCTTCTCTGGTTTCACTCGTCTTCAGATCCAAAAGCCTTTCCTTTTCGTCTCACTGAAACAGTTGACTTCTTAAATCGGTATCGATTTCATCTCTTTAGCTTCTCATCAATTCTTCACTATTCGAATTACTTTAGATTCTGCTTGATTGATTCGCAAAATCAGTCAATTTGGGGTTTTACCTTTTTCTTGAAAAAAAAAAATAATAGTCGGAAAACTAGGGTTTCTTTTCACTTCTGTACCTTATCATAAATTCAAGAACTTTTGATTTTTGGTGTAGTCATTGTGCTAAGTTACTGGAGAATTCATTATGGTTTATGAAGTAGCATTTTTTTCCAATTATGTTTCATTTATATCGTATTTTTTACTTGAGTTTTGGTTTATCTTGTGTTCACTTCTTAATGGTTTGATTGTGCAGATGACGACTGAAAAACCTATTACTACAGAGACCGTTGCTCTCACGGAGAAGAAAATGGACATGTCTTTAGGTAGGTTTTACGTTTATCTTCTCTTTCTTTCACTCATTCAAAGATGCATCCTTGTTTATTTGCTCATGATCATTCATATTTCTTGTGAGCATAGATGCTATTATCAAGATGTCAAAGAGCGATACCAATGTGAATAAAGGCAAGAAACAGAGAGCATCGGTGAGTAACTTTAGCTTATCTTTGTGAGAATTTGATGTATCTTTGATTCTTTATTGAATATTAGCATTGTGGTTATTGTTTTGAGCAGAATAAAAAGGAGAATTTTAATGGCCCTGCGAAAAACAGTACGGTGAAAGCACAGCGTTATATGGACTCAAGGTCTGATGTTAGACAGGTTAGCATTGTTGTGTTCTCAGTCTTATGTCATTTGGATGTTTTCCTCCTTTGGGTGTTTCTGTTGTGACTTATATCATGATTTCAGGGTGCTTTTGCTAAGAGAAGGTCTAATTTCCAAGGAAACCAGTTTCCTGTGAAAACCACCGTTGCTCGTAAAGCCGCTTCTGCTACTCCAATGCGTGGAAGGATGACTATTACGAATCAATCAAGGTCTAGATTGCTTGATAATTCTCTGATCTGTTTATTAACATGGGAATCCTTCTATGATCTTCATTTGTTTCTGATGCGAGAAGCTTCTAAGCTCTTACCATAGGGTGTTTCGTAATTCCTTTCTTGGATGATGGATGGCCATCAGACTGATGACTGTTCTAACACTTGTTAGAGATTTAAGGGGGATATTTGGGGGGAGTAACTAAACGTTAATGGGTTGGTAGATCTGAAGTAAAAGAAGGAGTTGGCGCTAGAGTTTGCTCAAGACTTTCTCTGTCTTTGCATGAAGTCAGTGGTAATTTGTCAGGTTTTAGAAAGTTGGTGAAATATAATACCGTACATGGTCTGTGATGTTATCGCATTCAATTCATGATACTCAGTTGGTCTGTGATGTTGTGGCATTCAAGTCTTGAAACTCAGATGCATTCATATCAGCCACCTAGATTGTTGAGTTCTGTCTTCTTGCTGCATAACAGTATAGCTTGGTTCTGTTGGTCGATTGTTGTGTCATTGAAATGGTAGATGCACGGTTGCTTGGGCAGCATATTCGACTTAAATGGCCGGATGCATAGTTACATGGTACTGGATCATTCGTTCGACCTGTCTTCCCTTAAAACCCTGATAAAGTCTTAAGAAGTTGCTTTGTCGGGACCAGAGCAGTCGTCATGAATTAAGATTAAATGCTACTCAAAAACTGGAGTTATTGCCTTCAGCATATATCGATTCGTCCTGCATGAGCTAGCTACATACTCTATGTTCGCTGTGGGCTCTAGGATCATGAAGTGCTGCTTTCTCTATTGTATAAGGGTCTTTCGTTATTTGTTAGTACATGACTTTCCTCTTTAGATCCTTCAATGGTGGTAAGAAGTTAATAGTCTATTCTCAAGAACTTTGATCTATTGGCTTCTTCTGATGTTCTTTATAGGTGGCTTATCCCTGCAAACACTTTCAGTTATTAAACCCTTTTTCATGTGTGCAGGTTTATTACTCCACCAGCTCAGTATAGGTCTGCACACAGAGGGTTTGTCGCAAAGGTAAATCATTTATATCCATTTGTTAGGTTGCATTAGATCAGCTTCTTAGTAAACCTTCATGATGCGGTTTTGTGCCTTCTTTGCTGCATCTGTAAACTGCTTTAGATGTTGCAGATTATCTTAGGGAAGGTTTTAGGTTAGTAAGCGTGGATACGGTCGAACTTGAAGAGACTGTAATTTTAGAAAGAAACAATGCATGTGGGATGATGCAGGTCCAATTGTAGTTTACATCTGATCTTGTTTCCTCATTCAAGACCTATCATAAGTACTGAACAGACCCGATTTTGCTTGGAAGCTGATCCGATATGCGTATCTGTTGTGTTATATGAGCATTATGATTCAGACATCTATAACTTCTTGGCGTATATTAATTTTTCAATATCTGTGGATCAAATACCATGCAGCAGCAGCAGCAAAGGGAGAAGATAAAGCAGAAGCAAGCGAGTGGAGGAGGACAGAGTCAAGGGCCTCAGACGCTTGATTCTCGGTTTGCAAGCATGCAGGAAGAGAGAATGAGAATGAGAAGGTTTGCAGACAAGGGAAGCAATGTAAGCAGCAATGGCTATGGACTGCAGCATCGGCAGCAACATCAGCAGCGTCCGATGGCCCCTTGGGGAAGAAGAGCCACGAGATTCCCAAACTAATTTATGTGTTTCTCGGTTAGGGTGAATATATCTGCTGCTAATGCAATTTGGTTTAGATTCAATGTTCGAAGTGTTTAGAACATTTATTTGTGAAACCATTTCTTAAAAAAAATGGATATATTGAATCTTAGCTCACTGTGCTTTTGTGTGTTTAGTCACGGAGAGTGGAAACTGACCATTTTACCCTTTCATCTCGTTTAGGAGGAATCTAGAGATTTAAATTCAATCAACGCTTGCACAAAAATGTTAGCACTTGAGATGTATTATTATAGTCAAGAAAGGGTGTTATAAGTTCAAGATTGTCTCTTTCCTTGAAAAATTCACAGGACTTTTCATTCCATTGAGGCGCAAGGTAGTGACATTTCTTCTAAAGAATCTCTGTCCCACCCGAAGCACAAAAAAAACCCAACTCTATTGTATTACCAATACACCATCACCACTTAAATATGTTACTCCTCTTCTCAATAAACCTTTTTATACAGCTGCAAAAAGTGCAACTTTCTTCTGGAAAACTTTTCTCTTTTTTACATTTCAATCTATCTAGCCGCTATTAGGATCAGCGCCACAATGTAATTATTCATCAAAGCATTACAACTTTAGGCGTTTCTAGATTTAGATGGTTTAAGTGGAATAAGTAATCAATTAAATTGATTGTTTTGCTTTGGTCAGTTTGCGATGGTGGCATACTGGCATTTGATTAGTTAAGGCTAGCTCCGAAGTATTGAGAGAGATAATGGAAAATGAGGTGTTATTGGTTTTTTGTATTTTAATGGATTTGAGAATACAAACCAGGTTAGTGTTATTGATTCTTGTATTTTAAAATCTATATTAAAATACAATGTTATTGGTTTTATGATTTTAAAAGCCACGATGAAATACAGTATTATTGGTTCTATAATTTTGAAATCTAAATATTATAAGGATTTGAGTTTAAATTGAATTTGAATAGATTTGAAAGATTTTTCATGATTAAAATACAAAGACCCAAATACAAGATTTAACATTGCTATTTGAGTCGATTTGATTTTTTTTTCTTTTTGTTGATTTTAAAATCAATAGATTTATGAAATCTAAAAAGATTTTTAAATTCATTAAAATACAAAAACCAATAACCCTTACTTTAATGATATTAATGATGTCATTAAATATTTTTTCTAAATTCATCAAAAATAACATTAAAGATGTCACACATATATTTTGATATCTATAGCCGAATCTTTTACCATAATGTACATGTTCTTTTGTTAATTACTTTTTATTTACCTACTAGTGTTTTGTCCACGCTACGCGTGGATTGTATAGTTATATTGTAGTTTTATAAGAGGTTGTCAATTAATTTTGTGTTTAATATTGTGATAAATTATAGAGTAGTATATTTGCATGTGATTCTTAGATATAATCGAGCGAAGTAAGTATTAGAAGGATGTATATATATATGTGAAAAGATGATCAAATTTTTGGTATAATAATTTGAAAGTAGATTAATATACCTTTTGGCTTAGTTAAACAATTTTTAAGAGTTAATGCATGTTTTTGCAAATATGAAGGGTAAAGTTTGACATTTTTGTATAATAATTTGATTTGTAATTTTGTTATATTTTTTTATGTAAATAGTATCCACATGAACTATATATTATATTAGAAATATATTGTCTAAATTTAGACATCTTATGTTATAATGCTATTTCTTTAGTGAACACCATGAGTATTTTTTTATACTTTCAAAAATATTTTACATAAGCTTCCTTTTCGCTTGATGCTTTTAAAAAGAAAAACTCAATCCTTACTCCATTTTTGTTTCATATTGTGTATTAGGATTTTGTTTTTAATTTTCATATAGTATGCATTTCCCTACTTATCAAATTTTTAAGATTCAGTATGTACATAGATGTTTTATAATTAGTTCATATATTCAACGAAGAAAACAAATGGAAATTAATAATAAACTTTTTTATTATATGAGTTCTTTATTGATTGATATAATATTTGTTTGATAGTTTAGCTAGCTCAATCATTTGCCAATATTGGTGAAGAGTGTAGAATTTATCGTTATATGTTATTTGAAAAAAAAAATCTTTTCAGTATTATGTTTCATGAAATTTTGCAAATAAAAATTAAGAAACAGTGAGTAACTGTCTTTAATCGCCGGTTCTTTAGTTAGGTTTTTACTTCAATTTTTCTACAATATCAGATTACAACGAACAATATGGAACTCTTTATCAACTTTAGAAACTTGAAATCTGTTATAAGTCAAAAAGTTACAATTGTATAAATTAATTTTCTCTAGACGAAAGAAAACTGAGTCGCTCCTTAAGTTTTACTTTTGGCGAGAAAGACGTTCTCCAGTTACAACAATACTATGATTCAGACTCATTCTACTTAATTCACATTATAAATATAAATGCAAAACAGTTGTGAGATTGTATTTTTATGTTGCTTACAACAATCTCAAGCATGAGACACATTAGACTTCATTTGTGATAGAGTTGTGTATTATTTATACCATATGTAGCTCATGCTATGTCTTTTTTTTTTACATCCTCATTGCTATGTCTTTTGGATTTCCAAATATTTATGCTCCACTTATTTAAGTTTTATTGTTTATCACCAATATGGTTGTCATTAATTAATAAGTAAAATTTGTGTTGAGTGACGACTGATTCCGTTTCTGGTGAGTCAGAGGCAAGATGATTGGAAACCGAGAAGATGATGACTCCATAAAATAAGCTTTTGTTTAAGCTTTATAATTGAGTTTTAGTGTAATTCGTTTTCAGTTTTTTTTAGCTTTGTTTTTTTATTGAGAATTTAAGAATTATAAAAGCTTTTTTAGGTAAAATTTGAAGAAATTTTGATTAATAAATTATTTAATAAAATGACTTTAAATTATTGGTTGGAGAAGATGATATAGCAGTTTTGAAATTTACCATTGGTAAATTATTTTTGCTGATGTGGTATATTGTCTTATTCTTATTGGTTAGTTTTTTTTATAATTTAACGATGTGGCAATTTGTTATATTCTTATTGGCTGATTATTTTTGCCTATGTGGCTCTCCTTAGAGAGTAGGAAATCTATCCCTTTTAGATAAATGAGATTTGTTGTCCAATATATTCATTATATTACAAAAAGGAATATGTATTAATGCTGTAGATTTAAATGATATTTATTTTACTGATTCAAAAAATTATATGTAGTTTTATTTAGTGTTTGCTAATAACTATATTTTGCTGATGTGTCAAGTTTAGAGAACTTTCTAAAAAACTGAGGTGGATAGCTTTAGAAACCCCAAACTCCTCCTTTCATTTAGTATAGATTTATCAAATAGATACAATGCTTCATTATGTATACTGATACTAGATTATGAATTTAGGATATGCGAGGTTTATAAGTTAACTCTATAAATACGTTAAGAGAAAAAAAACTAGATTACCTCATAAAACAAAAATAAAATTTAAAATATGAAACACCTATTAATATAAATAAATCTAACAATATAAAATTTATTTAACTTTTTATTTATTTATTTCCCAATTTAATTTTATCACATGTTTCAAAATATTTAGTTTTTCTTATTCTTATTGAGATTATTATTATTTTTTTTTACTTAGATATCCGTATAGATTTTTTTTTAAACCGACAAACAGACTCTTATACTTCTATTTGAATTAGATTTATTATTTTAAAATAATATTTGACATACTTTACTTTGATCGTTAATTTCATACATATCATGATTATGTCAAATACTAACTTTGAAACAATACAATTTATATAATAAGATGCTTCTAATTTTTTTTTAGTTTAAGAAAATAGTACACTGCTCCTGTGGTTAATGAAAATGATCATCATAATCTCTTTTTATCTTCCTTGATACAGCTTTTAAAAGTTTATCTATAAAATGCTGCTTCAAGACCATGTCTCCTTACAAAAAAAAACAGTAGTGAACATCGGTCATGCTTTCGGTTATGAGGTGATCGATAGTGGTGGAGCCAAGATGCATCAGTTAACCTATGGATCAGTTATGATCGATAGGAAACATGCAGTGACCGATAGAAATGCATCAGTTGTATTCCGGTCACTTTATCGATCAGATAGTGACCGATAGGAATCACTTTGATGTATTTTGGTCACTGTATCAATCACGAATGTGATTCATAAGCCATATGAATTTTGATCATTAGTGTTCTTGTTTTGATAACAATTACCAAAATTACAACTCTTGTGCAAAAACATAAAAAAAATCTAATTTCAACCAATTAACTAAGGAAAATATGGAAAACAAAAATTGTCAATATAAATCTCCAGCACTCAGACTTTAACAATAACAACATAAATACTTAGACTAGGCACTCGTCTTCATTATCACCACCCATCTCAGTTTTTATATTGTTCTGAGTCTTTTTAGTTTTAGCTTCTCCTTTTTTGTAGTTTTTTTATTTCTTTCTTTTGCTTTAGATCACATCACATTTGATTTTCCTTTCTACAATGAAAAATTATTAACAATTTATAAAAGATTCAAAATTCACAAAAAAAAAAAAATTTATAACTTCAAGAAAAAATCTTCAATTTGATTTTTTAATTAAATCAAGAATTTAGTCTTTTAATTAAAAAAGCATACACTTCTACAGTTAATAATAACAAATTAACAATCATTAAGAATTTATACACATTCTCCATATTATTCATATTTTCTTCATAAAACAATTTTAATGTACATTGCAATTTTTTCTTTAGAATATAAAACTTTAAAATATGAAAGAATCTTTGTCCAATGTATTTCTCTATTTATCTGTTAAAAAGGAAAAATATTAGATTTATAATTTATTAGTAATACCTATTATTTATAAAATTTATAAATAAACCGCACTTATTTTATCCTTTACAAAGACTTACAGAAATTATAATAATATTGAAATTAAACATTAACTACATAAATAATATCACATTACATCATACAACAATATGAAACATAATATATTTTAATTTGTAGAATTATCTATAATTGAATTTGAAATAAAACAAAAAATATAGTTAATTATATACTTCTTTCAATTTCAAGGATGGCTGATTCTAATTCAAAATTTATATTATATGTTGGATATCAGATTTATAATTTATTAGTAACGCTTATTATTTATAAAATTCATAATTAACCCCACTTATTTTATCTTTTATTAAAACTTACATAAATTATAATAATATTAACATTAAACATTTACTATATAAATAATACTAGGTAATCGGCCCGTAATATATAAATTATTATTAGTATAGTTTTGAAAATGCTTCATTGGTATATGATCAATTATGTATTAATAATAAAAATATAAATATTTAATAATAAAAGATGATCAATTAAATATAAAATATTATAGATTTCAAAAGAAAATGAAAATAAAAAATAGTAACTAAGATTCTAACATATTTCCTTAGATAAAAAATGTAAATATAATAATTAAATAAATGAGAAAATATAAAAATTTATAATTATTTATTTAATTTTTATTTTTAGCCCGCACACATGTGCATATATAAGTTTTTATAAATATAATTAGTTATAATATTTAAATATTGATTAATTTTCTTATACATTATGTAATTGTTATTTTTTATACATATACAGTTTTAGTGTTAAACAACAATCACACAAACGTTTCCTTTCGTTTTATATCTTTTGAAAAAAAAACTTCTAGCATTTACAGAAGCAAATAATTGCAAATATAAAAATTATATTAAATAATAATTAAATTTTTATAATATTTTTTGAATATTATCTATACTATACGTTTTTCTCTTTACACAATATAATCTTGTCAATATATATATATATTAAATATTTTTGTTCTTCACCTACTGCTCATTAAACTAAAATGAATTTTAGCATATTTACTTAACCAAAGAGAGGGTAGATGATTGGCCTGCACATTCATGCGTACCAACCACCTCGCCTCTCTTAGGACGTATAAAGATTTAAAAAATATAAATTATCTAACATCTAAAATTAAAATTAGAGTGTAACTGATGTTAACAAAATGTATGCACGACAAATTTGTATGCACATTTGACTTTTGCTTAATTAATATTTATATCTACACACATATTTGTAAGAAAATCAAAGTATAACTTTTACGTGTTAAATGAAAATAACAAAATATATGTTTTGTAATACATATTTTTATAATGTTTGGTTGATTTTTTTTAAAAAAAATAATAATAATAAGTATATTTATGCATTTAAGTATGAGTTAGAAATAAGTGAATTGTAATATTTAGGTGTTCGTAATTTTTTCTGATATTTTTCGCAAATGTTATGTTTTTACACGATGCAGTTATTGACGTTTAACAAAAATCACAAAAACTGTTTCTATTGTTTTGTATTTAATCAAAATTTCTTATTTTACAGTGTTTTATGATATATGGTTTCTGAATAAAAGTATAATAAACATTTATTATAAAATTTGTAAAATCATATCTTATAAAATTCTCCGGTAGCTATCTGCTCACTTTGTCAAATTTTTTTATAATGCGCAATCACTCGCTTCCATAAAATTTCTGTAACATAGTCGTTTAAGCCAACCGGATCTAAACTTATATGTGTTCGATTTAAGGTGTAAAATAATGTATTTAATATTTGATTGCTATATTAAAATTAAGAGTTGATATGTTCCTAAGTTTAATATATTTTTTAATATAAAATATAATGGATCACATCATATATAAATTTTTTATTAATGAAATAATGTTTTAGTATGCTGGAAAAAATATATGCATGAAAGAATTAAAATGTGTAAGATAATATTTTTAAATATTTTAAATAAAAACATAAAATCGATCAAAATTATTATTATTTTTTTTTTCTTTTCCTTGACTCATATTTGTTTTTAATCTTTGATAATATATTTAATATTAAGATCATCTCAAATGTATTTTTCTATTTTTTTCCTCTAAAATATAAGTGAACTTCTCTCTAACCTATTTCTATTTTACAGAAAAAGAAAGATTATTACTTTTTCCTCTATAATTGAAGGAAAAAGTGACAACTTTTATTTTTCCTCTAAATTAGAACATTTAAAATAAAGGTGAATTGGAGATGCTTTAAATCAAAAATATAACCTAAACTTTTCACATAAAACCAAACTCGTAAAGATTCATTTTTACTTCTACTTCTACTTTTTATTTATATATACAATATAATTATAAAAAAGTTGGCTAAGAGGATAGTTATAATTTATTTTTCTCACTGTTTATTTTTTTGTTTCATTTTTAATTTTGAATTCTTACTATGTAATGAGAATTCATTTACATATGATATAAATTTTTTTTATTTAAAAATAAGATTTATTTAGTTATAGCTTAACCAATCAAAACATTTCGTTTATTTTAGGAAATTTGACATGTCACATTTATGACGTGGCAATGTTTTGCACTAACTTTTCTTTAGGTATTGACACATAACCTTTTTTTAGTAAACATGCTTCTTAAATAATAGTTAGGATTTATATCTACACGCACATTTGTAAGAAAATCAAAGTATAACTTTTACGTGTTAAAAGAAAATAACAAAGTATATGTTTTGTAATACATATTTTTATAATGTTTGGTTGATTTTTTCTAAAAAATAATAATAAGTATATTTATGCATTTAGGTATGAGTTAGAAATAAGTGAATTGTAATATTAGGTGTTCGTAATTTTTTCTGATATTTTTCGCAAATGTTATATTTTTACACGATGCAGTTATTGACGTTTAACAACAATCACAAAAACTGTTTATATTGTTTTGTATTTAATCAAAATTTCTTATTTTATAGTGTTTTATGATATATGATTTCTCAATAAAAGTATAATAAATATTTATTATAAAATTTGTGAAATCATATTTATAAAATTATCCGGTAGCTATCTGCTCATCTCTTTGTCAATTTTTTTTTATAATGTGCAATCACTCGCTTCCACAAACTTTCTGTAACATAATCGTTTAAGTCAATCGGATCTAAACTTATATGTGTACGATTTAAGATGTAAAATAATGTATAATATTTAGTTTTTATATTAAAATTTAATAGTTGATTTGTTCCTAAGTTTAATATACTTGTTAATTAAATATAATGGATCACAACATATACATAATTTGATTAATGAAATAATGTTTTAGTATGCTGGAAAAATATATGCATGAAAGAATTAAAATGTGTAAGATAATATTTTTAAATATTTCAAATAAAAACATAAAATCGATCAAAATTATTTTTATTTATTTTTTCTTTTCCTTGACTCATATTTTTATTTAATCTTTTAATAATATATTTAATATTAAGATCATCTCAAATGTATTTTTCTATTTTTTCCTCTAAAATATAAGTGGACTTCTTTTTAACATATTTCTATTTTACAGAAAAAGAAAGATTATTACTTTTTCCTCTATAATTGAAGGAAAAAGTGACAACCTTTCTTTTTCCTCTAAGTTAGAACATTTAAAATAAATGTGAATTGGAGATGTTTTAAATTAAAAATATAATCTAAATTTTTCACATAAAACTAAAATCATAAAGATTCACTTTTACTTCTACTTTTTATTTATATATATAATATTATAATAAAAAGTTGGTTAAAAAGATACTTATAATTTATTTTTCTCACTGTTTATTTTTTTGTATCATTTATAATTTTGATTCTTACCATGTAATGAGAATTCATTTACATATGATATAAACTTTTTTCTTATTTAAAAATAAAATTTATTTATTTATAGCTTAACCAATCAAAACATTTTGTTTATTTTAAGAAATTTGACATATCACATTTTGACGTGGCATTATTTTGCACTAAGTTTTCTTTAGGTATTGACACATAAGCTTTTTTTAGTAAACATGTTCCTCAAATAATAGTTAGGATAACATTACATCATACAAAAATATAAAACATAATATATTTTAGTTTATAGAATTATCTATAATTGAATTTGAAATGAAACAAAAAAGTTATAGTTAATTATATTATATTCTTCTTTCAATGGTGGCTGCTTCTAATCCAAGATTTATATTATATGTTGGATACATGATTATTTGCTGACTATATAAAAAAATAAGTTATGTAAATAGTTAACTAAATTTTTATATTTGTTATATAAATAAATGTAAAAAATTTTAAAGTTGAAGGACCAATTTATGAAAACAAATTATTCTTCCAAATATGAAGGAAAAAATAACATTATCTGTTTAAAAATTAAAAATAGAAATGAATTGGAAAGAATTTTTCTCTTAATTTTTTTTTTCTAGAAAATAGTTCATACCATTTGTGGTTTCTTCGTAAGATTTACCAAAATCAAGACACTTTACACCTGGTCTCTCGTGAATCTGCACCTAAGTTTCGTTAATTAAAACTGCAAATGAGATACTCAAATTAATTAATAAAAAAAAAAAATACTCAAATTAAAGCATTGTTCCATCATAATTTGTTCCACTGACCGCAATGTCCACAGCTCTAATCATTTCACCGACTCACCTTTGGTATTCAAGAGAGACCCTCTAGAGTTACCTTCGTCCTAACTGTTAAAAAAAACTTTTTGATTTATATGATTGATAACATCAGCAGTTAGTGAGTTAGCATATCTGCAAGGCGTTCCAATGGTACAGTCATTCTGATATACAAAACCGAGTTTAGCAAGGGAACAAGACGCCTTAACTGCACCAAGGTTGATTTTGACGGTAGCAATATTATCACTCCAGATTTTTTTCACAACTTCAAACTTTTTCCTTGATAAAGTTACATTCACCAGTTTTGTTGAATGTTTGTCGGCACGATTCTTCTTAAAAATTGATTTGTTGGCAACAACATCAGCACACGTAATTAATTTACTTTTTTGTTGTTCCTATTTGAATTATGTTTATTTTATTATTATTTATATCTTATTATATAAAATTAGATACATCAAAATTAGTAATTCATATAATTGTGACACATACCAAATCATTCGATCAGATTTCGATATGTGTCTCGACTAAACTAAAAATAAAATAAAATAAATAAAAATATATATTTTAGTTTTGAAAAAAAAGAAAATAACTTAAAACATCTTATTATAGAAGAAAAAGGAAAATATAATTTGATACAAAAATAAAAGTTAATAAAAGAGATATTTCAAATTAGAAAACAAAAAAAAAGCTAAAACACTAATCATAAAAGAAAAACAAAGATACAATCCACATCTATATAAACACATAAAATCTCTCATAATTTTTTACCAAACAAAATAATAATTTCTGAGCTCCATTCTGTAGGTATTATTTTTATTTTTTATTGTATTATTATAATTAAAACACTTTATACGGTATTCCAATTTTTAATCAATTATGATTTGTTCGGTATTCCAAATTTCATCTTTCAAGATTCGTTTGCTGAATTGTATACGTCTAAAGTGTTTCAAGTATTCAATAATTAGACAATTCCATAATAATTACATGCAAAATTTCCAAAGCAGGATTACATAAAAATAAAATCCTAGATGCTAATGATGAGTTAAATAAGAAGGAAGATCAACAAAATTATGTAAAAAAACTTTTGACACGAGTCTTGAGAAACATAACTTCTCTAGAAAGCAAATAAATCATATACGAGAGATGCATGTGGGGAGAAAGAGAGACTTTGTTTGATTGGAAAGAGTTAATGGGGAAAGAGTTAACATAATCGAAGAACTCGAACTGCATACACAAGTTTTTAATGCAACAAAACAGAAAAAAAAAACAGTTGATAAAATATTGAACTACAAGTGAAGTAAAGTTAATATTGCTAAGGACCCGCAACAGGTTCTGTGTTTTGAATATTTTAATTGAATACAAACAAAAATTAAAATAAATAACTCTTAAATTTTCATTTTATGTTTTTACTAAATTTTTTCTATCAATGATCTGATTTTATTTAGAGACGTTTACATAATAAGGCACTTTGCCATATTCATCTTACATAATAAGACACTCTCTGCTATTACGGTACTTTGACCACTCTACAAAATTTTAAAATCCATTTTTACCCTTTGTCTTTGTCTTTTTAGGTTTTTTGTGATATTGTGGCCGTGAATGCAATATTGTGGACATGAGGCCGTGGATGTGACATTGTGGACATGAGGCCATGGATGTGACATTGTGGACATGAGGTCGTGGATGTGATACTGTGGATATGATACTGTAGACATGAGGCAGTGGATGCGATACTGTGGAAGCAATACCGTGGACATGAAGCATGGGATCGTGGATGTGATACTGTGACCATGACTGTGGATGCATTACTATGGATGCGATACTGTGGACATGAGGCAGTGGATGTGATACCATGGACATGAGTTGGTTTCTTCTTCTTCTTCCATTTGGTTTTCTGGGTATGAAGTTGATGGTGGTTCTATTATCTTTAAGCATAAGTGAGCGAGATTGGGCGATTTGCGATTTTGCAATTGATAAAGATGAATCAGAATTGCTTAGAAGTTTTGGGTCACATAAGGGATAATAGCAGAATCAGATGGTGGCGATGCTAAGGAGACGAATATTGGGTGGTTAAGGTAGTCCGATTTATTTTAGAGAAGGTAGAGCTGATTTGTAATTAAATAAAAAAGAAAATTTAAAAAGGATAAAATTATCATTTTATTTGATGAAAGTGCCTCAATATTGTGAAGTGCCTTATTTTGTTAATAAGGTTTGGCAAAATATCTTCCTATATAATATTCTTTTTTATTTATTTTCTATGTTTTTCAAATTATTTTAATAAATTTAAAATTTTGTTATTATAAATCCGCATATATGCGGGTCCTAATCTAATATATATATATTATTTTTCAAAATGTGATAAATTGATTCTTATATTTTTATATGAACTAAATTTAGTCTTTTTATAATTTTTTAATTGACATAAGAAAATTCAATTATTTTTCTTTTAATTGACATATACATTATCACATTAAACATTATCTTGGAAAGTAATATGTCTCACTAATCATACAGTAAAACCTCTATAAATTAATAATGTTGGGACTATCAAATTTTATTAATTTATAGAGTTATTAATTAATCGATAAATTATTAATTATTAATTTATCGTTAAATTAATATTTAGAGATATTTTTAGTTTGAATTTTAATATTTATATAAAAAATCAATATTTCTAACAATATAAAATTCTTTCAAAAAATATCATAATAATGAATTTAGAAGATAAATCAAACAAATTTTATAAGCTTAAAGCAACAATATTATTATATTTTACTATATTATATTATTAATATATGCTGAAATGTATAATTATTAATTTATATTATTATTAGGACCATATTTTACATAGAACTTTTTAAAAAATATTATCTTATTATCTTATCGAATTTTGTCAATTTTTACACTGGCCCGACTTGGAACCGGCATAAATTATTAATTTATAGTGATTATTAATTTATCGAGTATTAATTCATAGAGGTTTTGCTGTATATGAATAGAAGAAATCCCAAAAATGTGAGGGTATATGATTCTCATAGTCATAGGATATTTTTTAAGACTGATTTACAGAAAAACACACTTTAGAGAAAGTGTTCACAAAATAAGACACTTGCCTACACAAACACACTCTGTAACGATGAAAAGTCATTTGTACCCCTCTTTTGTTGTTTCACACCCCTTAGAAAATATTTGTATTACAGTTTTACAGTCCCGTAAGAAATCAGTTTAGAACATTTGCCGCCGTGAATATTCATTGACCTAATTCAAGCCTTTGTCGCCGCACTTATCGTCGCCGTTGACGATCACATAACTGACGACCAGACTAAGGTACGGGTTCCACCCACAAACATTTTATTACTACCTCACCCCACAAACTCACGAGCCGCCTTCTCCACTCGTACCTCCTACTAAAGACAACCAAAACGTGCCTCATCATGCTGCACCTGTGGTGGGAACCCTAAGTCTTTTCCTTAATAGTTAGTTCATCTATGCGTTGCCATCCATTTTGCACATCCACGCGTTTCCATATTACACATCCACGCGTTTCCATCCATTGTGGTCATCCACGCGTTTCCATATTACACATCTACGCTTTTCCATCCATTGTGGTCATCCACGCTCCACCCATATTGGGCATCGACGCGGTTCCATCCATACTGTTCATCCACGCGTTGCCTGCTATATTGTTCATCCACGCGTTGCCATCCATATTGTTCATCCACGCTATTCCATCCATTTTGTTCATCCACGCGATTCCATCCATATTGTTCATCCATGCGTGCGATTCGTAGTTCGAATATACCCCTTCCATCCACTTACTTTCCATCCATTCTATTTGTATCCAAATATGCATCACACTCTTCGCTAACTATACCGCAACACTTCATATGGTGCATGAGACAATGGTTGTCGACGACCAAAACAACGACACAAAGGAGATCCACCGTCTTGATCGCCAACAATAAATCATACCCAAGATCAAACAACCGATCACGATTCCCCCCTCCCCCACCACGCTTGCCTATCCCAATCATAACCATCACCGTCAAAACCTTTTTCACTCGCAAATTTAAATATCGTAGTATCAGTCTCCTCCTAAAATGTCTGAAAGCACTTCTCCCTCTTCAGATTTCTGCAATCGACTACCCGTGGCGGCGCGTCGATTGGGACTTTATCAGCAAAACGTAAAATTCTCTAAAAACTAATAATTTACTCCAATCGTCAGTAAGGGTAGAATTGGAAATCCATGTCTTGTTTCTAAGGCAAAGTGCCTTACTTCCCAAAAGTGTGTTTCTATGTAAATACACTTTGCTAAAGTGTGTTTCTGTGTAAAATTCTCATTATTTAATGTTTTTAGGACATTCTCTGATGCTGTTTTAGGTCTGAACTTAGCGTTTATTGAATTGAATTGTATGAATGGGTTAGTCTAGATTTGTTCTCTTGAGTAATCTAAATAACTCATTCACTCCCTCCCCCATCTCTCGATCCTTCCAGCAGGCTAGTGAGTCAGAATGTTTGAGTATCGCTTGTGGTGTGGAGTTGTTTTTGCTGAAACAAGATACCTTTGCTGTAACTTGTAAAAAATATAATATGTTTGGCTTTAAGCGCATACGGTTCTCTTGATATTGGTAGTTCGATTGTATGATCGGAATTGGATGTCACATTTTTACACAAGATCAAACATATATTATATATCTAATCAAATTAATTGATTTTTTTAAATTTTTATATCAAATTGTACTTATTTACTTTTATATATGCTTTGTTATCTATTTATCTTTCTTGACTTTTATTTAGTTTTTGATTTTTATAAATTTAGCTTTCATTATATAGATTTATATGGTTTCTGTTTTTATTTTTGTTTTTCTATTAGTTTGAACTAATTTTTTGTATAATTTCAAAAAAGATAAAACCAAACCATACCAAATCGAAACCGAAGAAAACTAAACCATAACAAACTAAAATATATAGGTTTTATATGGTTTGAATTTTAATAAAACCGATAAACTATAAAATCAAAAAACCAAACTAAAAACCGAAGTGCACATCCCTACAAAAAATGTTGGTGGATTTTGTAATTTGCAACCAAACATAAATATAATTGGTATATCATAAATACTGGTCCATTTTAGAATTGGCAAAATTTATTAATTTATAATAATTGTTAATTGATTAATTATTAAATCATAATAAACTATAGTTTTTATATAGTGTAAATTTTAATAGATTAAACTATAAAACCAAAGAAATCAAACCGAAACCAAAATGCACATCCCTACAGAAAATGTTGGTGGATTTTATAATTTGCAAAAACAAACATAAATATAATTGGTATATTATAAATTCTGATTCAATTTAAAATTGGCAAAATTTATTAATTTATAATAATTATTAACTGATTGACTATTAATTTATAAAGGTTGGTATATAATTATCAATTTTGTTAAGAAACAGTTCCACGGTTTTGCTTCATTTCGCTCTTCGATTCCATTAAAAATATTGTCCGGCTGATTAGTAAACAAAGCTTGCATTTTCTTGAGCTTAATTAAGAAGACGTTTTAAGGACAGTTCCGATAACTGAAACACTCGTATATTCCTCCCACATCCACACCACATTCTTCCACGTGCTACTTTCTCTTTTCCCTTTTTTGTTGTTGTTCAACCTCTCTTTTCCCTTAATTGGAAACGTAAAATCTTCGTTTTAAGTTTCTTTTTCTTGTTTTTGTTACCGGTCAACTTAATAAAATAAAAAAGAGTAAGTTTATAACTTTATATTCAAAATTTCCATGTTTTAATGAAAATCACGTAACCATCACCGTTTCTCTATAAATTAAAAAAACCCCAAACCCTTTTTCGCTGGATCACAAACAAACAAACAAACAAACAATCTCTATACACATATCTCTTTAATCCTTTTTCTTAATCTTTTGTTAAACTCGTAAAACGATGATGGCTAAGAACGTTTTGGTAACCGGCGGTGCTGGATACATCGGTAGTCACACGGTGCTTCAACTGCTCATCGGCGGTTACTCCGCCGTAGTTGTCGATAACCTCGACAATTCCTCCGCCGTCTCTCTCCAGCGTGTGAAGAAACTCGCCGCCGAACACGGAGAACGCCTCTGCTTCCACAAGGTTCGGTGATTTTTTTTTGCTTTCTAGGTCAATGAAACGTGTGATTGAAGAATTTCGCGTTTCGGATTTCGTATTTCGAATAATTTGTGATTTCATCAACCAAATTGGGATTAAACTTTGACTTGTTTTGATTTCTGGTTTTTTTGGTGGCTAAATTCTCGGAATAAAATATCAAAATTTCGAAGATTCTTTGACTCCAGAGTTCTGGCCAATTCTTTTTTTATTATTATTATTATTATTATTATTATTATTATTATTATTATTATTATTATTATTATTATTATTATTATTATTATATATCAGTAATTATTACCATTTTTATTGGTATTTCTCTATATATCAGTACCATGTGAAAGAGTATAATAATATTATCCCAATTTTCTATCTTTGTTCCTGTCTCAAAAATAGTGATCTGTCTGAAATTGGAATGTCCTTCTCGAATGCTAATCATAATGATAATCTTGCTTTTATATGCCTAGATAACAAAACAAGAGCTTGCCATTTGTTGAATTTAGATTGTTTTGTTTAATTACTATCAGAAGAATCTCTTGGATCATGATTTCTTAAAAAACTTTATTGTTTATGCATTTAATTGCAGGTGGATCTTAGGGACAGGCCTGCCCTTGAAAAGATTTTCTCAGAGACAATGTATGATTGAGTTAAAATTACTCTCTCTTTACTATGATGTGAATATTTGATTTGGTTATGCAAATAATTGGATTTCAGATTATGGATGAACGTGGAATTATTATTATATCACAGGTTTGATGCAGTGATACACTTTGCTGGATTTAAAGCAGTCGGTGAGAGTGTAGAGAAGCCTCTGCTGTATTATGATAACAATGTTGTTGGGACTATTACGCTTTTGGAAGTAATGGCTCAACACGGCTGCAAAAATGTATATATATTTTATCAGAAATCATCTTATATTATAATGTTTATTGTCTTTGTGTTGATCTCATGATTACTATTCTCTGTTTCCAGCTTGTGTTTTCATCATCAGCCACTGTGTATGGTGCACCAAAGGAAGTTCCTTGTACAGAGGAGTCTCCAATTTCTGCATTGAACCCATATGGACGAACAAAGGTTGGGTCTTTCGAAAAACCCACTTGGATTTTTCTGGTTAAACAATTGAATCTGAAACTAAGAATCTCTTTTTTTGTTTGGTTCTTGTAGCTATTCATTGAGGAAATCTGCCGTGATGTGTACCGTTCTGATTCGGAATGGAAGATCATATTGCTTAGGTATTTCAATCCCGTTGGTGCACATCCTAGTGGTGACATTGGTGAAGATCCTCGTGGTATTCCAAACAATCTCATGCCTTTTGTTCAGCAAGTCGCTGTTGGAAGAAGACCTCATCTCACTGTCTTTGGAAATGATTACAACACAAAAGATGGAACAGGGGTATGTCTGTGTTTATGGTTTGATAAACAAGAAGAGTACTCTTTCTACATTTTGATCTCAATTTTGTTTGTTTGTTCAGGTTAGAGATTACATTCATGTTATTGATTTAGCTGATGGACACATAGCCGCTCTGCGTAAGCTAGAAGATTGCAAGATCGGTATGATATTAATTAACTCTTTATGTGTTCTCTTCTCCTCTGTGAATCATACTCAGCTCTGTAACTCTCTCTCTCTTTGTGTTATATTCAGGTTGTGAAGTGTACAATCTCGGAACTGGAAACGGAACATCTGTTCTTAAAATGGTTGATGCCTTTGAAAAAGCATCCGGCAAGGTAAAAACTATGATGCTTCTCTTTCGAATCTGAGAGCTTTTTCGTGTTTTTGGATTCTTGATCAGGTTTACTTGTCCTGATTATGCTTAAGATTTAAAATTACTTTATCAGAAAATCCCTCTGGTGATTGCTGGACGTCGTCCTGGAGACGCTGAAGTTGTTTACGCCTCAACGGAAAGAGCAGAAACTGAATTGAATTGGAAGTAAGTTCATTTCTTTAGTCATACATATAAAACTTTCAAAAAAGTCTCTAACTTTCGCAAAAGGAATATAAGTTTAAGAAAATTGATTTGGATTTTGGATAATCGGTTTTACAAATACTTAAACTTGTAAGTTGTGACAATGCAGGGCCAAAAACGGGATTGAGGAGATGTGCAGGGACTTGTGGAACTGGGCTAGCAATAACCCTTATGGATATGATTCATCTGAAGTCTGAAGATTCTTTATTGACACAATTAATGAATTGTAGAACTTATTTGTTTACCTATTTTATAAGTTACAATTGACAGAAAAAAGAACATAAAGAGTCAGATTATAGGAAAATATTGGGGGAAGTTGTGTATTAGTATTACTATTATCATAATTCTTACGATTTCAGTCGATCAATTTATACATTCAGACGGTGTAATATTTTTTTTTTCCTGAGTTGATGCAAAAACGTTAGACAAAAAATGAATTCAAAACTTAATCCGGAAGAGCTGAAGAAGATATAAGTAAACAATATCAAATTTGTTACCAAACATACAAAGCAAATGTTTAGATTTATACGGCAAATAGAACGTTGAGACTGATACGATGACGTTTTGAAGTCGATATCACACTTGAAACGTTCCTTTCTGAAAGCTTTTAAGAATTTGAGCCCACAACAGACAACACTCTCTTCCTCCATTACTCTACTACTCTTTTCTTATTAAACATAACACTGACAGTAACCAAACTCCAGATCTGATTCCATCTCTCAAGGTTCGTCAAGCTTGATTTTTCTTCTTTTTTTTCTCGATAGTTTACGCACAAACTTCATGTTTCGTCTCTGTGATCGATTTGATTATTTTAATTCGACAATAGCATTTCCTTAAATCGAACCTGTGTTTAAGGTCTTGCTGTTATATCTAGACATTACAAAATCAAAATTTCGAATTTCAATGGTGTTTAGCAATATCTGTAGAGTTTGCAATGTTTTAACTTTATATGATTAGGGTGCGATTTAATTACCTTTGGGGGATTCTAGGAACTGAGATTTTACATGTGTTTTTTTTTCTCTTTAATTTTGAATTAATGTTACTAACACTTGCTATTTACATTGCTTAGGAAAGAGTAATGATCTGTGAGAGAGATGATTTCAGCCTCACTGGGCCATTACACTTAACAGCTATAGACTGGTTTGTATCTTTATCTCAATCTTTTGAGGTTTTGTTCTGCTAAAAACTGAATCTTTGTGTTTATGAATTGTTGTTAATGTTTTAGCACCATTACACTTACCATCTATAGATTAGTGTGTATCGTTCTCTCAATCTTTTTGAGGTTTTGTCTTGTTAAAAACTGAATCTTTGTGTTTATGAATTGTTGTGGAGTTAGCTAATGCTTTGGCACCATTTGTTTGTATCTGTCTCTGAATCTTCTGAGGTTTTGTCTTGTTAAAAACTAAATCTTTGTGTGTTTATGAATTGTTGTTAGAGTTAGCTAAAGTTTTGGTACCATTGGTTTTAGAGCTATGCCTATGTTACTGTGTGTGCACTTGTGTTTCATTTGTGTTTAAGAATCCGAGTCTTGTTCGTTAATTGCTCTTCTTCTTTGTCCTTCTTGATTCTTCAGGGCTAATGAACATCATCGTCGATCCGTAGCTGCTTCATTGGTCCAAGGAATCTATGTAGCGGAACGTGACCGTCAGCTACAAAGAGAAGGTCCCGAACTAGCTTTATCTCCACTATGGTCTGAGTTTTTCCATTTCCGTCTCATTCGTAAGCTCGTTGACGATGCTGATTCCTCCATATTCGGTGGAATCTACGAGTACAAACCGCCTTCTCAAACCGTCATATCCAGGGAGCTGAGTCCGCGTTTTGTTGTCGCGTTCAGAGGAACGGTTAACAAAGCGGACTCTATCTCCCGTGACATCGAGCTAGACATCCACGTTATCAGAAACGGTCTTCACACTACGACAAGGTTCGAGATAGCTATGCAGGCCGTGAGAAACATGGTGGCTTCGGTTGGTGGTTCGAGTGTGTGGCTTGCTGGTCATTCTCTTGGTGCTTCCATGGCATTGCTTACCGGGAAAACCATCGCGAGAACCGGAGTTTTACCGGAGTGTTTCGCCTTTAATCCGCCGTTTTTGTCTGCTCCTATTGAAAGAATCAAAGATAAGAGGATCAAACATGGGATACGTATCGCAGGTAAGTAACTTTTGATCTTCCTAAACTCAATCCTAAGTGTTCTTCTTTAAGATACTGATCAGATAGTCATTTAGACCCAACCTAAGTACCTAACCGAAATTCTTAAACCATACCGAAATCAAATGTAGTGTAACCAAACTGGACCAACTCGAATTAACCGAAACTTTACATCCACAACTTTGCTAAACCGAAAAGAACAAAAGAAAATGGCTTCAGTTCGATTATGAATGTTCAAAATTAGATAAACCAAAAATCAGAAAATAAACCATACCAAATTGAATAACCGGAATGTCTACCGCTTACATATCTTACATATAAACTCAAGCTTTTAGTCGTGTAGAAACTTGATTGTTTTTGACTTTGATCAGAGCTGCTGTCTTTTTTTTTTTAGCTCAATCATGATATATAGAGTTATATATTAACTAATTCTAGAAAAGCAGAGTTTTAAGATAACTTAGACAGAACATGATGAGTATATCACATAAAGAGAGAGTTTTAAGATAAGTTAGACCATCAAGAGAGAGTTTTAAGATAACTATATAAACCGGAAATCCTAAAAACAACCGTACCAAACCGAATAACCGGAATGTCTACCCAAACATTTTTAACCGTGTAAAAACTTGACTATTTTTGATTATGATGAAAGCTGCTTATCTAAAATGCAGGCAGTGTGATCACAGCTGGACTTGCTCTAGCCAAAAAAGCCACCCAACAAGTCAGCCAAAACCACCGTGCATTACCCGCACCGGCCGACCCGTTTTCCGCCTTAACCGACTGGTTTCCGCGGCTGTACGTCAACCCCGAGGACCACTTGTGCTCCGAGTATGTCGGTTACTTCGAGCACCGTAACAAGATGGAGGAGATCGGGGTCGGGTTCGTAGAGCGGTTAGCGACTCAGAACTCGTTAGGCGGTTTACTGATGGACGTCGTGAGCGGAGGAAAGAACACTGAAGGGCCGATACATCTGATTCCGTCAACGGTTTTAACGGTGAATTTGAGTCCGTCGAGAGATTTTAAAGAAGCTCATGGGATTCACCAATGGTGGAGAGAAGACAAGAGGTTTGAGACCAAAGTCTACCAATACAAATGATTGGTACGTTAGTATAAAATCGGGTAACCGGTATATGTATGCTAAACCAAAAGGAAGTAAGCTTCTACTTTCCGGTTTACCCGGTTCAATGTGTCGCAGTCGTATAAATAAAGTCTCTCGCGTTCGATCTTGTAAGACGACGCCGTTTTTATCTCTGCAAAGCTTACATTTTCCCGCTCTCTCTCTCGTCACTCATCAGAGAGAATGTCGATCAAAATTCTCGTTCTTGTTTTCTCTGCTCTGATAATCTTCACGAGACCCAAATTGATCGCCGATCATCATCACTTATCCACAAGGATCTCTCCGTTTTCTTCTCATTCTTATCTGATTCCGCCGTTTATACCTCCATCGCCGTCGCTCAAGGCCCAATCTCCGGCGGCGGAGTCGTCTTTTAGTCGTGTACCGGCTTTGTTCGTGTTCGGAGATTCATCTGTAGATTGTGGAACCAACAACTTTCTTGGGACCTTGGCGAGAGCAGATCGGCTTCCGTACGGTAGAGATTTCGACACGCATCAGCCAACGGGGAGGTTTTGCAATGGGAGGATCCCCGTTGATTATCTAGGTTAAATTTCTTCCCCCAATTTTCTGGGTTTTCGAGTTTCATGTTAGTATCGAGAATAAACTGCTAAAAGTTGATTCTTGGAAATGAAATTCCACAAATTTTTTGATTCAATTCTTCTTTACCCTACATAATGCCTAGAAATTGCAGAGAGAACTGAGAGAATCCGACTATTTTGGGGTTTTTCATATTCATTGATGTTTCGTTACTGTTAAAGATAGAATTTGAGACTGAATAGTCAATTGCAAATCCTGTAAACAGCTAATCGTCTAGGTCTCCCTTTCGTTCCGAGCTATCTTGGACAATCTGGGACTGTTGAAGACATGTTTCAAGGCGTGAACTACGCATCGGCTGGTGCTGGAATCATCTTGTCCAGTGGATCCGAACTTGTAATACTCAAAATCTCAATTTTGCGTATTTCTGAATACCGTCTTTCGGTTTTTGAATCCTTGGTGTGAATTTTTTCGTTGCAGGGACAAAGGGTTTCGTTCGCGATGCAGGTTGAGCAGTTTGTCGATACGTTCCAGCAGATGATACTGAGCATTGGGGAGGAAGCTACGGATCGTCTGGTCTCAAACTCGGTTTTCTACATATCGATTGGAGTGAATGATTACATACATTTCTACATCAGGAACATCTCCAATGTGCAGAATCTCTATACTCCATGGCTTTTTAATCAGTTCTTGGCTTCCAATATGAGACAGGAGCTCAAGGTTAGTCTTCTTATCAATCTCTATATGTTTACTCCTGGTGGAGATTATGTAGGGGCAAACAAGTATGATTCTGAGCTAAGATAACATCTGTTTAATATCCAAACGCCATAAAAATGAAAGCTTTTAAATTGATTAATACACAAAAGGTTGCCTATATAAAGATCAAATCACAACCCTTCTTCTATTTTGGATCTCTGGTTTACACATTTGTAGAACCCTGAATGGTATCGATCACTGAGTCATATATACTTTCCTATTCATTTGGTTATGTACTATACTTTGATCTTACCAATAAGAGAATTGTTCTGTTTTGTTTCTCAGACCTTGTACAATGTGAAGGTAAGGAGGATGGTGGTGATGGGGTTGCCACCGATAGGTTGTGCACCGTACTACCTGTGGAAATACAGGAGCCAGAACGGAGAATGTGCAGAAGAAGTGAACAGCATGATCATGGAGTCCAACTTCGTCATGAGATACACTGTAGAACAGCTTAACCATGAGCTTCCAGGTGCATCAGTTATCTACTGCGACGTGTTCCAAAGCGCTATGGACATCCTCAAGAACCACCAACTCTATGGTAAGCGACAAAAAGACTGTGTTTGGTGACAACATAACATTCTCATGTATCCTCTTGGGAACTCCTAAGATATAGTCTGAGTTCACTAAGAGTGTCCATAGAGAGACTTCTCAGAGTCTGGTTAAAATCTTAGTTTCCGTGTGTTTTTTGGTCAGGTTTTAATGAGACGACGGAGGCGTGTTGTGGGCTAGGGAGATACAAAGGATGGCTTCCGTGCATCTCGCCGGAGATGGCTTGCTCTGACGCCTCTGGTCATCTATGGTGGGACCAGTTTCATCCTACAGAAGCCGTTAACGCCATCCTCGCCGACAATGTATGGAATGGTCGCCACGTGGACATGTGTTACCCAACTAGCCTTGAGACAATGCTCCATACGAAAACCAGCTGAGAGGAAAATAATGCACATAAAAAACATATTGTAAATGATCTTTACATTTTGAATTTTGGCACATAGTATATCATATAATAGTTTCATTTAGGTGGAAAAGAATAGCTATGGGGTTGATTGCCAAAACCGAAAACATTGTGGGATCTTTTTGACGTAAAAGGAAAGTACAGGGTTGAGAAGAAATAGATAAAAAGATCTGGAATTGAAATTAAGTTTTGACAAGTTTTTTACAACGTTTGGGCTGAATTTATTGGTAATATTAACGAAAGTGGCCCACATGAAACAGAAAGTTATATATTATTCGACCCAGAGAGGTGAATAAAAAGCACGTTGGACCCTGTGTGGTCCATCTTTCGTTTTATAAACGGGAAATTTTTTTCTTCAGCGAAATGAAGACATAATTTCACTTCTTTCCTCCTTAACCCTCAAAGTCTCTTGGGGCTAGGAGGTGACGTCATCTTCACCCTCCGTGAATTTTCACACATTTTTCCCGTTTTGCCCCTCGGCGAGAGAAACTTCCTATTTTCCGCTGCTTCGCCTTTTTCAATTTCCACGAAGATTTTTTTTTTCCATCCTGGGTTCTGAGATTTTCTTCTCAGTTTCGTAGTTTTTGATCCGAGGTAGGTGGGGTTTTTTTGTGTTTACAGATGAAATTTCACCTGAATTTGTCTTCACGGTTTGTCCTCGTCGGAGGAAATCGATTTCATCTTTGATCAGTTTGTCCTTTTGTGGTCATGCCTTTTTTTTTCCCAGAAAATGGAGCTCGATTTTGAAGCAAGTAACTTGCTTGAAGACGAAGCTGCTGAAGTTGGACATAATGTTAGTGTAAAAACTTGGACTTTCTGGCCTACTTTCGTCGCTTCTTTGTTGAACTATAATCATGGGTCCACAATTTAATTTTGAACCCTGGAGCTCAAATTTATTAATTCCGCTGGAAATGATTCTCCTGCAAAAAGTAGTATATCTAGCTTCAGAGTTATAATCACTACCAGAAATCGCTGTATCAAGCATGGATCCTTCTAATTCGTGTCACGTTTTCTAGGGATCTTTGTGTTTTCTTTGTACTCTCGAGGATGAGATTTTAAGTTTTGAACTAGCTGTGTTTGTGTCACTTGCTCTCATTTTGACTTTAATTTTTTTTAAACAGGATGTAGCTGGAATTGAAGGGGAAAGATGTGGGATTTGCATGGATATAATTGTTGATAGAGGCGTTCTTGATTGCTGTCAGCACTGGTAATCTTACAAAAGCTGCATAGTCCTTACAGTTACATTTCTTTTGAGATCAATCATTGCAATATATTGATCCTGCTTTGTGATTGATGAGCTGTTTGTCAAGGAGCAGACTGATAATTCGTGTCTATGTCTGATAAATTTTCAGGTTCTGCTTTGAGTGCATTGATAATTGGTCTACTATTATGAACCTGTGCCCTCTTTGTCAGAGGGAGTTTCAGTTGATTACATGCGTCCCTGTAAGAAATCTTATCTGTTTTTATCTGAACAGATCTCATGATTTTTGTAAGTGGAGCTCCTGGATTAGGTAATGAGTTTTTGGTTTCTATTGTGAAGGTGAATGATTCAGGTGAAAGCAGCAAGCTTGATGAGGCTTCGTTATCAGGGTACTATATTCATGGTTATTTTTTTTGCTGTGATGAAATTTACTTGCCTGAACAATCTAAGTGGTGTCTGTCTTTATTTATGAGTGGCCGCCTATCATGAATAATGAAATAGCATGAGCAAGTGATTGAAAAGTTTGAAAACAAATGTTATACCATAGATTACTGTATGTGCTGGTGATCTCCTGACCTTAAGCTTAACTATCAAATACGTGCAGAGAGGAAGATTGGTGCACTGAGGAGGAGACTGACGGCGTCTCTTCTCCGTCGCACTATATTGACGAAAATGTAAGAATTTTATATATGCAGTAGTTTTCCAAGTCACTGCAAAGTACGTTAAGCTTTCCTAATCATTTTGTAGGCAGTTATCTGTTTAGATGGAGATCTTTGCAAGATCCGTAACAGCTTCAATTACATTGGAGGGGATTCCAACCTCGATACATCAATTGCTTGTGATTCTTGTGACACATGGTAACTATTACCTGTTGTTTTTTCATGTGTAAAGTCTCGTGTTGGTTGTTTTACTTCCTTTGCTGGATCATTGAAGTTCATCGACTGGTGAACTTTTGATGCTATCTTAGTTGTTACAGTGCCATCATTTTTGTGTCTTCTATGGTTTTATGCTTAGTTACTCTATCTGTTTTTAAATGCGATCGCTATTGCAAGGAAGAAGTTTATAATATGACATATGAACGACAAAGATACTGGTCTTTTTAATCTTACACGTGCATTTGTATTGTTCTAGATTGTTCATCTTTGGAGTATTCTTAGATGTTCTTATATGTTTGAACATAAAAGTTTGTTACTTTACTCTATGTGCTAACAGGTATCATGCTGTTTGTGTGGGGTTTGATCTGGAAATTGCATCAGAGGATACATGGGAATGTCCAAGGTAGGTTCCATTTGCATATTGACGATAAATGATTGCTTAATCCAGCGCCGCTTTCATTTTATGATCTCTGTTAGTATTAGCTTCCACCAAATTGCTTAAACTTTTCCGTGTGCCAGTCTTATGTTTAACTAGAATAGAGTCACGGTACCAAATCTGAGTGAATACTAATATTAAGGCATAGTATCCCTCCTTTCTCCATGTTTTTCAGCAATCTTGTCATAGTGTCTCTTCCTTTGCTTTGTGTCGACAGATGTCTCTCTAGTGAAAAACCAGTTGAACCTGATGTTTCACCAACGGATACAAGAAAGCCCCTGGAGAATTCTGAGAGAACAAATAGTGGATGCTCAGTCGAGGCTGTTTACTCGGGAAATTTTTCAGTTACAGTTGCCGATGATGGCGAGACAGCTCTTGTCGTATCAACTGTCAAAGGAGACGAGTGGCTTATGAAACCAAGTGATACCACTGCATCGTCAGTTCAAGTTACGATGGAGGGAGACCCTGATAGCTCGCATCCGGAAATATGTTGTAGGAAGGAAAACACAGAGCAGGTCCCAGGAAAATTGGAGCTCACACAATCCTTACCTCATGATATATCATCTGAATTACCATCCGATTCAAATCAGACATTGTTTGCTGCGCACATGGAGAATAGAACAGGTATATTGATTAGTAATATAATATCCACCGAGGCGTAGCTGTAGTTTCATGACACGTATAGCTTCTCAATATGCTTTGTCCCTTGTTGCTACTGGGTGATGATTTAACCTTGTTGTTACAGGACTTGTAGAAAAGGATTGTCTACCGGTAAATGTTAAAGAATGTAAGAAACATGCTGTTCTTTGTTCTCCTGTTTATCTTTTGCTTTCTTTCATGTTTTATGGCTAATATGTTATTAGATCATTATCTGCATCTGCATAGTTTAACTTTTCCTTATACGCTGCAATGTGCTGCTTACCAGCTCTTTCCAGTACATCCATATCCAATTCAGATGTTGCTAGTGTTGTCAGCTTAAAGAGGAAGCATACAGATTTCAGGTCAGTTTAACAGATGAAATATTATTTTCTTGGTACATTTATTCGCTCTTTACTCTGCTTTGTGCCAAATGTTTGAGCTTGTATTATTTTGTTGTTGCATGTCTTCATCAGTGGTAATGATGACAATTCGGAAACTAAGGCTGAGATTGCAGAACCTCTCATTAAACCAAAACATGAGGAAATGGAAGAAAAAGCTACCATTCACCACGAGAGCAGTTCCCCTTCAAACAATACGACTGTTGATCTTTTCAGCATTGTCAAAGGAATTGGGCGTAAAAAGAAACTCACACGTCCAGATACTAAGTCTTCAGAAGGAGAGAATGCTGTTGGTTTGAGGGTAAAGAAGATTAAGAGGACTCCGGAGGATGATAAAGAGTCATTGGTTCTGGTTGAGAAACTAAGGAAAGAAATAAGAGAGGCCGTTCGTAACAGGTCAATGGAAGACATCACAAAAAACCAATTTGATCCAAAACTCTTGGCCGCCTTCAGAGCCGCTGTAGCAGGACCTAAAACTGACGAAGCACCTAGAAAAATCCCGGCTCTGGCAGTGAAGGCAAAGAAGTTGATGCTGCAGAAAGGAAAAGTCCGAGAGAATCTCACAAAGAAAATTTATGCAGACCCAAATGGGAAGCGGAAAAGTGCATGGCACCGGGACTGTGAAGTCGAGTTTTGGAAACATCGGTGCATAGAAACTAGAAAGCCTGAAAAAATTGAGACTCTGAAGTCTGTACTTAGCCTCTTGAAGAAAAAACCAGCTGACGGCAAAACAAACGTTTCATCTGAAGCCCCACAGGCCTCAAATCCTATTCTCTCCAGATTATATTTGGCAGATACCTCTGTTTTCCCGAGAAATCATGATATGAAGCCTCTTTTGGCATCAAAAGAAACGGGGACCTCTCAAAACAATGCAAAAACTAAAGAAGCAGACAAGACCTTACCAAAGATCAGTGATGTCAAGGTGAGCAGCTCAAAAGCTGCTGGATCAAAAACAAACCCTGGAAACAAGCAGTCTATTTTGGAGGACTCAGAGGATCTGAAGAAAGACAAAAGGAAATGGGCATTGCAGGTTCTTGCAAGAAAGAAAGCTTTAGCAGGCAACAACTCAAGCGAAGACAAAGGAGGCTGTCCCGAGCTCAAAGGGAATTATCCTTTGTTGGTGTGTAATCCTCAGCCTTTTCCTTTGTCGCTTTTAACAAATATGGTGTTTTGAGATTGTTGCCTGTTTTTCTCTATGATTGCTTTCAGGCTCAACTCCCAGCTGATATGAGACCAACCCTTGCAACCAGTCGCCATAATAAAGTTCCTGTTGCAGTTAGGCAGGTACGTGATTATGTCTTTACTTAAATTTCCAGTTCCTCATGTAATTGATTAGTGCTAGGTTCATAATAAGTTACTTGGGTTCCAGACATTGAAGGAGAGAAGTTATTCTTCTTATTTCTAGGTTTAATGGTAGAATTAGCTGAGCCGTTATTAATACATGTTTCGGTTACGTTGCGAGAGATCTACTCTAATGTTTTATAAGATTGTGATTATATTTTCCTTTGGCAAGATCAAAATCATTTTCTGGGAAATAGTTCAAGATTTCATGCTTGCCTATTAGCTTCATCTTCATGTGTGCTTATATCTCGGTTATATACGTTAAAATGACAAGTTGGAGAATTAGGGATAATCTGTTATTCAATTGCTGGAAAAGTTATACTAGTATCACAACTCGTGGAATCATTAGCTTTGTCATTATTTCCACATGTGGTTGTTTTTGTTCATAAGCAAACCACTCTTGCTGCAGGCGCAATTATATCGCTTTACAGAACATTTCTTGAAGAACGAAAATCTTCTGGAAGTTCGAAGAAGTGCAGCGACAGAACTAGCTGTTGCTGATGCTATAAATATCGAGAAAGTGATCGCTGACAAATCGAGTAGCAAAGTTGTTTATCTGAATCTATGCTCACAAGAAATACTTCACCATTCAGAGAGCAAAGCAATGGACAATACTGCTGTCGAACCAAATTCTTCATCACCATTGGTTAATAACGGAACTGAAGGTATTGATGATAAAGATCCTTATGATCCAGCTATCCTTCAAGCGCTCAGAGCAGCAGGTCTTGCTGATTCACCACCAAACAGCCCGACCCATTCAACGGAAGTTCCTCCGCATGAAGGAGACAGTTCCTTGGACAAAGCTAGGGACGTAGGCCCAGATAATGTACTGGACATAGAAACCGTTCCTGATACAGACATCTTTGGGGATTTTGAGTATGAGTTGGACGACGAAGACTATATCGGTGCTACCATGGCTACAAAAGCTTCAGAAACGCAGCCTGATGAAGGATTGACTAAGATAAAGGTAGTTTTCTCCACTGTTCAACCTGAAAAAGTTATAAATCAATCTGAAGTCTTGGGGAATGAAGAAACCACTGCAAACCAGAAGGAGATGGTCACAAACGGGGAAGAAGACGGGAAGAGCGTTGTTCCTATGGAGCCTGTACTCGAGGCCAATGGTGAAGGAAAGGGAGAAGACGGGAAGAGGGTTGTTCCTATGGATCCTGTACCCGAGGCCGAAGGTGAAGGAGAGGGAGAAGGAGAGGGAGGTGAGATCCTTTCTTTAGCTGAATGTGAAGAACTGTACGGACCTGGTACAGAGAAACTAGTTGAGAAACCTCTCATTGAAGGATCTGCTGATAATGGTCTCCAAGGTAAAGCACCTGATTCAGAATGCGAGAGCAACACCCACAGAGAAATCATCGCTTCAAACTTTGAAAACTCTTCCATTCAAGAGAAAAAACTTCCCAGAAAGATTCAGAAGTGTAATCCAAACGAGAAGCCGTCTAAAGAAGAGAAGAGCAAAGCTGATGGGTTCACTAACTCCGTCACCAAGAAGGTAATCAAAACCTTGTGTCAAAGTTGCCCATTTCCTTTGTTAATCACCGTTTTTTTTCTTTTTTTTTTTCAGGTTGAAGCGTACATCAAAGAACATATCAGACCACTGTGCAAGAGCGGAGTGATAAACGTGGAACAATACAGATGGGCAGTGACGAAAACCGCAGAGAAAGTGATGAAATATCATAGCAAAGCCAAGAGTGCTAATTTCTTGATCAAAGAAGGCGACAAGATCAAGAAACTTGCCGAGCAGTACGTTGAAACCGCCGCTTCTTCTTCCTCCGGAGCTCACCACAAGGACAAGTCTAAGTGACAATCAGAAGCGTAAATAAAGACGAGGTAGCTCAGTATGAAAACGTAAATAGATTTTAATTTACCTGTCTTTTGTCTTCTCCACAAGTTTTGGAGATTCCATCTTCTCTCAGGCCATTTGCATAACAAAGCAGTTCTTGTTTACAAGGTCTTGAAACAAATATGAAGATTTAAAGATATATTTTATTACATTAGAGGTTATTCCCAGTTTAGGTCACTGTGATTAAACTGAACCAGTAAGTTCAAAATCGTCGATGGAAATCACTAAATACCTGAAAGGCAGAAAGACGATAATTGTGGAGAAATATTAGCGTGCGTTACAAGAAAGATGAAGGTTAGGAAAAGGCTTATTGGGCTTTGAAGAAACAAGAACAAAAAGCCTCTTGGGCTAGCCCGACTCACTTGTTTTTGGAAATCTTAAATTAAAATTATCATAATGTCCTCAGCATTTAAGGCTATTTACTGCAGTGGCGCATTTTGATAAACATAGATATACAGTTACTATAATACCCTTAACACTTAAGGCTATTTCCTAGAGTGACACACATTGATAAACATTTTGCGATGGTCAGTTACGGAGTTAGAGAGACGAAAAGCTTTGCAAATCTCTCTTCCTCCTCTTGCCAATTTTTTTTCCGATTCAATTTCTAGGGTTTCGGCGGAAGAAGGCAATCGCTCCTCAATTCTCCACTAAACCCGAAGTCCATCACTTTCCAAGCTTCTTCTCAAAGGTTTTTGTGTTAATTTGTACGAAGTCGTCATGTCTATAATCAATGGAAATTACCCCTTCTAACTTCCTCTTCTTCTCGTCGTATAATCAGCCTCTCTTGTTCTTCGTAGTCGCAGTATCGATCGCAATCGTTTTCCCTCTGCTCTTCGCTCTATTCGCGTCCAACTGATAATTCCCTCGGAATATAAATCTGGATAAACCTATGCCGTCGACGTCGCTGGCGAACGGTACTGTGAACGGAAACGCAGATTCCTCGCCTCTTGGTGTCGGAGGAGAGAGAGCGGATGCTGTGGCTTCCACCGTGGCAGTGCTTGCTGATGATAAGCCCGGAGTGTCCATGATGGAGCAGTTGGTCCCTGAGATTACAACTCACGCGCTCAGTTATTTGGATTATCCCAGTCTTTGCCGCTTGTCCATGACCAACTCCTTGATGAGGAAAGCTGCTAATGACGATAATGCTTGGAAGGCTCTTTATCACAAGGTAATCATCACTCATTTCTCATATGGTTTCTGTAAATCGCAATTTCCCACTGTTTGTTTGGAAAATTTTGCAATTGTCTTAGTATCACTGGTTCTAGGTTTAGTGACATGTGATTGTTATGCAAGAGTACTGAAAATCCAGGTTTCGGCAGTGTAGAGTATTCAACCACTTGCATATGGGTTGATTTGTAGCTTATCGTTATGATGTATCTGCTTATATGCTTTTTGTTTGGACACGTTCTTCAAGATAGTTTTTTTATAAGCGTTTTCTGGATTCATGAGTGTCGAAATGAATGGGTTCTTTGTATTCAATCTTTTGGCCTTTGTTGCTGATCGTTGTCTTGCTTTTTTTTGCTCATTTCTACTTAGGATTTTACGCTGGAGCAAGTTAGTATAACCCCAGTCAATGGGTGGAAAGCATACTATGCAACTACAAGAGCAATTATTAGTGTGAATACCGAGTTCTTCAACTCCATCAGAGAGAGGTCTCTTCAAGAAATGGCTCAATTATGGCTGAACGCAGACTATGTGAAGTGCATCCATGCCTCAGGCGAGCTTTTCTCCGGGTACCAACTACACATTTCTCCACTTCCTTTTTCTTTTGAGGGATACCTTCATATTATTCTGTCACCCTAATGTGCATGTTCCGTAACGGTCTTGGATATCATGTGTAAGATGTGTCCTCTTAGATGCTCTCTGAGTCTGTGTATACTAGCGTAACGTATATTGGACTTAATATTAGAATGCTATCGTGCAGTTCCTAGTGAAACACTATGTTAATAGTATAGTTTGATATATTTACGTTCTTAGCCTTAAAGTGAGAGAGATCATCGATTTCGGTATGAATTGGCTCATCGAACTGTGCAGGTACAACGAAGTGATGCAAAGCTGGCAACTTTGTTTCAACTGGGAACAAGGGTTTGACTTTCAAGTTCACAGCGTTCGCACTCGGATACTAACCGACATGGCTTGGGTCACCATGAAAGCATACCTGAATGTGGACGCTGGTCCTTTCCTCATCACCAATGTGTTTGAGTTCCACAATGGCAGGTGGCACATGGTTCATCACCACAGCTCAGTGATGCTCAACGATGGCGTCAATCAACAAGTTGTTCATTGATGATACTTCTCTAGTTTCGTTTTCCTTATCTTCGTTTTCTTTTTTTGGTTTCCCTTTTCAAGGGTACCAAAAAAAAAATAGCAAAGAAGAAGGAAACTGCGTATTGGAAAATTGGCTTATTAGATTAATTAGTGTTATTATTTAATTTTAATGACACAAACTGAATGTTTTTTTCTTCTTTCATCAGTTGCTCTTGAATGGTTTGGTCTGATGATTTTTCCTAATTTCTACATGGTTCTAAGGATTTAATCAATGCTGAGGAATAGCGAATTGGATCAAAAAGTGTTGCAATGGTTGGCGACGCCTCTTTCTATTGAATCTAGTAAATGTTGGCTTAATCAAACAAACCAATTGTAATGTGCTATTATAAGAGATTAAAAATATACACAAACTAATAAAGTATACTTTTGAGTGAGCACATGATACTTACACTACTCAATAGTGTATAGCTTGTGATAAAATTGAAATAAAATTGAAAACAATAAATGTGATTTGTGAGTTTGTCCAAAAAAAAAGTCTGCTTTTTTCAATTAAGATTTTTGGTTACGCAATTTAAATCCGTACCGAACAGATTTGTTATCTGATGACGCCTACTCCGGTTAAGATTTTGGTTAACGTAAGCAAACTTCTGAGTCTCACATTGGCTGCCACGTACGAGCACTAAAACGGTGTCGTTTAATCGGGTACCGGACATAATCTCCAAAAATCTCCGATTACCCGATTTGGTTCTCTCCGTTTTCAGATACCGACGAAACTCTGAGAGAAGCGTCCCCCAAGAAAACCCTAAATGGAGAAAGAGACGAAGGAGAAGATCGAGAAAACCGTGCGAGAGATTCTGAAGGAATCGGATATGGCAGAGATGACAGAGTTCAAGGTCCGTAATCTCGCTTCGGAGAAGCTCGGAATCGATCTCTCAGAGAAATCTCACAAGGCGTATGTACGCCAAGTCGTGAATGCATTCCTCGACGAACAGAAATTGAAAGAGAGTGAGCAACCGGAGAAGGATGAGGAAGTAGAAGAAGAAGAAGAAGGCGCTAAGGGTGGTCGTAAGGGAGACAAAGAGTTCGACGATGACGGCGATCTCATCATTTGCCGGGTCCGGTTTCAAATTTCTTCACTGATTTTCCTCAAAAATTCGAATCCTCTGCTTGAAATTCCTACCTAGTTTGCTCGAAACAGGATGGTTTTTGTTTTTCGCATATGCGTCACTAGAAAGCCAAATAATCTCGTACTTAATCGATGTTGGATCATAATTTTCTTGCAGAGCTTGCTAAATCAAATCTGATCTATTATGATATTTGTGGTTTTTTCAGCTTTCGGATAAGAGAAGAGTGACGATTCAGGAGTTTCGAGGAAAGAGTTTGGTTTCCATCAGAGAGTATTACAAGAAAGATGGCAAAGAGCTTCCTACTTCTAAAGGTACACTTACAATTATCACTTTAAGCTCTCTTAATTGTTTGGAAAACAGAAATTGCTCCTCTCCTTTCTGAATTTCTTACAGCTATATTCTAAAATGCATCTTCGATTGAGCTATATTGTGTGTTTATGTGTGACAAACTTTTACATTTTCTAACAAATTTCACTCGAGTTTGCATCAAGGCGCTTTGTGTTCACAATATTAATTCTAAGCCAATGGGGATTTGAGAGTTGCAATTGTTTTAGGTGTATTCAAGTTTATAAGTTCCATTTTAGGCTGATGAACAGGTTTCACTAGTTTGTTGTTTTTTTGTTTCTGTAGGAAAGTTGAAAGTTATATAGATACTGTTTTGTCCTTGGGTTTGAGTATTAATCGGTTTTGTCCACATCTTTTCTCTTGTACTCTAATAACCATTAAAAAATGACAACCATTTACCCCAAATAGAACTTGTTTAAGCGAGACTGTATTTTTTTGATGTGCTATGATTCATTTGTAGTCTCTGATCATTTTTATATATATGTCCAGGAATAAGCTTAACAGATGAACAATGGTCAACATTCAAGAAAAACATTCCAGCCATCGAAAATGCTGTCAAGAAAATGGAATCTCGTGTCTGATTACATGTGATCCTAATCTGTCATCATGTGTAAGTGTGTTTAATTTAGTGGTGCGAATGTTATTGCCTCATGTAACTGCGTTTTACTTTTTCTTTTTCGAATTGGTGCGTAATGTGTTTCCTCAAGGACTTAGCAAACGAAGCCATTATCCTCTCAGTACGAGTATCCTTATCGGTTTACTGATTCCAACAACAAAACTGAATTAGATACAAATCTTTTTTTTTGTATATAATTATCGGTTTGCTGTACAAATAAAATACACACTTTCTGGTCACAAGGATTTACAATGAGAAATCTCGAGAAGAGAAAACTGCGATCCTCGAACCTAACAGAAATAATTCTCATTGTTTTTACGGGATCGGGACGATAAGTTTCTTCTACCGTCAACCATCTCTAAGGCAGAGGCTGAAGAATGTAAAGCTTCTGCTGCAGCAAACCGAAGCTGATCAATCAATTCGTGTGTATTGCCTTCAACTGCCAAAATCTCTTCAAGCTGTTTACTTCCGATCACCAAGTTCGCTTTCCAAACTCCGTTTCTTCTTTGCGGCGACACTTGTATCTTTGCCCCAACCCCTTTAGTGCCTGGATTACCTTGTCTAACAAGGTACCCTAGCGTTTTCTCCCTTGTTATTGGCAACGAGCTGCAACTCCGGCTTCTGTAATATTCTTCCATTACGTTTCTTGAATCTGTTTGAATTGCGGCAACTGAAGAACCACCACCGTCGGATACTGCTCTTTGAGAGCAATTCCCCATCTTCACAGAAACTATAAAAATGGAAAACGGAAATAATTAAGAAACAAGCAGTTTTGAAATGAAGCTTTGAGTTTAATTTGACTGCTGTTTTGGTTCATGATGGGTTGGTTTTATAAATAGAAGAGTAATTCTTATTAGACAAGGATTGATCAAACAAACAGTCTCTTCGTTGTCTCTTAACGCTTGCATGTGATACTCCTCCTCGCTGTTTGTATAATTACTTATCCTCATCCTTTAATTTTTTTTTGTCTTTTGTTTTTCTCTTACACTCGTGTTATTTTCTTTTTCTATATAATCATATTAATGTCATCAATATAGTTTTTTTTTGTTTGGGGTAGATGTCATCAATGTACTTTTTTTTTTGCGAAAGATGCCATCAATATAGACTATATAGTTGCGTTTTGATAGTAATGCATGTGTATGTCTGAACTAAATATCCTCGGAATAGACCAAGTGAGTTTTCTTATAAACATATAATATATTTCTATACACTATTATATTCATATAATACAAAATATAGTATGTACAAAACATTATCATCATCATACAAGATATATACGTATAACATTATCATCATCATACAAGAAAATATGCGTATTACATAACGACAAATAGTTAATATGGCCCGTGGGGTTGCACCAATAATGTGTTTGATTCCGTTTATTAATTTTGGAGTTGCATCAATTAGCAATTAACATAGAAACGTTGCCGTTTATTATTTACTTTTCTAACCTTAGAGATAATAGCTGAATATAATAATTTAACATTCTTAAAAAAAAAACTTAGGGATATTTAACATTAGTATTTTAATTTAATCTCTGTTTCGTTTTTTGTGCTTTTGGCTCTGAGAATTTTTCTTATTTCGCCGGCTTGTGGGTTTGTGTTCCTTCTTGGCTAAAACTACGATTTTATCGATGGTGTATTTTATTGGTTGTGTAATCTAGATATAGAATAAGTATAACAACAGAAGACCCAGAAAAAAGGTATAATAATTTGTTTTTGCAAGTTGGGTTTAAAGACTGTTTGATTGGTAGGGAAGGAATATCGATAACGAGATCCCGTGACCCTTATTAACGCAGCCAAACACGGGTTGAAAAAGATGATGGGAGAAAGCCACTCCCTGAAACAAAAGCTTCGTAATATATTTATAAGGAAGAAATGACATAAGGGCACAAAAGAATTCGAACCAATGATCTTACGATCTACAGTCTAATGGTTTACCACTGAGCTATAGACCCTTTTATCTATATAAAAATTTAACTAAATTTAATAGTTACAGCTTGTTAAGGCTGTCTTTTTGGGTGTAAATGTAAAAACAAATGTACCGGTTCTCAATTTTGTTCGTGTCAGATTTGTATAAGGGTCACGCAAACAAGTTTTTATATATTAAAAAATCTTAAAGTTCTTTGTAAAGAAAATTCTAAATTAAACTTTATTGTTCAGTTTGTAAATGTTTTTCAATTAAAGTTTAAATTATTTTTTTTTCTTGTCGATTAAATATTAAATTATCATAAAACACCTTATTAGTTGTCTAAATTGGAGAAAATATGTTTAACTGTACAAAAATAAGGTTAGTTTTGAAAAGCAAGAGATAAGAAAGACCGATAGAATACAAGGACACAAAACTCATTCTAAATTTTGGAAGAAGTAGATTACATGTTTAAAGAATACATAATTTTTCTGGACTCTCCATAATCACTCAAAAATCCTAATATTATATTTGTTTATAAAAAAATATCTGACATATTTATGATAAACACTACTATTTGTTTTGTCGGAAGTGTTCGTTTCTTTAATTTGTCTGAAGTGTTCGTTTCTTTTATAACACTATATAATTTGGAAACATAATTAAATCATTAAAAAAAGTTTCAATATTTTTAAAAGATTCATGTTTGACTTGTTAATTAACCTTTCAAAATCATTAGTCAAAAATATAAATCTACAATATATTAATGTATGATTCCAATAGTTTTCATCTATAAATACACATATGTATCAAAATTATGACAAAAGAAACTAAATAAAAATTGTCTAAAGAAGAAAAACCAAACTTGTTTGGTAAATTAATTCATTAAAAACGTATTCTGCTAATTATCTAATTTTAGGGTTTTATTTTATTATTACTTATAATTTTTTTTCATCTTATAATTTATATAATATATAACCTTTTTTATATTATATAAACGATTATTCAACCAAAAAATTAAAAATACGCACACTCGTTTATTAAAATACACTTTTTCTGAATTGTATTTTTTTTATTAGTGGTAAATCCATACAACGATCTAATTTAGCATTCATAAAAAAACAATTGCAAATATTAGGCATATTTAAATAGTTACAAAATTGACTATTATAGTTTTGATCAGTTACACTATCATCTAAATAAAAATAATTCAAGATTTCATGGTTTTTTGGACTAGGATCATATATTAGAAGTGGAAGTTCGAAATCAGTGATAAGAATAGATGGCAACTAGACTAGTTATGAATGCACATCATGAATCTTCAGGTATAACTTTTTGAACTCAAGTTTAGTTTTTGATTATTTGGAGATGTTTATTAGTGGTAATGTTTTTTTTTTTAGTTGATGAAGCCAAAAACTATTTGTATGAAGAGTTATGGAAGTTGTGTGGTGGACCTTTGTTTGATCTTCCAAAAATTAGAGAAAACGTATATTACTTTCCTCAAAGGCATATAAAATATGTAAGCTTCTTTCGATTTACCATTTTATGTTCTTTTTCTCCCATATTTTTAATTTGTAAAAACATTAGTGCAATTTGATGGTATTTTTTGCTTGAGACATATTCAAAAGATTGACTTGGGTGAAATAACACCAATTTTTGACATTTCTTCAAAATTTCGATGCAATGATATTGATATTCAATTTAAGGTATGTTTATCTGATATTGATGTTTATGTTCTTAAAAATATACATAAAATATATTGGCGTATATAGTATACTATATTGTTTTTATATGTATAATTTGACCAAAAATAAAAAAACTTATTACTTATTTTATATTTGGTATTAGGTGGAGAATGATATTTTGGATGTTTATACAAAAATTAGCTTGTTGCCAGATACATCAGTGAGTGTTAAATTTAAAATTTTATTTATAAAATAATAACAATTATTTTTTTCTAATATGTAATAAATAATTTTCCTAATTGCTAATTTTATAGGAAAGTGAAATTTCTATACTTAATGGCAATCAAGAAAATCAGAAAATCTACTATTTCACCAAAGTTTTAAGTGTGCCATATGTAAATCCACACGGGGGATTTTCAGTATTAAAATGACATGCCATTGAATGTCTTCCTCAGCTGGTATTTCTTAATTGAAACTTATATATGACTCGATTTCTGAACTTTTATATGACTTTGTGCATTGAAGTTTTTTAGGATATGCCTAGCCAACACTGACTCAAGAAATAGTTACTAAAGATCTTCATGGTTATAAATGGAGATTTAAACATACCTTTAGAGGTAATGAATATTTTTACATCAAACTCTGTGATGAATGCTTATTGATCTTTACTTATTTATAAACAATCAAGTAGATACACCAAAAAGACATATTTTTACAACTGGTTAACATTCACGACAGCAAAAAAATTGGTCATGGGAGACTGTTTTGTGTTCCTTAGGTATATATAGTTTGTGGTTTTATTTTCTTTTGTTTTTGTTTTAGATTTTGAACTTTAAATATTTTCTTATTCAAGAGGAGAGAATGGGGAGTCACGAGTTGGAATACAAAGAACAGTTCATCAACAAGACAATATACCTTCATCGTTAATTTCAAAACAAAGTATGCACCATGGAATCATTGTTTCTGCAATAAATGCTATTAATACCAAATCCACGTTCAATGTGTTTTGTAAGCCAAAGTATAAAAAGCACTTCATTATTCTACTGATTAACTTTTTCAACAAATATGCTTATATTTTCGTTCTTGATATAATTATATAAAGTCAAGCCAATTCATCATCAATATTGATAAATATATTGACGCAATGAACAATAAGTTTAAAGTAGATTCGAATTTTACTATGTGGTTTGAAAGTGCTAATTTTTACTGAAATAAAGTAAAACTTAAACACCTATCTTTTGTTATTTGTTTCAAAAATACGATGACAAATTTTTGTTTCTTTTTTCATTGCAAAAAATATTCGGGGAAGATTATAAGCAATACAAATTGTTCCTCTCATTGGAGAGATTCTGACTGGCGAAGCTTAGAAGTAAGATTCTTCACACCTTGAGTATCTTATTACAATAATAACAATCACTAACTCTGTTATTGTAGCTGAAATGGGATGTGGCTGCATCGATTCCAAGACCTGATAAGGTTTCCCCATGGGAAATTGAGCCTTTGACATCTTCATCAAACATTATCCAATCGCATCTTAAGGATAAACGATCACGTCATGTTGATGAAATTGGTAAGAGAACACTATTTAATAAGTTATGTACTCTTTGTGAGACCGTTCTCATTATATTTTTATTTATAGGTTTAGATATGTGGATTCCTAATCCTACCCTGACTCAATGACAAGAAATCGGACAATCAAGCATGAACTCTCCAATGAGTATTTTCTCAGCTTAGTAATCACAATGCAACTGATTAGTCCAAGATTTCTTCTGGTTGGTAAATGAACTACTCAATTCCTACCATATCTAAGCCGAACAGTAGCGACCAAATGGTTATGTCGGCGAATGAAAAGATAACCATTGATGCAATAAGTGGTTACAAATTGTTTGGAGTTGATCTAACTACTCCAATGGAAACGAAAGATCTTATAGAACAAATTGACTTATACCAAAACGTTAAAATTTCCAAAATCTCGAAGAAGAAAAGATTGAACAAATTCAAACTCTGACATCATCAAAAGATATCCAAAGCCAGAAAAATCAATTCTACTAGAAGTCATCACCAGGTATAGAAAAACTTATCAATTTCTCATTCTTTACATATTAGTCAGCTTTAAAAGTGTTTTTATTTTGTACAGCTGGAGAACAATATGATTAGAAAATCCAATATAAAGAAGAAACTGATTTATATATAGACTAGAATTTTTAATTTGTATTATAATAAATTAGATAAAACTTTAATTAGGAACTTGTATAGAATTTCAAAATAGATGGAGACAATTTTGATTAGCCCATACATTCTTGATATTCTTATTAAACAGGCTCAAATGCAAGGTGTAGCTATATGAGCTGTGGATTTAACTGTTCTTGATGGATATAACCAGTTAATTGATGAATTAGAAAAACTTTTTGGTCTCAAAGATGAGCTGCACACACACAATCAATGGGAAATAGTTTTTGCAGATGATGAAGAAGATATGATGCTTGTTGGAGATGATCCATGAATGTAATTTTCTCTTTATTTATCTTTCTCTCTCTTAAATTTTAGAAAGAATTTAATGAGAATGTTTGATTTTGTATATAGAAAGTTTTGCAATATTGTGAAAAAATATTCATGCACTCAAAAAAGGAAGTGAAGATAATGGGATCAAAGAAAAAATTCTGTAAAAGTGGCTCAACACTGACAACAACAACTTTAACATGTTTTGACTTACCATCAGATGCTAAAATAAACCATAACTTCTTAAAATTAGTTTAATTTTCTATCTATTTGCTTTCATCTAAAAAATAAATACATTTAAGTTTTGTCATGTTTTTCTGTTTTATTTATGGAAAAGTTATGTCTAGAACTTAAATATGTTTTTCCGAGTTTCATAATATGTAGTGTTTTCTTTATAAGAAAAATTATTTGTTTCGTAATGTAATAAGAAAAATGGTACAAATATGCATAATCTACAAGTATATTTTAGGATATTTTGGCATTTGATCTTTAGTGTTTTCATGTGGCATTTAAGCTTCAAGTGCAACAAATGTCTTATCTGTCATTTTTATGTTAAATATTTTATTATTATTGTTTGTATCCATAATATACTTAATATACTTAATATATGTATATATATATATATATATTCTAATAAAGTAAGGTTTTTTTTTTCAAAAGTAGCTTTGATATGCTGCCATGTGGCATCTAAGAAATTGACATATGTCATTTTTTTCTTTTAAATATTTATATTTAGTATCTTTTATCAAACAAACACAAAAACAAAGCTTAAGTTTCTTTTTCCCTTCCTCCAAATTATTTTCTTTCATCCAACTAATAGAAATGAAAATCAAATCATTCAAACAAATCCTATATAATTTACTAAGGTCATGTGTTAGTTTTTTTTTTCCATCTTTACTATATTCTCTTTTATTGAACAAACATAAAAACAATGCTTAAGTTATTTTTTTCTTTTCAAAAAAAAGTAAAGTTTTTTTTTACAGAAGCAGCTCTGATATGCTGTTATGTGACATCTAAGAAAACGACATATGTCATTTTTGTTTTTAACTATAAAATATATTACAGTTTTTTACCATAAACAACTCTGATACACTGTCACATGTCATCTTAGAAATTGAAATGCGTCACTTTTTCTCTTTTCTTTTTTCTATTTCTACTAGAGTTTCTTTTATTGAACTAATACAAAAATAAAAGCTTCAGCTTTTTTCTCCAATAATTCTCTTTCATCCAACAAACATATACAAAAATCAAACTACCCAACAAAGTACAAATCATTCGTCAAATGTCACATTTTTCTTCTTCTTCTTTTTTTCCTATCTCTTTTGTATTCACTTTTATGGAACATATACTTGTTTTTTTCTTCTCTACTTGATTTCCTTTCATTATGTCTCCTATATCACATTATTTTAGATTTTTGTAAAACTTTTAAGAGCTGACTGTGTTATATTTTCTATTCGAAAAATAGACTCATTTCTTCATGTTTTCTTTGTGGCCAATCAACACAAAATCATGCACAATTTATTTTCGTAAAATATTTTTACATTAATGACTCACTACTTCCTTCTCTACTGGATCGAACCTCAAACCGCCACCACTATTACAATATGGATTCTACTCTTGAGAACCTTCTTTTCGGTCATCCTTGATGGCAGTTTCACTACCCTAACAGGGTCAAACCCCACATTATTATTTCACCAACCTTAAATACAAAATTTAAATAGTACAGTATTTATAACTTATTTGAAAAATAGACTCATTTATTCATTTTTTGTGACCAATCAAAAAACAAATCATGCACTATTTACTTTCATAAAATCTTATTACATTAATGACTCACTACTTTGTTCTCTACTGCATCGAACCTCAAACCGCCACCACTATCATAATATGGATTCTACTCTTGAGAACCTTCTTTTCGGTCATCCTTAATGGCAGCTTCACTACACTAACAGGGTAAAACCCTACACTATTATTTCACCAACCTTTAATAGATTGTAACAAATATGATAAAATAGATTGTAAAATTAAAATGTCAATATATCATATATATGTGCAACGCGCAAACCTTCTTCTAGTATTTTAATAAAGTAGGGTTTTTTAAGAACCAAATCTGATATGCTGCCATGTGGCATTTAAGAAATTGACATGTGTCATTTTTTCTTTTAAATATTTACATTTAGTTATCTTTCATCAAACAAATACAAAAACAATGCTTTAGTTTCTTTTTCCTTTTCTTCAAATTATTCTCTTTCATCCAACAAACTAAAACGAAAAATATTCTCTTTTATCGAAAAAACACAAGAAAACGCTTAAGTTTTTTTTTTCTTTTCTTCTTAGAATAAAGTTAGTTTACTTTTCAGAAGCAGCTCTGATATGATGTTATGTGGCATAGAAAATGATAAATGTCACTTTTGTTTTTAACTATAAATATAGTAAGGAGTTTTTCCATAAGCAACTCTGATAGAGTGTCATGTGTCATTTTAGATATTGAAATGCGTCACTTTTTCTCTTTTCTTTTTTTTTTTTCTATTTCTACTAGATTTTTTTTATTGAACTAACACAAAAACAAAAGCTTCATTTTTTCTTTTCTTCTCCAATAATTCTCTTCCATCCAGTAAACATATACAAAAATAAAACTACCCAATGAAGTACAAATCTGATATGATATAGTAACGTCAACTGTCAACTTTTTTTCCTATCTCTTATGTATTCACTTCATTGAACGGATACAAAACAAGGTTTCATTTTTTTTTTCCCTTCTCCACTTGATTCTCTTTCATTATGTCTCCTATATCACATTATTTTAGATTTTTGTAAAACTAGTAAGAGCTGACAATGTCATTTTTTCTGTTCGAAAAATATACTCATTTTTTCATATTTGCTTTGTGGCCAATCAAACAAAAAATCATGCACTATTTGCTTTTATGAAATCTTTTTACATTAATGGCTCACTACTTCCTTCTCTACTGCATTGAACATCAAACGGCCACCACTTTCACAATGTGAATTTTACTCTCGATAACCTTCTTTTTGGTCATCTTTGATGGCAGCTTCACTTCCCTAACAAGGTCAAACCCTACATTATTATTTCACCAACCTTTTGATACAAAATTTAAATGGTATTTAAAACTTATAACAAATATAATAAAATAGATTATAAAATTAAATTTGTCAATCTATCACAAATCTGTTCAACGCACAGACCTTCTCCTAGTAGTAGATATTTTATCGTTCATCAATAAACTAAAAAAAACCTCATTGTCCTGTTATACTATGTTTTTTCTTTGTTCACAAACCATAATGCATGCTTGATAATCTTAAAATTAAAAATTATGAGCGTAATATTTGTTTGAGTGTTTTTAAAAAAAGAAATTAAATAATGCTTGAAAATAGCTTCATTCAATAAATTGAAGATCATATTTTATACTATTTAATACTTCATAAATATTTCAATTTCAAGGTTTTCAATGTTTCAATTTCATAAATATGATTAAAATTAAAACACGACATAGACTCAATATTGTCAAATAAAGTATTATTTAATTGTTGAATGGTTATTTATACTATTAAGAAGTTATAACTTATAAGTAATCGAGGTGGTTATAATAGCAAAAGCTTTGTAATATATTTACTAGGCGTAAAAGAAAAGATTTAAGGGCCCAACCGGGTTCAAACCGGTGACCTCTCGATATGCAGTCGAATGCTCTACCACTGAGCTATGGACCCTTTTGTCTTTATTAGAATTACGACTTGTTAAAAGGCTGATTTTTTGGTGCAAATGTGAAAAAACTGCACCGTTTCTCAATTTTGTGCGTGTCATCTTTGTATAAGGGCCACACAAATAAGTTTTTATATATTAAGAAACCTTAAAGTTATTTGTAAAGAAAATTCTAAATTAAAATTTATTGTTCAGTTTGTAAATTGTTTTCCATTAAAATTCAAAGTGATTATTCTTTCTTGTCGATCAAACATTAAATTTTCATAAAACACCTCACTGGTTGTCTAAATTAAAGAAAATGTGTTTACCCCTACAAAAAGAAGGATAGTTTTGAAAAGCAAGAGATAAGAGAGACCAAAGGAATACCAAACATATCTCAAAGCACATAAAACTCATCTAAAATTTGGGAGAAAGTAGACCACATGTTTAAGGAGTACCTAATCTTTATCAACTCTGCATAATCCCAAAAAAATTCTAATAATATATTTGTTTGAAAAAAGATATTCGATATATTTATGATAAACACTACCATTTTTTGTCTGAAGTATTTGTTTCTTTAATTTGTGTGAAGTGTTTGTTTCTTTTATATTACTATATGATTTGGAAACATAACTAGATCATTAAATTATTTTTGATGTTTTTAAAAGATGTAAAAGATGTATGTTTGACCCATTAATTAAGCTTTCAAAATCGGTAGTCAAAAATATAGATCTGCAAAATATTTATGTATGATTTCAATAGTTTTTTATCTATAAATACATGCAGTGTATCAAAATTATGACAAATCAAACTAAATAAAAATTGTCTAAAGAAGAAAAACCAAACTTGTTTGGTAAATCATTGAACAATATCAAAGACAATATACCTTCATCGATAATTTCAAACAGAGTATGCACTATGGAATCATTGTTTCTGCAATGAACGCTATCAATTACAAATGCACGTTCGATGTGTTCTGTAAGCCAAAGTATAAAAATCACTTCTTTATTCTACTTATTACATCATATAATTAAAGTTTTCAACAAATATGCTTATATTTTCGTTCTTGATATAATTATATAAGGTCAAGCCAATTTGTCGTTAAATTTTGACAAATATATTGATGCAATGAAATATAAGTTTAAAGTTTTAACGACCTGGCCCAGCCCATTTGAATAAGTTTAAATAGACTGATTTGGCTATCTATGTCATCAAGGTGCACTTATCTTTTCGGTTAGTGGGTTTGAGACAACTCCAGAGTTAAGCATGCTTGAGCTGGAGACTAGGATGGGTGACCTTTCGGGAAGTCATTCTCGAAACCGTTTGAGTGAGGCCAAAACATGGAGAAAGATCATGTGGTGATTGCAGGGTCAGTAAATAAGTTGGTTGGTCTCCAGGAAAAATAATGCACCGGCCGTCAGACAGGGGTGAGGCCCACCGGCCCGAGAGAGAATGTGGGTGTGCTCACCAGTAGGGGCGGTCAGGGGCGTTACAAGTGATATCAGAGCTTGGGAAGTCAAACTGGTTATGTTCCAGGAGACTGTCTTAGGGTTTTGGGGGTTATAACTCACACTGTCAGGATCAGAATTCGGGTACGAATTCCGTTTAGTGGGGGAGAATTTTGACAACCCGGTCCCGACCAATTTGAATAAGTTTAATAGATTGATTTGGCTACCTATGTCATCAAAGTACATTTATCTTTTCTGTTAGTGGGTCTGAGAGAACTCTAGAGTTAAATGTGCTTGAGCTGGAGCAGGACTAAGATGGGTGACTTTTTGGGAAGTGATTCCTGAAACCGTGTGAGTGAGGCCGAAACACGGAGAAAGATCATGTGGTGATTTCAGAGTCAGTAAATAAGTCGGTTGGGCTCCGGAAAAAATAACGAACCGGCCGTGGGACAGGGGTGGGCCCACGGGCCTGAGAGAGGACGTGGGTGTGCTCACCGGTAGGGGCGTTCGGAGGCGTTACAAGTGGTATCAGAGCCTGGGAAGTCAAACTGGCTCTGTTCCACGAGACTGTCTTAGGGTTTGGTGGTTATGACTCACACTGTCGGGATCAGAATTCAGGGACGAATTTCCGTTTAGGGGGGGGGGGGGTGGGGAATTTTAACGACCCGGGCCCGGCCCATTTGAATAAGTTTAAATGGATTGATTTGGCTACCTATGTCATCAAAGTGCACTTATCTTTTCGGTTAGTGGGTCTGAGAGAACTCTAGAGTTAAGCATGCTTGAGCTGGAGCAGGACTAGAATGGGTGATCTTTCGGAAAGTGATTCCTGAAACCGTGTGAGTGAGGCTAAAACACAAGGAAAGATCATGTGGTGATTGCAGGGTCAGTAAATAAGTCGGTTGGGATCCAAGAAAAATAACACACCGGCCGTTGGACAGGGGTGGGGCCCATGGGCCCTAGAGAGGACGTGGGTGTGCTTGCCGGTAGGGACGGTTGGGGGCGTTACAAAAGTAGATTAGAATTTTACTATGCGGTTTGAAAGTGCTAATTTTACTGAAATAAGGTAAAACTTAAACACCTATTTTTTGTTATTTATTTTAAAAATATGATTTCAAATTGTCGTTTCTATTTTCATTGCAAAAGATATCCGGAGAAGATTATAAACAATATAAATTGTTCTTCTCATTGGAGAGATTTTGAATGGCGAAGATTAAAAGTAAGATTCTCCACATGTTGAGTTTTTTATTAGAATAATAACATTCACTAACTCTGTTTTTGTAGGTGAAATGGGATGTGGCTGCATTAATTGCAAGACTTGATAAGGTTTCCCCATGGAAAATCGAGCTTTTGGCACCTTCATGAAACATTATCCAGTTGCATCTTAAGAATAAACAACCATGTCATGTTGATGAAATTGGTAAGAGAACACTATTTAATAAGTTAAGTCCTCTTTGTGAGATCATTCTCATTATATTTGTATGTATAGGTTTAGATTTGTGGATTCCTGACCTGGCTCAAGGAAAAGAAATCGGACAATCAAACATGAACTCTCCAATTAGTATTTCTCAGCTTTGTAATCACAATGCAACTAATTATTCCAAGGTTTCGCCTGGTTTGCAAATGAACTACTCAGTTCCTACCATATCTAAGCCGAACTGTAATGACCAAATGGTTATATCTGAGAATAAAAAGATAACCATTGATGCAACAAGTGGTTACAAATTGTTCGGAGTTGATCTGACGGCTCCAACAGAGACAAAAGATCTTATAGAACAAATTGACTTATACTAAAAAGTAAATATTTCCAAAATCTCCGCAGAAGAAAAGATTGAACAAATGCAAACTCTGACATCATCAAAGGATATCTAATGCCAGCAAATCAATTGTACTAGAAGTCATATCTAGGTAAATAATTTTTTTTTTTTATCAATTTTGTCATTTTTTACATATTAGTCAGTTTTAAAGTGTTTTTATTTTGTACATCTAGAGAACATGGGTATGATTAGAAAATTAAATACAAAGAAAAAATTGATATACTAGCATTTTTAATTTGTATCATAATACATTAGATAAAACTTTAATTAGAAACATGTATGAATGTTCAAAATAGATGGAGACGATTTTTTGATTAGCCTATATATTATTGATATTGTTATTGAACATGTTCAAATGCAAGGTGTTGCTATAGGAAGAGCTGTGGATTTAAAAAGTTTTTTTAGTTAATCGATGAACTAAAAAAACTTTTTAATCTCAAAGACGAGCTGCGTACACGCAATCTACGGGAAATAGTTTTTGCAGATGATGAAAGAGATATGATGCTTGTTGGATATGATCCATGGATGAAGTTTCTCTTTATTTATCTTTCTCTCTGTAAACTTTTAGAAAGAATTTAATGAGAATTTTTGATTTTGTTTGTAGCGAGTTTTGCAATGTTGTGAAGAAAATTTTCATACGCTCAAAAAAGGAAGTGAAGATAATGGGATCAAAGAACGAATTCTCTGAAGGTGGCTCAAAATTGAACTTTAACATGTTTTGACTTTCAACGAGATGCCAAAATAATTCACAGCTTCTTAAATTAATTTAATTTTCTACATATTTTCTTTTATCTCAAATACATGCATTGAGTGTTGTCATGTTTTTCTGTTTTGTTTGTGGAAAAGTTATGCCGAGAACTTAAATGTGTTTTCTTTTTTTTTCCCAGTTTTAGAATGTTTAGTGTTTGCTTTATAAGAAAAGTTGTTTGATACATAATGTAATAAAAAATGGTGGAAATATGCATTACCTAAAAGTATGCTTTAGGACATTTTGGCATTTGATCTTTTCGTGTGGCATTGAAGCTTCAAGTGCAACAAATGTTTTTCAGTTTTATGTTGAAATTTTTACTGTTGTCTGTATCCATAATATACTTGATATAATAGATGTTTTCTGGTTCATCAATTAACTGTAAAAAACTTTATTGTCTTGTTATACTCTGTTTTTTCTTTGTTCACAAATCATAACGTATGCTTGATCATCTTAAAATAAAAAAAAATTAACGTAATATTTATTTGATTGTTTTAATAAAAATATTATATAATGCTTGAAATTAGATTCATTCAGTATATTAAAGATCATATTTTATGCTCTTTAATATGTCATAGATATTTCACTTTCAAGGTTTCCAATGTTTCAATTTCATAAATATGATTAAAAGTAAAACCTGATATAGACTCAATACTGTCTGATAAAATACTATTCAAGTATTGAATGGTTATTTATACTAATAAGAGGTTATGACTTGTAAATATGTTAAAAACATGTAAATTTCAAAAGCAATATACCATTTATTATCGTAATTGATCATACACATGAAAATGATGCCATACAACTACAATCGAGGTGGTTATAATTGCAAAAGCTTTGTAATATATTTACAAGGCATAAAAGAGAGCAAACAAGGGCCCAACCGGGTTCTAACCGGTGACATCTCAATCTGCAGTCGAATGCTCTACCATTGAGCTATGAAACCTTTTATCTTTATTATAATTTAACACATTAAATAATTACGACCTTATAAGAAGATGCTTTTTGTGGTGAAAATGTGCGTATAATCTTTGTATAAGGGCTACCCAAATAATTTATTATATATTAAGAAAACTTAAAGTAATTTGTAAAAAAAATTTTAAATTAAAATTTATTGTTCAGTTTCTAAATGGTTTTCCTTTAAAGTTCAAAGTGTTTATTTTTTCATGTCGATCAAACATTAAATTATCAATAAACACCTTATTGGTTGTCTAAATAAGAGAAAATGTGTTTCACTCTACAAAAAAAACAAGGCTAGTTTTGAAATGCAAGAGATAAGAGAGACTGAAGAATACCAAACATATCTCAAAGCACATAAAATTCATCTATTTTGGAGAAAGTAGACCACATGTTTAAGGAAAACATAATCTTTCTCGACTCTGCATAATCCCTAAAAAATCCTAATAATATATTTGTTTGAAAAAAGACATTTCACATATTTATGAGAAACTCTACCATTTTTTGTGTGAATTGTTCATGTCTTCAATTTGCCTGAAGTGTTATATTACTATATAATTTGGAAACATAATTAAATCATTAAAGAAGTTTTGATATTTCAAAAAGATGCATGTTTGACCCATTAATTAACCTTTCAAAATCGTTAGTCAAAAATCTCCGAAGAAGAAAAGATTGAACAAATCCAAACTCTGACATCTTCAAAAGATATCCAAAGCCAGCAAATCAATTCTACTAGAAGTCGTATCAAGGTATAGAAAAATTTATCAATTTCTCATTCTTTACATATTAGTCAGTTTTAAAAGTGTTTTTATATTGTAGAGCTAGAGAACATGAGTATGATTAGAAAATCAAATACAAAGATGAAATTGATTTTTATACATACTACCTTTTAATTTGTATCATGATACAATAGATAAAACTTTAATTAGGAACTTGTATAAAAGTTCAAAATAAATGGAGACGATTTTTATTAGCCCATACATTCTTGATATTGTTATTGAACAGGTTCAAATGCAAGGTGTAGCTATAGGAAGAGCTGTGGATTTAACTGTTCTTGATGGATATGACCAGTTAATCGATGAACTAGAAAAAAGTTTTGATCTCAAAGACGAGCTGCGTATGGACAATCAATGGGAAATAGTTTTTGCAGATGATGAAGGAGATATGATGCTTGTTGGAGATGATCCATGGATGTAAGTTTCTCTTTATTTATATTTCTCTCTCTTAAACTTTAAAAAGAATTTAATGATAATTTTTGTTTTTGTATGTAGCGAGTTTTGTAATATTGTGAAGAAAATATTCATACTCTCAAAAAACGAAGTCAAGATAATGGGATGCAAGAACAAATTCTCTGAAGGTGGATCAACATTGACAACAACAACTTTAACATGTCTTGACTTATCACCAAACATCAAAATAAATCACAACTTCTTAAATTAATTTCATTTTCTATCTATTTGCTATCATCTCAAAATAATTACATTTAAGTGTTGTCGTGTTTTTCTATTTTGTTTCTGGAAAATTTATGTTGAGAACTTAAATCTGTTTCTTTTTTCCGAGTTTTATAATGTTTAGTGTTTTCTTTATAAGAATGCTTGTTGTTTCATAATGTAATAAAATAAATGGGGGAAATATGCATTACATAAAAATATACTGTAGGACATTTTAGAATTTGATCTTTGCTGTTTTCGTGTGGCGTTGAAGCTTCAAGTGCAATGAATGTCTTATCTGTCATTTTTTTGTTGAAATTATTATTGTTGTTTGTGTCTATAATATATTTGATATAGTAGATATTTTATCGTTCATCAATAAATTAAAAAAATAAAAAAACCTTATTGTCTTGTTATACTATTTTTTATTTGTTCACAAATCATAATGCAGCTTGGTCATCTTAAAATTATTTTTTTTAGCGTAATATTTGTTTGATTGTTTTTAAAAAAGTTATATAATGCTTGAAAATAGATTCATTCAATATATTGAAGATCTTATTTTATACTCTTTAATACGTCCTAAAATTTTTTAATTTCAAAGTTTTCAATCTCATAAATATGATTTAAAGTAAAACCCGACATAGACTCAATATTATCTAATAAAGTACTATTCAGTTGTATAATGGTTATTTACATTAATAATAGGTTATAACTTTTAACTATGTTGAAAACATGTAAACTTCAAAAACATTACACTATTTATTATCAAGGTGGTTATAATTACAAAATATTTTTAATATATTTATAAGGCATAAAAGGAGGATTTAAAGGCCCAACCGGGTTCAAACCGGTGACCTCTCGATCTGCAGTCAAATGCTCTACCACAGATCCGTTTGTCTTTATTAGAATTTTAACTACATTTAATAATTACGACTTATTAAGAGGCTGTTTTTTTTGTAGTGCAAATGTAAAAAAGATTGTACATTTTCTTAATTTTTTGTATGCCGTCTTTGTATAAGGGTCACGCGAATAAGTTTATATATATTAAGAAACCTTAATGTTATTTGTAAAGAAAATTATAAATTAAAATTTGTTGCTCAGGTTGTAATTGTTTTTCCATCAAAGTTTAAAGTTTTTATTTTTTCTTGTCGATCAAACATCAAATTATCATAAAACACCTTATTAGTTGTCTAAGTGGGAGAAAATGTGTTTAAAGCAAGGTTGGCTTTAAAAAGCAAAAATAAGAGAGACCGAAAGAATACCAAACATATCTCAAAGTACATAAAACTCATCTAAAATTTGGGAGAAATTAGACCACATGTTTAAAGAATTCATAATCTTTATCGACTCCGCATAATCTCTCAAAAATCCTAATAATATATTTGTTTGAAAAACGATATTCGACATATTTATGATAAACACTACCATTTTGTGTGAAGTGTTCATTTCTTTAATTTGTCAGAAGTGTTCGTTTCTTTTATATTACTATATAATTTGGAAACATAGTTAAATCATTAAAGAAGTTTCGATATTTCTGAAAGATGCATGTTTGACCCATTAATTAATCTTTCAAAATCGTTAGTCAAAAATATAAATCTGCAAAATATTAATGTATGATTTCAATAGTTTTTTTATCTATAAATACACGTAATGTATCAAAAATATGACAAAACAAACTTAATAAAAATTGTCAAAAGAAGAAAAACTAAACTTGTTTAGTAAATCATTGAACAATATCAAAGATATCACTAAATCACTAAAAAGATATTATGCTAATTATCTAATTTTATGATTTTTATTATATCATTAGTTATGATTTTTATCATCCACTAATTTATATAAACTACGTTTATATTTTAGTATATCATATAAACAATTGTTCAGCCAAATAAACTGAAAATATGCAAATTCGTTTATTAAAATACACTTTTCTGAATTGTATATTAATACATTAGTGGTAAATCCATACGATGGTCTCATTTAGCATACATAAAATTGCCACTGCAAATATTATGCACATTTAAAAGAGTTATAAAGTTTGATGTAGGTTTTTTGAGTTATAATATCATCTAAATAAAAATGATTCAGGATTTGGTGAGCTTTTGGATTAGGATCATATATTGGAAGTTGAAGTTCGAAATCAGTGATAAGAACTGATGGCAACTAGACTAGTTTTGAATGCACAACATGACTCTTCAGGTATAAAATTTTGAACTCAAGTTTAGTTTTTTATTATTCAGAGATGTTTATTAATGATAATGTTTTTATTTCCTTAGTTGATGAAACCAACAACTATTTGTATGATGAGTTATAGAAGTTGTGTGGTGGGCCTTTGTTTGATCTTCCAAAAATTGGAGAAAACGTATATTACTTTCCCCAAGAGCATATAGAATATGTAAGATTCTTTCGATTTATCCTTTTATGTTCTCTTTCTCTTCTAGTTTAAATTTGTAAAAAAATTAGTGCAACTCGATGGTTTTTTTTTTCAGCTTGAGGCATATTCAAAAGATGACTTGGGTGAAATACCACCAATTTTTGATATTCTTTCAAAAATTCGATGCAATGTTATTGATATTCAGTTTAAGGTATGTTTATCTGATATTGATGTTTATGTTTTTAGAAAATATACATGAAATATACTGACATATATTTTATATGTATAATTTAATCAAAAATAAGAAACTTATTACTTTGTTTATATTTGGTATTAGGTGGAGAATGATACATATGATATTTATGCAAAAATTAGCTTCTTGCCGGATACAGCAGTGAGTGCCAAAGTTACAAATTTTATTTATAAATTGGTAACAATTCTTTTTATTTATATCTTTAAATAGTTTTTCTTATTGCTAATTTTATAGGAATGTGGAATTTCTAGTCTTAATGGCAATCAAGAAAATCAGAAAATTTACTATTTCACCAAAGTTTTGACTGCTTGAGATGTAAATCCACACGGGGGATTTTCAATATGAAAAAGATATGCCGATGAATGTCTTCCTCCGCTGATATTTTCACTTATTTTCTTAACCGAATAAACTTATATACGACTCGATTTATGAATTTTTATATGCCTTTTTGCATTGAAATTTTTTAGGATATGTCTCAGCCAACACCCACTCAAGAAATAGTTGCTAAAGATCTTCACGATTATGAATGGAGATTTAAACATATCTTTAGAGGTAATGAATATTTTTATATCAAATTCTGTGAATAATGATTAGTGATCTTATATGTTTATAAACAATCAAGTAGGTACACCAAAAAGACATATTTTTAAACTGGTTGGAGTGCGTTCGCAAGAGCAAAAAAACTGGTCATAGGAGACTCTTTTGTGTTCCTTAGGTATATATAGTTTGTCATTTTATATTCTTTTGTTTTTGTTTTAGATTTTGAACTTTAACTATTTTCTTACCCAAGAGGAGAGAATAGAGAGTCACGAGTTGGAATACGAAGAGCAGCTCATCAATAAGACAATATACCCTCGTCGATAATTTCAAAACAGAGTATGCACCATGGAATCATTGTTTCTGCAATGAATGCTATCAATACCAAATGCATGTTCAATGAGTTCTGTAAGCCAAGGTATAAAAAGCACTTCATTATTCTACTTATTACGTCATATGGTTAATGTTTTCAATAAATATGCTTATATTTTTTTCTTGATATAATTCTGTAAGGTCAAGCCAATTCATCATCAATTTTAAAAAATATAGTGATGCAATGAATAAAAAGTTTAAAGTAGATACGAATTTTACTATGCGGTTCGAAGATGCTAATTTTACTGAAATAAGGTAAAACTTAAACACCTATCTTTCTTTATTTGTTTCAAAAATATGATTACAAATTTTTGTTTCTTTTTTCATTGCAAAAGATACTCGGGGAAGATTATAAACAATACAAATTGTTCCTCTCATTGGAGAGACTCTGACTGGCGAAGCTTAGAAGTAAGATTCTTCACACCTTGAGTTTCTTATTACAATAATAGCTTTCACTAACTCTGTTTTTGAAGGTGAAATAGGATGTGGCAGCATCAATTCCAAGACCTGATAAGGTTTCCCCATGGGAAATCGAGCCTTTGGCACCTTCATTTAACATTATCCAATCGCATCTTAAGAATAAACGATCACGTCATGTTGATGGTATTGGTAAGAGAACACTATTTAATAAGCTAAGTCCTCTTTGTGAGATCGTACTCATTATATTTTTATTTATATGTTTAGATATGCTAATTCCTACACTGACTCATGGACAAGAAATCGGACAATCAAGCATGAACTCTCCAATGAGTATTTCTCAGCTTAGTAATCACCATGCAACTGATTATTCCAAGATTTCGTCTAGTTGGCCAATGAACTACTCAGTTCCTACCATATCTAAGCCGGACTGTAACAACCAAATGGTGATGTTTGGAGTTGATCTGACGACTACAACAGGAACAAAAGATCTTATAGAACAAATTGACATATACCAAAAAGTTAAAACTTCCAAAATCTCCGAAGAAGAAAAGATTGAGCAAATCCAAACTCTGACATCTTCAAAAGATATCCAAAGCCAGCAAATCAATTCTACTAGAAGTCGTATCAAGGTATAGAAAAATTTATCAATTTCTCATTCTTTACATATTAGTCAGTTTTAAAAGTGTTTTTATATTGTAGAGCTAGAGAACATGAGTATGATTAGAAAATCAAATACAAAGATGAAATTGATTTTTATACATACTACCTTTTAATTTGTATCATGATACAATAGATAAAACTTTAATTAGGAACTTGTATAAAAGTTCAAAATAAATGGAGACGATTTTTATTAGCCCATACATTCTTGATATTGTTATTGAACAGGTTCAAATGCAAGGTGTAGCTATAGGAAGAGCTGTGGATTTAACTGTTCTTGATGGATATGACCAGTTAATCGATGAACTAGAAAAAAGTTTTGATCTCAAAGACGAGCTGCGTATAGACAATCAATGGGAAATAGTTTTTGCAGATGATGAAGGAGATATGATGCTTGTTGGAGATGATCCATGGATGTAAGTTTCTCTTTATTTATATTTCTCTCTCTTAAACTTTAAAAAGAATTTAATGATAATTTTTGTTTTTGTATGTAGCGAGTTTTGTAATATTGTGAAGAAAATATTCATACTCTCAAAAAACGAAGTCAAGATAATGGGATGCAAGAACAAATTCTCTGAAGGTGGATCAACATTGACAACAACAACTTTAACATGTCTTGACTTATCACCAAACATCAAAATAAATCACAACTTCTTAAATTAATTTCATTTTCTATCTATTTGCTATCATCTCAAAATAATTACATTTAAGTGTTGTCGTGTTTTTCTATTTTGTTTCTGGAAAATTTATGTTGAGAACTTAAATCTGTTTCTTTTTTCCGAGTTTTATAATGTTTAGTGTTTTCTTTATAAGAATGCTTGTTGTTTCATAATGTAATAAAATAAATGGGGGAAATATGCATTACATAAAAATATACTGTAGGACATTTTAGAATTTGATCTTTGCTGTTTTCGTGTGGCGTTGAAGCTTCAAGTGCAATGAATGTCTTATCTGTCATTTTTTTGTTGAAATTATTATTGTTGTTTGTGTCTATAATATATTTGATATAGTAGATGTTTTATCGTTCATCAATAAATTAAAAAAATAAAAAAACCTTATTGTCTTGTTATACTATTTTTTATTTGTTCACAAATCATAATGCAGCTTGGTCATCTTAAAATTATTTTTTTTAGCGTAATATTTGTTTGATTGTTTTAAAAAAAGTTATATAATGTTTGAAAATAGATTCATATAATATATTGAAGATCATATTTTGTACTCTTTAATACGTCCTAAAATATTTCAATTTCAAAGTTTTCAATCTCATAAATATGATTTAAAGTAAAACCCGATATAGACTCAATATTATCTAATAAAGTACTATTCAGTTGTATAATGGTTATTTATATTAATAATAGGTTATAACTTGTAACTATGTTGAAAACATGTAAACTTCAAAAGTATTACACCATTTATTATCGAGGTAGTTATAATTACAAAATCTTTTTAATATATTTATAAGGCATAAAAGGAGGATTTAAGGGCCCAACCAGGTTCGAACCGGTGACCTCTCGATCTGCAGTCGAATGCTCTACCACTGAGCTATGGACCCGTTTGTCTTTATTAGAATTTTAACTATATTTAATACTTACGACTTGTTAAGTGGCTGTTTTTTTGTGGTGCAAATGTAAAAAAGATTGTACATTTTCTCAATTTTTTGTATGCCATCTTTGTATAAGGGTCACGCGTATAAGTTTATATATATTAAGAAACCTTAATGTTATTTGTAAAGAAAATTATAAATTAAAATTGGTTGTTCAGGTTGTAATTGTTTTTCATCAAAATTTAAAGTTTTTATTTTTTCTTGTCGATCAAACATCAAATTATCATAAAACACCTTATTAGTTGTCTAAGTGGGAGAAAATGTGTTTAAAGCAATGTTGGTTTTAAAAAGCAAGAGATAAGAGAGACCGAAAGAATACCAAACATATCTCAAAGCACATAAAACTCATCTAAAATTTGGGAGAAATTAGACCAGATGTTTAAAGAATTCATAATCTTTATCGACTCTGCATAATCTCTCAAAAATCCTAATAATATATTTGTTTGAAAAACGATATTCGACATATTTATGATAAACACTACCATTTTTTGTGTGAAGTGTTCATTTCTTTAATTTGTCTGAAGAGTTCGTTTCTTTTATATTACTATATAATTTGGAAACATAGTTAAATCATTAAAGAATTTTCGATATTTCTGAAAGATGCATGTTTGACCCATTAATTAACCGTTCAAAATCGTTAGTCAAAAATATAAATCTGCAAAATATTAATGTATGATTTCAATAATTTTTCATCTATAAATACAGGTAATGTATCTAAAATATGACAAAACAAACTTAATAAAAATTGTCAAAAGAAGAAAAACTAAACTTGTTTAGTAAATCATTGAACAATATCAAAGATATCACTAATTCATTAAAAAGGTATTATGCTAATTATCTAATTTTATGATTTTTATTTTATCATTAGTTATGATTTTTATCATCCAATAATTTATATAAACTAGGTTTATATTTTTGTATATCATATAAACAATTGTTCAGCCAAATAAACTGAAAATATGCAAATTCGTTTATTAAAATACACTTTTCTGAATTGTATATTAATACATAAGTGGTAAATCCATACGATGGTGTCATTTAGCATACATAAAAATACAACTGCAAATATTATGCACATTTAAAAGAGTTATAAAGTTTGATGTAGGTTTTTTGAGTTACAATATCTTCTAAATAAAAATGATTCAGGATTTGGTGAGCTTTTGGATTAGGGTCATATATTGGAAGTTGAAGTTCGAAATCAGTGATAAGAACTGATGGCAACTAGATTAGTTTTGAATGCACAATATGACTCTTCAGGTATAAAATTTTGAACTCAAGTTTAGTTTTTTATTATTCAGAGATGTTTATTAATGATAATGTTTTTATTTCCTTAGTTGATGAAACCAACAACTATTTGTATGATGAGTTATGCAAGTTGTGTGGTGGGCCTTTGTTTGATCTTCCAAAAATTAGAGAAAAAGTATATTACTTTCCTCAAGGGCATATAGAATTTGTAAGTTTCTTTCGATTGATCTTTTTATGTTATCTTTCTCCTCTAGTTTAAATTTGTAAAACAATTAGTGCAACTTGATGGTTTATTTCAGCTTGAGGCATATTCAAAAGATGATTTGGGTGAAATACCACCAATTTTTGATATTCCTTCAAAAATTCGATGCAATGTTATTGATATTCAGTTTAAAGTATGTTTATTTGATATTGATGTTTATGTATTTAGAAAATATGCATGAAATATACTGACATATATTTTATATGTATAATTTAATCAAAAATAAGAAACTTATTACTTTGTTTATATTTGGTTTTAGGTGGAGAATGATACAGATGATATTTATGCAAAAATTAGCTTGTTGCCGGATACAGCAGTGAGTGCCAAATTTACAAATTTTTTTTATAAATTGAGAACAATTCTTTTTATTAATCTCTTTAAATAATTTTCCTTATTGCTAATTTTATAGGAATGTGGAATTTCTAGTCTTAATGGCAATCAAGAAAATCAGAAAATTTACTATTTCACCAAAGTTTTAACTGCTTCAGATGTAAATCCACACGGGGGATTTTCAATATTAAAAAGACATGCCGATGAATGTCTTCCTCCGCTGGTATTTTCACTTATTTTCTTAACCGAATAAACTTATATACGACTCGATTTATGAACTTTTATATGCCTTTTTGCATTGAAATTTTTTAGGATATGTCTCAGCCAACACCGACTCAAGAAATAGTTGCTAAAGATCTTCACGATTATGAATGGAGATTTAAACATACCTTTAGAGGTAATGAATATTTTTATATCAAATTCTTTGAATAATGATTAGTGATCTTATTTGTTTATAAATAATCAAGTAGGTACACCAAAAAGACATATTTTTACAACTGGTTGGAGTGCGTTCGCAAGAGCAAAAAAATTGGTCAGGGGAGACTCTTTTGTGTTCCTTAGGTATATATAGTTTGTCATTTTATATTCTTTTGTTTTTGTTTTAGATTTTGAACTTGAACTATTTTCTTATTCAAGAGGAGAGAATGGAGAGTCACGAGTTGGAATACGAAGAGCAGCGCATCAACAAGACAATATACCCTCGTCGATAATTTCAAAACAGAGTATGCACCATGGAATCATTGTTTCTGCAATGAATGCTATCAGTACCAAATGCATGTTCAATGTGTTCTGTAAGCCAAGGTATAAAAAGCACTTCATTATTCTACTTATTACGTCATATGGTTAATGTTTTCAACAAATATGCTTATATTTTTTTCTTGATATAATTATGTAAGGTCAAGCCAATTCATCGTCAATTTTGAAAAATATATTGATGCAATGAATAAAAAGTTTAAAGTAGATACGAATTTTACTATGCAGTTCGAAGATGCTAGTTTTACTGAAATAAGGTAAAACTTAAACACCTATCTTTTTTTATTTGTTTCAAAAATATGATTACAAATTTTTGTTTCTTTTTTCATTGCAAAAGATACTCGGGAAAGATTATAAACAATACAAATTGTTCCTCTCATTGGAGAGACTCTGACTGGCGAAGCTTAGAAGTAAGATTCTTCACACCCTGAGTTTCTTATTACAATAATAGCTTTCACTAACTCTGTTTTTCAAGGTGAAATGGGATGTGGCTGCATCAATTCCAAGACCTGATAAGGTTTCCCCATGGGAAATCGAGCCTTTGGCACCTTCATCTAACATTATCCAATCGCATCTTAAGAATAAACGATCACGTCATGTTGATGGTATTGGTAAGAGAACACTATTTAATAAGCTAAGTCCTCTTTGTGAGATCGTACTCATTATATTTTTATTTATATGTTTAGATATGCTAATTCCTACACTGACTCAAGGACAAGAAATCGGACAATCAAGCATGAACTCTCCAATGAGTATTTCTCAGCTTAGTAATCACCATGCAACTGATTATTCCAAGATTTCGTCTAGTTGGCCAATGAACTACTCAGTTCCTACCATATCTAAGCCGGACAGTAACAACCAAATGGTGATGTCTGCGAATGAAAATATAACCATTGATGCAACAAGTGGTTACAAATTGTTTGGAGTTGATCTGACGACTCCAACGGAAACAAAAGATCTTATAGAACAAATTGACTTATACCAAAAAGTTAAAACTTCCAAAATCTCCGAAGAAGAAAAGATTGAACAAATCCAAACTCTGACATCTTCAAAAGATATCCAAAGCCAGCAAATCAATTCTACTAGAAGTCGTATCAAGGTATAGAAAAATTTATCAATTTCTCATTCTTTACATATTAGTCAGTTTTAAAAGCGTTTTTATATTGTAGAGCAAGAGAACATGAGTATGATTAGAAAATGAAATACAAAGATGAAATTGATTTTTATACATACTAGCTTTTAATTTGTATCATGATACATTAGATAAAACTTTAATTAGGAACTTGTATAAAAGTTCAAAATAGATGGAGACGATTTTTATTAGCCCATGCATTCTTATTATTGTTATTGAACATGTTCAAATGCAAGGTGTAGCTATAGGAAGAGCTGTGGATTTAACTGTTCTTGATGGATATGACCAGTTAATCGATGAACTAGAAAAAAATTTTGATCTCAAAGACGAGCTGCGTATGGGCAATCAATGGGAAATAGTTTTTGCAGATGATGAAGGAGATATGATGCTTGTTGGAGATGATCCATGGATGTAAGTTTCTCTTTATTTATATTTCTCTCTCTTAAACTTTAAAAAGAATTTAATGATAATTTTTGTTTTTGTATGTAGCGAGTTTTGTAATGTTGTGAAGAAAATATTCATATTCTCAAAAAACGAAGTCAAGATAATGGGATGCAAGAACAAATTCTCTGAAGGTGGATCAACATTGCCAACAACAACTTTAACATGTCTTGACTTATCACCAAACGCCAAAATAAATCACAACTTCTTAAATTAATTTCATTTTCTATCCATTTGCTATCATCTCAAAATAATTACATTTAAGTGTTGTCGTGTTTTTCTATTTTGTTTCTGGAAAATTTATGTTGAGAACTTAAATCTGTTTCTTTTTTCCGAGTTTTATAATGTTTAGTATTTTCTTTATAAGAATGCTTGTTGTTTTATAATGTAATAAAATAAATGGTGGAAATCTGCATTACATAAAAATATACTGTAGGACATTTTGGAATTTGATCTTTGCTGTTTTCGTGTGGCGTTGAAGCTTCAAGTGCAATGAATGTCTTATCTGTCATTTTTTTGTTGAAATTGTTATTGTTGTTTGTGTCTTCAATATATTTGATATAGTAGATGTTTTATCGTTCATCAATAAACTAAAAAAAACAAAAACAACCTTATTGTCTTGTTATACTATTTTTTATTTGTTCACAAATCATAATGCAGCTTGGTCATCTTAAAATTATTTTTTTAGCGTAATATTTGTTTGATTGTTTAAAAAAAAGTTATATAATGCTTAAAAATAGATTCATATAATATATTGAAGATCATATTTTGTACTCTTTAATACGTCCTAAAATATTTCAATTTCAAAGTTTTCAATCTCATAAATATGATTTAAAGTAAAACCGGACATAGACTCAATATTATCTAATAAAGTACTATTCAGTTGTATAATGGTTATTTATATTAATAATAGGTTATAACTTGTAACTATGTTGAAAACATGTAAACTTCAAAAGCATTACACCATTTATTATCGAGGTGGTTATAATTACAAAATCTTTTTAATATATTTATAAGGCATAAAAGAAGGATTTAAGGGCCCAACCGGGTTCGAACCGGTGACCTCTCGATCTGCAGTTGAATGCTCTACCACTGAGTTATGGACCCGTTTGTCTTTATTAGAATTTTAACTACATTTAATAATTACGACTTGTTAAGCGGCTGTTTTTTTGTGGTGCAAATGTAAAAAAGATTGTACCTTTTCTCAATTTTTTGTATGCCATCTTTGTATAAGGATCACGCGAATAAGTTTATATATATTAAGAAACCTTAATGTTATTTGTAAAGAAAATTATAAATTAAAATTTGTTGCTCAGGTTGTAATTGTTTTTCCATCAAAGTTTAAAGTTTTTATTTTTTCTTGTCGATCAAACATCAAATTATCATAAAACACCTTATTAGTTGTCTAAGTGGGAGAATATGTGTTTAAAGCAATGGTGGTTTTAAAAAGCAAGAGATAAGAGAGACCGAAAGAATACCAAACATATCTCAAAGCACATAAAACTCATCTAAAATTTGGAAGAAATTAGACCACATGTTTAAAGAATTCATAATCTTTATCGACTCTGCATAATCTCTCAAAAATCCTAATAATATATTTGTTTGAAAAACGATATTCGACATATTTATGATAAACACTACCATTTTTTGTGTGAAGTGTTTATTTCTTTAATTTGTCTGAAGAGTTCGTTTCTTTTATATTACTATATAATTTTGAAACATAGTTAAATCATTAAAGAATTTTTGATATTTCTGAAAGATGCATGTTTGACCCAATAATTAACCGTTCAAAATCGTTAGTCAAAAATATAAATCTGCAAAATATTAATAAATGATTTCAATAATTTTTCATCTATAAATACACGTAATGTATCAAAAATATGACAAAAAAACTTAATAAAAATTGTCAAAAGAAGAAAAACTAAACTTGTTTAGTAAATCATTGAACAATATCAAAGATATCACTAATTCATTAAAAAGGTATTATGCTAATTATCTAATTTTATGATTTTTATTTTATCATTAGTTATGATTTTTATCATCCAATAATTTATATAAACTAGGTTTATATTTTTGTATATCATATAAACAATTGTTCAGCCAAATAAACTGAAAATATGCAAATTCGTTTATTAAAATACACTTTTCTGAATTGTATATTAATACATAAGTGGTAAATCCATACGATGGTCTCATTTAGCATACATAAAAATGCAACTGCAAATATTATGCACATTTAAAAGAGTTATAAAGTTTGATGTAGGTTTTTTTCGTTACAATATCATCTAAATAAAAATGATTCAGGATTTGGTGAGCTTTTGGATTAGGATCATATATTAGAAGTTGAAGTTCGAAATCAGTGATAAGAACTGATGGCAACTAGACTAGTTTTGAATGCACAACATGACTCTTCAGGTATAAAATTTTGAACTCAAGTTTAGTTTTTTATTATTCAGAGATGTTTATTAATGATAATGTTTTTATTTCCTTAGTTGATAAAACCAACAACTATTTGTATGATGAGTTATGGAAGTTGTGTGGTGGGCCTTTGTTTGATCTTCCAAAAATTAGAGAAAAAGTATATTACTTTCCTCAAGGGCATATAGAATTTGTAAGTTTCTTTCGATTTATCTTTTCATGTTCTCTTTCTTCTCTAGTTTAAATTTGTAAAACAATTAGTGCAACTCGATGGTTTATTTCAGCTTGAGGCATATTCAAAAGATGACTTGGGTGAAATACCACCAATTTTTGATATTCCTTCAAAAATTCGATGCAATGTTATTGATATTCAGTTTAAGATATGTTTATCTGATATTGATGTTTATGTTTTTAGAAAATATGTATGAAATATACTGACATATATTTTATATGTATAATTTAATCAAAAATTCGAAACTTATTACTTTATTTATATTTGGTATTAGGGGGAGAATGATACAGATGATATTTATGCAAAAATTAGCTTGTTGCCGGATACAGCAGTGAGTGCCAAATTTACAATTTTTATTTATAAATTAGGAATAATTCTTTTTATTAATCTCTTTAAATAATTTTCTTTATTGCTAATTTTATAGGAATGTGGAATTTCTAGTCTTAATGGCAATCAAGAAAATCAGAAAATTAATTATTTCACCAAAGTTTTAACTGCTTCAGATGTAAATCCACACGGGGTATTTTCAATATTAAAAAGACATGCCGATGAATGTCTTCCTCCGCTGGTATTTTCACTTATTTTCTTAACCGAATAAACTTATATACGACTCGATTTATGAACTTTTATATGCCTTTTTGCATTGAAAATTTTTAGGATATGTCTCAGCCAACACCGACTCAAGAAATAGTTGCTAAAGATCTTCACGATTATGAATGGAGATTTAAACATAATTTTAGAGGTAATAAATATTTTTATATCAAATTCTGTGAATAATGATTAGTGATCTTATTTGTTTATAAACAATCAAGTAGGTACACCAAAAAGACATATTTTTACAACTGGTTGGAGTGCGTTCGTAAGAGCAAAAAAAATGGTCATGGGAGACTCTTTTGTGTTTCTTAGGTATATATAGTTTGTCATTTTATATTCTTTTGTTTTTGTTTTAGATTTTGAACTTTAACTATTTTCTTATCCAAGAGGAGAGAATGGGGAGTCACGAGTTGGAATACGAAGAGCAGCTCATCAACAAGACAATATACCCTCGTCGATAATTTCAAAACAGAGTATGCACCATGGAATCATTGTTTCTGCAATGAATGCTATCAATACCAAATGCATGTTTAATGTGTTCTGTAAACCAAGGTATAAAAAGCACTTCATTATTCTACTTATTACGTTATATGGTTAATGTTTTCAACAAATATGCTTATATTTTTTTCTTGATATAATAATGTAAGGTCAAGCCAATTCATCGTCAATTTTGAAAAATTTAGTAATGCAATGAATAAAAAGTTTAAAGTAGATACGAATTTTTCTATACGGTTCGAAGATGCTAGTTTTACTGAAATAAGGTAAAACTTAAACACCTATCTTTTTTATAAACTTAAGATACTCGGGGAAGATTATAAACAATACAAATTGTTCTTCTCATTGGAGAGACTCTGACTGGCGAAGCTTAGAAGTAAGATTCTTCACACCTTGAGTTTCTTATTACAATAATAGCTTTCACTAACTCTGTTTTTCAAGGTGAAATGGGATATGGCTGCATCAATTCCAAGACCTGATAAGGTTTCCCCATGGGAAATAGAGCCTTTGGCACCTTCATCTAACATTATCCAATCGCATCTTAAGAATAAACGATCACGTCATGTTGATGGTATTGGTAAGAGAACACTATTTCATAAGCTAAGTCCTCTTTGTGAGATCGTACTCATTATATTTTTATTTATATGTTTAGATATGCTAATTCCTACACTGACTCAAGGACAAGAAATCGGACAATCAAGCATGAACTCTCCAATGAGTATTTCTCAGCTTAGTAATCACCATGCAACTGATTATTCCAAGATTTCGTCTAGTTGGCCAATGAACTACTCAGTTCCTACCATATCTAAGCCTGACAGTAACAACCAAATGGTGATGTCTGCGAATGAAAATATAACCATTGATGCAACAAGTGGTTACAAATTGTTTGGAGTTGATCTGACGACTCCAACGGAAACAAAAGATCTTATAGAACAAATTGACTTTTACCAAAAAGTTAAAACTTCCAAAATCTCCGAAGAAGAAAAGATTGAACAAATCCAAACTCTGACATCTTCAAAAGATATCCAAAGCCAGCAAATCAATTCTACTAGAAGTCGTATCAAGGTATAGAAAAATTTATCAATTTCTCATTCTTTACATATTAGTCAGTTTTAAAAGTGTTTTTATATTGTAGAGCTAGAGAACATGAGTATGATTAGAAAATCAAATACAAAGATGAAATTGATTTTTATAGATACTAGCTTTTAATTTGTATCATGATACATTAGATAAAACTTTAATTAGGAACTTGTATAAAAGTTCAAAATAGATGGAGACGGTTTTTATTAGCCCATGCATTCTTGATATTGTTATTGAACAGGTTCAAATGCAAGGTGTAGCTATAGGAAGAGCTGTTGATTTAACTGTTCTTGATGGATATGACCAGTTAATCGATGAACTAGAAAAAAAAAATTTGATCTCAAAGACGAGCTGCGTATGGGCAATCAATGGGAAATAGTTTTTGTAGATGATCAAGGAGATATGATGCTTGTTGGAGATGATCCATGGATGTAAGTTTCTCTTTATTTAAATTTCTCTCACTTAAACTTTTAAAAGAATTTAATGATAATGTTTGTTTTTGTATGTAGCGAGTTTTGCAATTTTGTGAAGAAAATATTCATACTCTCAAAAAATGAAGTCAAGATAATGGGATCTAAGAACAAATTCTCTGAAGGTGGATCAACATTGACAACAACAACTTTAACATGTCTTGACTTATCACCAAACGCCAAAATAAATCACAACTTCTTAAATTAATTTTATTTTCTATCTATTTGCTATCATCTCAAAATAATTACATTTAAGTGTTGTCGTGTTTTTCTATTTTGTTTCTGGAAAATTTATGTTGAGAACTTACATCTATTTCTTTTTTCCGAGTTTTATAATGTTTAGTGTTTTCTTTATAAGAATGCTTGTTGTTTCATAATGTAATTAAATAAATGGTGGAAATATGCATTACATAAAAGTATACTGTAGGACATTTTGGAATTTTATCTTTGCTGTTTTTGTGTGGCGTTGAAGCTTCAAGTGCAATGAATGTCTTATCTGTCATTTTTTTGTTGAAATTGTTATTGTTGTTTGTGTCTTCAATATATTTGATATAGTAGATGTTTTCTCGTTCATCAATAAACTAAAAAAAACAAAAACAACCTTATTGTCTTGTTATACTATTTTTTATTTGTTCACAAATCATAATGCAGCTTGGTCATCTTAAAATTATTTTTTTTAGCGTAATATTTGTTTGATTGTTTAAAAAAAAGTTATATAATGCCTGAAAATAGATTCATTCAATAAATTGAAGATCATATTTTGTACTCTTTAATACGTCCTAAAATATTTCAATTTCAAAGTTTTCAATCTCATAAATAGGATTTAAAGTAAAACCCAACATAGACTCAATATTATCTAATAAAGTACTATTCAGTTGTATAATGGTTATTTATATTAATAATAGGTTATAACTTGTAACTATATTGAAAAGATGTAAACTTCAAAAGCATTATACCATTTATTATCGAGGTGGTTATAATTACAAAACCTTTTTAATATATTTATAAGGCATAAAAGGAGGATTTAAGGGCCCAACCGGGTTCGAACCGGTGACCTCTCAATCTGCAGTCGAATGCTCTACCACTGAGCTATGGACCCGTTTGTCGTTATTAGAATGTTAACTACATTTAATAATTACGACTTGTTAAGCGGCTGTTTTTTTGTGGTGCAAAAGTAAAAAAGATTGTACCTTTTCTCAATTTTTTGTATGCCATCTTTGTGTAAGGGTCACGCGAATAAGTTTATATATATTAAGAAACCTTAATGTTATTTGTAAAGAAAATTATAAATAAAAATTTGTTGCTCAGGTTGTAATTGTTTTTCCATCAAAGTTTAAAGTTTTTATTTTTTCTTGTCGATCAAACATCAAATTATCATACAACACCTTATTAGTTGTCTAAGTGGGAGAATATGTGTTTAAAGCAAGGTTGGTTTTAAAAAGCAAGATATAAGAGAGACCGAAAGAATACCAAACATATCTAAAAGCACATAAAACTCATCTAAAATTTGGGAGAAATTAGACCACAAGTTTAAAGAATTCATAATCTTTATCGACTCTGCATAATCTCTCAAAAATCCTAATAATATATTTGTTTGAAAAATGATATTCGACATATTTATGATAAACACTACCATTTTTTGTGTGAAGTGTTCATTTCTTTAATTTTTCTGAAGAGTTCGTTTCTTTTGTATTACTATATAATTTGGAAACATAGTTAAATCATTAAAGAATTTTTGATATTTCTGAAATATGCATGTTTGACCCATTAATTAACCGTTCAAAATCGTTAGTCAAAAATATAAATCTGCAAAATATTAATGTATGATTGTAATAATTTTTCATCTATAAATACACGTAATGTATCAAAAATATGACAAAACAAACTTAATAAAAATTGTCAAAAGAAGAAAAACTAAACTTGTTTAGTAAATCATTGAACAATATCAAAGATATCACTAATTCATTAAAAAGGTATTATGCTAATTATCTAATTTTATGATTTTTATTTTATCATTAATTATGATTTTTATCATCTAATAATTTATATAAACTAGGTTTATATTTTTGTATATCATATAAACAATTGTTCAGCCAAATAAACTGAAAATATGCAAATTCATTTATTAAAATACACTTTTCTGAATTGTATATTAATACATTAGTGATAAATCCATATGATGGTCTCATTTAGTATACATAAAAATGCAACTGCAAATATTATGCACATTTAAAAGAGTTATAAAGTTTAATGCAGGTTTTTTTAGTTACAGTATCATCTAAATAAAAATGATTCAGGATTTGGTGAGCTTTTGGATTAGGATCATATATTGGAAGTTGAAGTTCGAAATCAGTGATAAGAACTGATGGCAACTAGACTAGTTTTGAATGCACAACATGACTCTTCAAGTATAAAATTTTGAACTCAAGTTTAGTTTTTTATTATTCAGAGATGTTTATTAATGATAATGTTTTTATTTCCTTAGTTGATGAAAACCAACAACTATTTGTATAATGAGTTGGAAGTTGTGTGGTGGACCTTTGTTTGATCTTCCAAAAATTGGAGAAAACGTATATTACTTTCCCCAAGGGCATATAGAATATGTAAGATTCTTTCGATTTATCTTTTTATGTTCTCTTTCTCCTCTAGTTTAAATTTGTAAAACAGTTAGTGCAACTCGCTGGTTTTTTTTCAGCTTGAGGCATATTCAAAAGATGACTTGTGTGAAATATCACCAATTTTTGATATTCCTTCAAAAATTCGATGCAATGTTATTGATATTCAGTTTAAGGTATGTTGATCTGATATTGATGTTTATATTTTTAGAAAATATACATGAAATATACTGATATGTATATTATATGTATAATTTAATCAAAAATAAGAAACTTATTACTTTGTTTATATTTGGTATTAGGTGGAGAATGATACAGATGATATTTATGCAAAAATTAGCTTGTTGTCGGATACAGCAGTGAGTGCAAAATTTACAAATTTTATTTATAAATTGGTAACAATTCTTTTTATTAATCTCTTTAAATAATTTTCCTTATTGCTAATTTTATAGGAATGTGGAATTTCTATTCTTAATGGCAATCAAGAAAATCAGAAAATTTACTATTTCACCAAAGTTTTAACTGCTTCAGATGTAAATCCACACGGTGGATTTTCAGTATTAAAAAGACATGTCGATGAATGTCTTCCTCCGCTGGTATTTTCACTTATTTTCTTAACCGAATAAACTTATATACGACTCGATTTATGAACTTTTATATGCCTTTTTGCATTGAAATTTTTTAGGATATGTCTCAGCCAACACCCACTCAAGAAATTGTTGCTAAAGATCTTCACGATTATGAATAGATATTTAAACATACTTTTAGAGGTAATGAATATTTTATATCAAATTCTGTGAATAATGATTAGTGATCTTATTTGTTTATAAACAATCAAGTAGGTACACCAAAAAGACATATTTTTACAACGGCTTGGAGTGCGTTCGCAAGAGCAAAAAAATGGTCATGGGAGACTCTTTTGTGTTCCTTAGGTATATATAGTTTGTCATTTTATATTCTTTTGTTTTTGTTTTAGATTTTGAACTTTAACTATTTTCTTATCCAAGAGGAGAGAATGGGGAGTCACGAGTTGGAATACGAAGAGCAGCTCATCAAAAAGACAATATACCATCGTCGATAATTTCAAAACAGAGCATGCACCATGGAATCATTGTTTCTGCAATGAATGCTATCAATACCAAATGCATGTTTAATGTGTTCTGTAAACCAAGGTATAAAAAGCACTTCATTATTCTACTTATTACGTCATATGGTTAATGTTTTCAACAAATATGCTTATATTTTTTTCTTGATATAATAATGTAAGGTCAAGCCAATTCATCGTCAATTTTGAAAAATTTAGTAATGCAATGAATAAAAAGTTTAAAGTAGATACAAATGTTACTATGCGGTTCGAAGATGCTAATTTTACTGAAATAAGGTAAAACTTAAAGACCTATCTTTTTTTATTTGTTTCAAAAATATGATGACAAACTTTTGTTTCTTTTTCATTGCAAAAGATACTCGGGGAAGATTATAAACAATACAAATTGTTCCTCTCATTGGAGAGACTCTGATTGGCGAAGCTTAGAAGTAAGATTCTTCACACATTGAGTTTCTTATTACAATAATAGCTTTCACTAACTCTGTTTTTCAAGGTGAAATGTAATGTGGCTGCATCAATTCCAAGACCTGATAAGGTTTCCCCATGGGAAATCGAGCCTTTGGCACCTTCATCTAATATTATCCAATCGCATCTTACGAATAAACGATCACGTCATGTTGATGGTATTGGTAAGAGAACACTATTTAATAAGCTAAGTCCTCTTTGTGAGATCGTACTCATTATATTTTTATTTATATGTTTAGATATGCTAATTCCTACACTGACTCAAGGACAAAAAATTGGACAATCAAGCATGAACTCTCCAATGAGTATTTCTCAGCTTAGTAATCACCATGCAACTGATTATTTCAAGATTTCGTCTAGTTGGCCAATGAACTACTCAGTTCCTACCATATCTAAGCCGGACAGTAACGACCAAATGGTGATGTCTGCGAATGAAAATATAACCATTGATGCAACAAGTGGTTACAAATTGTTTGGAGTTGATCTGACGACTCCAACGGAAACAAAAGATCTTATAGAACAAATTGACTTTTACCAAAAAGTTAAAACTTCCAAAATCTCCAAAGAAGAAAAGATTGAACAAATCCAAACTCTGACATCTTCAAAAGATATCCAAAGCCAGCAAATCAATTCGACTAGAAGTCGTATCAAGGTATAGAAAATTTTATCAATTTCTCATTCTTTACATATTAGTCAGTTTTACAAGTGTTTTTATATTGTAGAGCTAGAGAACATGAGTATGATTAGAAAATCAAATACAAAGATGAAATTGATTTTTATACATACTAGCTTTCAATTTGTATCATGATACATTAGATAAAACTTAAATTAAGAACTTGTATAAAAGTTCAAAATAGATGGAGACGATTTTTATTAACCCATACATTCTTGATATTGTTATTGAACAGGTTCAAATGCAAGGTGTAGCTATAGGAAGAGCTGTGGATTTAACTGTTCTTGATGGATATGACCAGTTAATCGATGAATTAGAAAAAAAATTTGATCTCAAAGACGAGCTGCGTATGGGCAATCAATGGGAAATAGTTTTTGCAGATGATGAAAGAGATATGATGCTTGTTGGAAATGATCCATGGATGTAAGTTTCTCTTTATTTATATTTCTCTCTCTTAAACTTTAAAAATAATTTAATGATAATGTTTGTTTTTGTATGTAGCGAGTTTTCCAATGTTGTGAAGAAAATATTCATACTCTCAAAAAATAAAGTCAAGATAATGGGGTCTAAGAACAAATTCTCTAAAGGTGGATCAACATTGACAACAACAACTTTAACATGTCTTGACTTATCACCAAACGCCAAAATAAATCATAACTTTAAATTAATTTCATTTTCTATCTATTTGTTATCATCTCAAAATAAATACATTTAAGTGTTGTCGTGTTTTTCTATTTTGTTTCTAGAAAATTTATGTTGAGAACTTAAATCTGTTTCTTTTTTCCGAGTTTTATAATGTTTAGATTTTTCTTTATAAGAATGCTTGTTGTTTCATAGTGTAATAAAATAAATGGTGGAAATATGCATTACATAAAAGTATACTGTAGGACATTTTGGAATTTGATCTTTGCTGTTTTCGTGTGGCGTTGAAGCTTCAAGTGCAATGAATGTCTTATCTGTCATTTTTTTGTTGAAATTGTTATTGTTGTTTGTGTCTATAATATATTTGATATAGTAGATGTTTTATCATTCATCAATAAACTAAAAAAAAACAAAAAAACCTTATTGTCTTGTTATACTATTTTTTATTTGTTCACAAATCATAATGCAGCTTGGTCATCTTAAAATTATTTTTTTTAGCGTAATATTTGTTTGATTGTTTAAAAAAAAGTAATATAATGCTTGAAAATAGATTTATTCAATATATTGAAGATCATATTTTGTACTCTTTAATACGTCCTAAAATATTTCAATTTCAAAGTTTTCAATCTCATAAATATGATTTAAAGTAAAACCCGACATAGACTCAATATTATCTAATAAAGTACTATTCAGTTGTATAATGATTATTTATATTAATAATAGGTTATAACTTGTAACTATGTTGAAAACATGTAAACTTCAAAAGCATTACACTATTTATTACCGAGGTGGTTATAATTACAGAATATTTTTAAAATATTTATAAGGTATAAAAGGAGGATTTAAGGGCCCAACCGGGTTCGAACCGGTGACCTCTCGATCTGCAGTCAAATGCTCTACCACTGAGCTATGGATCCGTTTGTCTTTATTAGAATTTTAACTACATTTTATAATTACGACTTGTTAAGAGGCTGTTTTTTTATGGTACAAATGTAACAAAGATTGTACCTTTTCTCAATTTTTTGTATGCCATCTTTGTATAAGTGTCACGCAAATAAGTTTATATATATTAAGAAACCTTAATGTTATTTGTGAAGAAAATTATAAAATAAAATTTGTTGCTCAGGTTGTAATTGTTTTTCCATCAAAGTTTAAAGTTTTTATGTTTTCTTGTCGATCAAACATCAAATTATCATAAACCACCTTATTAGTTGTCTAAATAGGAGAAAATGTGTTTAAATCAAGGTTAGTTTTAAAAAGCAAGAGATAAGAAAGACCTAAAGAATACCAAACATATCTCAAAGCATATAAAACTCATCTAAAATTTGGGAGAAATTAGACCACATGTTTAAAGAATTCATAATCTTTATCGACTCTGCATAATCTCTCAAAAATCCTAATAATATATTTGTTTGAAAAACGATATTCGACATATTTATGATAAACACTACCATTTTTTGTGTGAAGTGTTCATTTCTTTAATTTGTCTGAAGAGTTCGTTTCTTTTATATTACTATATAATTTGGAAACATATCAAAGATATCACTAATTCATTAAAAAGGTATTATGCTAATTATCTAATTTTATGATTTTTATTTTATCATTAGTTATGATTTTTATCATCCAATAATTTATATAAACTAGGTTTATATTTTTGTATATCATATAAACAATTATTCAGCCAAATAAACTGAAAATATGCAAATTCGTTTATTAAAATACACTTTTCTGAATTGTATATTAATACATTAGTGGTAAATCCATACGATGGTCTCATTTAGCATACATAAAAATGCAACTGCAAATATTATGCACATTTAAAAGAGTTATAAAGTTTGATGTAGGTTTTTTGAGTCACAATATCATCTAAATAAAAATGATTCAGGATTTGGTGAGCTTTTGGATTAGGATCATATATTGGAAGTTGAAGTTTGAAACCAGTGATAAGAATTGATGGCAACTAGACTAGTTATGAATGCACAACATGAATCTTCAAGTATAAAATTTTGAACTCAAGTTTAGTTTTTTATTATTCAGAGATGTTTATTAATGGTAATGTTTTTATTTTCTTAGTTGATGAAACCAACAACTATTTGTATGATGTGTTATGGAAGTTGTGTGGTGGACCTTTGTTTGATCTTCCAAAAATTGGAGAAAACGTATATTATTTTCCTCAAAGGCATATAGAATATGTAAGCTTCTTTCGATTTATCTTTTTATGTTATCTTTCTCCTCTATTTTAAATTTGTAAAACAATTAGTGCAACTCGATGGTTTTTTCAGCTTGAGGCATATTCAAAAGATGACTTGGGTGAAATACCACCAATTTTTGATATTCCTTCCAAAATTCGATGTAATATTATTGATATTCAGTTTAAGGTATGTTTATTTGATATTGATGTTTATGTTTTAGAAAATATACATTAAATATACTAACATATATTTTATTTAATCCGAGTGAGCCTCTCCTTGGATCTTACACCAGTGAAGCTTTTAGTGTCTTCTAACTTCTCAGGTGGAGGTGGTTGCTGTATGATAGCATTAACTTCATGTTTGAGAGCAACCATTCCGTCCAGCTGGTTCTGTCTGTCTGCAACCGCATCCTTCAAGTACTTCTGATATTTAGGTATAAGCAATAAGGCATCAAGCATGGGCATGGTTATCCCCTCACATTCTATCTGCTTCTCAAAAAGTTGTATGTACTTCTCCACTAACTGTTTCTTGATTTTTCCTGGAAAGGGAAGTGGTGGCTTGTAAGAGGGAAGGACAAAGACAAGTTTCTTCCTTGTAGGCTGTATGGCTTCTCTTTGTGCTTCATCGGCCACTTGTTTTCATTTTCTCACATGCTCTGCCTCAGCTTTCCTTTCATTCTTTGGTTCAGCTTCAGTCTCTTCTTCATGAGTCTCAAGAAACACCTCCCCCCCCCCCCCCCACTTTGCTTCTCAATGTCCACATGGAGATGTTTTGGTGCTACAGGACCTTGTAGCTGTTTACTACTCCTAGTAGTGATTGCCTGCACTGCTGGTGGCGATTGTTGTTGAGCTGTAATAGATTAGACTTGATTGGCTTTAAGCATAGCAAGTTCTTCACGAACTTTCTCAAACTCCTGCAGTAGGTTCTTTTGATTAGCAAGCATCTCCATTGTGTTCTTGTGATTAGCAAGCACCTCCTTTTGATGAGCGGCCTGCATCTCCATTGTACTTTGTGTGTGAGCGGCAAGTAACTGCTCAAGCAGTCTAGTTGTGGTTGTATCAGGCGTAGATGGTGGTGCTGTTGAAGGACTAGGTATATCCTGAACTGGTGGTGCTGCTACGTGATGTTGAGGCTCATACTCGGTTGCATACATACTCTCTTGAAGTGCTTCATGTGAAGGTGTAAAGCTGTGGTGTTGTTGAATGGTAACACCAAGCTGATTGTATAATGGAGCTTTTGTCCTTGTGTTCACTAGAGAGCTGTAACTATTAAAGTTGTCATAGCCTGTGTCCGTGTAAGGCTCTTGAGGAACATGTTGTTGTTGCTGCACATAATATGCTTCAGCTTCTAAGTTGTAGGCATGATCAAGAGCTGACTTCTTCTCCTCAGCCTTTGGTGATTGATTCATAGAGTTCTCAATCAACATGTCTAGCTTAGCATTCATAGCAAGTACAGCCTGCTGAGTCTGGTGAAGAGAAGCTTCAATACTCTTCTTGTAAGTAACTTCATATTCATCCACATAGTTGCCATTACTCTTGGCAAGGTTTTCAATGAGCTGCAAGCCGTCTTCTACACTTGTACCCATAAAATGTCCATTGCTGGCTGTGCCTAGCATCATCTTGAACCGTGGTAATACTCCTCTGTAAAGTGTGCTGAGCAATGACTCTGTTGAGAAGTCATGATGAGGGCAGCGCAGTGTATAGCCTTGAAATCTTTCACATGCTGAACAGAATGGCTCATCTTGTGATTGTTTGAACCCTGAGATGTTCTGCCTTAGCGTAGCTGTCCTGGTAGAAGAGTAAAACTTTGCAAGAAACACTCTTTTGCAATCATCCCAAGAATATATTGATCCACAAGACAATGATCTTTCCCAAAAATGTGCACATTCACCAAGAGAGAAAGGAAATAACCTTAGTTTGAAACCATCTTTTGTGATGCCATTTATCTTATGTAGACTGCAAAGACTCTCAAAGCCGTCCAAGTGATCAAGCGGATCCTCCATAGATGTGCCATTAAAGCGGTTGGTTTGTACCATTGCAATCAAACTTCTTTAAATCTCAAAGTGATGCTCTTTAGATGGTGGAGGAAGTATACTTATGCGTCTAGTATGAAGGTAAGGAGCATCATGAGATCTTATGTGTTGTGCTCTTCTAGCAATCTGAGGAACTGGCCCATGTAACCTCTAAAGTGGTGCTTCATCTTCATTGAACTGAGCTTGATGAGCATGTCTATGATGTAGTTGATCAGCCATTGTACCTGAGAAAACAGAGGAAGAAAGGTAAAGTGATTAGTAAAGTAAAAGATGATTAAGTCTAAGAAAGAACCCAAACTCAATTACCTAAGCAATCCTAGAACGGCAACGGTGCCAAATTGAAGAAGGACTTTTGGGTCACTAGATTCAATGCCTCTCTAATCAGATGTAGTATAGAAGAGGTTTAATCAATCCATCTAGGAGCTAGAATAAAAGAGATGCAAGGAACTAACTAAGCTTAACCATGTATGATGAAGAAGGATGATTCTAACAACCTAAGTGGACAAAGATGAAATGCAGAAGTGAAAAGCAATACTAACAAGACTAAAGCAAGCAATGCAATGCAAAGAAATTAAATGCAACAGAAACTAACAAGGCGGTGAACTAAATGCAACAGGACTAAGATAAGCAAAGCAATAGAAGTGCAAGAACCAAGATAAATATTAAATGCAATAACTTGAAATGCAAGGCAAGGAATAGAACAAAAGCAAGCAACTAAGAACAGAGGAAAACAGAACACAAGATGATCAAATTCAAAGAACAATAAGGCGCTGATTCAAGGCTAGAGCAATGATGACTTGGGGATTACTTAGTATCAAACCTAGGGTAGTCAAGACTAATAACAAGCAAAAATCATAATCAAGCCACAAATTCAATCAATCTGCATCAAGAACAGAAACAACTAAGTTAAGCACATGTCAGACCCACTTGTGATGACGTATCTGTGAAAAATTAGTCTGAAACAAGAACAGAGATTTCTAAGTTCAGCACATGTCAGACCCACTTGTGATGGCATATCTGTGCAAAACCAGCATGAAAACTCAAGGCTGTTAAAGACCAAACAATGTACCAAGACGCAATGTAATCATCTAAGCAATTATCCCAAGCATACTTCTTTCAGACATTTAAACAAACACTTGTGATGCAGCAAACACATATAATCTCTTTCACTTAAATAAGCTACTCAAGCTTTAAGAACAACTAAGCAAGGTAAATCAAGCTAGGATTAAACTAAAACTCTCTAAGCTATCAACTAATAATCCCCAAATCTGCTCCAACCTCAAAACATGTGAAACTCACAACACATAGAAAAATCAACAGAAATAAGCAGAGATGATAGATCAAACATGATAGAATGAGAACTAGAAGAAAAATGACAAAGGAAGTGCAAAACTTTATTAAAAGAGTGATCTTGATCAAAATCCCATAAAAATCTCTTTGTGGTTTCCCAAAAGGTCGAAAATAGGGTCAAGAAGAAGATAAGATGACAAAAAGATAAGCCAAAAGCTTAAATAAGTGAAAGGATTAGGTTTGGTCAAAAATGGAAAAAGTTGGTCAACTCTAGGATAAAGCATATCGGGGTGCATGGTAAGGTGTTCTGCTCGATATGGCCACCTCAATATCAATCTGGGTTCTTGGTATTCTCCTCGATGCAGGACCTTGATATGCTTTGTCTCTTCGTATCGGCTTGTACGGCATGCTTAGCTCGGTGCACTACCTCGGTACAGCAGGCTGGTGAACACTGCGTAGCTGAAATCGCTCTATCTCTTCAATCCCAAGTCCAAATGACATGATTCGACCATAATTGGAACGCTATTCAGATCCTCTACAACTTTCATGAAGAACCTCAAGCCTGAATATGAGTGGAGAGGATTCGTCCGGACCGATCTTTAACTCGCATCCTGTTGGACCAAGCAAAGACCTCGATGTGGGACCTCGGTGCAGCTTCTAAATAGCGTAGCTTCATTCTTCTTGCATATTTCTTTGACTCCAGATGATCCTCCATCCTCCAATAAGTATAGGAAGAATTGATTCCTAAACAAAAAGTTATTTTTACAAACCATGAATTACATACATGTACTTTGTCATGAAAAACAATTTTGCAATGAATGAAAGATAAGGTCATAACGCATAGATTATCAGAATGTGGTAATTTCAGAAGATTTTACATAGTTTTCTAGTATTTTAATTCAGAAGTTACAATTTTTCATTAGATCTGATTTATTCATGTTTTAGGAAAGCCCTCCGAAATATGTAGAAGTGATTCCTAAAACAAAAGTGATATTGTTTAAAAACCAAAGATACATACCATGTATGCAAACACCATTAAAAACATTAACCATTTTAACAAATAGCAACTAACACTAACAAAATAATTATTTTTTTCCAGAAATTGCATATCACATATCTTAGGTAAGTTTGATCTGTTTGCTCTTCCGTAGACATGTTTTCTCTAGCTCTTCATTATGCTCCTTCTTTGCTATCTCCTTCTTCCCTTTCTCCTTATTCACTTTCTCCTTCTTCCCTTTCACCTTTGTTAAGAGAACAGTTTTGTGTGAAAATGGAGCATGTAAAAGTTTTTCACTAGTTATATACAAAAAAATTTAGTAAAAAAGAATTTTCCAAAGGATTTATACCTTTGCAATGTTTTCCACTCTGGTGGGCAAAGCACATGTCTCTTCGTTTTTCTGCATATTCAAACACCTTAGTTAAACTTTTTGTATTGTTTTAAAGAATACAGGTTTTATCACAGTATAAACGATGTACCTGGATATCCACATCCACAGAAAGAACCCACACCTCGTTAACCCATTCTCTAACGTCGAACAGAAGGTTTTTCTCGATATGATAAAGGTCGATAGAAGCCATTGGACCCTCGCGAAGCGCTTGCATATACCCTTTGCACTAGTATTCATTGTGGTAGACATCAACGTCTTGCATTAGGGTTAAAATGTCAATGGCACGTTCTGCCTGAGGCAGCAGAAGCGGTGAAGGACAGATTTGCATCTCTTCGATATTTTCAAACTTATTCTTAGCGGTGAAGTACTTCACAAAATAACTGCGGGTAGAACCTACACCTGGCTGCTTCTTTATAAATGAAGCAGGAAAGCACTTGTTATCTGGACCCGATACCTCGACAAAAGCACCATCTGTCAAGTGCGGTTTAGGTCTCATACCTGTGATCGCCTTTGCGGAAGCAGCTTTATGAGCGACAAGTGCGGAAACTACCTGGAAATCCAACATTTGTGTTAGGAACGTTTAACAGAGTTTCAGGAAGACATTAATAAAATATTAAAATGCAAAAGAAACCTGATTTCTAACTGTAGTTTGATCCTTTTGGCTCCCATCATCACCCTAGTCCATCTGTTTTGGTTCCGCCTCCATCGATGTCGCCATAATCGCGGTATGTTCCTGGAAGTCTAACATTTTTGTTAGGAACGTTTAACATAGGTTCAGGAACACTTTAAAAAAACTATTAAATCCAAAAGAGACGAAAAAATCTAAAACTTTGTTGCTTGTCCAGTGGTCGGGTCCCCTTATCCATTCCCATCTGTGTAGGTTCCGTTTCTACAACCGCCTCCGTGGAAGTAGGCAGTACCTGGAAATCCAACATTTTTTGTTAGGAACGTTTAACAAAGATTCTTGATCACATTACAAAATCTATTAAATTCAAAAGAAATAACATAATCTTACAGTTTGTTGCTCTTCTAGTGATTGGGTGCCCCTATCATTTTTCACATGTGTTTGAAGTATCTCCTGTTTTTTACTTCTCTCAAATGTCTCATCTTCGCTCATCTGCGAAACAATAAATGATAGTAGATTAGTCCTGAAATGTTTAGTAAATGTAGATGGCATTTTTTAAAAAAAAAAATTGTTTCCTTACCTTATCAGTTTCTCCTTTATGTTATATGTCCTTATATGCATCTAAGGTTTTTCTTATTATCTGGAAACAAATTTTTATTTATGTAAAAGAAAAAAAATTGGCAACTATACTTGAGCAGGCGATATAAATGTAGTAGAATAAATTTTGGCAAATAAAGTCATACCTCATCTAGTGAATCATTTCTTGTTTCTCTGTGCGCCTCAGCCTATGTTTCTTTGGTTCTCTCAACCACACGACTTCCCTCGACATTCTTTGTTCTTTCAGTATGAACTGAACGTTCTACCTCCCTTGGGTCTATACCAGTGTCTTCGTACACAAGAGACAACGCGTTAGAATCTATGCATTCTTGGCTATATGGAGAGCGGTGTGTTAGAAGATTATGCTGACTATCATAGATATCCTCCTTCCAACAAAAAAATGATAACAGCCTGTTGTTAGAAAATTTATTAAAAAACAATCTATAATAAACATATTTTTTTCTTACCTCATCAATGGTATTTGAAGGATCATATATTCCCAGCTTTTGTTCGATCTTTGAAAATCGAGAACGGATATTTCTTTGTCCATATAGGATCATCTTCATAAGCTTACCCAGCTTCTTCTCTACTGACTAGTGTGAAGAAGAAGGTCTGGAGTTTTGTCTCTCTCTTTCTCAATGGGGATAGCGAAATAACTGTGATACAATGTATTGCAATGAATCGTCTCTATTCACAATCCTTCTTTTCCAGAGTTCATATGTCATTGTGAAACCTTTTTCCAACAGATCCACAAGCGAATGAAGATCTTCATCGTCATTGTCTTGCAAAAACACGGTGTCTTCGAGGTCGCCATACATTTTTAGAAGGATGTGTACCACATTCAGCGGCACAGTTAAAAAGACATGTCATTCTTTGATTTTTTAGGAATGCCTTCTTAAACCACTCACACATCCTCCGAAAAATAACACCATTCAAAATATTAGTAAAGTAATAGGAAGCACTTACATCGTTTCCGCCTTCTATGCTCAAAACAGCTTTAATGGAAGGAGATGTTGTGTGAAGGTATTTCACACACACAAAAAAAATTGTCGGTGGGATTGTTTTGTCAATCATAGAGAAAGCCTATTGTAGCTTGGGTACATATTCCAAGATCCATAGATGAAGCACAACAGAGAACCCATTCCTAGTGTACTTCGTCTTTTCTAGATTAGTCGCCACATTCTTCTTCACAGATTCTAATAGCAATTTGTACGCATATATGCCCCAATGATGATTGAGCAATACCTACATGCATTGCGCTTTCTCTAAATTGGATTTTGGGAACATAGCCTTCGAATACCTATGAAGAAAAATGGTCTCGATAAGCAGCAACATTACTAGACAGAACCTCTCATCATGAGTGTCTTGTCTAGCTTGGATCATGAGCTTGATTAGGTCGTCAGGTGTATGCCTTTTCCTCAAATTCACCCCCAGCATAGTTGTTTGCTTCTGCTTCAACCTCAGGCAACAATTCACTGCATTTCAGCCCCATAACCATATGAAATTCACCCCAATCTGAGTGTTTTTTTTTCTTTTTCTCCAAACAATTCTCTTTCATCCAATAAACAAAAACGAAATCAAATCACTCAAATAAATGTTATATAATATAGTAAGATCATGTGTCACTTTTTCTCTTTTTTCTTCTCAATACTATGCTCTTTCATTATGTCTCATACTTCATTTTATACATCTATATTTAAAAGAAAACTGGTTAACAAAAAGAAAATATTAAAGTTAACTATAGTAAACAAAAATAATTTAGAGTATTAAATATAATCCATACAAAAACAAAAACTGCAATATAGATTTTGCATCAATCTGTAAATAGCAAAAACTATTCATCAATCTACAAACACAACTCACCTTAATTACCACACAAAAAAAATCAATATATTCTAATAAAATAAGAGTTTTTTTCAGAACAGCTTCGAAACGCTACCACGTGGCACTCGAGATACTGACATGTGTCACCTATATTTAAAGAAAAATGCATAAACACATTAAAAATTGATATGTGTCCTTCATAATTATATACTAAACAAACATAATAAAGAAAATTAAATACAATCTAAAAAACAGTGCATTACATTATTGTAGATTTTGTTTAACTCAATCAACTGGAAACAAACTCCTTCTCAAAATTACACATCCACTCTGTAATAATAGATCATCAATTAGACAATTCTTTTTAGCACCGATAAGATACTACAAGCAAATAACTCTACTTTCAAATATGTGATTAACTTCTACCTCACTTATTATGATATGAATGTCACAATATCAATTACATTAACCAAGAGTTTAATAAACTTTATCCTGACATCTATTCTAAATGTTAATTTTGTAATTGGAGACTTAGAAAGAATACAAATACAAATTACACAAGAAGAATATGATAATTGTGCTATATGTTTTGATAATCTACAATGAAAAGAAAAAAAATATCAACACTTTATTTTGCAATCACAAACTTCACCAAAAATGTATTTCAGATTGGTTATACTACAACTTAACATGTACTTATTATCGAAGATCAATAATTTGATTATATACGAATATTGAATAAAAAAAATCTCATTCACTATAGATATTATTATTTTACCAATCAATATAAAATTTTAAAACTACATGATAATCATAAATTAGAAATTAATATTTACCAACATGCATTTAGCAACAAATAATATTAAAATATTTAACTTATAACAAATCTGTGCAATGCGCGGATCTTTTCCTAGTATACCATATATTATCCAAATTGATCATATGCATGTAAATGATACCAATGCTCTACTACAATCGATTTGTTACAGTAACAAAGGCGAAAAGATTTAAGGTCCCAACCGCGTTCGAACCGGTGACCTCTCAATCTGCAATCGAATGCTCTACCACTGAGCTATGGACCCTTTCGTCTTTATTAGAATTTAGTTACATTTAATAACTACGACATGTTAAGAGGCTATTTTTTTGGTGCAAATGTGTAAAAGTGTACCGTTTCTCAATTGTGTGTGTGTCATCTTTATATAAGGGCTACACAAATAAGTTTTTATATATTAAGAAACCTTAAAGTTATTTGTAAAGAAAATTTTAAATTAAAATTTATTGTTCAGTTTGTAAATGTTTCCGTTCAAGCTCAAAGAGATTATTTTTTCTTGTCGATAAAACATTAAATTATCATAAAACACCTTATTGGTTTTCTAAATCAGAGAAAGTGTGAAAATTTTAAATTAAAATTTATTGTTCAGTTTGTAAATGTTTCCGTTCAAGCTCAAAGAGATTATTTTTTCTTGTCGATAAAACATTAAATTATCATAAAACACCTTATTGGTTTTCTAAATCAGAGAAGGTGTGTTTAACTCTACAAAAACAAGGCTAAACGATATAGTATTTCCTAAGTTTTGTAAAGCAAAAGAGACCAAAATAATACCAAACATATCTCAAAGTACATAAAACTCATCTGAAACTTGGGAGAAAGTAGACCACATGTTTAAGGAATACATAAGCTTTATCGAGTCTGCAGTCCCTAAAAAATCCTAATAATTTATTTGTTTGATAAAAGATATTCGACAAATTTATGATAAACACTACCATTTTTTTTTCTACAGTGTTTGTTTCTTTAATTTGTCTAAAGTGTTCGTTTATTTATAACACTATATAATTTGGAAACATAATTAAATCATTAAAGAAGTTTCGATATTTCTAAAAGATGCATGTTTGACCCGTTAATTAACCTTTAAAAATTGTTAGTCAAAAATATAAATTTATAAAATATTAATGTATGATTTCAGTAGTTTTTCATCTATAAATACATGCAAAGTATCAAAGTTATGACAAAACAAACTAAATAAAAATTGTCAAAAGAAGAAAAACCAAACTTGTTTATTAAATCATTGAGCAATATCAAATATATCACTAATTCATTAAAAGATATTATACTGATTTTATGGTTTTATTTTATCATTAATTATGAATTTTATCATCTTATATTTATATAATCTAGGATTATTTTTTGTATATTATATAAACGATTGTTAAGCCAACAAACAAAAATTACGCAAACTCGTTTATTAAAATACTTTTATGAATTGTATATTTTTATATTAGTGGTAAATCCATACAACAATCTGATTTAGTGTAACAGCCCCAATACTGTATGAGCCTGTTTTAAAAGTTACGATTAATAAGAAATTAAATTAAGCCCAATTAATCACTTATAAACCTAATTAAGAAAAACCTTAAAATTGCTTTGTAAATTTTTTGTTAAGATTAAAAAGAAGAAAAATAAATAAGAATAAAAGGACGAGGGGTCGTGGTGGCTGAAAGGGGAAGAGAAAAAAAAAGAAAAAATGGGAGAAGACGATGAAAGAGGTTTGGTCCGAGAAGGCTTTTGTATGTTGTTTTACCGACTAACCGTAAGAAACCACGAGCGTATCTGTAACAGTGTACATATGTGCAGAAAGCCCCGAGCCTCATATTTCCATAGAACCCGAGTTCATCTAGATCGATGCTATGTGAAGAAAGTTATAGCTCGTTTCAAAAAACGTGTATGTGTAGTGCGGATCCGTAACAGTGTGTGACTAATGGTTTTGCAAGACGATTTTCTAATCGACCAGAAAGATCTTGCTTCATAGAATTCAGGGGATTACACATTTTGCCAATCACAATTATACCGCATTTGCGAAATGATCTGAAAGTTGGCCCAAAATCATCCAGAGTCTGAGATTTGCACAAAAACAGTTTCGCTGCAGCTTTTTCAAAAGATCGTTTGGAGGTTTAAAACAGGTTCGATCAAGCTAATATTTGGATGCAATCATGGTGACTTATTTTTCTTCATAAATAAAGGTGGGATTGAGAAATTAACAGTTAGTTTAGTACTTATAAATTTGTTTATGAAGCTGTTTGATGCAGTATAAAAGAGTGTTTATATCTGACGAGTTGCAATGTCTGGATAGGAAAACGAGCACAGTTTGAGCTGAAACTTGGCAGGAGTATTATATACTCGTGGAGCTAGCTCTCAGTTGAAGGAGAACCTATTTCAGTATCAGGAGTGTGGGGAAACGTGTTCTTGAAGTTCAGATAGAAAATCTTTCCTAAGAGTGAGATAGAGAAATTGTTCATCAGCAAGTAGCAAAGGTGAGAGCGTGATCTATGGAAATACTGTTCATATTTATACTATTATGTTATATGATTCATGATATGTAGGTTTAAATCTGATTGCTAGACTTAGGTTCCATGATGATGTGATTAGGAGAATGATATGATTTAATATGATGATAGGATTATATTGATATTATGTTATGAGTTAAGTTATGATATGTTATGTATGGCTGATGATCCAGGGATGGTAGTGTCAGAGCACAAGGCCAGCCTCAATAGGATGGGATTTTAAGGGTATTCCAAGGATAATGCCATCTACGGGACGTATAAACCTCCAGTGTATGTGGTATCTTGCTTTATAGGCAAAAAAACAATGTGTGTTATAGCTTGATAAAAAATCAGGCTAGATGTTTGCTAGTTTATAGGTTTATATGTTTTGATGAGTGTGATATAATAGTATAAATGTTAATTATGTTTCGTGGGTGAAGATGATCTCCTTATTGAGTAATTCATTACTCACTCCCATTTTTCTTTTCAGTTGTGCAGGTTTGTTATTCTTAAGACGCGAGACTAATGGCTTAATGGGAAAATGTTTTTAAAAAAGTTTTCAAGAGGTACTAGATGTCTTGCTTAATTTAGTTGAGTCGGGCATCACATTTTGCATACATGAAAAAACAATTGCAAATATAATGCACATTTAAAAGAGTTACAAAATTTTCTGTAATTATTTTGAGTTACAATATCATCTAAATTAAAAAGATTCAAGATTTGGTGATTTTTTGGATTAGGATCATATATTGGAAGTAGAAGTTCAAAACCAATGATAGAATTGATAGCAACTAGCTGGTTATGAATGCACAATATGAATCTTAAGGTAGAAAATTTTTGATCTCAAGTTTAATTTTTGATTTTTCAGAGATGTTTATTAGTGGCAATGTTTTATTTTCTTAGTCAATGAAACTAAAAACTATTTCTTTGATGAGTTATGGAAGTTGTGTGGTGGACCTTTGTTTGATCTTCCAAAAATTAGAGAAAACATATATTAATTTCCTTAAAGGCATATTAACTAGAAGCAGATGCTACGCAGACTCCCTTCACCTTTAGCTATAATTTTATCGTGTGACGAATTGGTGAAGACATCAATCACGACACGCCATAGTTTCTCTCTGGTAAATGTCGCAAAAATGTTATATAGTGACAAGATAAACTCTGTTTGTATGACAAGACGAGGGCATCCTATGTTTAAAAATGACAAAAGACTGCACCATTTTTTCTTTAGGAGCTGATGTTGATAAACACACAGATGACAAGAGGCAGACGTCTCGCAGACTGATGGTGAACATACATGTTTCACGGATGCAGGTGAGAAACAAAGGTTGCGCAGACTCACTTCACCTTTGACTACTATTTTTTCTGTTACGATTTGACGAAGACATCAATCACGACGTGCCAACGTTTTTCTCGGGTAAATATCCTAAAAATATTATACTGTCACCAGATAAACTCAGTTTGTACATCAGATGTTAATTCAGCAAAAAGAAGCGAGGAGGACCATACGAGGGCATTTTGGGTTTTGTATACACTGAATGTCACGACAGTCCATTTGTTCTGCCATCTTAGAGTCAAAGAAAAAGCCCAGTATTATATATTAGAGGGAAAGAAAAAGGCCACTTAGAGTCGAAGTGAAATCATAGTTGTATATCGAGTAGAGGGCACATTAATCGTCACACAATATCGAGGATACCATCAACCTTGGAGCAGAGGATCAACAGACATGATGGTCTAGCCAAGAGTAAAGGAAAGACGATCTCCCTTGGAGAACATAGCATGAATAAATGAGAGACGATTTGGCCAAGACAACAATTCACGACATGTTGTAGGCTTTATTGGGTAAATGTCGTAAAATACTTTTGTGATCAGATAAACTCGGGTTATGACAAGAGACAGCGCCATTTTGTTGGGGAGTTGATCTTAATAAACGCAAAGATGACGAGATGCAGATGTTAGACAGGCGTCTCGCGGACCATTGTCTAACATAATATACTCCCGCAGGAGGAGAGCGAAGGCTGGGCAGACTAACATCAACATTGAATATTTTATCCTGTGACGATTTGGCCAAGACATTTATCACGACGTGTCGTAGTTTTTGTCGGATAAATATCGCAAAATGTTATATAGTCACCAGATAAACTCGGTTTGTAGGACAAGAAGAGGGCATCCCATTTTTGAGAAAGATTAAAGACTATGCAGTTTTTTTTTTGGAGCTGATGTTGATAAACGCACAGATAACGAGACACAGACATTAGACAAATATCTCGCGGACTAATGGCCAATGTAAAGTCCTCCCGCAGGTAAAGAGAATAGGCTGCGCAGACTAACTTTACTTTTGACTATTATTTTATCTTGTGATGATCTGGCCAAAACATCAAGCATGACATGTCGTAGTTTCTGTTGGGTAAATGACGCAAAATGTTATATAGTCACCAGATAAACTCGGTTTGTAGGACAAGACGAGGGCATCCCGTGTTTGAGAATCACAAAAGACTGCACCGTTTTTTGGGAGCTGATGTTGATAAATGCACAGATGACGAGACGCAGACGTTAGACAGGCGTCTCGCGAACTGATGGCGAACATATATTCCTCCCGCAGGTAAAAAACAGAGGATGTGCAGACTCACTTCACCTTTGACTACTATTTTATCCAGTGATGATTTGGCCAGACACCAAACATGACGTGCTGTAGTTTTTCTCAGGTAAATGTCGCAAAAATATTTATTGTCACCAGATAAACTCGGTTTGTAGGACAAGACAAGGATATCCCATGTTTGAGAATGACAAAAGACTGCATCATTTTTTTGGGAGTTGATGTTGATAAACACACAGATGACAAGGCGCAGACTTTAGATAGGCGTCTCGCGGACTAATGGCCAAAATAATGTCCTCCCGCATGTAAAGAGCAGAGGCTACGCAGACTAGCTTCACCTGACGAGAAGCAGACGTTAGATAGGCATCTCGCGGACTAATGGCTAACACAAGTCCTCCCGCAAGTGAAGAGCAGAGGATGCGCAGACTCACTTCACCTTTGACTATGATTTTATCATGTGACAATTTGGCGAAGACATCAATCATGATGTACCGTAGTTTTTCTCGGGTAAATATCACAAAAAAGTTATATAGTCACCAGATAAACTCGTTTTGTAGGACAAGACGAGGACATCCCATGTTTGAGAATGACAAAAGACTGCACCGTTTTTTTTTTGGAGTCGATGTGGATAAACGCATAGATGACAAGACGCAGACGTTAGATAGACATCTCGCGAACTGATGGCGAACATATATTCCTCTCGCAGGTGAGAAGCAGAAGCTATGCAGACTCACTTCACCTTTGACTACTATTTTATCATATGACGATTTGGCCTAAACATCAATAACAACGTACCGTAGTTTCTCTCGGGTAAATGTTATATTGTCACCAGATAAACTCGGTTTGTACATCAGTGTCAGTTCAGCATAAGAAACTACGAGTACAAGACAAGGGCATCCCATGTTTTAGTATGACAACCTGATGTTGATAAACGCAAAGACTTACGCTTTGCAGACTACAGTCAGGCATCTCGCCGACTGAATGTGAACATAAAGTCCTCTTTGCAGGGCAAAAGCAGAGGCTGTGCGGACTAACTCAAAAGACAAAGAATTTTTTCTTGTGATGATTTGGCGCAGACCTCAAACACGACGTGTCGTAGTTTGATCCTTGCAAAATGTGATTATCACTAGAGAAACTCGGTTTGAACACGTCAATTTAGCATAAGAAACAAGGAGTAAAAGACGAGAGCATCCCAAATTTGAGAATGTGGTGGCAACACTTGTAAATATATGAAAAACATGTCCTTTGATTCAGTGGTTGCAATATAAACATTTATCAATTTATTATGGATAATTGATAAATAAATGGCAATTTCAATATTGTTTTCAAAGAAATTCGTTAAACGGTACCTTTCGCAAAAATTACACCGCTTCAGACAATTTTCCCAAAGAGGGACCTTCTGTTGGGATTAAAATTACAGAACGGACTATTTAAAGAAACCTCTCTATGAAAAGAAAATACCGTAATTTGATGGTATATTCACCTTAAGACATATTCTAAAGATGACTTGGGTGAAATAACACCAATTTTTGATATTCCTTCAAAAATTCGATGCAATGTTATTGATATTCAGTTTAAGATATATTTATATGATATTGATGTTTATGTTTTAGAATATATACATATATTATATTAGCATATATTGTATATAATATTGTTTTTATATGTATGATTTCATCAAAAATAAAAAACTTATTACTTATTTTATATTTGGAATTAGATGGAGAATGATACAGATGATATTTTATGCAGAAACTAGTTTATTGCCAGATACAGAAACAGAAGTGTGTCAAATTTAAAATTTTACTTATAATAATAACAATTCTTTTTTTTAATCTCTAGTAAATAAATTTCTTAATTGCTAATTTTATGGGAAAGTATAATTTTTTTTTCTTAATGGCAATCAAGAAAATCAGAAAATTTACTATTTCACCAAAGTATTAACTGCATCAAATGTAAATCCACATGGGGAATTTTCAATATTAAAAAGACATGTCGTTGAATGTCTTCCTCTACTGGTATATTTACTTAGTTTTTTAACCGAATAAACTTATATATGACTCGATTTGTAAACCTTTATATGACTTTTTCATTGTAACTTTTTAGGATATGTCTAAACCAAAACTGACTCAAGAAATAGTTGTTAAAGATCTTCACGGTTATGAATGGAGATTTAAACATACTTTTAGATATAATTAATATTTTTTATATCAAACTCTCTAATTAATGATTATTTATCTTCGTTTATCAATAAACAATCAAGTACACCAAAAAGGCGTATTTTTACAACTGGTTGAAGTGCGTTCGCGATAGCCAAAAAATTGGTCATGGGAGACTCTTTTTGTTTCTTAGGTATATATAGTTTGTCATTTAATATTCTTTTCTTTTTAAAAATTTTTGAACTTTAACTATTTTCTTATTCAAGAGGAGAGAATGTAGAGTCACAAGTTGGAATACAAAGAGCAGCTCATCACCACGGAATCATTGTTTCTGCAATGAATGCTATCAATACCAAATGCATGTTCAATGTGTTTTGTAAGCGAAGGTAAAAATGCACTTCATTATTATACTTATTACATCATATAATTAATGTTTTCAACAAATATGCTTATATTTTTGTTCTTGATATAATTATATAATATCAAGCCAATTTGTTGTCAAATTCGACAATTATATTGATGCAATGAACAATAAGTCTTTTGTAGATTCGAGTTTTACAATGCGGTCTGTATGTGCTAATTTTACTGAAACAAGGTAAAACTTAAACATCTATCTTTTGTTATTTATTTCAAAAATATGATTACAAATTTTTGTTTCTTTTTTTATTACAAAAGATATTTGGGGAAGATTATAAGCAATACAAATTGTTTCTCTCATTGGAGAGATTCTGACTGGCGAAGCTTAGAATTAAGATTCTTCACACCTTGAATTTCTTATTACAATAATAGCATTCACTAACTATGTTTCTGTAGGTGAAATGGGATGTGGCTGCATCAATTCCGTAAGGTTTCCCTATGGATAATCGAGCCTAATGCTCCTCCATCAAACATTATCGAATCGCATCTTAAGAATAAATGACCACGTCATGTTGATGAAATTGGTAAGAGAACACTATTTAATAAGTTAAGTCATCTTTGTGAAATCGTTTTAATTATATTTTTATTTAAAGGTTTAGATATGTGGACTCCTACCTTGGCTCAAGGCCAAGAAGTCGGACAATCAAGCATGAACTCTCCAATGAATATTTCTCAGCTTAATAACCACGATGCAACTGATGATTCTAAGATTTTGTTTGGTTGGCAAATGAACTACTTAGTTCCTACCATATCTAAGCTGAATAGTAACGACCAAATGGTTGTTTATGAATGAAAAGATAACCATTGATGCAACAAGTGATTACAAATTGTTTGGAGTTGATCTGGCGACTCCAACAGAAACAAAAGATCTCATAAAACAAATTGACTTATACCAAAAAGTTAAAATTTTCAAAATTTCTGACTAGTCACTACCTGAGTCACGGAAGAAGCTTTTTGACCAATAGCCACATAAACACATATTACATTTTGAACTTGTTGATTGAGAATTATATATGTGGCTACTGCTGTTTTACCAGTCTGTCTAACTTACATTCCATTCTCAGGATTTTCTTTCCCTTACAAAACTATCATAAAATTGTATGAAGATGTGTGCTCGAAGTCTCCTTAGTTCTTGATCTAGTTATTACGTCTACCTTCCAGTGAGTTAATCTCACCCATTTTCTCATTGAGCGAAGGGTACGAAATAAATTCAATCAGATTTATTTTTGTAAGATTACTCCCATGGGATGCAGCACACTGGTGTGCTCTCTTCATCTTCATAGGTAGCTAATGTTATCAGAGTAATGACTAGCTAGGGAGTTAGCCTTGGCCCGGACCGAGAGGCCTAGTATGATGTGGATTATTGACGAAAAGTGAAAGTATTGAAGAACAAAAGATTGAACAAATCCAAACTCTGACATCATCAACAGATATCCAAAGCAAGCAAATCAATTCTACTAGAGTCGTGTCAAGGTCTAGAAAAAAATTATCAATTTCTCATTCTTTACATATTAGTCAGTTTTAAAAGTATTTTTATTTTGTACAGCTATAGTATTAGAGAACATGGGTATGCTTGGAAAATCAAATACATAGAAGAAATTGTTTTTTCATGTATACTAGCATTTTTAATTTGTATTATAATACATTAGATAAAATTTTAATTACGGACTTGTATAAATTTTTTTAAAATAGATAAAAATGATTTTGATTAGTCCATACATTTTTGATATTGTTATTGAACAGTTTCAAATACAAAGTGTAGTTATAGGAAGAGTTGTGAATTTAACTGTTCTTAATGGATATAACCAGTTAATCGATGAACTAGACAAACTTTTTGATCTCAAAAACGAGTGCAATTAATGGGAAATAATGTTTGCAGACGATGAAGGAGATATGATGCTTGTTGGAGATGATCTATGGATGTAAGTTTCTCTTCTATTGATCTTTCTCTCTGTCTTAAATTTTTAGAAAGAATTTAATGAGAAGGCTTGATTTTGTAGTTAGCGAGTTTTGCAATGTTGTGAAAAAAAATATTTATACGTTCAAAAAAGGAAATCAAGATAATGGAATCAAAGAACAAATTCTCTGAAGGTGGCTCAACATTGACAACAACAGCTTTAATATGTTTTGACTTACCACCAGACCCCAAAATAAATCACAACTTCTTAAATTAATTTATTTTCTATCTATTTGCTTTTATCTCATCATAAATACATTTAAGTATTGTCGTGTTTTTCTGTTTTGTTTTTGAAAAAGCTATGTCGAAAACTTAAATGTATTTGTTTTTTCGAAGTTTTATAATCTTTCGTGTTTTCATTATAAGGAAAGTTGTTTGTTTTGTAATGTGAAAAGAAAAATGGTGGAAATGTGCATAACTTAAAAGTATATTTCAAGACATTTTATCATTTTATTTTTGGTGTTTCCGTATGGCGTTGAGGCTTTAAATGCAACAAATGTCTTATTTATTTATATTAAAATTTTCATTGTTGTTTGTATCCATAATATACTTAATATATTGTATATTTTATCGTTTATTAATAAAATAAAATAAAACAATTATTGTCGTGATATACTATGTTTTTTCTTTGTTCATACACTATAATACATGCTTGATCATCTTAAAATTAAAAAAAAATTGTGCGTAATATTTGTTTGAGTAATATTTGTTTGAGTGTTTTTTAAAAACATTATATAATGCTTGAAAATATATTTATTCAATAAATTGAAAATCATATTTTATGCTCGTAAGTACTTCATAAATATTTTAATTTTTAAAGTTTTCAATGTTTTAATTTTATAAATATGATTAAATGTAAAATGCGACATAGAGTCAATATTGTTTAATTAAGTACTATTCAATTGTTGAATGGTTTTATTTATATTAGAAGTTATAACTAATAAGTATGTTGGAAACATGTAAATTTCAAAAGCAATATACCATATATTATCTAAATTGATCATACACATGTAAATGATGCCATACAACTACAATCGATTTGGTTATAATAACAAAATTTGTATTACACCATTCTTTAAAGTACGGTGCAAGTAAACCGCATGCAATACAAACCACTTTATGCTATCTAAAATTTTTGTAAGAGCAAATAATTAAACATTAAGGTTTAATGTCAAAAGTTGTTGAAAAGAAAATAAATAAATATAAAAATGTTTTAAAATATATAAGTTTCACTATATTTGCGATTTTCGAAAGTAAATAAAAAAATATAACAAAAGAAAAATCAGTTACGAGGACGAGTATTCTCAGTAGTACCAGAGACACCTGACATAACTTTAGCAACATCACCTGCTGAAGCTTCTGGCTTCTTCTTGCTGTACAAGACCATGTAGCCAAGTCCACCAATTATCACAAATCCAACTGTTGCTGCTCTCACCGGACACATCCCTAACGTTCGTCTCTGCCCCAACACTTCACTCGATTGCTTTGCCGCTTGCTCTGGTCCAGCCATTTCTGTTTCTTTATTTATCTTTCTCTTTATCTCTATCTATATATAATGTCTTGGTATATAAGTAACTTATCTCTCTCAAGAAATTTCTTCTGTTATTTTATTTTGTGAAGTTTGTTAATTTTGTTGTTGAAATTTTGGAATTTGTAGAAAAGATTTGTTGGTTATTAAGGCAAGCCGTACTCGTAGGATATGCTAAAGACTCGCCCCTTTGCTAGGTATTTATTCTTGCTTTATCTTAATTAAGCTTTATTATAAATGTTTTCCAAGCAAAAAAGTTTATTTCAAGACACTGTTTTCATGGCATCAAACATTTGGATAATTTCGTGGGATGATTATTAATCTTATGAATTAGTACGTGCTTATGCAAGAAAAACAGACTTATAAATAGATAATTAGAGATCTTGCTGAAAATGCATTCACCAAAATTAAACCTAAAAAACTTCTGTCCTTGTGGTTTGGTTAGAAGTTGTTTTCTTCTTAAGACATGTTTTGTTTTCTTCTAAATATCTGCAAAAATGAAAAGCATGTTTTGTTTCTTTTACCATTGTTGACTTCTTTGTCCCCAACTGTCGTTCGAGTCACATGAAGTTCCTGGGTTCTTGGAGTTGGATCAAGCGTAGCCTCACCATTGATATTTACAATAGCACCAGAGTTACATTGATGTTGAATCTCTGTTGTAGCTGCAACGTTTGGAGATGCTTCATCACCAATGTTTTGCACTGCGTCATTGCTTGATCCAAGATTGGCATTGCCATGCAAGATGTTTGTTCTTCTTGTTGGCCTTCATCATAATCAGAGCCTTGTCCGTCTATGGAAATGACATCCGATTCTTGGATAATGTGATCATCCACCATTGGAGATTCATCAGAGTTATCCACCATTAAAGGTTCATCAGAGCTCACTTCCCAAGAGACGTTATCATGATCATTAGTTCCCTCGAGTTCAAACACCATACTGAAACCGCATTTGAGTACCTCGCACTTCATCATCTATCACTTTAAATATAAGAGAAGTTGTAGTAGAACTACACACCTTCTCATCTTCCTCTGTTTCGCTCTGTTTCTTAATCTGCAACAAGCTTGTGTAGCAAGCAAAGACATGATCTGATTCCCGCGGCTCAATCCCTAGTCCTGAAGAACCTCCTACCGTGCAACTAAATCGCTTGATCAAAGACCCATCTTAGTTCTTGAATCTAAAGGTGCATTTCACCATTGACTCGATCTCGGCATTCTTGAAACGAGACAGCTGCACATAGAGATACCCCGAGAATCCGGTTTTCACTCCGATGTCTAGCTAATGCTTTCTCTATCTTTGGTCCATAGGCTTGGTATTTTTGAACCATTCAGGTACTTCACACCCAGGGAAAGCGAGCTCCATTGCAGAGCTCTGAAGCCACAGGGAATTTGAAACATCTACAGATTCTCAATCTATGTGGTTGTGTAGAAATCAAAAGCTTTCCAAAAGTACTTCCACCTAACATCAAAGAACGTAATCTCAGTGGGACCGTAATCAGATAAATACCCGCATCCATCGAAACCCTCTACAAACTAGTAGAGAGCTTCTGAATTTTCTGGTAAAGATCTACATCATGGAGTCTCTTGAAGTGCTCAATCTTTCAGGCTGCATTGAGCTCAAGAGCTTCCCTGAGATTGAGAAAGAAATGGGAAAGCTCCAGTATCTATATCTGAGCTGTATAGGTAATCCAGGAACTACACACTTTAATCTCTAATATGATTGGTCTAAAAGTGCTGAAAGTGAGCATATACCTTAACCTACCTGAGAGCTTAAACAACTTAAAGGATCTTAAGGTGAAATATGAAGAAGAGACTGAACATCTTCTTTAGGATGTGGAGGACCAGCAAGACAGTAGTTGCTTGCTGATGATCAGATGTTTAAGTATCAAAATGTTTAAATGTCTTAGATCTTACGTTGTCCCAAAAAGATTATGATGAATTTAAAATTTGGATCATATAATAAAAAAGAATAATGGCCCACAACGATTATTTGTGGGTTTTTATTTTGATTTAAGTGTTTTATTTGTTCTGTATTCTTGTACGAGGTTGAGGTATCTTTGGACTCAGACCATTCAGATCTGGTTCGTTGTACTTTTGTTTCAGTCGGATTTACATAAACTACATATCGTCTTTCCAGTGGGGAGATATTAATATTTTTCCCCTAAAGTTATATAACTAGGCAAATAAAGTTATAGCAACAAATTGCTTTAAACTTCAGGATCTTGTGTATGATTCATTTCATAACAAACATTAGATTTTTATGGAAATATGGACACGCTTAACGATCTTCACCAGCTTACTATGAGTAACTAGAGTTTCAGAAAAAGGCTATGTAGTTCACTGAGGGACTTACAAGAAAATGAGATCTTGGGGACGTTTGTTTTATATTCCGAGGTCAAAACTCGGAGAGTCGTTCAGATGAGTCATTCTGCAAACACTTGTCTTGGCCGATGAGGTTTCTCGAACCATGAACTGTTGAGGAAGTGAATCTCTAGATGCTGCTGCCTCAAATAAAAGAAAAAAAAATGTTTATAATGAGATTCTTTTCGATTTCAGTTATTTCAAGTCTAAGTAATTAAATTTTGTAATTACCTTTCGGTGAAATAGGCTCAATTTTGGGGCGTTTGCTTGCATCATATTCCGGAGGTGCTTTTGTTGAGGCCATTGACGTACCAGAACATGTCTCTGTAACATTCCGTCTCTGGAGAATGGAGAGTATCTGATTTACTGCAAGGAATTATAAAAGGCGGTTCACGTATGCTCTCATGAGGTTTGGTATTACAAAGAAACCATTTGGAGAAAAAAAGTGAAACAATGAATTGAACGTTGACGCACCATCACGTAAAGGCTTATGTGGAGGAAATTCCTTGCTTAACTTACCATTCACCGGTCTTAAAACTTCATCGGACATTCCTGCACATTCACACAGTACCATTTTAGGAGGATGGTATGTCAGTTTTAACCTATTTCCAGATCAAACACCAGAATGATTGCAACGTTTCTCATGTTTGGTGATGACCGTGGCTTGAAAAGCATGTGTTCTACGATTCAAACCTAATCTACTGAGCAGTTTCTTGGTACAAAATAACTTTTTCAACATCATAGACTTAGTATACTAAGTTCAGGACTGATACATAGCATGACTTTCACTGTACCATCCATCAGTGTCACTGCCAACACTTGAAATTTTTAAAAACCTTAAAATCTGCAAAGACTAAATGGATGCACTTCAGCTATCGATGAATAAAGCAACAATTTTGAATCTAGCGAAATGTCAAAAAGATTTGAAATTCTGTTCTCCAATAATTAACTGCAGAAACATTTTAAAGAAAGAAAAAGAAAGCATCAAACCTTTTGTTGTCGGCTTTACAGTGTCTGGACTTTGTGCCTCATACTTGTGCAATTCTCTCTTTTTGAATACTAAAATTGTAGAAGCAAAACATTAATAATCTGCAGCGCTCGATTTCCACTCTCCAAGGGATTTAGACAAAAAGTAAACAAGTTTTTGCTAGGAGTAGATGAGGGATTTACAGTTCACTAACTCAACTACACTCACCTCTGATCATTTTGTGAGATGGGCTGAGACTATTTGACGGGAATTTATTCACAATGTTGGGTTTTTTCTCTTCTGCCAAGACACAAAGGAAAATGAGTAAGAATACTTTTCTCAAAATGAAACACTTTCCTGAGAAATTTTCTGAGAGTTTGGATAACAAGAGATCATACCAGAATGAAGATAACTTTTCTTGAAATTTGGCCTGAGCACTGCAAATGATTTGCGCGCACATCCTTGATCACTTGGTTGAACTATTGGATCAGATGAAGCCATACTTCCTTCCTTGGGTTCGCATATATCCACAAGATATGCTTGAAACGTGAGTGATTCGCCTGAGCTCACAACTTCATCTGCCTTTAGCATCTTGCTTTCAAGTAGATTATCGGCTTCATCATAAAGCATCACCTGGTTTACAATTCACTAGGTTAGCTCTGAGATCTACTAGACAAGATGAAGATAAGGAAACAGATATGTTCCCTTCTAACAAGTTTCATTTTAAGTTATGATGTAAATGGAAAGCACAGTGTTTACATAGCAATTCTATCAAATTTGAGGAAGTGAATCGATCAATTGTGCAGCAAAGATTATTGTTTAGCACTTCCTTTGAGACGTGATCAATGTTACTGGTCAGTAATTTCTACTGCAAACAATTCATGCATAAAGAAACTCTGGATCATGAAAAATTTCAGGAAATTGAAAGATGAAATAGATAATCCAAGCCAGTGAGCTTCAGATCTGCATAAATCATCCCACGCATAATAGATAATCCAACCCTAAATCCACATGAACAAGCTCCACTTAAGCTCAGTCACATCCGATAATCATACAAACTTGGAAACGAAAAGCAAAACATAATTATAGTTAAGTGGAGCTGAGTATCATTCTCTTCACTAATCAAAAGCCAAAAGCGGATTTCGAATCAACTATGTAAAATTTTTCACCACATCCCGATAATCTAGTGGATTAAACCAAATAATCGCAAACGAATGTCAAGCATAGACTGAAGAGAACCTTTCTTCTGGTGATTTCGAAATCGAGGAAGCCATCGTGATAGACCTTTCTCTTCTGCTTGATGTGCTTCGTATACATCGCAATCCATCGCTTCTTCTCCGCCATTTTTTTTTCTTCGTTATTCGCTCCGGCTTCCTCCGAGAAGAGAGAATCGCGATTTGCTTTCTGATAACTTTTTTCAAAAATTGAGTGGGTCGCTAACTTGAAAATTTTGACTGGGGAGTGACGAAACGACCGATGACGATTGACGACGATTGATTAATTTAATTTGAGACCGCCTAATCTCAAAAGTTGCAACATTACACCTAATACTTTTAAAAGAATCAATTGCTCCAAAAATTGAAACAAAAGTAACGAGAACATTCACCTTATTAAGGTTTTAACATTACACCCAATATTTTAAAGAATCTCTATTCCTCCCCCAAAATAACGGATATCGAAATTACTTCACGAAAATTGTAACAAAATTACGAAAATATTCATCTTATTCCCATTTTATATTTTAACATTACACCCAATACTTTAAAAAGTCTCTATTGCTCCCAAAATAACGGACATCGAAATTACTTCACGAAGATTGAAACAAATTAATGAAAATATTCAACTTATTTGCATATTATAAAGTTGTAACATTACATCCAATACTTTTAGTTCATGAAGATTTTTTGATAATATTTCTTCACGAAGATGGTAACAAAGTAACGAAAACATTCACTTTATTCGCATATTATAAAGTCTTAGATGGAATGAAAAAAAATTGTTTGATAATGAGATATGGTGGGATTATTTGAGCAGATCAAATATTGTCGGATGTCTGCACGCGAAAACCGGAAAAGTTTATTTCACCAACGTATGGTCTCGCCTGCATTATCCTTTTGGTGGATTTGTAATAAGCAGCATACAGTATTAATTGGGCCAGCCCAAACACACATCCAATTCCATTTGGTATCTGCAAAAAATGTCATTATAAAAAGCCCAATGAGTATATGCATTTTTTTTCCTTAGGTAAAATGTTACTCCTACACAATTCCATATATAAAATATAGATATATCTTTTATTTTAATTTACATAAATATGAAATCTAGTTTTATAGGTGAATCATGAAGTTTTGATGAAGGGGAAGGAGAAAAAACTCACAGCGATGAATAGATCCAAAGGCATGAGTGCATAAACGGTCCAAACGCCTGCGTTTAAGAATCCAGCTAGTGATAGCCAAAACGGCATAAACTCCACACTTTTTGTTTGTATTACCATTTTCTTCATATTTTCCCATGTCATTAAAAAGAAAAAGAAAATGATTAGCTAAAGTTTTTAAATCTTAACATTATGTAGTAAAGAAATATATTTCTATAAAATACTTAAAACTCATAAATGCACCACAATTTATTGAGTCAAAAATGGGGAAATCTAATTAACAAGGAAACAATAACTTGTCTATAAAAAAATATTCCTGTACATTTGTCTATAAATAACTTTATACTCATAAAATACTAAATTAATTTTAGGAAATAAAAACATACCATGACAGATAATGGAGAAGCATACATCATCACGTTAAAAACGCAACAAACGATTCCAACGCTCATCGTACGTTTATTGGTAGTGTGCTCGAGAGTGAAGACCAAAACTGTGAGAACAGCCACAAACACAGCTTCAACCGCTAAAATGGCGGCTATCATCAACCGCCGTTTCTTGCGGTCACAAAAGATGAAAAAAATTGTGATGAACACAGTTTCGATCAAGACCCCTGCGCCGTTGATTGTAACGACCAGTGTGCTGTTAGGATGCACCATAGGGAGCCCGTAGAGAACCCAAACCATACAGTTTATGAGAGTTGCCAGATACGGTACTGGTGAGTAATCCTCCACTGACTTCTTTATCACAATTCGGACAAATGTTGACCTGCATGTAAAAAACACATTAAATGTTTTGATTTGAACCACTAACTGTAGATATAAATGATATCTACTAAAGATCTAATTCTTTGGAAGCGAATCCAGTAAATAGACCTTTTTAAACTTAAGTATTAGCAAAAACATTGTAAACCATATGTAATACATATATGGTTCCCTTCAAAAGAGACTTTTTAACACACACAAAAACGGTTCCCTTCAAAAGCTTATCCATATAACCATGTGAGAATTGTACCAACTTCAATGTTGTGATTACACAAAGGCAAAGTGAAAAGCTTCAGTGATGAAAGAAACAAAAAAAAAAAAAAAAAAAAAAAAAAATCAGCTGTTTCAAAGGAAACCATGTCTTCCATTTCTGAAACAAGTTTGGTTTTCTTCAACAAAATTTATTATTAATAAATGTACACTATCAATCTCATATTATGTATGTTTCATTGTTTTTGGAATTTTGTTTAAACAATATCGCAAAAACTTACGTTGGTGATAAGAACAAACACAGAGCGATGAAGTTTCCTGCAAAATTGATCATATGAAGTGAGTAAACACAATGCCTCAAATAAAATGGTAGGCTACTAAAAATTGTTAAAAAAAAAAAAAAATTGTTGATGTGAATAATTGGGACTATTTACCTATTATCCCCACAATCTTTTGAATCAGGTCCATATGTGTAGACTCCATAGTTCTGATTGTAACTAAAGATAAAGATGATTGTAGAGAAGAAGAAGAAGAAGAAGAATTATTTCAGCTAATAGTCAGAGATGAAGGTTGATGGATTGGTGGTGTTTATATATAACGAGAGCGTAAGGCTACGAGAGACCATGAACAAATGCTATGATGTGAGCCACATCATGTGATACATCATATGTGTTATGCATGCACAGTGTGAAAAATAAGGTAATCACTTTTTAACTAAATTTGTAAATTTCTTTCTTTTTTTTCATTCGCCAGATGTTTAAAATTTATACGATAAACGAAATTTTCTTATCGCCACGTATATAAACATGGATAGGATAGTAAAAAAAATAATTATTTTTCGGTGTTTAATATTAATATTGATAGTAAAAAAATTATCTTTAGATGTTTAATATTAATACGATAGTAAAAGAATTGCTCATGAAGAGTTTAATATTAATTCGATGGTGATATACATATGTCAGCGAAAAATATCAAAATTTAAAATAAATAAAAAATTCAAAAAGGAAACAGTCGCCTAAACAAAAGAAACCATTTTGGAACGTAACTAAAGATAAAGATACTATAACACAATTCAAACTCAACCAATGAAACTAAACCCAACAAAAAATGGAGACGAAAAAGATAACAAAGGAGCACTAACCAACCTAAAGAAACTGTAGTCTGTAGACATCGAAACTCGACCAAACGGCATATGAGCCTTGGGAAAGACAAATTACAAGACCAGAAGGCCCATACAAGGAACTAAAACGAGCACGAGCAAAAGTGAAAGCAAGATCGAAATATTTAAACGATATAATACAATACTCAATATAATGGTGATGGATAATTAGTCTCAAACTCTCATTGTGTCAGCAATATTGCTTTTTTGATGTGTTAGGGAGAATTTGGCATCACAAATTTCATTTCGCCAAGAAAATTAATAATAATTTGTCATACTTTTTTTGTAAGATGTGTATTGGCGTCAACCATAATGATCATGCTATTACGAATCTTCGAGTGCTGGATAATGGTATCAATTGGCATTGACGTAAATATAATGTTGGTTGTACATTAAATGGGACAGAAATTTTTGACCCAACAAACTTTTAAATCATTCAAAATTTCATGATTTATATACGCGCAACAAAACAAAAGGGAATCTATATATGTGTAATTGAATTTGAATGTGTATGTGTTAAGTGTATCTCTGTTAATTTCCTCGCAAGCAACACATCTAGATATATTAGATTAGACCTCTAAGAATCACTCACAATAATGACATATACACATATAGATGTTCAGCGCATCTTTTATCTATACATATAAAAAACAAACAGAAATTTCCGAAGGAGAGCAATGAATTTCGAATTTTACACTAGTTTTAGTAAACAATTATTACACGAATTTCCCTTTCAACCTTTAATATTAATTAGTCAGTCCTACTGCTAGAGCAGGTTTGTGGTTGTTTTCCAAATCACAGCTCGAAATCTTATCTAAAGAGAACCTTGCAAAATCTCCCTTTTACTAAGTTACAAAAAAATATCAAGCAAACATTGCATAGATTAAATCTATAACAATGAAAAAAAAAAAGGTTATGTGTCAAACAAAAAGTTAAGAACAAAGACATTACGAATATAGAAAAATTACAAGTCAGATTTTTGTGAATCTAAAAACAACTTAAAAACAAAATTAAAAAATTATAGTTTCAACCAATTAACCAAATTCGAGAAGAAACTTTAAAAATCATTTGTTTGGAGAATCTATTTGTGGTTAGTATACAAGATAAACTGTCATGCGAATAAAAAAATTATCACGTGAAAACCTAAAATATAGTAAGTATTTTAAAATAAACTTCTCGACGGTTATATTATATTTAAGTTTGTGGAACAGTTTGTTCTTTTGTGATTTAATATAGGGATTTTAGTGTTGATTAGAATTAGAATCACATTGAGAAAGTATATGGGTTTGATAGTTTGGTATTTTGTGATTAAATATAGGAGTTATACCATGGCACTGTAGGAAAAAGAGTTCTTACTTTCTTGTAAAGCTCCTCTGTTTTTATTGTATACTAGGGTTTAGTTGACCGGTCGTAATCCGTTTACCATATTATGTTTCAATTTGCGTTTGTCAAGCAAGTTACATAGTACTCTACTACTCTACTCTAGTTTTAGTTATATAATTGCGAATCAAATTTGGATGCAAAAGAAAAGAAAAGTGGTTTGCCAATATCCATACTTCTACACAAACTAGCACAAACATAGGAAAAGAAATATAATTATCGAAATAAAGATTGGATTAAAGATATTCTCAAACTCAAACAAACAGCTCACCACCACCTTGGCAGTATTTCACCAAACTCAAATAATAACACTATACAGGAAATTAATTCATCAGCCTCAGATTTTATGATACATAAAATAAGATCAAATAAAAAATAATGATAATACTATAATAGAATAATATTGAATATATATATGTGGATGACTTATTATATATGATTATTATTTCCCTTCATTAGAACTTGAAACCGAGGCTGGGCCATTTCTTAGCAGAAGACTCTTTCTTGGCAGGTCTTGCGTTTGGATCGATCAGATTCTGCAGCGATTTGGCTTTGTAGTTCCGAGACCGCCCTGCTTCTTTCAAAAGCTCGGCCAAACGCTTTTTCTCGTCCTCGAAATCGGGATTCGCAGTCCCAAGCTTCTCCTCTCTCAGCTTCAGAACCTGTTCTAATATCTCAATCGCATCCTCTATTCTGCAAATTACATAGCCATCACAAATATGAATGTCTTTAACATTTTTGCCAAAAAGTTTTTAATCACAATGTCAAATCCGCTTAAACCGATTCAAACCAAACCGAAATCATACCCAAAAACTCATTTCCAAATCTAACGCAAAAGAATAAAGTTGCTTCGGTTTTCATTTTCTAAACGATATGAAAATTATAATGATTTGTTTAAAATCTATTTCAAAAACCAAAACCATGTCAACCTAATGTATTTGGTGGTATTCACTAATCGGTTCTCATTTGGTTTCCATATTTCATAATTCTAGTTTTCAATATTACATATATAGAAGTGAGTTTTGATCCCGGTTTAGGTGAAGATTCCAATCAAATTGACACATTTTAACCCAAACCAGGTGTGATTACGGTTTTGGTAAACCAGTAGATCATCAGTGTTATAAGTCAGATAGTTATCTTGAGACATTACCTTCCCATGGCATCGTACGTAGCAGCCAGATTGCTGTAAACGCCGAGAGTGTCCTGATCGCAAGGTCCACGTTCTTGTTCAAGAATCCCTCTTGCTTCTTCAAACAGCTCACCAGCTTCGTCGATCTTGAAAAGCTGAACGCAGGCAAGTCCCATCTGGTTTAATACAACCCCGAAGAAGGCAGATTTCTCACCCGCTGCTCGCAGCTTTGTCACGGCGCTTTCAAACGCGTTTCTTGCGTCCTCGTACCTCCCCAACGTGTAATACATTACTCCCATTCTTGCCTCTAACCCTGCAAGTATTTACACACAGAGCCAAATATAAAACAAAAGCTTTTTGAAGAGAAGTTTGAAAACCTCAGACATATTATATTCATTTTCTTGTCTAATCACATTCTACTTCCCTATACTAAGCCTCAGATAAGAATTCATATCCCTTACATCTAAGATTCTTCTACAATAGCCATAACACACTAATGACTTATTCTTAGTAAGCCTAAAAACAGAGTAGATTCAAGCCAGTTTCATTAGCAAGTTTAATCCAACCGGCATTTACTAACATGCTTGACAACACAAAGATATGTACTTTACATTTAATTTGAGACCAAAATCACTGGATTATTTTGAAAACATTGCATAGGTTTTGATCGATAACTTTACCTGCAATGGCGCTTTGCTGTCCTGGTTTATCCTCAAGCAACTTCATCGACTTCTGAAGTAGCTTTAAAGCTTCCTCAGGTTCATCCACAGACTCATAAATCGCAGAAATCTCAGTTAACCCACCAGCAATCTCCTCCACAGTAGTCCCAGGCACAGGCTTGTTGTATATCCTCAACGCGTTCTCACAGTAGGACTTGGACTCACGGAGTTTCCCTGTCCTATGGTAAAGCTCAGCCAATCTGACAAACACTGAAGCGACCGTAGGGTGAGTCTCGCCTTTCGACGACTTGAACACAGTGAGAGCCTTCTGGTAGGAGAACACGGCTTCATCGAACCGGCACAGAGACATGTAGATGTTCCCGATGCTGACATCGATGGAGGCGACCTCTGAGTCTTGCCCGCTCGCGATCATGGCCATACTGGCGAGTACAAGGTGCTCAAGGGCGCTTTCGTAATCTCCCTTAGCCTCGCAGATGATTGCCATCAGCCTCCGATCAGCTGCTTCCTCTAGTGAGGCGGGTTCGCTGTGCGCACGGTGGATTTCTAGAGTTTTCTTGCATAGCTCTTCCGCTTTATTGAACTGCATTGCTTGAACGTAAGCTTCTGCTAAGTACCTGAAATTGTTTAGGAGCTTCAGAAACTGGACAAAGGAACTTGTTCAATTGGATAATCAAACTCTAAATTTCCAAATTGGCTCAAGCTGAATTAATAATGGATCCTAAATTCTGAATCTCACTAGTTCTTGAGTTTGGGATTTGCAAAGATATACATATCAGAACCAACAATGGGACGAAATTAGACAAATCTCACTAAGATTCACTTTCTAAAAAAAGCTATAAAAGTTTGAGCTTGCAGTTACATATCAAACCAATTAAGAGACAAATCTCACTTAGATTCACTTGCCATAAACTTAGATCTAAGAAAAGACATTTTCAGCAAACTTAGACTAATAATATTGAATGTTGGTTATTAGGAATCGTTTTATTGTCATGCTTAATTTGAGAGTGGAGATCAAGAGATGAGAGAACCTGCAAGTTTCTCCAACTCGTGGATCCGTATCGCCCAGGGTCTGGATCTGGATCTTAAGACCTTCCTCGTAGCAAGCAATGGATCGATCTATCTGACCAAGCATAGACAACGTGTCGCCGAGTTGCATATGGCCGGAAAACGCTGCGAGAGAGTGGTCGGGGCCACGGGTCGGGTCGGGAACCTGGATGGCCCGCTCGAGCGGCGGGACTGCTTCGTCGAATCGACCGAGGCTGCAGTAAATTGCGGCGAGAACGTGGAGACTCATGGCGAGATCGAGAACAGGTCCGCCATCGCTTCCGCCGGGAATGGGAGGAGCAACGGCGGCGCAACATCGCTCAAACGACTTCGTGGCGCGGATCGCGTAGTCCAATGCTTTGTTGGGACCTTCGCCTGAAGCTATTGCGTCTCGAGCGAGCTTGAGGAGGAAAGGGCCGAGATCTGGATTGTCGAGTGATGGATCGTCGACGTCGATTACGGCGGCGGAGGAAACGCCCGGGGAATCTTTTTTGCCGGATCTACCAGGTGAAGGTTTAGATCGAGATGGCGTAGAGGAAGGGGTCTTCTTCATTGGGGTTCGAGGAGGATTCGAGAGCTCGGATCGGTTAGGTTGCGTGTCTGGCACGGCCACACGTAGCGGCGGCGCATCGGCCGGTGTTTTGACTGAGACTAGGCCTGGCATTGCTGGCATCTATGTGTGTGCAAGAGAGAGAGAAGAAGAAGAAGAAGAAGCGATGGCGGATTTGTTTGGATCGAATAGAGAGAGATCCAAGTGGAGAAGGAGACGAGTCAGTCAGTGAAAGAAGTAAGGGCAAATTCGTAATAAATTTCAGATAGGAGGAGATAACGGTCATGCTGTTAGGTAATTTTGGGTAGTCATAAATTTAAGAATAAAATATTAAAAAAAACGAAATAGATTTTTGTACTTGGCGAAGACAATTGATCGGTAGATTTTCCAACATAGAGAGAGCTGTTGGTCTGCCAAGTTTTTTTTTTAACTGTTTTCTACTTTTAAAGCCTTATTAAAAAAAAGAAAAATTAATTGAACATAGAAAGGTTTTTTCAAAGAGAATTATATACAGTATGAGCTTCTCTTTTATTTTTGACATTTTGAACTCTATGATTTATGACATTAAAAAAATAAACACATTATTTTATACTAACATTTAAATGATTTATTATTTTTAACATTTCTTTGTGTGCAAATGGTTGGACAAATAGAAAAACAAATTTGAGAACAATCATCCATTCTGCTCCAGCCTTCTAAACTCACACTATTTACAATTTTTTTTATTTTTTTGTAGAAAATAGTGAAACCCACATTTTAGATGGAAAATAAACTTATTCTGCTGCAATTTAATCCTCTTGAAAGGAGGAGACGAACAGAAATCATCATAACACAATTATATCACTTATTCATATTTCACTATAACTATTCCTTTTATTTTACTTATTCCACTTATGCATCTACCATTTGCATTTTTGTATATACTTCTTCTAATTCTAAATAAAGGATGTTTTGAATTTATCACACTTATTAAAAAATAAAAAAATAAAAACTGTTTTAACCTTGTTTTTATTTTTATTAGTTGTTACTTATATTTTTCTTTAAATAATAAATGTTATAAAAGTAAATTAAGTAAAAATGAACAATAACTATACCTAAATAATTGAAAATATTTAACTTTTTTATTAGAGATGAGATTTGTACCATCTTTAAAAGTCTGATATGAATTATGGTCGGCTCATCTTATTTGGTTCAGATTGGCCAAATAAATAGAAATCTTTTATTTATCCATGAAGCTCAGAAAAAAAAAAGTTAAGTCTTATCGGCGGAAAGACTTTCCTATTCTAAACCTACATAGAAGACCGACCTGATCGGGTATAAATACCGGAAGTCATCGACAATTCAAGATCATCCAGAAATCACATCTCGAGACGTAAGGCAAACTAAGCAATCTAATTGTTCTAACTCTCGATTTATTTTCCTTAAAATTTTAGGTCAGCGTTCTTATTCTGAAGACCTAAACCTTCGTGTATTATATCAAGCTCTGGCTATTCTTAATAAATGATATCTCTTTAAACCTACAAACCCTAGTTCCTTTATAAGTTGAATTTGAGTTTTTACAGTTGGCACTGTATGTGGGGAATAAGAGAACAATCTTTGCAAAAGAACAGAGCTTAAAGATGGTTGGAACACCGATCAACCCTGATACCACCGACCTTACGACCGGAGCCACCGATCTCGCCGGAGGATCCATTGATCGTGTATGAGGAGCTGTCGATCCCACCACGAACACCCAAGGCCTGATCGTCGATCCGATCACCGGACTTCCAATGGACGATCAGACCAACATACGGACTGACGACACGACTGCTCCACAGAACACAGGCGCGACAGATCAGGTCAGCCAGACTGGTGGAACAAACCAGGCCAACCTGCCACAACCACCTCCTATTGACATGGCCACTATCATCAGATCAGTCGCAGCACAACTACAATAGGGCATGGATGCTCGCTTCAAGTCTCTCCGAGTCAAACAGATCGCCTACCGAGAAGACCTAGATCGGCTTCTCAACACTAGGGTTCATACCTAAGAGCTGGCCGATCTGATCATGCCCCCGCGCCCGCTGACCCGCAACGCAGATACTACTCGACTGGTCAACAACCTGTTCGACACCACACCGACAGATGACCTGCAGAGAGCACAGATAGAAGGCTCCAACGCTCGTCATCCCGTAACACCACAGGTGCCGACCTGACGACGGTCTCAGAACTCGACCTTCTCCATCAACGCCTTGACGATATCAACAGCAAGATCCATAAGGCGACGACCTCGACACCAGAGTTGGACAAAATCCTCCAATAAACATAGCAGACCCCGTTCACTTCGGCAATCACCAAGGCTCCTCTCAAAGACATAGGCCAGATGAAGCTACCTCCGAGTTACACCGGCACGACAGATCCGAAGCGACACTTGACCGCATTCAATGCAGCCATGGGGCGAGATCGCTTCACCGACAAGGAACGAGACGCATGCCTCTGTCAGTACTTTATAGAGATGCTCACCGGAAGCGCCCTCATCTGGTTCTCGCAGCTTCTTAAAAATTCCATTGACAGCTACAAGGAACTCACAGCTCGGTACCTTAAACATTATACGATCTACGTCGACACAGAGTCTACAGCGCTCGATCTTTGGACATGTGTCCAGGGCGACACGGAACTGTTGCGCGACTTCATCGACCGGTTCCGGTCCATCGTTTCTCGATGCAGCTTGTCGGACGAGCTATCTCTCAACATCCTCATCAGGAACCTGAGAGACGATCAATCATATTGCGAACGGTTCAAAAACAGGAAAACCAAAACCCTAGAAGACGCTTTGCATAAAGCGACCGGCTATATCAAGGTCGAAGAAGATCGGGCAGCCAAGGCCAAAGCCAAATTGGCGATCAAAAATCTTCGGGCGAAAAGAAACCTCGATCATTGGATCAGGATAACCACCAGGAGCCTCGTCAGCACTACGACAAGGATGACAAGTACCGTAAGAGTATCAACGCCGTTGGACGGCAGACGAGGTGGAATATTTGGGATCGTCAGAGCGCCAAAGATCCAGATAGCAAGAAGCCATTGTGCAAATATCACAAGGCACACGGCCATCATACCGATGACTGCCATACCCTCCCAGCCCTCCTGCAGAAGGCGTGGGAAGATGGCGAGTGCACCATACCAGAACCTCGGAGTTCAGCACGACAATCCGATGAAGATCAGGACAGGCGACCTGATAGCGACTGTGATAGAAGTGTCGATGCCGATCGCCCATCCACCAAACGCGAAGGGAAGGAAGCAAAATGTGACCGTGAAGACGATCACACACCCCCGACCTCACCGCGCCGGTGGATCAACATGATTATGGGAGGACTCCTCTCATGCACCAACTCGACCAATTCGATCAAATGGCACAAGTGGAAGGCAGCCAATCCTCTGAAGGACACCCCACCACTATTCAAAGATGACCTCCCGATCACGTTTACAGAGCAAGACGCGCAGAACATAGACGGCCCTCATAACGATCCACTCGGCATCTCTCTTTGGCTCGGAGAAGACGATGTCTCAAAAATATTGATCGACACAGGGAGCTCGGTCGACCTCATCTTCATGGACACGCTACACAAGATGAGTATCCTCGAGCGAGACATCAAAGTTGTACCATCGCCCCTCACTGGGTTCGTTGGAGACTCGATATCCACGATCGGAACTATAACAATGCCAGTTACCATAGGAGGAAAGTCCGTAACAGTGACAATCGAGGTCATCGACCAACCTGCGATCTATAACGCTATCTTGGGAACACCCTGGCTGAACGCCATGCGGGCCGTCCTATCTTCCTATCACCAGTGCATCAAAATGCTGATCAGAGGCTGTATCTTCACCATCCCTAGTGATCAGACAGTATCTCGGTATTGTTACGTCGACAAACAGCATGCTCACAAGGCATCGACGTTCGTGATTGGCAGCAGTAGCGACTTCAATCCACAAATAATCCACCACGAGAAGCCGAAGAGTGACCTAATTATCCAAGTCAACATCGACATAGCCCACCCCGAACGTTGTGTTGGCATCGGGACAGAGCTGTTGCCAAGTATGCAGGACGAGCTGATCACCTTCCTCCGGGAGAATATCGAAACGTTCACGTGGTCAATGGCCGATATGAAAGGCATCAGCCCTCAAATCACAAATCAAGAGTTGAACGTAGACCCCACTTTCAAGCCGATCAAACAGAAGCGACGGAAGTTAGGACCTGAGCGGGCACAAGCTGTACATGACGAAGTTGATAAGCTGTTGAAGGCTGGATCGATTGCCGAAGTCAAATACCCAAAATGGCTCGCCAGCCCGGTGGTAGAAAAGAAGAAAAACGGGAAGTGACGAGTCTGTGTGGATTTCACAGACCTCAACAAGGCTTGCCCGAAGGACAGTTTCCCGCTTCCTCGTATCGATCAGCTTGTCGAGGCAACCGCAAGCAACGAGCTCCTCTCCTTAATAGATGCGTTCTTAGGATACACACAGATCCTCATGAATCCCAACGATAGTGAGAAGAGTGCATTCATCATGGACCGAGGAACCTATTGCTACAAAGTTATGTCGTTTGGTTTGAAAAACTTTGGAGCCACCTATCAGCACCTCGTCAACAAGATGTTCGCTGATCAGCTCAAGAAGACGATGGAGGTGTACATAGACAATATGCTCGTCAAATCTGCTAAAGCAGCCGACTACATCATCCATCTCCACGAATGCTTTCTGATACTGAATCAGTACGACATGAAGCTTAATCCCACGAAATGCACATTCGCGGTCACATCTGGTGAATTCCTAGGATACTTGGTCACTCAGCGCGGCATCAAAGACAATCCCAAGCAGATCTCCACGATCAAGGAGCTACCCTCATCGAGAAATACTTGCGAAGTTCAGCGTCTAACAGGAAGGATAGCTGCACTGAACCGATTCATATCTCGGTCCACAGACAAGTGTCTGCCCTTCTATCAGCTTCTACAAGGCAACAAGCAATTCGAGTGGGACGAAAAGTATGAAGAAGCATTCCTGCAGCTCAAAACCTATCTCTCAACACCTCCGATCCTGGCCAACCCTGAATATGGCGACATTATGTTACTTTACATAGCGGTTTCCAGTGTGGCAATCAATGGCGTCCTGGTTTGCGAAGATCACGGAGAGCAGAAGCCGATCTTCTACTTTAGCAAGACTTTGGATGGTGCTGAGACTCGCTACCCGACCTTGGAGAAGCTCGCTCTCGCGGTGGTTGTCGCTTCAAGAAAGTTGCGACCTTATTTCCAGTCTCACTCCATAGCCGTCTTGACCAGCCAACCTCTTCGTTCGATCCTGCATAGCCCGACACAATCCGGACGCATGGCAAAGTGGGTCATCGAACTATTCGAGTTTGATATCAAGTATCGAACACAGACCTCTGCAAAATCCCAAGTTTTGGCAGACTTCTTGATCGAACTGTCACATGAACTCTTGAACGCTGACCCGGCAAGCTCAGAGACATGGATGCTTCACGTCGATGGAGCATCATCCCGACTAGGAGCTGGAATCGGCATTCTATTAGAATCCCCTATCAAAGAGCTTCTCGAACAATGCTTCTGCTTGGAGTTTAGCGCATCCAACAATGAGGCCGAGTACGAAGCACTGATCGGAGGTCTCCGTCTAGCTGGAGGGATGAACATCCGACATATTCGGACATTTAGCGATTCACAGCTCGTCACCAAGCAGTTCAATGGAGAGTACGATGCGAAAGACGATCAAATGGATGCCTACCTGAAGCTTGTGAAGCAGTTAGCCGTGGAGTTCACGACCTTTGAGCTACATCAGATCGATCGATCCGCCAACACTAGCGCTGATGCCCTAGCTGCTATAGCATCGAATAGAGACTTAACCCAATCGTCGAAGGTATGTTATGCCGATGGACCGAGTCAGGCATCCTGCATACTTGTCTGCATGTTGACGAAGTCCAACGATGCATCAAGGATATTCATAACGGTGCGGGTAGAAACCATTCCAGCGGACGAGCCTCGCTCTCAAAATAATGCGACAAGAATTTTTCTGGTGGACTATACAGTTAGACTACATTAAATATGCTCAGAAATGTGAGTACTGTCAGCGACACGCCCCGATGATCCATCAACCAACCGAATTTCTGACTTCGGCGATCCCTCCATATCCCTTCATGCGGTGGGTAATAGACATCGTCGGACCAATGATTTCTTCTCGCCAGCGCAAGTATCGAATACTAGCCGACCTCACTTGCTTTTTCTCTTTGTACTTAGAAATTAAATCGTATAAACAATTAAGCCGATATCGAATTACAGTTTATGTTCAGATTTCAAATAACTTAACTTTTTCATTAATTAAAAGCGTCAAACCGCTGACAAAATACATTGTAAGTCTACGTCTGATTACAAATAGGTAAAAAAAAAAGGGGAAAAGCTAATCGTCAGCTTCTTCCTGGATCTCTTCTTCTTCCTGTTCAGTCTCTTGACTAACAGGCTGACCAGCATCTTGATTAACTCGTTGATCAGCCCTCTTCTCTTTCCCTTGATCATCTCTTTCGAGAGACTTAGCCTTATCAGGCTCGCTTGTCACGATGACTTGACCGCCATCCAAAGATGGAACGTCGCTAGAGACTTCGAGGAAAACTTCCGCCTCTTAGACTTGAAGCTCATCGGGTGTAAAGCTGACTTCTTCGAAGGCCGCCAGATTTGCCTTACTATTAGCAATCATCTTCTCTATGTTCTCGTCCACCAAGGCCGGGAAATCGTAGCCTTGCCTACGCACTATACTAAGTGCCCTTTTAGCCCCAACCCATTGAGCCGTGATCGAATTCAGCTCGTGGGCTTTCTCCTTGTGAGAAAGAGATTCTTTCACTTTTGCGACCAGGTCCGCGTAGTGATTATTCAACGCGACTGTCACGCGCTTCGCCACTTCTTGCCCAAAGGCAAGTTTCTCCTCTTGAGCGGCCTTCAGCTCGGTCTCCAGTTTCCCCTGCTATTCGGCCCCCTCCTTCTTTATCTGCTTTACTGCTCGATTAAGCAGTTTGCCTTTCTCAGCGTCATCGGCGCGAATCTTCTCCAACTCCTCGGAAGATTTTTGAAGTGCGGCTTCCAGCTCAGCACTCCTTCTCTGTTCGGCCTGAAGAACTTCCTTGAAACTCTCTTTTTTAACCTCATCGTCCAGGCACTTCTTCACGTCCCGGTCATATTCGTTCATCACGGTCAAGGCCGTGCTCAAGGCCTGCATACCAAATCATTAGTATTCGAGGTCATTCTTACACACGAAAAATTTATAAACTAGCATTCGATGTATTTTTACCTTGGCCTGATCATGCGCAAAGCGCAATCGCATCACTGCAAATATAGCCGCGTGGGTCCGTTGACGGGCCTGCTGGGCTGTCCCTAAACACCGAATCGTGCACTATTGGACTCTCTCCTTGATACTCGTAGGAGAACCCGGACGGACGTAGTTGTCTTTCAGACCAGGACCTTTTTGATCTCTGTGTTTCCTCAAGAGATTCTTCTGAACCCCGCTTCCTCGGATTAACAGGGCTTCCTTCCCTGCCACTGTTTCCGCCCTTGACTTTGTGACCCGGAGCGCCGTCGCTCCTTTGTCCTTCTGGCTCGGCCTCCGTCCGAGCTTTCTATGCTTTTTTAGCAGCCTTCTTATCGGCCGCTTTCTTAGTCTTGGCCAGATCCCTCTCGACCTTTTTCTGATCAGCCTGCTCGGCTTTCTTAGCCGCAGGGTTTTTTGGATCTCGGACATCAGGAGATCCAAATGCAGATTCAAGGTCGGCTGATAGATCCTTGAAAGAGAGTGACTTCATCTTCTTAGATCGGTGAGATAAACGTTTGAGGGCAGCTGAAAATCCACAACATGTATGTTAGCTGACCCGGATAAGATAACAGCCGACAAAAGTATATATACATAAATCAAACCAACCTCTTGTTCTTGTGATTTTCTCTTCTGTTATCTCGGGCCACGTGATTGTACTGATCGTTAAAAATCGCTCGGCAATATCGTAGATATCCACCGGATCGTCGACAATAGGAAGATGCCTATTTCCTGCAGAGACAGAATGACTTAATCAGCGATAAAAAGATAAGTCGAACTATTTAACATTTAGTAGATTTCAGGTCAGGTAATTCTCTACCCATGACCTCCGCTCATTTTGTTTGGGTCGGCACATCTCGATCGACTATGGAAAACTCATTTATCAACACGAAGAAGTATTGATCTCTCCAATCGTCAATCTTCTTCTTATAACCACCAGTGACGATATTGAATTTTGTTTTCATGCTCTTGTAATACAAACCGTGATTCCTCACTTTCGTCTTGGTTCGCCTGGTATTCGTCATTGCATCGAAGGCAGCCCGGGTCAGTGGTTAGTCATGCTTGATCGATATAACCAACATATTGATGATCAAGCGGATCATCGCATGAGTGAATTGGCAGACCGGCATCTCCTTTCGATCGGCGAATTCCAACAACAGCCTTGGGAGGGGGAACCATAGGTGGAATTCCCTGAAGAAGCACTCATATAGGCACATCTATCCTTCGGGAGCATCCCATGGCCTTTCTGAAGGGCTCGAGACCATAAAAATCACCTCAGGACCGATATTGCACTCCTCCTTCAGAGTCACCAAGGACTCCATGGTTGACTTGGTCGGCATCACCTCCAAGGCGTTATCACAGGTCGGCTTAACTACTTTCTCCCCCTTTCGCTTCTTGAACTTCTTCATGGGAGGATTCATGTCGATTATTCCAAACTGGTTGACTTCTCTTCAGCGATGATGGCATTCAACTCGTCCGAGATATCCATCTCGTTAGATCCGCCTCGGACGTCGGCCTCATCCCGTAATTTGGGAGTCTCGAACTCTAATCTGGAAGAAGTCTCGCCAAATCTACCTACTAACCTGACCTGATCGGTGTGAAACCTATCAGCCGCTGCCTGCTGATTCTTTACTTTTACGCGCTCCTGGAATTCCTGTTCCAGTGCGGAGAGTTTGCTCGCATCCGAAGACCAATCTGACCCCGATGGCTCGATGATGACATTCTTTCCTTTTGATTAGCCCCTTGCGGTCTGATCATCTCTCTACATCTGACAAAACTCTTCCAAAGATATGCCGATCTCATTGGCTCTCGCTTGAGCCGACCTGCTCTCTCTTGACTCTGGTCAGCCTTCCCTGATCTTGACGCTCTTGCTCATTTTCTGATCGGATTCTAACAGCAAACCGAAGAAATTTGCAGCGACAGTCGAACAAAATAAGGCGGAGGTCTAATCGAAAAATTCTAAAACAAAATAAAGGACAGGGAAGAGAGAGAAGGGAGTAAACTTGAAATTTGATAGAGTTTCGCTAAAAAATACAGAAGTGAAGAAATGAAAGCCGAATCCCTCTTATTTATACAAAAATCTGGACGGTTATCGAGAGTCATCATGAGTTCGGCGACCTTTCAGATTTCTTCTCATTTTTTAAAAAATCGGCCTCTTCGCCCTCCTCTCTTAGTGTTTGACATGTGTCAAACCTAGTATTGCATGCGCAGACCTAGACCTAGTCTACAATGCTTTTGGCGGGAACTTTTCGTGCCCAGATTCATTTCCTCTCATACCATCGTACCGATCTGAATTCCAGGTAAGAAAGTCTTTTTCTAATTACTTTTTATTTTCTAACTCTTTTGGCAGCCGATCTGAATCCATATCGAGCAAACACCTCTTGAAATTCGCCAAGTAATGTATCATCACTTGCCGAACTGGAGGGGGAGACTTACTATTAGAGATGAGATATGTACCATCTCTAAGAGCCCGATATGAATTCTGGTCAACCCATCTTACTTGGCTCAAGTCGGCCAAATAAATGGAAATCTTCCATTTATCCATCAAGCCCGGAAAAAAAAAGAAGTTAAATCTTGTCGGCATAAATACTTTCCTATTCTAAACCTACGTAGCAGACCGACCTGATCGGGTATAAATACGGAAAGTCCTCGACAATTCAAAATCATCTAAAAATCACTTCTCGAGACCTAGGACAAACTAAACAATCTAATTGTTCTAGCTTTCGATTTATTTTTCTTATAAGTTTAGGTCGGCATTCTTATTCCAACGACCTAAACCTCCAAATATTCTATCAAACTCCAACTATTTTTAATAAAAGATATCTCTTTAAATCCACAAGCGTTAGTTACCTTATAAGTCAAACTTCAGTTTTTACAATTTTGAAACACTTTTTTCTAAAGTATCTTTTATTTAAGAACAGATGAAGTATATAATAATGGTATTACACAAAATTAAATGATACCGAACATAACAAGACGCCTTTAGTCTTTAGATGTGATTTTGCTTAAAACATTATCTATTTGCTCGATGCATTTGGGGTGGGAATCGTATATGGATTCGTCCATATTTCATGCTACTGAAAAACAAATACATAAAAGTAGCATTTATAGCATAAATTTTGGTCAGAAACTTAAATGAATCGAGAAAAAAACAGATATGTGAATTAAAATCAAACACATGGAAATTAATATTTTATATAATGAAACTTGGTAAAAAAATCCGAACAAATTAGAAAACATGTTAAGAGTTACATGGGATCTGTGTATTCAACCATTTGGGAGCTATTTTTGGTATAGCAAGGAAGGATGAAGATATATATATATATATATATATATGTATATAATTTGGTGTAAAATGGTCGGACTTTTTTGTCAGGTCAAGAATCGGATCAGAAATAGTTGAATATTATTACCCCATATTTTTGTTGTCAATTATGCCAACTTATCTACACGTGAATCCCAAGATGTGCAGAGTGTTTTTAGAGTTTGTAAATTTGTAAAACTGAATCTAAAAACCGATAGAACAGAGTTAAAGGACAAACAAAATTGTTGACCAAAGAAAAGAGGACACACGAATAAAACTAAGATTGGACAATACATGAGTAAACTAAATTACAAATTATGCTAAATGATTTACAAAGTTAATCACCCAAGTTTTTATTTATGAGTTAAACATTTTCCCAATGTTGCGCTTGCTTGTACTAACACTAATTTTGTATTAGTTTTTCATATAGTAACATTTTCATAAGTTCACTAATAACAAACATAATAAATAAAGAATGCGTGAAAAACAAAAATTGTCAACTAAGAAAACGCAAATTTTCACACACAAAAAAATGAATTCACGATTATGATACTGAAAAACTTTAGATAAGGAAAATAAAAGACCGTGATTATTCTTCTTCGAAAAAAAGTGTATCCCTTTGTCACAAAAAAAGGTGTATCCAATCATCATATACCTTACGTTCACCCTGTCCACTGACTTCTTTTTTCTATTTATTGGACTTTGGCTACGTGTAATTTTATAATTTGATAGCAGTTTGGTCGATACATGCATCATCATCCTTCATTGCGACACACTAGTAATTGTAGTTGTAGTAAGTAATTAAAAAAAAACGAAATTCGACGTCTCAGACAGATTGTTCCAACCAGTATGATACCGCCACTTGGAAATGGAAATGACACTATGACAGACAGGAAAGAAAGGCTCGTGCCAGCTATAAACGAACAAACAACTTCCTCTTTTCTTGTTTTTTTGCTGATAAAAATGTCAGCTTGGTATTTGGTAATGATCGACCAACCAATAAGTAATGATTTTGTTGATTAAACAATAAAAAAGTAGAGAGATAATAGAAAGAGAACCAAAACCAGCCAGTTTGTGATGTGTGAATCCATATATCATGTGATAAGATACGTTTGACAGTCCATGACACCATAATTAGGAGCAAACTTTCATACAATTCTAATCTATATTCTTAGGATTTAATTAACTATCTTTGTCACTCTAATAATCCATGAATAACTTTTGGACTTTGGAGTTTACTCTTTTGGATGTATATGCTTCGTCTTTAGAAATAAGAGATTGTTATTTTTCTTCTGAATATTATTATTCACGGGAAAATATTGCAGTTTATTAGTTTAATTTGGAAACATATAATAGTCGTGGATGAAATGTTCAACTTTCTTAAAACATGATTGCATTCTTTTTGAAGATAATATTCCTTTGAAATTCAATTTGTTTAGACGGAAGACCTATTTTGATAATGTTCCAGTTATTGTGTACGCTTAATGTCATGTGATAAGTTTGGCATGGATGATAATTGAGCATCATACATCCAACTAGTATTATATAGAAATTGATAATAAGTAGTACGATCTCTAAAATTTTCAGAATAGGATTGTAAGAGAAATTGATCTAGCTGGGTGGGAGAGGAGAATGGAGAGGCCAATCAAGTTCTTCGACGATTGATTTTGTTTATTACCTTTTTACATGCGAGCCATATGCAAACACGTTGTGAATGTGATCATATAAGAAACTCAGAAAACCCTTAATCTTATTTACCAGTCATATAGTTCACAGATGAAATTTCTATGTGGTTGGTTGTTTTGATCGAGTTCTGTTCACGATGGTTCACTAGGGTTATAGAAGTAAAAACAAATATCATTTTAACAGCATATACGATAATACCAACCCTCAAGAGTTGATTCTATGCTAAACCTTTAGATATGTAGCTTTGGTTTCTTGATGTTAATTGTATTTCCTTGTTTGTATACATGTAATTAACAAATACAAAAAGCATAATTATAAAATTACAAACAAGATATGTTAAGATTAAAGAATATATCATTGAATATAAATATTACTAACGAAATTGAAATTAAAAAAATTATATTAGGCGAAAGCAAAAAGGAAAAAAGTACGTTTGTTGAACTAAGCTTAAAATGAAGCTTGAGAAACAAGTCAATCCTAATTCTATCAAGTTAAGGATATCTAAAGTATTTAGGATTAGAGATTAATGTTTAGGAGTTATCTAATACATTCTCTAAGTGAATTAGGAATTGATTATTGGCTATATAAGGAGATGTCAAAGTTGTGACATAACTTATCAGAGATTGTGTGTTTAAAGTTTTGAGTTATTTTCCTTAAGCAAATAAGAGAGATATTCTTATTGATCTTTGAGTCTTTGATTATATAGTTCTTAGTTACAATTCAATAATTGGTATCAGAGCTTCAGAACTTTGATAAAGTTAAGAGCAAATCATGGGAGACATTGTTGCTGCAACAGCTGCAACAAGACCTAGAGAAGGAGGAGGATCGTCATCTATCACATGTCCCATGTTGAATGCAACAAATTACACTGTATGGGCCATGCGAATGAAGGTCACATTCAAGGTACACAAAGTTTGGGAGGCCATCGAAACAGAAGCGAACCTACCTGACGGAGAAAAGAACAATATGGCCATGGCTTTATTGTTCCAATCAATACCCGAGACACTTGTGCTACAAGTCGGAGAACTCGAAACAGCAAAGCAGGTGTGGGAAGCGATCAAAGCAAGATACGTAGATGCTGAAAGAGTCAAAGAGGCACGGTTGCAAACCCTAATGGCAGAATTTGATCGACTCAAGATGAAGGAATCAGATAAGATCGACGACTTTGCAGGAAAGCTGTCTGAAGTGTCATCAAAGTCAGCCGCTTTAGGAATAACCATTGAAGAGTCTAAACTCGTCAAAAAGTTTCTCAAGAGCCTCCCACGGAAGAAGTACATACACATAGTAGCCTCACTGGAACAAGTTTTGGATCTAAACAAAACAAGTTTTGAAGACATCATAGGACGACTAAAAGCTTATGAAGAGCGAATCTCTGAGGATGAGGAGGTTCAAGAAGACTCCAGCAAATTGATGTATCTGAATCAGGAAACTCAGAGTAACCATTCAAACCGCGACTCAAACAATGAATACAAAGGCAGAGGTCGAGGAGGACGCTATAGGGGAAGAGGTCGCGGAAGGTCTAATGGAGGAAGAGACACTTCCAAAGTCATGTGTTATCGTTGTGACAAGATGGGTCACTATGCCAGCGTATGCCCAGACAGGTTACTTAAGCTGCAGGAAGCTCAAGATGATGATGAGGTTGAAACACAAACAGCAGATGATCTCATGATGCATGAGGTCGTTTTTCTGAATGAGAAAAACTGCATACCGAGCAAGTATGAGAGGACTGCAAACGAAGTGAATGTGTGGTATCTGGATAATGGCGCTAGCAATCACATGACAGGGGATAGAAGATACTTCAAAAGAATTGATGAGTCTGTTACTGGAAAAGTCAGGTTCGGCAATGACTCACGCATTGATATAAAAGGGAAAGGATCAATCTCTTTTATTGACATGAATGGGAAATCACGAACGATGTATGATGTTTACTACATCCCGAATTTAAAGAGTAACATCATTAGCTTGGGGCAAGCTACAGAATCAGGGTGTGATATCAGGATGAGAGGAGGACATTTAACGATGCACGACTCGGAAGGAAAGCTGCTTGTTAAAGCAGTAAGAGCAAAGAATCGACTCTATAAAGTGCATATGGCGTTGAAGAACTCAGCGTGTCTATATCTTACTGATACAAGTGAATCGGATGTATGGCATGCCATGATAGGACACATAAGCCAAGAGACAATGAAGTCGCTGATCCAAAGGGATTTAGTTTTGGGAATCCCACAAATCACATTCGAAAAAAGGGTCTGCAGCTCTTGCTTACTCGAGAAGCAAACAAGACAAGTGTTCCCTCAAGCCTCCTCATATCGAGCAGACAAGATACTCAAACTCATTCACAGAGACCTTTGCGGCCCAATAACACCGAGTACAATCGCAGGAAACAAATACATCTTTGTACTCATCGATGACCACTCGCGATATATGTGGACGATACTATTGAAAGAAAAGAGTGATGCTTTCAATAAATTCAAGACATTCAAGAGATTGGTTGAACATGATGCAGGAGTAAGCATTAAAACCTTCAGAACAGATAGAGGAGGAGAGTTTGTATCTCAAGATTTTAATGCTTTCTGAGATGAATCAGGCATCAAGCGACATCTCACAGCGCCGTATACTCCACAGCAAAACGGAGTTGTTGAAAGAAGGAACAGAACACTAATGGAGATGTCGCGAAGTATCTTGAAACATATGCAAGTTCCGAACTACTTGTGGGGAGAAGCAATAAGACATTCTACTTATCTGCTAAACAGAGTTGCGACAAGGTCACTTAAGGAGATGACTCCGTACGAAGCCTTCAAGAATAAGAAGCCCAGGATCAATCATCTTCGAGTCTTTGGTTGTATTGGTTTTGCAAAAACAGATAAACCGCATCTAAAGAAGCTAGATGACAGATCACAGATGTTGGTTCATCTCGGAACAGAACCAGGGTCGAAGGCTTACCGTTTATTTGATCCATTGTCACGAAAAATAGTAGTAAGCAAAGATGTCATATTCGACGAGAAAAGGGGTTGGAACTGGAGTCGTAATAGCAGCACTCTGGTCGAAGATTTCACGGTTACCCTTGGCGAGTTTGGAAATCGCGGAATACAAGAGGAGGTAGTAAGAGATATCGGAGCAAAACAAACCAACATGGGTGAATCTGGGGATGAGGACGAAGCATATAATGATGGTGATCTCTCGGCATCACAAGAACATGAGCACACTGACACTCAAACTGACTCTGTTCAAGGAAGCCCAGAAAAACAGAGCTTTGGAAAACAAAGTAGTGTGAGTAACCCAGAAAAACAGAGTGTAAGAAAACAGAGCATGACGACAGCTCCAGCTCTCCGTCGCACAGAGAGAGAAAGTAATTTACCAACCTACTTGCAGGATTATGTGCTACTCAACGAAGAAGAAGAAGATCTGATGCTACTCGCAGAGGAAGAAGGCGAGATGCTGTTACTATGTTTAAACGATGAACCGAGAAATTTCCATGAAGCTAGTAAATCACGAGCTTGGCCACTAGCATGCGAAGATGAGATCCACTCTATCGAAAAGAACCACACATGGAATCTGGTGGATCTGCCAAGTGGTGCAAAAGCTATCGGACTGAAGTGGGTATTCAAACTGAAACGAAATTCAGATGGTAGCATAAACAAGCATAAGGCTCGACTAGTTGCAAAGGGATACATACAACAACACGGAGTTGATTTCGAGGAGGTCTTTGCGCCAGTAGCACGGATAGAAACTATACGACTTCTGATCAATCTCGCAGCTTCTAGTGGTTGGGAAATACATCATCTCGATGTAAAAACTGTGTTCCTTCATGGCGAGCTCAAAGAAACGGTTTATGTTTCACAACCAGAGGGTTTCGAAGTGAAGGGACAAGAGAGTAAAGTTTACAAACTTAACAAGGCTTTGTACGGACTACGACAAGCGCCCAGAGCATGGAATAACAAGCTGAATCAGATTCTTTTGGATCTGAAGTTTAAGAAATGTTCGAAAGAGCCCTCGGTGTATCGAAAGGAAGAAAGGGGAAATCTTCTTGTTATAGCTGTCTATGTCGATGATTTGTTTGTGACAGGGACAAGTAAAAATATCATTAACAGGTTCAAAGAAGAGATGGCGTCAAAGTTTGAGATGAACAATCTTGGAAGATTGACATACTATCTTGGAATCGAAGTTTGTCAAAACATAGGCGGAATGGTGCTAAATCAGAGACGATATGCTGAGAAGATTTTGGAAGAAGCTGGAATGAAAGAATGCAATCCAGTTCATGTACCAATGGAAAGCGGGTTGAAACTCGCCAAATCAGAAGGAGAAAAGGAGATCGATGCCACTTGGTTCAGGAAAAACGTGGGATGCCTTCGCTATCTTCTTCATACAAGACCCGATTTGGCTTATAGTGTTGGGGTACTAAGTAGATACATGCAAAGTCCAAGAGAGTCACATGGCGCTGCTATGAAACAGTGCTTAAGATATCTTCGAGGCACCACGACACTTGGTCTAACAATCGAGCGGTCCAACCTGAAGATTCCGAAGATCATTGGCTATAGTGATAGTAGCCATAATATCGACCCAGATGACGGAAAGAGCACGACTGGACACATCTTTTATCTTGGAGGAAGCCCGATTACCTGGTGTTCACAGAAGCAAGAAACCGTGGTCTTATCCTCATGTGAAGCTGAATTTATGGCAGGTACAGAAGCAGCAAGGCAAGCAATCTGGCTTCAGGATCTACTTAGTGAAGTTACTGGAGTGCCTTGTGAAAGAGTGGTTATTCGTATTGATAACAAATCAGCAATTGCTCTCACTAAAAACCCAGTGTTTCATGGCAGAAGTAAACACATTCACACACGCTACCACTTCATACGTGAGTGTGTAGAGAATGGGCAAATCGAAGTTGAGCACATTCCTGGTAATCAACAAAAGGCGGATATATTAACGAAGGCACTGGGCATGATCAAATTTAAGGAGATGAGAGATCTCATTGGCATTCAAGATCTGAAGCAAATGGATTCCAAGCTTAAGGAGGGAGATTGTTGAACTAAGCTTGAAATGAAGCTTGAGAAACAAGTCAATCCTAGTTCTATCAAGTTAAGGATACCTAAAGTGTTTAGGATTAGAGATTAATGTTTAGGAGTTATCTAATACATTCTCTAAGTGAATTAGGATTTAATTTGATTATTGGCTATATAAGGAGATGTCAAAGTTGTGACATAACTTATCAGAGATTGTATATTTAAGGTTTTGAGTTATTTTCCTTAAGCAAATAAGAGAGATATTTTTATTGATCTTTGAGTTTTTGATTCTATAGTTCTTGGTTACAATTCAATAACGTTTAATTAAGTTTTGCAGATTTGTTCAAGTATGGATCGAAGAAAGTTAGATCTGAGTGAACTAAAAGCTTCTTTTGCAATTTACAAGTTGTGTGAATTTCTTGAAGTATAGTATACACAATTATGGTTTCATAGGTTACTTTTTCTGTTAAGTTCTACAATTTCCTCAATTTTATTTATAATCATGCGTGTATGGTATAGTATTCAAATAATTTTTTTGCTAACAACTATAAGTCTATAATTCTATCCGCGATGAGATGATTCTTTTCATATAGTCTACGAGTTCATCCACATAACGGATACTCTCATCCTTATTCCCAAACAATCCTTTCACCAACTTTGCCTTTGCTCTTCTCGACTCGCCCGCATCATCAATCATCGCCAATCTAACCGAGTCAGCCACTGAGTCGGAATCAAACGATCCATCTCTCTCATTTCTTGGAACTTCAACACCAAGTCCCTTTCCCTGCAACAGTCTCGTGTTCAATCCTTGCTCATTCAACACCGGAAGAAAAATCGGAATCCGTCCAAACCCTAATCCTTCCACTACCGAGTTCCAACCACAATGCGTCAAGAACCCGCCTACTGACTCGTGACTCAGTATTTTCACCTGTGGAACCCAACCAACATGAATCATACCACGTCCCTTGACTCGCTCCTCGAACCCGTCTGGAATCTGTGGTTCAAGCCGAGTCGGCTCGTTCCTTAGAACCCAAAAGAAAGGCACTTTTGATTTCTCCAATCCTGAAGCCAGCTCAGCGAGTTCCTCTTGAGGAAGACTCGCTTCAGTACCGAAAGACACGTAAACCACTGAGTTAACTCGCTGTTTATCAAGCCACTCCTTTATACAAACCCATGTAGCATCTTCGTCCTCGTCTTCACTAACAGGAGGAAGAAACCCGGTCGGAAAGATCGGTTTTTGATACAAATCTCGTAGTAAACCAAACCACTCCGGTTCAAGTTCCGGGGAGCTACGTACGAAAACCGCATCGCTCTCACGGATCGAGTAACCGAACCGGACCGAATCGGAGACTCCGTCCACATCTTCCTCCGTCTTCTCAACGTACCTAGTGACCTCGTGATAACGAAACACGATCTTTGACTCGAACGGGATCCACGGCGGAACCACCGTGAAATCTTCCGGCGTAGATCTAAAATCCTCAATAAGAGACCAAGGCGGTCCCATGAAACAGAGAGCGGAAGTGTTGAAGAGACTAAAGTAAGCTTTCGAGATTCCGAGCTCCGTTGCAATCGGTGGAAGCCAGTGAGAAGCGTAGTCATATATGATCCAATCCGGAGAAGATCTTCGGAGAAACTCTGTTAACGGTAGCTTGAGAAGATCGAAAGCAGATTTGAGAGATTGTTGGTTGATGTAAGGCACGTCCATGGATGATTCAGAGGAAGGAGGTAACTTTGGGAAAGGAGGGAGAGGGAAAGAGACGAAAGTTATGGAGGAAGAGAGGTTTGATGGTAATTTAGGAAGTCTCTCGATGTTTCTTGGTGTTGATATGAAGGAGATCTTGTGACCTTTTTGTGCAAGTAACTTTGAGATACGAAGGAAAGGAAGAAGATGACCCATAGCTAGCCATGGGAATATGGCTACGTGAAGAGCTTCTTCTTCTCCTTTCTTCTCCATTTTTGCTAATCTCTGTATCTCCAATAATTATCCACTACGAGTAATGGAAATTTATTATTTGATAAAATTTCTATGTATGCCATATTTAAAAATGCAAGTTGAAGCCGCCAGACAAAAAGCCGCCAATAAGAAAAACGAAACCAAGTTGACAAAGAAAACAAAAACGTGAAAAACTTCAATATGTGTTATGTATTGACCCGAATCACTACGTTAATTATCGGATGTGTCTAATTATGGGCCTAGAACCAATATATTATTTTACTATGTTCACAAAACTTTATGGCTTGAACTAATCTTAGAGTATGTGCAATGCAAAAACCCCTAATGGGATTTTTAGTTAATATTTAACTATAAAATTTATGTTAAGAAGCTTTGTTAAGATATTTTTGTTTTTTGTGCTCCAATGATAGAATTCTATTAGGGATTCTTACCAAAAAAAAGTTTTAATATTTAGTTAATCCATAACTTATAATTCGATCAAAAATAAAAAGAAAAAAAATATAAAACGTTTTGTTTGATAACTTTGGATCCCAATTCTTATCATTTTGAAGCAAATATGAACAGCCTTTTACACAAATGGCACACATAAAGACATTGCAACAACCCCCAAACCACCATATCCGTAGCTCAGAACTCTGTTCACATGCATATCTGTAACTAGTATATTCATCTAACACATCTATTTGAACTGAGGAAGAGTTGGTGTGGTAGTGAGGCGGGGCAAAACTTATTTGCTGCAAACTTGTACTGCCAGAAGAAAAAGCAAAAACTTGTACTACATCACCTGAGGGACTCTCGTGGGCACATCTGAAAAAGACTCTTAACGCATGCTTCCAAATGTTTAGTGTACGATGTGTAATGCTCTAACGTAGCGTTCTGCAAAACCCTCAAATTGCCAGCTTTTGTTACAACACTGAGTTGAATTAGCCAAGTGCTTAGGATTGCCAAATTATAGTGTTTTCGTGTCAAGTACGTACCCATGGTTCTTTTGAGTAAAAAAGAAAAGAAAAAAAATAAAATATATATATATATATATGATGTGGCATCAATTTTTCCTTGAATCGACTTTTTACTAGTAGAGCTTAGAGCATGATTAATAGAGAGATTTTCAGAAACTCTCAAGTAAAAAAGAAAAGAAAAAAATATATATATATGATGTGGCATCAATTTTTTCTTGAATCGAAGAGCTTATAGAGACGGTTCTGAGTAAACGTGTCCGAAACTGATTTGTTGAAAATAAAATTTGGTTAACAAACAAAAACTAATTTTCTATTTTTTTTCTTGTTTCTATCGATTCTTTTGGGTTTTCTCTTCTTCTTCTCCGACGACGAAGAGCACCACTTGATGCTGGAGCTTCTAAGCAGCACTTTTTCTTCTCACATCGTCATCAAGGGCCGTCTCTGCAAGGTCTGATTTCGATTTCATCTTCTCTCTCGTTTTCTATTGTTCATCTTCTCTCTGATTTCGATTTCATCTTCTCGTGTACACGATCTCGGCATTTGATTGTAAATCTCCGTTTAGTGTATAAATCCTTGATTTGTATTGGTTTTCTGGGATTTGTAGCTTAAATTTATCTCTGGATTAGTAACCAGAGGAAGACGCTAAGCTGGTACACACTCTCGCCACAATTTTTACTCAGAGTTTCCAATCCCACGAGCATTCATGAACGAGAAGATCAGTATACTAAACAGAACCAAATCAAATCATTATGTACTCAGATGAAGATGCTGCTATTCAGGCCTCCTTGCAAAGTGATGATGCTTCTGCACTCATGTACACTTTCCTTTGTAGAACTTCGTATTCAACGTTCTCATTCTATATATAATGATTTTGTTTGCTAGACTTGTGTTATGGATAAGTATGTATGCCTTCTTTACAAGCAATGCTATTAACTTTAGTATCTTCTTTTGTTTTAGCGTGGAATAGATTCAAAGTGCTCAGGGATCAGTTAATATTTTGACGAACATGCTTGGTGCTCTCGATCCAAGCCATTCCGAGGTTGGATATATTTACATGATTTGATTTAGTGGCTCTGTTGTTTGATCTGATTCAAGACACTCACTGCTCTTGATGCTGTGATTGGGTTTAAAAGAAGAACTTATAGTTGATTTGGTAGAGCAATGTCGTACTTATCAAAGACGTGTAATGACTCTAGTCAACACTACATCGTAAGGATCTGTTTGATTTCTCCTTAACCATTGTGTTCTTTATTCAATTTGATATAATCTGTTAATGGTGAGAGAGAGACTTTTTTTTTTTGCAGAGATGAGGGACTTCTGTTTCAAGGATTGGCATTAAACGACAATCTGCAGCACCATGATGATAAGGCAAAGGGAAACTCTGCTCCTGTAACAGCTCCCACTCCAATACCGCAAAGGGAAACTCTGTTCCTCTAACAGCTCCCACTCCAATACCGCTTGTTAGCATCAGCCATGACGATGATGAAGGATCTACAAACCTCAAGGAAGAATTATCACGGGCCTGCCTCGAAAAAGATTTGGAGCTTGATACCGTGGGATATAATATTCATATCAAGGCAATGCTAGAAGCAGGTAGAACAGAAACCTTTATTATTTCCAGTTTAAGTTTATGGTGCAGGGAATCAACACTCAAACCTCTGTTGTCACAGGTAAACTGCAGTGTGCATCTGATATTTTGTTGGTGATTGCTATATACCTTCAGGCTTTCGAAGGAAGCAAAGGCACATATGAATCTTGCAATCTCATGGTCTTAATAAAGGTTTCATTTTATTAATATATGTTTCATTTCAATTTTGTTTTTCTGTTATGTAATATATGTTCATTTTATTTTTAATGTAATGTAGTTATGTTTTGATTTTAAAATAATTTATTCAATTTTTTTTTTAGTTTTTAAGAACTTTATAGAATCTCTCTATTGTAAGTGTCAAAACTCAAAGAATGTTAATGAGATTCTTAACTTAAATTAATAATAAATTTAATGATATAATATGTTTAAGAATCTCACTTGAGTATCACCGTTACGGTTGCTGGGTCGATTCTTCTCTTTTTATTTAATTTCCATTTAATTAAATATTTTATTATTTTAAGATCTCAGCTTAAATGCTGCGTTGCACATATTCTTATCTCCTTCTGACCTTTGGTCAAACGGTCAAACTCAAATACCAATCTTTATGTAAATTATAATTTTCCCGTATAATCAAATCTTAACTCAGTAATGTAACTTTAGAGTTAGTAATTAATTTGGTTATTTAGAACAAGATAGCACGCGAGCTGCATGTGATTATTGCGTACATAATGCACTTCCATAACCGACAAAATATTAAATCAAATCTATTATTTAGTCACTATATATTACTCCATAACTTTTATTTCTTAACAATAATTTTCCATAATTTTTTCAAACTAAGAACGTTTCACATAAAACGGAGAAACTCAGTATAATTGGTCCACATCAGCATATTTATTAAATAAAAAATGTTAAATATAATTAAAATATTAAAACATTAATTTCTAATTTTTTAAAAATAATTGATAATTGATAAAAATATTACAAAGCCATTGTTTTATAAACAATAATATTTCATCCTATATATGGTGAAATAATAATACAAGGATAAAGAATATAAATCTAGATATTTTGGTTCAAATCAAACTTAAGACTCAAGACAATATAGAATCGCTAATAACAAATCAAACTCACTACACAAAACAGACATGTCAACAATCACAAATGTAGGTGCTAGTTTGAGTACAACAGTGTGTGAGAGAGAAAAGTAAGATTTTATATATATTAGATGAGTATCCGCGAGATGTACAGATTTTTTTTTCCACAATATAATTTATTAAAAAGTGTAGTTACAATTTATTTTATCGTATATTTATTGTTTTCTTAAAGATATTGTGTATTTGAATAAACATGCAATAACTATTTATATATTATATGTAATAAATGGTTTATTGATAAGAAAATGTGAAATATGTTATACCTTATATATATATATATATAGAATATATTAAATAGATATACTGCAAATCAGAGAAATACTATATAAGAAAAATTAATTAGAGAAATTCTTCAAACACAACATAGGTAGAGACGACCCTTTTTAACAGGTCGTATTTGTTCACAATGCAGATTTACATAATAACAAATTTAAATGTATTACTGACTATATAAGAAGACATGAAAACAAAATCTTAATGTTTTTAATGTATTATTTGTTTCAGTTTTTGAATGTTTTATTGTAGGTTCTATTGTACTATAAATTATATTGCCATGTATGTGTTTAATATTTATTAATACATCTTTTATGAATATTTTAAATTCAAAAAATGCCAGAATTTAAGACTATAGATGAAGAAATATGTCTTGCAGACAGTGCTACAATGCACATGATTATCAAAGATATAAAGTATTTATCCAGTCTCAAAATAAACGATTTCAATAGAAGCGTGAATACAACATCTGGTAATGTAAAAATTATTATGGGCTCCGGAAGTGTCAGTTTTTCAATGCCAAGGGGAACAAAGTTTGAGATAAATGAGGCATTATATTCCCCAAAGTCTTATAGAAACTTATTAAGTTTCAAAGATATCGCGGAAATGGATATCAAATAGAGACTATGAATAAGAAAGGCATTGAATATCTTTGCATTACATCAGAGAGGAAACATATATTGGAAGAATTAAAAATGTTATCCTCTGGATTATATTACACAAAAATAAGTATGACTGAATCATATGTTACAGTAAACCATAAGTTTACTAGTACATTTAAAGTTTGACATGAAAGGTTAGGCCATCCTGGTTCAGTCATGATGAGAAAGATTGTGAAAAATTCTAATGGCCATTTGTTGAAAAACGAGAAAATATTACAAATGGGCAAGTTTTTATGTAATGCTTGTTCTCAAGGAAAACTCGTAACTCAGCCATCACCAGCCAAAGTTGGGAATGAATCATCAGAATTTTTGGAAAGAATACATGGTGATATATGTGGGTCGATCCACCCATAATGCGGGCCGTTTAGATATTTTATAGTTTTGATTGACGCATCTAAGAGATGGTCACATGTGTGTCTATTGACCATACAAAATACGGCTTTCGCTAAATTCATTACCCAAATAATCAGGTTGAGAGCACAATTTCCTGATTATGTTATAAAGAAAGTAAGGCTGGATAACCCTGGTGAATTCACTTCACAAGTGTTTAGTGATTATTGTATGTCATTGGGAATCGATGTTAAGCATCCGGTTCCCCATATTCATACACAAAATGGAATGGTTGAGTCACTGATTAAACGGTTGCAATAGATTGCAAGGCCGTTAATATTGAGAACAAGACTCCCAATTAATATATGGAGACATGCTATTTTGCATGCAGCGACACTGATCCAGATACGGCCAAATGCATATAATGAGTATTCTCCATTACAGTTGGTATCTGGACAGGAGCCAAATATATTCCATCTTCGTATGTTTGGGTGTGCGGTCTATGTCCCTATAGCGCCACCCCAAAGAACAAAAATGGGACCACACAGAAGATTGGGAATATACATCGGTTATACGTCACCGAGTATAATTAGGTATCTTGAACCAGTAACTGGTGATAGGTTTACGGCATGTTTGGCCGATTGCCATCTTAATGAAGGTGAATTCCCCGCGTTAGGGGGAGGATTAAGAGAATCACCAAAATATATCACTTGGTGTACAAAATTTTTGGCTTATCTTGATCCTCCTACCAATCAACATGAGATGGAAGTTCAGAAAATTGTACATATGCAAAATATGGCAAACTAGTTACCAGATGCGTTCAAAGGTACAAAGAGGGTGACAAAGGCATATATCTCCACAGCAAATGTTCCATCCAGAATTAGTGCTCTTGAAGAACACATTGATGGGAACATATCAAATGAACCTAGGGTTCAATTGAAGAGGGGGAGACCGATGGGTTCTAAAGATAAAATTACCCGAAAGAAAAAAGAATATGGGAGAAGAAAGCAAAAAGGTTCTAGAAGAACAATTTAAAGAAAATGTCATTAAGAAATTTGTGAAAATGTTCTAGAAGAACCAGATAAAGAGATTCGTCTTGGAGACGAATGTGAAATAGAAAAATATATGATTTTCATCAATTACTTCCAAAATGAAGAATTATGGATCAGAGATAAAATAAAAGACATTGATAGAATATTCTCTTTTTTCGGTATCTAAAGAGCTTGAAAGCAATGATCCAGATCCATGGTCTATATTAGAATGTCAGAAAAGACATGATTGGGAGAAATGAAAAATGGCCATTAAAACAGAATTATTCTCCCTGAATAAAAGAAAAGTTTGTTGGACCTATTGTCACAACACCAGAGCATGTAATGCCTGTTGGATACAAATGGGTGTTTGTAAGAAAAGGAAATGAGAAAAATGAGGTCATAGGATATAAAGCGAGGCTTGTGGCTATGGTTTTTCTCAAAGACCGGGAATTGATTATGAGGAAACATATTCCCTGGAAATGGATGTGATAACATTCAGATTCTTAATGAACCTAGCAGCATCCATGAATCTAGATATGTATCTGATAGATGTTGTGACAGCATATCTATATGGATCACTTGAGAATGATATATGTATGAAAATCACTGAAGGATTAAAAATGTCGGAATCATTAAGATCAACATCTAAAGAGATGTGTGCGATCAAGTTACAGCAATCACTTTACGGATTAAAGCAATCCGGACGCATGTGGTATAATCGCTTAAGTAAAGGTTATGTGAACAATGCGATATGCCCTTGTGTATTTATTAAGAAATCCACATCAGGATTTGTGATCATTGCTGTTTATGTTGATGACATGAATATAATCGGAACTCAAAAAGAGATTGATGATGCAAGAACTCATATGAAAGAAGAGTTCGAAATGAAAGATCTTGGAAAGAGAAAGTTTTGTCTTGGGCTCCAGATAGAGCATTTTCAAGATGGTATATTTGTACATCAATCAAATTATACGAAAAAGATCTTGAAACGCTTTAGTATGGATAAAGCTTTTCCTTTGAGTACTCCGATGGTCAATAGATTGCTCGATGTTGATAAAGATCCATTTCGGCCATGTGATGATAGCGAAGAAATATTAGGTCCTGAAGTACCTTATATGAGTGCTATCAGTAGGCTTATGTATCTTGTAAATTGTACTAGACCTGATGTAGCTTTTGCTACTAATCTACTTTCAAGATACAGCTCATCTCCTACACGTCGACATTAAAACATATATTCCGTTATTTTCAAGTTACTATTGAATTTGGTTTATTTTATTCTCGAATCCCTGAGTTTGGTATGGTTGGTTTTGCAAATGCAGGATATTTATCAGATCCGCATAAGGCTAGATCGCAAACTGGATATGTTTTTATAATTGGAGGAACTGCGATCTCTTGGCATTCCCAAAAGCAGAGTTTGGTTGCAACGTCTTTAAATTATGCAGAAACTATTTCATTACATGAAGCTTGTAGAGAATATGTATGGCTCATATCAATCATTCACCATATACAAGATGCATGCGGAATAGAAACAAAGAATGAGACAACAAAAATATTTGAAGATAATACTGCATGTTATATCAAAAGTGATCCGAAGCATATCCCTCCAAGGTTTTTCTCTTACACAAAAGAGCTAGGGAAAAAAATCAAGAAATGGATATTCAATATGTTCGTTCTTGCGACAACGCAGCTGATCTATTTACGAAGGCATTTTGAAACGCCCTAACCCAAAAATCCGAACTGCGGTAAGGATTTGAATCGGCCACTTCATGGCCAGTCTCGGGTAATTTTTAACTTTTTCCATACTTAGTCATTTTCAGCATTTTTACTCGGTTTTAGTCAAGCCATTGAAACATAAATGCATAACTTAGATAAAACGAGGTTCAAGCATACAATGAAGGTTCACTATAAGCTAATAAAGTCTGCTATAAGCTATTACATTGTTCTACTTGACCATAGTCTACCCAAGCCTAACATCCTTCCCTTCTTGACTTAGTCCCGCGGTCCAGATCAGTTCCCTTCACGGGCTAAATCACCTGCATCCATAAAAAGGAGGCATAAGCAAACAGATTGCTTAGTGAGAGCGGTCATCCCGTCCCATTTAGCCACAGTAAAGAAAATCACAATCAAACAGTCCATTCAATCATCCAGTAATCAATTAAACAGTCAATGATGGGCTAAACAGCCCTTATATGGCCTCGTGCCTCACTTTGGCCTCGGGTCTTCTATGGTCATCGGACCTCATTCGGCTATTAAGCCTAACTTGGCCTCGGGCCTTCACTATTATGCAGAGAAATAGAATATAACAGTAAAGGTACCATAGAACAGTTCAAGCAATCAATAAATAATCGAATCTACGCTAGATAACGAGTCTAAACTATAGCCCACGGTCACGCACTCACTTTAGTTTCTTGGCTGTTGCAGATTCAAGAAGATAGCCGACAGTTTTCAGAAGAACTCCCCGATTCAGAACGTTTCTCTCGGACGCAGTCGAAGTCTTTCGGCGATAGTCGGAATAACTTGGCTATCTCACGATCAGATTCGGCGAACTCTCAGATATCTCTCGGACAAATCTCAGTCTCTCGGATGAAATCGCTCTCTGGACTTTCCCTCTGTTTTTCTTTTAGATACTTAGGCAGAATGATGAAGTTTCTGTGTGTTTCCCCTAGTTAAATAACGGTTCTCGGATGTAACTGCTTGATAACTCAATCCGCTGCGTTTTACTTCGAGAAACCAAGGATCAGTAATCGTTCCCGCACTTTTCCACTCGATCAATTAACTTAGCCGGACCAGATTGATGTTTCCGTTCTTTAACCGGCGAATTTGGTTTGGTTTACTGAAATAGCCACGGCCTGATTGAAGTTTATCAAAACAGTTCTCTCGGATATAATCTATAACCGTTCCCGCCAATCTTATCCGCGCCCTTTCCAATAACTCCCTCGGATATAACCGCTCCTGCTTGGCTATTTTCATACTTAGCGGATATTTCATAATTCATCCGATAATTCCACAAAGTTCCTCGACCATTCCAGCTCGGCTCCGACAAAAATAACCATCTTGTCCGAATCCCGACCAAAGGCCCGAGAAACATGGTTTGTCCAAAGCTACCTTGTCTGAGTATCAATTTTCCTCGGACATAATCAGCTCAGCTCATCTCAGCTCGGACTTCACTTAACTGGCCTGTCGGAAATCCAACCAACTTTCCCAATTTCGCAGACTGTCGGATTTTCGCTTGTCCGAACCATTTCTTCCCGGCTAAACACTCAAATCAGCTGAACTGACCCGATCCAGCTCGTTTTAGCTCGGCTATTCTTCTTTTCCATCCGATAGCCCAATCTTTATTCAGTAAACCTCCTGGATTTTCCAACTCATGGTCTTGATCCGATTGATTCAGTTTTGATCTGAAGATCACAGGTGTTACAACTCTCCCCCCCTTTAGCTTAGACTCATCTTTGAGTCTTCTTAGGTCCACTTAATTCCGGATTTTCCTTAAGTTTATCAAACCACTTAGAAAATACTGCTTTCATTCTCGCCTCTGGTTCCCATGTTATTTCTTCTTCACCATAACAATCCCAAACGGCCCGAGTCATCTGAACTTTCTTTCTACGTTCTGCCTTAACTCTCCTTCCCACAATCCGGACTGGTCTCCCTTCAATAGTCATGTTTCCTTTAGGTCCGAAGGTGGTTCAGACACAACATTATCATGGTCACTTATGCACTTCCTTAGCATAGAGACGTGGAAGACTTTGTGAAACTGTTCCATGGACGGTGGCATTTCCAATCTATAAGCCACTGGTCCAATCCTCTCCAGGATCTGATACGGTCCCATGTACCTCAGAATTAGTTTTCCATTCAGTGAAGCTAGGTCTTTTCCCTTGTAGGTGACTGTCTTGAGATAGACCATGTCACCCACTGCAAAATCTAACTCTTTCCAACGCTTATCAGCATAACTCTTCTATCTGTTCTGAGCTTTTTTCATCTTAAGCTTTGATACTCGGATTCTTTCAGTTGTCTCTTCAACAAAGTCCTGGCCAAAGATACTTTGCTCCCCCACTTGGGTCCAACATAAGGGAGTCCTGCAAGGCCGGCCATACAAAGCCTCATAAGGTGACATCCCAACTTAGAACATGGACACATCCAACTTAGAAGATGAGCTTGTAGCCGTTGGAAATCAAGATAAGAAGGCAGCTGAAGAAGTTCTTGAAGTACAAGGAGGTCTAATGACCCGAGCTAACACTAAGGCATTTCAAAATGCCTTAGAGGTTTTACTTGACCAGTTTAAGTATGAATCAAGTAATGAAAAGGCTACACTTTCCACCCTGGTCTGTATTGTAGCCGAGGACTAAGCTAATGGGTTTGTGGGACATTTTGTGCTCTTTTTCTCTTAGTGAGTTTTGTCCCATTGGGTTTTCTCACTAAGGTTTTTAACGAGGGAAGTGTTCCCACATTGTCATTGCCCATTAAGTTTAGCCTATCCCAAGCCCACTTCTTTCTACCATCCGCGGCTTGATTATCTTTCAAAGTATTATGTACTTAGTCGTTTTTAATTCTTAATTCTTGTTTCTTTTTGTATTTTGAACCGAGTCTTTGCATGGTTAGTCAAGGGGGTTTGTCCCGAGACTAACTTAATGCTCTTTGTGTTTTGTGTTGTCTCTCTTCTCCCTTAAAACCATGTACGGGAGAAGAGTTGCCTTTTCATCTATCTTTGAATAAAATTTCCTTTGCAAAATAGATCAACTCTCTTAGTGCGTCATATCCTCGAGAAATCCTACTTAGAACCATAGGTGTGTCATATCCTTTGTGTTCTAGTAGTCTTGTCTCAAGAGCCATCTACTACTCTTGCTATAATCCATCTTCACTCTTCCCCCTTTTCATCACAAACGGTTCAAATCTCCTTACAACGATTGAAACAACCCATCTCCATGGATCAGTACGTTCACCACTTACTTTGAAAGGTCAAGATCATAAGAGGGATCATATGAAGTGGTTTCAGAGCAAGCCTTCAAAGCTAAGTGTTCTGATCCGATCGGTTTTTTGTTATTTTTGATCAATTAAATTTTTGTCTCTTCATCTACTCTCGAAAATAATTTTTAAATTTTTGTTCATCACGGATTTGGTCTCTAGTATTTTGCATAATATTTTGAAAAATAGTTTAGAATTTTTATAAATTCTATTCTATCAAAGAACTACTTATTGCGACTGGATTTACATTTTCAGGAACGATGGCCGGAGAAGATGACTCGGAACCGTCAGTCGTGCATGCTCAGAGGATTTTGCTCGATGCTCTCACAACCGAGATGAAAAAGATGTTACAAACAGAGGTAGACAAGATCAGACAAGAGTATGAACAAAGAGAAGTGGCTCAAAGATGTCCGGGCAAAGAGACCACGAGAGAAGAAGAGCAAGAAGGACAGGCTAGCGGACATCAGACTGATCAATACTATAAAAGCAGTAGCTCTTCTAGAAGTGGCTGTAGAAGTTCTAGCCAAGGCAGAGAACGTATACAAGACAACCTGGCCGGTCTAAAGTTGAAGATTCCTTCTTTCCACGGCAAGTGTGATCCGGATGCCTACCTTGAGTGGGAAAAAAAGATAGAGTTGGTATTCAACGTTCAGCATTACACTGAAGAGAACCATGTTAAAGTGGCAGCCACGGAGTTCTATGACTATGCCTTAAGCTGGTGGGATCAGCTCGTCACGACCAGAAGAAGAAACCAAGAGTATCCGGTTACCACATGGAACGAGATGAGAAACTTGATGAGGAAGCGATTTGTTCCAAGCCATTACCACCGCAAGCTACATCAGAGGCTTCGGAGATTGACACAAGGCAATCGTACTGTGGAGGAATATTTTCAGGAAATGGAAACGCTTATGCTTCGTGCGGACATCTTGGAGGATAGAGAGGCTATGATGGCTAGGTTCCTTGGAGGTCTTAACCGTGAGATTCAGGACCGCCTAGAGACATAACACTATGTCGACCTGGAGTAAATGTTTCATAAAACAGTGTTGTTTGAGCAGCAAGTCAAGAGAAAAGGGTCGTACCGTTCGGGTTCTGGTACCGGACCAAACAGTCGAGCAGTTTATCCCCAGGACGACAGGAACACGTACCGGTCAGCCTACCCATAGGACGATAAGAGTCACCCAAAGGAAAACAGACCGTTCATCCAAAGGTCAGAAGCAACCTATCAGAAAGGGAAACCTAAGGAAGTCAGTACTAAGGCCCGTGAAGTGAAGTACTTCAAATGCCAAGGCCGTGGACACTATGCCAACGAGTGTATCAACAAACGTGTGATGATCCTGCTTGACAACGGCGACATAGAATCAGAGGATGAGAAGCAAGAGGAAACAGAGGAGGAACAAGAACTGTTGCCAGTACATGGAGAGTTACTTGTAGCAAGAAGGACATTGACCATGCAAAGCAAGCCGGAGGAACAAGATCAGCGTGTGAACTTGTTTCACACCCATTGTTTGGTTCAAGGAAAGGTTTGCAGTTTGATCATAGACGGCGGGAGTTGTGCTAATGATGCAAGTAATATTATGGTCAAGAAGTTGGGTTTGCAAGCTACTCCTCACCCAAGCCCATATAAGTTACATTGGTTGAATGATAAAGGAGAAATGAAGGTCACCGAACAAGTCTTAGTGCCATTAGCAATTGGTGAGTAAAAGGATGAGATACTTTGTGATGTGCTACCTATGGAAGCAAGTCATATCCTGTTAGGAAGACCGTGGCAGTCTGATCGCCGTGTGATACATGATGGATTCTCAAACCGTCATTCCTTTGAGTTTAAGGGTAAGAAGAATATTTTGGTTCCCATGACTCCTCAAGAGGTCTACAACGATCAGAAACACACCTTGAGGTCAGCCAAACATCTAATTTTTTTTTGCTAAGGCTGGACAGGTTAAGAAAGCTTTATATTCGGAAACACCTATGCTGTTATTTGTTTATAAGGAAACGCTAACCACTATGGATGATCTTACACTGGTGTATCCGAGTGAAATGCAAGCTCTTTTGCATGATTACAAAGATGTTTTTCTAGAAGAGGCACCAACGGGTTTACCTCCCATCCGGGGTATAGAACACCAAATAGATTTCATCCCTTGAGCATCATTGCCAAACCGTCCCGCTTACCGTACCAATCCTATGGAGACAAAAGAGCTACAAAACCAAGTGGATGAACTAATGGCTAAGATACATATTCGTGAAAGCATGAGCCCTTGTGCGGTTCCAGTACTTCTCGTCCCAAAGAAAGTCGGTAGCTGGAGGATGTGTGTTGACTGCCGTGCAATCAACAATATCACGGTGAAGTATCGCCATCCCATCCCTAGGCTAGATGACATGTTAGATGAATTGCATGGTTCTAACATTTTCTCCAAAATTGATTTAAAAAGTGGTTACCACCAGATCAGAATGAAAAAAGGGGACGAGTGGAAAACCGCATTCAAAACCAAGCATGGTTTATATGAATGGCTGGTTATGCCATTCGGTTTGACTAATGCCCCTAGCACTTTTATGCGCTTATTGAATCATGTTCTTAGGGCGTATATAGGCATCTTTGTGGTGGTTTACTTTGATGATATTCTTGTTTATAGTAAGGGCCTAGAAGAGCATGTAGAACACATTAGGTTAGTGCTTGATTTGCTCAGAAAAGAACAACTATACGCTAATCTTAAGAAGTGTACTTTCTGCACTTCTAGTCTTGTTTTTCTTAGTTTTGTAGTAAGTTCAGAAGGAGTCAAAGTAGATGAGGAAAAGGTGAAGGCCATCCATGACTGGCCAAGTCCTAAGACAGTGGGAGAAGTAAGAAGTTTCCATGGCTTAGCCGGCTTTTATAGAAGATTCGTGAGAGACTTCAGTACTCTATAGCTGCTCCACACACCGAAGTCATCAAAAAGGAAGTTGGGTTCAAGTGGGAAACGGCTCAAGATGAGGCTTTCCAAAGCCTAAAAAAGAAGCTTACTAACGCCCCTGTTCTTATCCTACCTAACTTTTTAAAAACTTTTGAGATTGAGTGTGATGCATCAGGAATAGGTATTGGCGCAGTCCTAATGCAAGACAAGCAACCCATAGCCTTTTTCAGTGAGAAGCTAGGTGGTGCCATGCTCAACTATCTGACATATGATAAAGAGCTGTACGCCTTGGCAAGAGCCTTATAAACGTGGCAACACTACCTCTGGCCTAAAGAAATCGTTATTCACACGGACCATGAGTCTCTCAAACACCTCAAAGTTCAGCAAAAGCTCAACAAAAGGCACACAAGGTATGTTGAATTCATAGAAACCTTCCCATATGTTATAAAATACAAACAAGGTAAGGACAATGTAGTCGCCGATGCATTGTCAAGAAGGTACACTCTTCTCACTACCTTAGAAGCTAAGTTGCTAGGATTTGATCAGCTAAAGGAGCTATATAAAGATGATGATGATTTTTCAGAAAATTATCCTTCTTGTTTTAAATCTCCTTCGAGTAAATTCTTTAAACAAGACGGGTTTCTCTTTTATGAGAACCGTCTTTGTGTGCCTAACTGTTTTATGAGGGATTTTTTTATCAGGGAAGCACACGGTGACGGTTTAATGGGTCACTTTGGGGTGGCAAAAACTTTAGAAATTATGAAAGACCAATTCTATTGGCCACACATGAGACGAGATGTTGAAAGAATTTGTGAGAGATGTAACACTTGTAAACAAGTCAAGTCCAAGGTTCAACATCACGGTTTGTATTCACCTTTACCCATACCCTCTTATACGTGGAATGACATATCCATGGACTTTGTTTTAGGCTTGCCTAGAACAAAGACAGGTAATGATTCTATTTTTGTTGTTGTTGATAGATTCTCCAAGATGGCTCATTTTATTGCTTGTCATAAAACTGATGATGCTTTGCATATAGCCAATCTTTTTCTTTAGGGAGATAGTTCGCATTCATGGCATACCTAAGTCAATTGTCTTGGATAGAGATACTAACTTCCTTAGTTTTTTTTGGAAAACTTTATGGTCTTAGTTAGGAACTAAGTTGATGTTCTGTACTACTTGTCATCCACAAACTGATGTTCAGACCGAGGTAGTAAACAGAACTTTAGGAGTATTATTGACGGCTTTGATTAAAAAGAATCTTAGGTCATGTGAAGAATGTTTACCTTACATAGAGTTTGCATATAATCATGCCGTGCATTCTGCTTCTAAATATTCGCCTTTTCAAATTGTTTATGGGTTTAACCCCACTTCTCCTTTGGATTCAATGCATTTACCTCTGAGTGAAAGGATCAGTATGGACGGCAAGAAAAAGGCTGAGTTAGTACAGTCTATACATTTGGATGTCAAGAAAAACTTGGAGGAGACGACAAAGCTTTATGCTAAGCATACATATAAGGGAAGGAACAAGATGATTTTTGAGGCTGGTGATCAGGTTTGGGTACATTTGAGAAAGGAGCGCTTCCCGGCTGAAAGAAACTCCAAGTTGAAGCCAAGAATTGATGGTCCATTTACAGTTACAAAGAAAATCAACGACAATGCCTATCAACTTGATCTCCAAGGTAAGTATCCTGTTAGCTTAAGATTTAACGTTACTGATTTAATTCCTTATGTTGCAGATGAATCGGATTTGAGGTCAAATCCTTTTCAAGAAGGAGGGGATGATATGAGCATGGACACATCCAACTTAGAAGATGAGCTTGTAGCCTTTGGAAATCAAGATCAAGACAAGAAGGCAGCTGAAGAAGTTCTTGAAGTACAAGGAGGTCCAATGACCCGAGCTAAGACTAAGGCATTTCAAAATGCCTTAGATGTTTTACTTAACCAGTTTAAGTATGAACCAAGTAATGAAAAGGCTACACTTTCCACCCTGGTCTGTATTGTAGCCGAGGACTAAGCTAATGGGTTTGTTTGACATTTTGTGCTCTTTTTCCCTTAATGAGTTTTGTCCCATTGGGTTTTCTCACTAATGTTTTTAACGAGGCAAGTGTTCTGACAATGCCCATTAAGTTTAGCCTATCCCAAACCCACTTCTGTCTACCATCCGCGGCTTGGTTATCTTTCAAAGTATTATGTACTTAGTCGTTTTTAAGTCTTGTTTCTTATTTCTTTTTGTATTTTGAACCGAGTCTTTGCATGGTTAGTCAAGGGGGTTTGTCCCGAGACTAATTTAATGTTCTTTGTGTTTTGTGTTGTCTCTCTTCTCTCTTAAAACCATGTATGGGATAAGAGTTGCCTTTTCATCTATCTTTGAATAAATTTTCCTTTGCAAAATAGATCAACTCTCTTGGTGTGTCATATCCTCGAGAAATCCTACTTAGAACCATAGGTGTTTCATATCCTTTGTGTTCTAGTAGTCTTTATCAAGAGCCATCCACTACTCTTGCTACAATCCATCTTCATTCTTCCCCCTTTTCATCACAAACGGTTCAAATCTCCTTACAACGATTGAAACAACCCCTCTCCACGGATCAGTACGTTCACCACTTACTTTGAAAGGTCAAGATCATAAGAGGGATCATATCACCATACAAAGCCTCATAAGGTGACATCCCGATGCTAGCTTGGTAGCTATTGTTATAAGAGAACTCGGCTAAGTGCAGATAGTGTTCCCATTTGCCGCCCCAATCCAGGACACAAGCTCGCAGCAAGTCCTCAAGTATCCGGATGGTTCTCTCGGACTGTCCATCAGTCTGCGGATGATAAGCCGTACTCATGTGTAACTTAGTTCCCATCGCCTTGTGCAAGGCTCTCCAGAAAGCCAAAGTAAACTTGGAGTCTCTGTTGGATACAATACTAGCCGGCACTCCATGTAACCGAACAATCTCTTCAACATATCTCTTGGCTAGAACCGCAACATTATCCATCTAATTAATCACCAAGAAGTGTGCTGACTTAGTCAATCTGTCGACTATAACCCATACTGCATCCTTCTTATCCACGGACGGTGAACCAGTCACGAAATCCATTGTGATCATATCCCACTTCCACTCGGGAATCGGTAAGCTTTGCAGCAATCCACTCGGAACTTGATGTTTGGCTTTGACCATCTGACAAGTCAAACATCCGGCTACCCACTTAGCCACATCACGCTTCATCCCCACACACTGGTAATAGCGCTTAAGGTTGCGGTACATCTTAGTCGTCCCAGGGTGAATCGAAAATCTTGACTGGTGTGCTTCCTTAAGGATTTACTCTTGGAGTTTCTGATCATTCAGAATACACACTCGGCCATTCACCACTATAGTCCCATTATTTGAAGTCTGGTACTCGGTCTGATCATTCTTTGCTGCCTTAACCAAATCTTCGTCTAACTCCTGAGCCAACCGAACCCTAGTCAGCAAGTCTGTCTGATCCACAGCACCAAGACCCAATGGTTCCAGATCGTCGGTTAAGGCATTCAAGTGAAAAGTGCCAACCATGTTGACTAACTCCTCCATATCCTTCTCTGAATCCATTGCTACTGTCTTTCTGCTCAAAGCATCAGCTACTAGATTAGCCTTTTCCAGATGGTAAGCTATATCCAAGTCAAAGTCCGCAACCGTTTCCATCCATCTCCTCTGTCTCATATTCAACTCTGGCTGAGTGAAAATATATTTCAAGCTCTTATGATCCGTGAAGACTTGGAATTTCTCCCCATATAAGTAAGCCCACTAAATCTTCAAAGCAAACACTACAGCCGCCATCTCTAAGTCATGTGTCGGATAATTCTGCTTATGTTTCCTGAACTGTCGTGATGCATAAGCGATCACACTTCCCTGCTGCATCAGAACACAGCCCAATCCAGTCTTAGATGCATCCGTATAAACAACATAAGGCTCACTGGGCCTTGGTAGAGCCAGGACCGGAGTACTCATATGCATGTCCTTAAGCTTAGAGAAACTCTTCTCACATTCCGCTGACCACGAAAATGCAACATCTTTTCCAGTCAGCCGAGTCATGGGTTGCGCCATGCTTGTGAATCCCTTAACAGATCTCCGATAGTAGCCAGCCAAGCCGAGAAAACTTCTTTTCTCGGATGCATTCTTAGGTCTCGGCCATTCTGTTATAGCCTTAATCTTCTCTGGATCAACATACACTCCTTTGTCCGAGACCACATGACCCAAGAAACCAATCTCCCTCTGCCAAAAGCTGCACTTACTAAGCTTGGCGAATAGCTTATGTTCCCTTAGTCTAGCCATGACCGTGGCCAGATGCTTTGTATGCTCCTCCGGGTTCTTAGAATAAACCAGGATATCATCTATAAAGATGATCACGAACTCATCCAGACAGTCCCTGAACACGCTGTTCATCAGTTTCATGAATGCAGTCGGTGCATTAGTTAAGCCGAAGGGCATCACCACGAACTCATAGTGCTTGTACCTTGTTCGAAAGGCTGTCTTCCGAACATCTGTCTCGGCTATCGGAATCTGATGATAACCCGAAGCCAAATCTAACTTGGAGAACATAGTAGCACCTCAGAGTTGGTCCAACAACTCGTCTATCCTCGGAAGAGGATACTTGTTCTTCACTGTTACTCGGTTTAACCCACAGTAGTCTATGCAGAGTCTGAAACTACCATCTTTCTTCTTGACAAACAGAACCGGTGCACCCCACGGTGAACTGCTAGGCTGAACAAATCCTTTCTCTGTCAGCTCGTCCAACTGTTTCTTTAACTCAGCCATCTCGATAGGAGCCATCCGATACGGTGCCTTAGATATAGGAGATGTCCTAGGCTCCAGCTCGATAGTGAATGGATCAGACCGTCCCGGAGGTAATCCACTCAACGCATGGAACACATCTCCGAACTCACTTACAACCGGGATCTCACTAAGTTGCATATCTGGACCAACTTCAACAGTGTTGATTGTAGCGAAGTAAGCTTCGCAGCCTTTCTCCATCATCTTCTCTGCTTGAATCGCCAAGACAATCAAGCTGCCATATGTTGATCGGATACCCTGATACACCAGCTTTCCCTTATCTGTTTCAAACTGAACTCTGCCTCGGTGACAGTCTAGATGTGCCTTATACTTCCCGAGCCAATCCATTCAGAGGATCACATCATAAGTCTTCACTCTACAGATCACCAAGTCAGCCGACATGTTTACCTCTCCGTCATCACAGAGACGTCTCGAATTTTTCCCAGGGTAAACATCACTTGACCACCGACTGCTTGAACTAAACCGAAGTCATCACCGGGTTCTCTCAGGAACTCACCGGATCTAACCATATCCGGGTGAACAAAGCAATGCAATGCCCCAGAGTCAAACAATACATGGGTTGCCACCCCACCCATGATTAAAGTCCCTACACATTATCCGAATGCTAAGAACCTAGACTAGCAAGCAACAAGCACTTTTTACCAAGAAAAATACTAAGGTAAGGGACTAGAGCTTACCAGTGATCAGACGGGAAGTGCTTCCCTTGGCAATGTCCTCTTCAATGGAGTACACCCGCGGCATTATGGGCTGCCTCTTTGCCTGCGGATATTGTCCATCACTTGCACGTTTCCCGGCTTGCTGCTGCACTAGCTTCTGGCACTTGTCCTTGTAATGTCTGGTTTCCCCACAATTGAAACAAACCCTCTGATCCGGTTCAGGGCAGTCGCGGATCATGTGACTCTGACTACCGCAACGGTGACACGCTCCTGAAGCTTTCCTACACTGATCATCATGCAGTTTCCTGCAAGTCATACATGCTATCCGTCCAGCCGAAGGCTTGCCCGATGGTGCATTCTTTCCAAACTTCGGATTTTTCCCAGAAACACTCGTGGTTTTAACCGATGATGCATGACCCAGCAATTTTGCTTCCTCAGCCAATCCCGCCTCTTGCTCGGCTGCTTTCTCAACCAGCTCGGCCACAGTAGTATAGTTTCGGATCTTACAATGGTTGCTTAGCTCAACTCGCAAACCGCACATAAATCTGCGGACCTGATTCTCATCATCTTCCAAGTCACGGCCACCATACCTCTTGAGTCGATTAAACTCAGCTTCATATTCCCTCACGGTCATAGATCCTTGCTGAAGGTCTATGGAAGCACCTCCCAGTTGGATGAAAGCTTCACGTGGGAAGTATTTCTTCTTGAACTCCACACAAAAGTTTCCCCAATTAGTAACCCGGCTATCACGGCGAGTCACTACACCTTTCCACCAAACATGCGCATCCCCTTCCAAGTAGTGGACCACAATATCCGTCTTATAGCCATTAGGACAACGGATGGAATCAAAGTTCCTTTCTAGTCGATTGATCCAATCATCCGCCTCCATAGGCTTACCACCACCCGTGAAGAACGTCCCCAACTTCTGGATATGTTCCATCACCTTCAGATAAGATGGAACCCTCTGCGCAGCAACAACTTCTACTTCTTCCACATCCGGTTCTTCATTCACCACCGGCAGTGGGTTCACTTGGGCAGGTGCAGCAGCCGGCAGTCTCTGCAAGACTTGAGCCAGCATGCCCAACACTGCCTCTAATCCAATAGGAGCCGTAGCAGCAGCAGCAGCAGCCGCAGCAGCAGCCGCCATGTTCCGAATCCCAGCATTTCCCCCGGCTATCCCAGCATTAGCTGCAGCAACATTGTTTCCAGCCGTGTTCACTTCAGTATTCTCACGGTTATTCTCATCCCCCTGACCATCAGCTCTGTTAACCGAGTTTTCCCCAGTCTCCCTTGCAGTTCTCCTACCATAACGCTGTCCCTTAGCCATCTGCAAGGTAAAATCTCATAACTAAGCTTGCCACTATCAACTAAGTTTTCACAGAAAACAACTTACCGTGAGACATCATCCTGGAAGGATGTTTCCCACTACCCCACTTATGCAAAAAGACTTGTCCTAGAACCGACCACGCTCTGATACCAAATTGAAACGCCCTAACCCAAAAATCCGAACTGCGGTAAGGATTTGACTCGACCACTTCCTGGCCAGTCTCGGGTAATTTTTAACTTTTTCTATACTTAGTCATTTTTCAGCGTTTTTACTCGGTTTTAGTCAAGCCATTGAAACATAAATGCATAACTTAGATAAAACGAGGTTCAAGCATACAATGAAGGTTCGCTATAAGCTAATAAAGTCTGCTATAAGCTATTACATTGTTCTACTTGACCATAATCTACCCAAACCTAACATCCTTCCTTTCATGCCTTAGTCCCACGGTCCAGATCAGTTCTCTTCACGGGCTAAATCACATGCATCTATAAAAAGGAGGCATAAGCAAACGGATTGCTTAGTGAGAGCGGTCATCCCATCCCACTTAGCCACAGTAAAGAAAATTGCAATCAAACAGTCCATTCAATCATCCAGTAATCACTTAAACAGTTAATGATCGGCTAAACAGCCCTCATATGGCCTCGGGCCTCACTTTGGCCTCGGGCCTTCTATGGTCATCGGACCTCATTCGGCTATTAAACCTAACTTGGCCTCGGGCCTTCACTATTATGCAGAGAAATAGAATATAACAGTAAAGGTACCATAGAACAGTTCAAGCAATCAGTAAATAATCGAATCTATGCTAGGTAACGAGTCTAAACTTTAGCCCACAGTCACGCACTCACCTTAGTTTCTCGACTGTTGCAGATTCAAGAAGATAGCCGACGGTTTCAGAAGAACTCCCCGATTCAGAACGTTTCTCTCGGACGTAGTCGAAGTCTCTTGGCGACAGTCGGAATCACCCGGCTATCTCACGATCGGATTCGGTGAACTCTCGAATATCTCTCGGACAAATCTCAGTCTCTCAGATGAAATCGCTCTCTGGACTTTCTCTCTGTTTTTCTTTCGGATACTTAGGCAGAATGATGAAGTTTTTGTGTTTTCCCCGAGTTAAATGACAGTTCTTGGATGTAACTGCTTGATAACTCAATCCGCTGCGTTTTACTTTGAGAAACCAAGGATCAGTAACCGTTCCTGCATTTTTCCACTCGATCAATTAACTTAGCCGGCCCAGATTGATGTTTCCGTCCCTTAACCGGTGAATTTGGCTTGGTTTACTGAAATAGCCGGCCTGGTTGAAGTTTATCCGAGCAGTTCTCTCGGATATAATCTATAACCGTTCCCGCCAATCTTATCCGCGCCTTTTCCAATAACTCCCTCGAATATAACTGCTCCCGCTCGGCTATTTTCATACTTAGCGGATATTTCATAATTCATCTGATAATTCCACAAAGTTCATCGATCATTCCAACTCGGCTCCGATAAAAATAACCGTCCTGTCCGAATCCCGACCAAAGGCCCGAGAAATACGGTTTGTCCGAAGCTACCTTGTCTGAGTCCCAATTTTCCTCAGACATAATCAGCTCAGCTCATCTCAGCTTGGACTTCACTTAACTAGCCTGTCGGAAATCCGACCAACTGTCCCAATTTCGCGGACTGTCGGATTTTCGCTTGTCCGAACCATTTCTTCCCGGCTAAACACTCGAATCAGCTGAACTGACCCGATCCAGCTCGTTTTAGCTCGGCTATTCTTCTTTTCCATCTAATAGCCCAATCTTTATTTAGTAAACCTCCTGGATTTTCCAACTCATGGTCTTTATCTGACTGATTCAGTTTTGATTCGAAGATCACGAGTGTTACATATTTCCCACCACATCATTCAGAAAACATGTTCATAGCATCAGAATGCGTCATCTCCGAGATTTATGAAGAAAAGATTATATCCATTATTTCCAAGAGGAGCATTACTGCACTCTTTTTCCTTCATCATAATTTTTATTCCAAACGTATTTTTCTATGATAAAATTTTTAACAAAATAGTGTTAAATAATCAAGAGATAGTATTAAATAGATAATAATATCCACTCTTTATCCTTATTAATTAAAGCTTATTTACTAAACTAAGCAAATATTTACTATAAATAAGAATTTTGTTATAACATTATCAACATGAATAACATTATCCACATGAATGAGAAATGAACTTCATCTCTTCTCTCTTCCATACCCTTCCCGCTCACATCTCCTCTCCATCTCTTTATTTAAAATATATTTATGAATATATATATTAAACAGATATCCCACTTATAATAATAAATTATTTATAACCATACAAACTTTATTAACAAACGCATATTATTGTTTAAAGTGAATATCTTAACCTCAGCTATGCAACTTCACATCAGGGTTCCTTATAGATTTGAGCCACATATCCGCCATACCTCTAGACGACAAGCTCCATAACAAGTCTACCTCTTCTCCTTCTTTCTCCTTTCTCTTAACATCACTCTTCTTCATCCCTTTCTTTCCCATTCCGTACTCAACAAGCCACTGTGCCGCCGTCAACCTCCGCCTCTCCGCTGCATTTCTCTTCACTCCCCCAACGTGCAAACTTCCCACTTTTAACCCGTTCTCCTCCTCTTCCGCCTGCACCGCCACCACGACCACCCCTCCCACTGCCTCATATCTCCTCGTCGGGTCTCGGAGTTGCACTGTCGCTAAAACCGTCAGCGATTTTTGCGTCCGATTCTCCATGAGCCACTCATCGAGCGGGATGGTCAACTCCAATGGATTCGGCTGACCTTTGGCAGCGAAAACCTCGAAAGGAGAATCGTCCTCCACCATATCAGCTTGAATCTTTAGTCCTTCAATCACCATATCTTCTAATATCTGTAAAGAAACAGCTAAAACCTCCTCTGCTGAAGTCAATGGATTCTCCTCCACATTCCAGATTCCTGTCATTATCCTCTCCCTTCTCCCGTTGTTCATCGCGTTAGCCATCGTTTTAACAGCTGCAACCGTTCTTGCCGCGCTTGTGTTCGCTCGCTCTTTGTTTCTCCCTTGTATAATAGCTGAAGCTATTCCTTCAAAAGCCACTTGCTCCCCTGTCTTCCCTATTAACTCGTCTATCGCCATAAGCGAAGATATCTTCGAATCAAGTTCTTTACCCTTACCCAAACCAGCCATTCTGTGAAACAACTCGAATCCAGTCACTGATCCGGCTTCTGGTAATACCACAATCTGTTTCGAGATTTGCATAACGACTTTAGGAGTGTCTTTCCTCATGACCACCATGTCAAAAGGGTTCATAGACACTAAGTAACCACCATCTCTCGTCTGAACAACGCAACCGATGCCTTTACCGAGATCTGATAGGTATTTTTCAGTTTCATCTTCTACTGAATCGCCAGAGCGTAGCTCAGAGATCTCCATTTTATGCTGGTAGAATTTGAGACTCTCGGATTCTTCATCTTCAAGCAACTGAAGGAACTCCTTTGTCACAGTCTGTTCCTCTTAATCCAGTCTCTGTGACCCTGTTTCACCTTCCGCTCCGTTACTATCGTCTTTCATCATAGATTCAAGCGCTTTGATCTGCTTTGCAATAGAATCTAACTCGGTTAGTCTCATTATGTGCCGTGGATCATCAACATTAACATGTTGTTCCTTCAACTCAATGGATCTTTCACCAACGGTTCCATCGGATTTCTCAGTCTCAGTGTCGTCATCAAACTCAACTCCTTTGTCCACAACTTCAAAATCAGGTTCCTGATCTTCTCCTTTTTCAATAACTTCGAAATCAGGTTCTTGATCATCTTCATCTCTCTGTTCTGTTTTCTCTGGTTTCTGCTCCGGTTTCTCCTCTGGTTCATCAAGATTCAAATGCTCAATCCCTTGAAGGCCCGATGCAGATTCCGCACCTGTCGCTGGCATCCAGGCCTCGCTGCGGCTCGTCATCTTAGGGCTTGGGACACTAAACGAAGTTTTTGATTGCTTTCGCCCAAAGGAACCTGACAAATTCTTAGGTTTACTACTCGGTTTAATCCCTAATTCACCTTGTTTACTGTAAATCCCAGCTCCACCGTCTTTCTCCTAATTTTAGAACCAATTCACCTCCTTTGGCTTTACCTGAAAGCCCCCAACTCATATCCCATTGCCTAACCCTAGCTCCTTCGTAACTCATCTTCTCCACAGACTTTTGAATCAACTCACAGATCAACCATGTGCCTTCCGACCTCAAGCTCCTTAGCGTCGACGGCGAATAGATAAACCAAAAACGGACGAGCCTCGAACTTCGCCGGAGCACCCTCCCCGTTAGCCGGCGAGTAGTACACGTGGCACTTGATGAACAGCGTCTCCTCGAAATCCGGAGCTCCTTGAGAAACCCGACACGGCATCGTCTGGACGGCTCCGTCTTTTGTTTCCTTCTTCCTCACGCAAACACCAAGGCGTAGACCGTTCATCGACGCCGGTAGATTCTGGGCCGCCACGACCTCGACCGATAACAAACAGCTCAGTTTCTGCATTCCAATTCGGACCAGCCCGCGAATCGGTTTCCAATTCCATATCCCTTTTCTCTCTTCCTTCGCAATTGATCCCAATGACGACTCTTCTGGTCTCTTGTTGATTCTGTTCTGAGTCGTATCCACAGTCTCTTCCTCTTCTACCTCAAGCTTCGGTCTTGACCGCCATGGTGACAGCAACAAACGCCGAGACCGCGGTTTCGGTATTGTTACATCCTCGACTCTCCTTCATCGGCACACGTCACGAGGGACGGAACAGAACTGCGAGGCAGAGCGAGTGAATTAGTTCTCCGACCAACTGAAGCCTGGGGTTTCTGGTAAAGGTTTTCACTTAGGGCTTCGAGTTCAGCGAGAAGCTGTGTATTAGAACTCCGGCTACCGGAATATTCAGCCGCCATGAGTTTGGGTTTATTTGGTCCCTAGAAGAAGGATAACGAGGATGAGGGTTTAATTGGGGAATCAAGAAACTTTTATATATATTTTTTTTTTTTGTGTGGTGAGGTTTTAATTGTTGGGTACTATCGAATGGAAAGAAATTTATTAATTCGTGGAAGGATTGGATGAGGATTTCGAATGCCGTGGCCTTGGCGTCTGGGCTCTCAAACTCTGAAAGAGACAACCTCTGGTCCCAAATAATTTAATTGTAAATTATCACGGTATGGTTTCGTTCAACGTTTCAGATCGTCAGCCCTAAGCTAGTGTGTGGTTGTTAAAGTTTGTGAAAATGTTGGTACTCCTTTATTTTAGCGTATAGATTTGGTACAGCTACTCAAAATGTTTTGTGTTTGCAATATAAATGTTTTCATTAAGATCGTTTTATATTATCAGTTATTGAATAAACAAGGCATAATGCGTCGCTTTTCTTGTTTTTTATGTGAACTCGTCAATACTTTTATTAAAGGACTCAAAAACTCCTAAGTTTAAGATTACAGAATCAAGGAATACATACAACTTGGGTAAACTTTGAAATTATAATCAGTGTTATTCACGAAAAAAGTGTTCTAGAAAAATTCATACAATTAGAGGAACTATTCCAGCAGGATGAAATGATAAAGGAATACTCAGAAACGGATTTACAACAATTTCGTCTAGGAATACACAAAGAAACGATCCAATTCATCAAGATTGTCATAAAAAATAATCACTATACGTCTCTGTAAGTACATTTTCAATCTAATGGGTTTACCGAATTAAAGCTTCTTTCTCTGTCAAATCCTCGTGAATGTCTCGACCCCGAAGTATCGTTCACTGATCCATCAATCTTTCTCTTCTTGCTTCCCGCCTTAGACATATCTTCTTTCTCATCCATGAGCGAGAAGAATCTCTGAAGACGCGTAGAACGCAAGGAGGATGAGTCATGATTCTCTTTCCCAATGGCATCATCATCCTCGTTTGGCTTTCCACTATAGAGTTGACGGATGATCTGTATAAAGTAGAGGAAGAGAGCGAGGACGCACGCAACTCCACATATGAGAAAAAGCCCCCAGAAACTTTTCAGATGAAGCCTGTCTGATTCAAGCTCCGCGTTCTCTAGAGTGCACGCGTTCTTCATTAGCCACTTATCGTGGATTCTCTGCAGATCTCCGTTCTCTGCTAGCTCCAAGATCGCTGTTGACATATCTATTGCTAGTGGAGAGTCTCTAGGAAATGCCTAGGAAAGAAAAAACCATTGAAAACTAAATGAGCATAAAAATTAACCGTATCGAACCAAAATTATTAAAACAGAATGTAGTAACAATTCTTTATGTTTAACAAAACCGAACAAACTAATAACCAAACCGAACCATACAAAACAAAAATGCCCACCTGCTATGCCCTTTGCTCAAATCATTAAATTCGCCTCAGTTCGATTTCGATTATTTAAGTACTAATTTTCTAGCTCTATTCAGTTCGGGATTAAACTATAGTTCAATCCAGTTCGGTTTGGATTTCATGTTTTCAAGTTTTAGATTATAAATCTCATTTGCAATCAAGTTATATGTTTGTTTTAGAAAGAATAAAATTATAATAAAACCCCCAAACTAATTAACTGTGGTTGAACTTTAGAAAAAAAATTAAAATAAAGTCAAAAACAAGGAATTTAATATACTTGAATATATTTTTCAATATACTAATTAACTCTTTAATTATATTGTGGCTAATCAGTTTAGTTTTAAAAAATTGGGTTGGTTTGGTTTTAGATCAGATAATTCGGTTTGGGTTTGGGTTCAGGGCTCGGGTTAGGGAATTTTGGGATATATGAAAACTTACAAATCCCCAGCCACTTTTGGTGAACTCCTGACCGACGATCCTATAAGCGCAATTGCTAGAGAGAAAGAGTTCGACATAGGGACGCTCGTCAACAATTGCAGCAACGCCTCCTTTGTTTGGTCCATCTTTTAAAGCCTTGGCATATGCTTCAGGTGATCCAAGCGCGAGGAGACGCGACTCTGATATGTTGAGCTCATCTCTCAAATAACGCTCTGCAAATGAACCCACCTGGTATCCGATCCGTTCATCCATTTCTCTAAGGCTGTCGATTCCCTTGATGGGTGAGGAAAGCTGCTGAACCGTGAGGATCGATGTGAGACTAGCCGTGTAACTCGAGTTTATTATTAGTACAACGAATAGCCATATGATCAGAACCAGCCGCCCAAGTGTACTAACTGTGTTCTCTCCTGCCAAAACCAAAGGGCAAAGGCTTTGTGTCAGTCAAAGCAAGAAATCATAAGTGAAGATGGTAAGTTTCCTCTTCTTTTCAATTTCACGTACTATGGGCGAAAAACATGGTCGAGAAGCTAAACCTGCAGATATCAAACAAACAGTAAGTGGTACAGCAGAGGAAAACATAAACTTGATCAACTTCTTGAAGATAATTGAGACTTGTTCTTTCTATTTGTAGGCTCTGCTCTGAAATAGTGCTACACTAACCAGAGAATTGTAACGCATTGTCTCTTGGGCGGGCCTCTGAATTCGTCGTTAATCCTATGTTCCAAGATCCAAACAACAATGCCCACAAAGAGAAAGCAGCAAGCCGTGACTGCCCACATAAGTCGATTGAAAGGTCGGAGAAAAGCCCAAGCTCCTGAATTCAGTTTCTTAAAGGGAGCAACAACAACTAGTCCTGATGCTGCATACGGTTGTGTAAAATCCACAATCTTTGTCCGGTTTGTTACGATGGCAACATCACCCACTACCCCATCGAAATTCTGCAGTGTTTCCAATTTAAAAATAAGAAGAAATGAACAAAAAAATGACTTTTATCAGAAAGAATGCAACAGTCACTCACACCAGTTGTTATCATCTCAACCATATGGCTGTAGCTCGGATTCTCCTTTTCGTCACCATAAGGAATAAACTTGAAAGGGACTGCATACGGTAAGAGGTTCACTGCAGCTGTAAAGACATCTATGCAGAAACCTTTGAAACTATTATCGGTTCCACGAATCTGTGACACAAACTCCTTGTAACTAACACGACGAGGCACACCGATTTTGAGCTCTTTCCCATTGTTAGAAAAAACCCATCCGCGTGGCTTTTGAAACGTTTCTCCCGGCCAAATCACATGCCTCAGTTTCGGACTAGTTGTTGTACCAAAAGACATATTCGGTTGCTTATTCGTGTTGGGTGACTCAGGTGGCACAACTGATAAACCAGAATGATTCGACCAGTAGCCTATTTGGCGAACACCGGTTCCCGCCACATTGATAATATCATAAGCTGGACTAGTCCGAGACCTATCTGAGGTGAACTGAATCTGTCCCGTTAAACCAACCATATGCGTTCCGAGGATATCCTTAAGCAGAGTTTCTCCACCATCAAAGATTGTCATCGCTTCTAAATTGAGGTTTCCGTTTTTCCCCAAATCATCAAGCATTGAGTCATTCGAAAACGAAATTCTCCCACCGTCTTTAAAGTACTTATCTAAAGCACGCGCTAAGAGCATAACCGAGTCATAAGCATAGAGACCATATGTGTGAAGAGCCAATGGAGCATCAGGGATCTTACGCCACCTAGAGAAAAACTCCCGTTTAGATTTCGAATCAGGCGTGTGTGGACGGAGGACAAGAACACCTTGAATAGATTCAAGTCTCTCTGAGGGAAGCGGAGACGAAGAGTCAAGAGTAGTAGACAGCCAATCCGTAGCAATCCAAACATACCCATTTCCCATCATTCCTAGATACTTAGCCTCCTTAAAAACCGCAAAACCCAATTCCGAGTAGACATGAATCACAATGATTCTAGGCTGAAGCAACATGATTTTAATGAGTATGTTCATGATCTCATTCTTATTCGCGGCATTGTCCGGGTGTAAACCGGCCTTGTAAGTGATTCTCAATCTCCTACTCGCAAGCTTATCATTAAGGGCAGCGATACCGTTTCTTCCGTAATCATCATCCACAAACACAGCTATTACTTCTTTCCAACCGTAGAAGTCAACAATCGAAGCAATAGCATCCATTTGATATAAATCGCTCTGACTCGTCCTAATAAAATAAGGGAATTGAAGTGGCGACATTACAGGATCCGTTACAGCAAATGAGAGAAGAGGCACACGAAGTTCATTAGCCATATGAGATATCATATGAGCAACTACAGAACATTGTGGTCCTATGATCCCAACTATGTCCTTCTCCATAAACCTCAATGCTACAACAACAAACATAATTTATTACCAAAACAAACAAACAAAAATACTAAAAAAATCCAAAATAGTGATGACCTCTGTCCAAAATGTACCTTCAACCATGCCCATAAAACCGCTGCAATTAGAGTTCTGCATTGAAACTTGAAGATGTGTTCCTCCGAGGATGTCGGGACTTGAATTCACATCTTTCACTGCTTCATCAATCGCAATCTTAGCAACTTTGCCAATCACTGAATCGAAACTGAATATTGAACCGATTTTGACAGATGTTGGCTTCACAGAATGTCCATTTCCGAACAATCCAAGACAAAGACAAGACAAGAACAACAAAGACCAGAGCTGCTTCATATCTGCTACAAAGACAGGAGAAAAACAAAAAAAAGATGTTGACTTTTTAGAAGTTAAATTTGACCCATCAATCGGAAGAGGATTGTGATCAAGTAGGACCAAGCAAACCCAGAAATTGTGCGAATTAAATTAGTGAGCTATACCTTTGATTTTTGATGCTTATGAAATCAAACTAAAACTTCTGCAATTTGTAATGAAATTTTCTAACCAAATAGTATACAGAGAGAAGAAGAAAGGAAAAAGAAGAAGAAAGGAAAAAGAAGAAGAAAGGGGCAAGAACAAAGTGACGGAATCAGATTCGCTGATGAACTGAGATTAATCCCAACCTCATATTCTTCAAAGAACTGAGGAAATACATATTCACGTGTCTCTTTGCTTCACTTTTTCAATCTGTAGCCAATAAATAATTTATTATATGAAAGTATATATATATATATACTAGGAATAGGACCTCTGCTTTGCGGAGTTAATATGTGGTTTATTAAAAATTAAACAAAAATTTATTTAAAATAATTATAAGTAAAATATATATAATAAAAAATATAAATATTCAAAACAACTTATAATTATTAAAAGAAAAAGATATTTTCATGTTTTTTTAATTATTAACAATAAATTTTAAATGGAAATGTACAAACTAATTATGATAAAAATATGTAAATTTTTACAAAATTTTTTAGGATTGTTATTATTAATTATTAATAGAAAAAATAAAAAAACTGAAAAATAACAAGATATACAACTTTTTAAGAGTGTTAAAAAAGTTATAAATGAAAATATACAATATAAATATATAATATAAATATGAGATCTTCTACTTGTATAATTATTAAAAAAATTTCTTGCACAAAAGTGTAAAATAAAAAATAAATATACAGGCAATCTTTCAAAAAAATGTATAAAACTATACATTTATTATTGAAAAGTTAGAAACAAAAATTTATGATAAAAAAATTGATATTTTAAAAAAAAATACTACAGAAAATATATGTAATAAAAAACAATGTGACGAAATTTTATAATACATTTTCTAAGACTACTATAGTTTCTAAAAAAGATTCGCAATATTAAAAAATATATTACAAATATAATAGTTAAAATATAAAAACTTTGATACCTTGCGAATCTTTATGTATCAAAGTTTTAACTATTATAGAAATGGAAATGTACAAACTAGTTATGATAAAAATATGTTAGTTTGTGGCTGCTAGCTAGTTTATGATTAGTCAGAATTTAATAGTTTGTACAGCTTAGCATATATAAAATATATGTGAATTCTCTCAAATTAGAAAAAAGAATTCAAATATTAGGTACATTAAATTTATAAACAACTAACAAAGAATATTAAAATTTGAAAATAACACAATTAACTATAAATATATAGATATTTTTCATAAAAAATAACATAATATATATTAGTAAACAAAAAATATATAATATTTTATAATAAAAATATCATTACATTTTGTTTGAATAAATTTTATTTTTCTGATGTAATGCATATAAAACAATTTTGTAATGAAACTGCTTATATTTTAACCAAAACTAAACCTTCAAATGGAATCTTTTACTATGATTCAATATCTGAACTTCCAGGACTTTTAAACATTTTTTTATCATGATAACATGTTATGATAAATAAATATGTTTACGACAAAATAAAATTCACCATAGTAAGAAAGTAAAAGTTAGACCCAAATGATTTTTTGTGGTTTTGAGCAATATAAATAATTTAAAAAAGATACAAATAAGAGTTGTGACAAAAAAATGCAACCATTTATAATGAAAAGATGCAACTACAAATTTTGAAACGACGCAACTTTTTAAAGTGTAAATGGGATTTATTCGGATTGTTAACAAAAAAAATTAATAACATTATATATATTAGTAAACAAAACACATAATTTCTTGATAATAAAAATATCATTAGATTTTGGTTGAATAAATTTTATTTTTCTGATGTAATGCATGTAAAACATTCTTATAATAAAACTTATCATATTTTAGCCAAAATTGGACTCTCAAATGGAATTTTTTTACTCAAATTCAATATCCGAACCTCTATAAATTTTAAAATATCATGATAATATGTTATGATAAATAAATAAGTTTACGACAAAAAAATCCAGTATAGTAAGAAAGTAAAAGTTAGATCCAAATAATTTTTTTCTGTGATTTTGAGCAATAAATAATTTAAAAAAAAACACAAATTACAGTTATGATAAAAAACGAAACTATTTATAATGAAAAGATACAGTCACAAATTTTGAAACGACACAACTTTTAAGTGTAAGTGGCATTTATTCGGATTCTTTGCGACAAAAAAAACCCACCATAGTAAAAAAAAAAGTAAAAGTTAGACCCAAATGATTTTTATTCTGTGGTTTTGAGCAATATAAATAGTTTTGAAAAGACACAAATAACAGTTGTGATGAAAAAACACAACCATTTATAATAAAAAGATGCAACCATTTATAATGAAAAAACACAACCATAAATTTTGAAACGACACAATTTTTTAAAGTGTAAATGCATTTATTCGGATGGTTAAGCAAAAATTAAATAACATAATATATATTAGTAAACAAAACACATATCATTTCTTTATAATAAAAATATCATTAGATTTTGGTAGAATAAATTTTATTTTTCTGATGTAATGCATGTAAAACAATCTTGTAATGAAATTGCTCATATTTAGTTAAAATTGGACCCCCAAATAGAATCTTTTACTCAATTTAATATCTGAACTTTCAGGACTTTTAACACTTTGTATCCTAATAATATGTTATGATATATAAATAAGTTTACGACAACAAAAACTCACAATAGTAAAAAAATAAAAGTTAGATCTAAATGATTTTTTCTATGGTTTTGAGCAGTATAAATAATTTTGAAAAGACACAAATTATAGTTGATGAAAAAATAGAACCATTCATAGTGAAAAGATGCAACTATTTGTAATGAAAAGACACAACCATAAATTTCGAAAAGACATAATTTTTCAAAGTGCATTTGACATTTTTTCAGTTTGTTATTATAGATAGATATAATATACATTTTTATAAGCGAAGATAAAAGCATTTCATAAGCAACATCCAAGTGAACAATGTCGTCAAATCTAATGTCAAGCAGAGATTATGAGATGATTACAGAACCTAAACTCGTTATAATCCCATATATAGAACATAGAACATAGATCTAGAAACAAAGTAACAGTAGCCAAACTACAAGCTTCAAACCGCAAAGTAAACTGAATGGTGCTTTACAATATTCATAGCCAACAGAAAATCTTGAAATAGACACCCCGCAACAATCATTCATCACTCAAACCAACACAAGACAACATACCAAATTAAATAAATATATAAAAATCAAGACAAGGGCGTGCAAATCAAGACAAGGGCATACACATCATCGTATCGTCAATAATTTAACTAATTCTATGAACGCATAAAACTTTTTCAAACTATGCAAAACAAAATATGGTTTTATGTGTACTCATCGATGTGTTTTATGCGTTCCCTTCTCTCCACGTATGTGTACTCATCGATATGATTTAAGATTAAAACTCATCTAATCAACTCCATAATCAAACTCATCGATGAAGTAAACTGCAATCATACATCTTACAAAACTGCAATAATTATAGAAGAAATTAAAAAGCAGTACTTCACCATTCAACATAAACATACGGTTTCTGATGACATTGATTAGGTGATATAGAAGAAACTCACATCAGACCTTAACCATAAAACATAAACAACAAAGTCGACACTTTTATTCAAAAACAGAAAAGAAAAGAAAAAAGTCATAAGAGAAGACCATAAAACCATAGACACCGTTACGAGGCAAGCTGATAGAACGAGACTATTATGATATCTTACAAGCTTTAATTGGAACTGCAAAGTAAAGTGCAATCATAAACAGTTTGAAGGTAAAATCCAGCAATCATAAAATGCAAAGTAAACTGCAATCGCCATTTTAATAATTTAAGCTACAAGAAGTTCACACGACTATGATTCAGTGAAAGGGTACTTATCAAATTCAATAATTGATAAAACCCAACAAGAGAGAAAGAGAGTTACGGGAGATTGAGATGGAGTAAAGAGCTGAAATGTCATTTTGGCAGAAAAATTGATCTGGACCGCCATAATCTAATGCCACTCTCTCATTTAAATGAGATGTGAAATTACAAATCAATCCTTAATCAAAATTACTGAAATTAACCAAGTAAAAATAAATTAGTAAAAGTAAAAGAAATAAAAGAAGTAAAAGTAAATAAAAATAATTTTGAAAAAAGAAAAGAAAATTGAATCTCGATCCTCCTCCCCCGCAGCCTTGCTGAGCTCGAGCTCCTCCTCTCTCTTCTCACCCGGGCTCTCTTTTGGTTTCCAAGCTCCTTCCCTGAGCTTCTTCTTTCGTCATCCTTTTCGTCCAACGTAGATCGACGCTTTCTCCACTTCGTCCGCCCCAGAATTCCAATCATCTTTCTGCCATTGTTGAATATCTCATATTTTGAAGGTGATTTCTTTTATTTCAATTAAAGTGTAAAATTAGGGCTTTAGATTTGAAAAATTAGAGATCTGGGTTGGTAACAATGTATTGTGGATAGATTAAGCCATAGGTTCGGTAATTTGTGAGAAGAACGTGGTTATGTTAATCAGATTCATAATGAAGAACAACGAAAGTCGAGCTCGAAATTCCCAGATTTTTGATAGGAAAAAATGGTACAACTGGTACAACTGGTACAATTGAGAGCGAACTGGAACAACTGAAAACTTAAGTTCAACTGGTACAAATGAGAGCTATAGTTCAACTGGTACAACTGAGTTCAATTTAGTTCAATTGAGTTCAACTAGTACAAATGAGAGGTGTTGTTGAACTGGTACAACTGAGTTCACTTTAGTTCAACTGATTTCAACTAGTATAACTGGTACATGAGGTATAGCTGCACTGGTACAACTGAGTTAAATTGGGTTCAACTGGTACACGTGGTGCAAATGAGAGGTGTAGTTTAACTGGTACAACTGAGTTCAATGTAGTTCAATTGAGTTCAACTGGTATAACTGTGGTACTTTTTGTTCAATTGAGTTCAATTGAGTTCAACTGATCGACTATTTTCATTATATTTTCAGGAGAGCATGAGCACCAACCACACAAACATATATTTTGACTATGGAGGGATTTATTCACGTGACGGAGGGGAGTTGAAATGGTTTACAAGTAATTCCACCTATGTTATACCATTTAGGAACTTATCTGTGGAAGAGATAACTTACTCGGTGTTAGTAGATAAGATATGCAGTAAGATTGGGATAGATAGAGCTAATGCACACCTGAAATTGAGTTACATTCCGTTGGTAAATAAACCGATCAACGAGACAAAAATTTTCGTTGATGATGACGTATATGCTTATCTAACAACGGTGGATAACGAGGGGCTAAGATCTGTTTTGCATGTGGAGGTAGTCAAAGGTTTAGAAACAAATTCAGTTTCTAAAGCGGGTAGGAGTGAGCAAGCTTCCAAAGTGGGTAGTTCATTTGGTGTGAATTATGAGGAGCCGGTTGCAAATGGTAGAGCTGATGATGATGTCTGTAATGCGGTTACTATTTATAGAGCAGTCTCGGAAAGAGAAAAACGTAAGGAGCCGGTTATTGAGGAGGTGACAGAGAACGATGGTAATGAATTTACTAATGGGGATATGGAGAACGGTTTCGATGGTATGCATGAATATGTTGAGCTTCCAGGTTCTGCAGAAGTTAGTCAGTGTGTTGAAGAATGGGAAGATGGTACAGGTCTTGAAATTGGTCAAGAATTTTGTTCTAAGGAGGCAGTGCAAGATTTGGTTGACAGAGCTGCACATAAGAACTGTTTTGGGGTCCATACTTATAAGTCAGATACAAGGCGACTTATTCTAGAATGCCGTCAGAAGAATCAAGGCTGTAAATGGTATTTACGAGCTGCAAGGTTTAAGAAATCGGATTATTTCAGTGTTAGAGTATACAGAAAGATGCATACATGCTCTCGGGCCGTTGAGAGTACAAGCACTAGTAGAAGGAGAGGCACCCCACGACTAGTAGCATCTGTTTTGCAGCAAGACTATCCGGGTCAATTTGACACCCCAGTTCCCAAAAATATCGTGAATCTGGTTCAGAGTAGAGCTGGTGTTAGTTTGTCCTACTCTACCGCCTTAAGAGGAAAAAAACTAGCTGTTAGTGATGTGCGGGGCACTCCTGAAGAAGGTTATAGGATGTTATACTCTTATTTGTACATGCTGGAGAAGGTAAATCCTGGAACCGTAACAAGTGTGGAATTGGATGCAGAGAAAAAGTTCAAGTACCTATTCATTGCTTTGGGCGCTAGCATTGAAGGGTTTCAAGCAATGAGGAAAGTGATAGTTGTGGATGCAACATTTCTGAAGACTGTATATGGTGGACAGCTTGTCTTTGCCACAGCTCAGGATCCTAATCATCACCATTACCCCATTGCTTTTGGTGTAATTGATACTGAGAAGCATGACAGCTGGATGTGGTTTTTTGAGAAGCTGAAAATTGTTATACCTGATGATCCTGAATTGGTTTTTATGAGTGACAGACATAAAAGCATCATAAATGCAGTAGCGAAGGTGTATCCCCACTCCCAGCATGGACATTGTATATGGCATTTGTCTCAAAACGTGAGAGGTAAAGTTCAGCATAAGGTGAACAAAGATTTAGTGGCGGCAAAATTTATCCAATGCGCTCATATTTATACTGTGAGTGAGTTCGAAAGGGAGTATGCTGATTTTAAGAAGAGGTTTCCTGCAGCTGCTGTGTATTTGCATGAGACTGTACCGTTGGATAAGTGGGCAAGGTGCTACTTTAAAGGAGACAAGTACAATTTAGACACCAGCAATTCTTGTGAATCTCTCAACAGTGTGTTTAAGGAAGTAAGGAAGTACTCTCTCTTACCAATGATTGATGCGATTGTTGAGAAAATGGCATATTGGTTTAACAAGCATAGGAAGACTGCTGCTGATATGCCGATGTCAAAGAAAGTGGTGCCTTATGTGGATAACAAATTGCATGAACTATGTCCAATTGCTGCTCGTTTAGCTGTGGCTGAGCTAAACAGCTTCCAACTCGAATACACAGTTATTGGACTCGATGGGAAGGCTTACTTGGTGGATTTGTCGAGCAAAACTTGCTCTTGCAGAGGGTTGGATATAGACAAGTATCCTTGTGTTCATGCAATCGCTGCAGCCGCAGCACTGATGAAGAAGGGAGGGAGAACAGCGGATATTAGTCTATACGACTTATGCTCTAGATATTACTCGATTGATACGTGGGCATTGGCATACTACAAGACGATTTATCCAGTGCCGAATGAGTCTTGTTGGAGTATTCCAGAGGAAATACTAAATAAGTTTGCTTTTCCGCCTGATTACACCAAAACGCCAGGAAGAAATCAAGAAAACCGCTTTCCATCCACTGGAGAACGTCGCAGGAAGACAAGTAACAGGTCTGTGTCTGGCAGAGGTTTCGCTTTCTATTTTCAGAGTAGCCAAAGTGGCAGCTCAGTTTGATTTATGTGTGTGTTTTGTAATTTTCGGTTTTGAACAACCATGTTAGACTATGTACAACTATGAATCTTTCTGTGTTTGAGTTTGGTGAATTTGTATGACCAGGTTTAACTAGGTACAAGTATAAACAATTCTGAAGTTCATTTTGTCAAATTCGCACTTTCAGGTTCAACTGAGTACAACTATTAACGTTTACGTGTTGCCATTCGCACTACCAAGTTCAACTGGGTTCACGTATAACTACCAAATTCAACTGGTTTCACGTATAACTACTAAGTTCAACTGAGTACAACTATTAACGTTGACGTGTTTGTGCAACTAGGTGCAACTGGGTACAGCTAATATCAACTTTTGAAGTGCAGTAAACTATTATTAAAGCTTCAAGTGATGTGAATATACCAATTAAGACCTATCAACACATTTTCAACTATAAGGAAACAATTACTTATATGGTAAACATTAATTTTTTATTTTTATACAAAATCATGTTTTCACATCAACCACCCCTTACAATATAAGGAAGACATCACCAATGTTAAGCCTTTTAGGACTGAAAAACCCAAAATATTTAATATTTCATATATTGCAGTATGAAAACGTTATAAATGATGTTTAATGGTCCAAAGTCATTTATACAACTATAATATAATAGTTTAGAGGAAGGTTCAACTAGAAATACAATAAAATCGTAAAAGTACAACTATTAAGAATTGGGTTCAACTACTTCCTTGGGGACAACTAAGTTCAATTTTTTTGGTAAATTTACTCAATTTTGAGTTTTCCGCCAGCGGGAAAAAAATTAAAAATAATAGATTTTTTTTTAATTAAAATCAGGGTCCGACTATTTTTCTGAAAACCGTAGTTACTTTTGATACTTTTTCTGTTTCTTCTTCGACTTCGACTGAGAGAGAGGGAGAGAGGAGCAGAGAGAGAGGTCGAGAGAGATAGAGAGAGAGGGGGACGATCCAACTTCATTCAATAGGTAAAACTTTCCAATTTGCTCGAATTCCGATTTGCTTTCCAATTAGCTTGATTTCCGATTTGCTTTCCAATTAGCTCGATTTCAGTTCAGTTTCAATTTTACTTTCAGAAATTCGAAGAAATGGGAAGATTCAGTCCGGTGACCAGTTCCGAATCGTCAGCTGAGCTGGATCCATGCCTCATAGCAGATGGTGAATATGGAATGCCCAAAAAGTGTTACTGCAGTGGAGCCATTTTCACCGAGACATCCTACACCTCAATCGATCCTGGGAGGCGATACTTCACCTGTCACAATCGTGATGTGAGTTTAGTAGATTGCATAATTACTAGATCATATTTCTGGGAAAAATAGAAGAATATTTATGATAATTCTTGGGTATTTTTGTGTAGAATAAAGGGTATCATATTCGGAAATAGTGGGATTTTGTGGTAGACGAAGAAATAGAAATCCTACATCATCAGATTACTAGTCTGAAGGAGAAAATCCAGAACAACTTCACAACTGGAATTCGCGTTGAAAAAGCTATTGCAGAGCTGAAGCAAGGACAGGTTCAGAACAAGGAGCTGATTGCAAAGCTGGAGATGCTTATTCAGATGGACAAGAAGAAAATCAGTGTGGAGATGACATTTGGGGTAGCAGTACTTGTGCTTCTACTTAGTTTGATTATAATTTTTTTTTAAGTAAGTGGATTGTTCTTCTTATTTTAATACTTTGATGATGTTATTTGCTTTCGGATGAAGATCCTCTAATTTTCAAACTTTGGAAGAGGTCTTCAAGTTTTAAATCAGTCGAACTACGTATTTCAGTTGTACATCGTCATTTATGTCAATTATTAATCCTGTTGAAACTGAGTTGAACCTAGAAAAACCAGGTTGAACGGTACAACTCAGTCAGTCGAACCTTATAATTCAGTTGTACCTAGTTACTTATGTCTAATGTTTAACCTGTGAAAACTGAGTTGAACCTAGAAAAACCAAGTTGAACGGTACAACTCAGTCAGTCAAACCTTGTATTTCAGTTGTACATCGTCATTTATGTCTAATGTTTAACCTGTGAAAACTGAGTTGAACCTAGAAAAACCAAGTTGAACGGTACAACTCAGTCAGTCGAACCTTGTATTTTAGTTGTACATCGTCATTTATGTCAATTATTAATCCTGTTAAAACTGAGTTGAACCTAGAAAAACCAAGTTGAACGGTACAACTCAGTCAGTCGAACCTTGTAATTCAGTTGTACCTAGTTACTTATGTCTAATGTTTAACCTGTAAAAACTAAGTTGAACCTAGAAAAACCAGGTTGAACGGAACAACTCAGTCAGTCGAACCTTGTAATTCAGTTGTACCTAGTTAAACTTACTCAGTCGAACTTTAAAAACCCAGTTGTACTTAAAGAAACCAACTAAATCCAAGTACACACCAACAACAAGCCAAGTAGTTAAGTTTTCAAAACAACACCAAACAAGTTCATAAAAAAACACCAAACAAGTTCATAAAAAAACACCAACAACAAGCCAACATCTCATTTTTCTTCAATGTTTGGCCTTCTTCTTTTTTCCTTTCGTCTTCTCCTCGCCTCTTCTTTTTTTCTGCTTCTCACCAGCGTCAGATGGAGTGTAACAAGAAGGTGCTCTTGTTTTTCTTTTACTGGATTTTCGTTTTTTCGGCTCCTCCTCTTTATCTCCACCTTCTCCCTCTTCATCCGATCTATGCTCCCCCTCTTTATCTCCCTCTTCATCCGCTCCATGCTCCCCCTCTTTATCTCCCTCTTCATCCGCTCCATGCTCCCCCTCTTTATCTCCCTCTTCATCCGCTCCATGCTCCTCATCCCCTTTATCTCCAGCTTTTCCTCCTAATAGAAACATTTTTTTATGAACAACAGCAAAAAACAATTGATCCATCAGAGTAGAACTAATGTATTACCTTCGTTGGTGTTTCCTTTGTTTCGCTGTTCCATCACAAAACTTTCAACATTCTTCAGTCTCTCATCAAAACCAAAAACCACTTCCTGAAGTTCTTTTACCAAATTCCCTATTGTCGCCACCGATTGGATCATCTGTTGAAGTATTGGTGTAACGGTGTCAGGTTCTTCTCTGCGCTCTTCTCTTGGTTCTTCTCTTGATTCTTCTCTAGGGACATTCGCAGTTCCACCTCTACCTGCCAAGTCCATTTCATACAAATCTCTCCACCATATCTTCCTTCCTTTTGCAATTAGATGGTCTTTCCAAGAGTCAACGATTGGATCAATAAAGCCTATCCCATCATCACAACCAGGCTCTACGATGCGATCCATAAGAGCTTTCTCGTCCGAGTCAGGTTACAAAATGCTAATGAAATCCTGTGAATTTTGGATAATGAAAATCAACACATTTGTAAATTTAAAAACCAAACAAATATCAAATACAATCGTCGACAATCTCACCCTAGTTCTTCCAATGGTCTCGTTAATGTCTTCCAAAGGAAAACCTTTCATGGAACCCTTGGCAAACTTGTGCTTACACAATCGTGGACAGTCCTTCTCAGGTGGAACAACATCTACTCGAAATTTGCATCCCAACACAGGAATACACTCAAATGCAAAAGCCTACACATAAAGTTACAATATCACAACCTTATTTTCTACAAAGTAATAATTTGAAACCATTGGTAAGAGTTGGTTACCTCCAAAGGAAGAATGAAACCAGAAAAGATCCATGAATATTTGTCTCTCAAAATGCCGTTCTTGAACTTCTTCATCTTCTCCCTCACCTCAACCATACAATCATCAAATGTGTAACGCCCCCATGGGAATGTTTTACACAATCCCAAATCATCAACAATCTTAAGAAAGAACGGCTCTATGTTTCTTGCAACCTTAGACTTTGCTTTCAAAACAGTGGATAAGAAATACAGGACAGCCATCTTCTTCTTGTCCACACCACTCCGCAATGACTCGAGTTTCTCTCCCACATCTGCGATTGTTATGTTCACTTTCCTTCCAAACATCTTCTCCACAAACTTAAAATCCCCATTTTTCTTATCCTTTAATTCTTCATAGTTGCTTGGGTAGTCATGGCAGTCCAACCCACATAACAGTGCATGCTCTCTTATGGAATATCTAATAGGAACTCCATTAACCACAAACCACAGCTCATTCATCGAATCTGTACAAGCTTGATGAAGTAGCAACATCCACATGCCCATAGGCTTTCGGTTTGGCTCCTCCTCCATGTGAAAAATATGCTTAAACTGAGGGTGAGCTGTGAACCACTTCAATTCAGTTGGAAACTGCTTTATCATGTTCACTGTATCCTTCACACTACACCTCGATCCTATCTTACAAGCCTTGCTATATTGCTCTGGACCGAAGTAAAACTTCTCTGGTTGCAGTGGTGTACTATAATCCTCGTTATCCTGCAAATTCAAACTCATATTTAATAAACCGTTCAAATAAATAAATACTTACTCGAACATAGTTGAACCTAAAAATACGTAGTTGAACCTAGCAATACTTAGTTGAACCTAGCAACCGCAGTTGAACCTAACATACATTGGAGATACTAATGTAGTAGAACCTACAAAATATAGTTGAACTTAACCAATCAAGCGTAGTTGAACATCAAACTAGTTGAACAAAGCCTACATAGTTGAACCTACCAAACGTAGTTGAACCTAGCAATACCTAGTTCAACCTAGTAAGCGCAGTTGAACTTAACATACAATGGAGATACTAATGCAGTTGAACCTAGAAAACATTGTTGAACTTAACCAATCAAGCGTAGTTGAACTTCAAACATCTAGTCGAACAAAGCCTACATAGTTGAACCTAGCAATACGTAGTTGAACCTAGCAAAACTTAGTTGAACCTATCAAGTGCAGTTGAACCTAACATTCATTGGAGATACTAATCTAGTTGAACCTAGAAAACATAGTTGAACACCAAAATCATTCTCAATTTTCAGTCTAAAAGTAAGCAAATCATCAAAGTACACAACACAAAATCATTCTCAATTTTCAGTCTAAAGGTAAGCAAATGCATAAGTAAACTATACCTGGCCATACACATTCTCTTCCTCTTGTTGGTCACGAGACACATTCTCTTCCTCTTGTTGTTGTTGGCAAAACACATTCTCTTGCTCTTCTTCTTCGCCAGACACATTCTGCTCCACATTCTCTTGCTCTTCTTCTTGTCCAGACACATTCTGCTCCACATTCTCTTGCTCTTCTTCTTGACCAGACACATTCTCTTCATCATCGTTTTTTGTGGACTCCCTCCCTTCATCTGGAGTTCGGGTTTTTTCTGGTTCTGGAGTTGAGGGACTCTCTTCACTTATATCGGGATTGATCCGATTGACAGAAGGAGACACAGGTTCCGGGGGATTCTCCGAATTGATTGCAGGAGGCACCACTTCAGGAACTTTCTCCACTTCTTCTGTTCCTTCTACTGGTGTCGTTCCCGTCGTTGCTGCATCGGTTTCAGGAGGAGTCATCCTTGCTGCGTCGGTTTCAGGAGGAACGGTTCTTGCCTCGTTTTCAGGTTTACCCGTCGCTGCTGCGTCGATTTCAGGAGGAGCCGTTCCTGCATCGGGTTCAGGAGGAGCCGTCGTTGCTGCGCCAGTTTCAGGAGGAGCGGTTCCTGCATCGGTTTCAAGAGTAGTCGTTGATGCTGCACCGGTTTCAGGAGGAGTCGTCGCTCCCGTTGTTGCTGGGGCGGTTTCAAGATGAGCGGTTCCTACATCGGTTTCAAGAGTACCCGTCGATGCTGCGTCAGTTTCAGGAGGAGCCGTCGCTCCCGTCGTTGCTGTGGCGGTATCAAGAGGAGCGGTTCCTGCGTCGGATTCAGGATGAGCCGTCGCTTCCGTCGATGCTGCGCCGGTTTCAGGAGGAGCCGTCGCTCCCGTCGTTGCTGCGGCGGTTTCTGATTCTCGTCGGGACTCTCCTCGTCGTTGCTCACCTCTTGTTTCATAAACTTTCTTACCAAATCTCAGTTTAACCATATCTGAATGGATATCTGAAAGAATCGAAAATCAAATCCAAAGAAGAGAAGAGAAGAGAAGGGGACAAAGAAGAGAGATGAGGAGAAAGATTGAACAGAAATTCGATGAAGAGATAAGTCAAATTTGCTTCAAATTTCAGTGAATCGGATCGCTCTTTTCTTCTTTTTTTCAAATTTTGACAGTTACATCGAATCTGGAATGAGAAGTAAAAATATTTACTAGGTTTCGAATTCGGATCGTGGTTAACGGATGAATCGGAGGGGTGGGGCTCCAGGTATTATTGTAATTATTAGATTTTGATATGGTTAAAATTGTATTTCATCCGATTTTCGATTAAAAATAAATCAAAACAAAATTCTTTAACATAAGGGTGGCATCCGAGATTCATTTATCAAAAAAAGTGGCATTTCAGCCATTGATCCATTGAGATGGGAGGTAAGAGAAAAATAGAGTTTCCGATGAGTTCCTCTGAGATTAGTCGACAAAACTGCACACACAAATTGAAATACACAAACCCACATCTCTTATGCACTGTACTAGAAGAATTAACAAATCAAATCGAGAGATAGAACAATTGAAGCACAAAATTAAAACCAAAGGAAAACGAGAGAGAGAGAGAGAGAGAGAGAGAGAGAGAGAGACTCGCCAGAGAGAGGAGTCGAAAATCGTGGCGTCGGAGAGAGCGAGAGAGAACGGCGTAGGCATCGGAGAGAGCGAGAGAGAACAGCGTAGGCGTCGGAGAGAGCGAGAGAGAACAGCGTCGCCATCGGCGAGAGGGAGAGAGAAGACGGCGCTAAAGTCGAAAGATAGATCTGATTTTGATTGTAATTACTTACTTTAGTTAAGGTTATTTTTGTCATTTATTTTTTTTAACTGAATCATCTTCGGTCAACTGAGCTAATTTTGATCATCCAACTGATTTTTAAAATTTAGCCTAAATTTTTAAAATCATTTAGATGGATCATCCGGATGATTTTTGGTTTAATTATAAAACGAACAGAAACATTCATCTTCATCTAGATGATCCAGTCAAATGATCAAACGAACAAGATCTCAGTAGATGAACTTAGGCTTTATGATGCAGGTGGAGGTGACTCCTCGGATGATTCACTTCTCGAAGAGAGCTTCTCGGAGCTGGAAGATGTGATCTCTCAGGTAAACAAAAGAATCATTTACAGTATTTAGTTTTTACAAAGGTAGCTTTTCTCCCGCCAGGTGTCAAAAGATTGAATCTTTTTAAAAAAAAACTATCAGCTTTTCTTCAAACGCCCGAAACTTGTTACCTTAAGCTTCTCAAAAGCTTCAAGAACTAGCTATTGCTTGACCTGTATGTTCTCCCTCATCGAACAGGTAAATAAAACTCTGCATCCCTGTCTTCTCGGTTTTTGATATATACCTCTCTCTCTCTCCCTAACTCTTGCTTCCTTTTGTTTCAAGGCTCGATATTTGCGGTTCCGCAAATGGCCTGTTGAATGGGGCTGGTGCCGTGATCTCCAATCTAAAATCTCTAAGCTTCTTGTTGATGGCTACAACAGTGGAACCATTGTCTCAACTTTCATTACTCATCATGATGGTGATGATGATGCCGGGCTTGACTTGGGCGATGTTAAGCTTGAGCCTTATTGAAACTGTGAATCTCTTGATGACAATTAGTTTTCTTGTTTGTAGAGTTTTTAACTGTCGATATGAAACCTCAGGGATTGTTTGATCAACTAAACTTGGTGGAATTATTAACATTTATCAAATGCCGTTTTTGCGTTTTAAATCCCAATAAATTTTGACAGAAAGCTTGCTTTCGTTTAACACACCATATCTCGCTGCAGTTGTCTCCTAGTGTAATATGATGTCTTCCTTTCTATTATTGTAAACCAAGCCGATTGAGATAAACTGAATGTTTCTAACGCAATTAATTGCAAATTAATATTAGTCCGATTTTTTTCGCAGTTTCATTTTCATTTTCTTATCTTCAAGACACTCCAATTTTTTGAACTTCTTGGAGTGAAGCCGACTCTCTCAAGCCGCTATAGCATTCACATGTAATGGATTTTTCTCACTCTGCGTTTCTTTCTATGAATCCTTCGCCTCTCACTCCAAGATTCTTACAAACTCTGAATTCTCCGTTCCTCTCCCCGTGCTCTGTTTGGAGGTTAAAACAAGCATCTTCAAATTCGAGAACTCGATTTTCCCCTCTTCGATCCCAACGATCGCCGACCAAAACCCTCGTTTTGTCTGCACAGTCTAGTCTCCTGAAAGGTTTGTCCTTTCCCTTAACTTCGTAGTGGAATCTAGGGTTTTGACTGTTTAAGTTTATGAAATGGAGCCCAACGAGTTTTCTCGAAAAGACAGAAGTTTACCTTCTTATGATTGGCAAATTAGATTGAGTTAATTTGGGTTTAAGGGTTTATTGATTGATGTGAAGGGTTTGTTCATTGTTGTGTAGATCTTACCTAGAATCAGGATGAGAATGTACCCTCTAACTGATCAATATCTTGATGGAGAAAGTGTTGGAACAAAGTTGAATGTGTTCAGGTTGAAATGATTTTAGGGTAAGAGTATCTGCTTGAGTGTTTATTGATTAATGGAAAGGAATTGTTCATTGTTCTCTGGAACGAGCTTACCTCGAATCATTATGAGAAGATTGCTCTCTAGATGACCGATTTCTTGATGGACAAATTGTAGGAACAAAGTTGATTGTATGCAGTTGAAATGTTTTTAGCATAAGAGTGGTCTCGAAAGAAAGAAGTTATCTTTGTATGATTTGGTAAAATTAGATGGAGTTAACCTGGATTAAGGGTTCATTGATTGATGAAAAGGGTTTGTTCATTGTTGTGTGGAACGAGCTTACCCTCTACTTGATCAATTTCTTGATGGGGATATCGTCGGAACTCGGAACAGAGCTGATTGTGTGCATTTGAAATGTCTGCTAATGTTTCAGATTTTTTTGTGCCAATTTTCTGAAACAGTTCTTAGAACCGCGTGGAATATTGGTAGAGATGGAATCGAAGCTGGAACCAGTCTTGTACCAGTAAGCTCTCTCAGTCTTGTCTTTACCAATCAAACTCTAGTTGAATATTAATGGTTTTAGTCACGCTTGGTTTATCTTTTCTATTCTTTTGCTTTTAAGGTTTCTGTGCCTAGACCAGTTGCTAGAATCTCAGTGACAACTGCAGTATTGGCGGTTTCGTTGTTCGTTCTCAAGTCGTTTCTATCAACAGCGTTCTTCGTATTGGTGTGTAAACAATCCCTTCATTTTTCCGCCCTTCGAAGTGGCTAGTTTTCGAGTGAGACTACTAAATCCTTTAAATGCTGCTTTTCCATGAGTGTTTCAGGGTACAATGGGCTTTGCATATTTCTTATTCATAGCCTTAAACAAAGATGAAGTTCCTAAACAAAGAAGAGGAGATAATAGTTCTGGTTCCAAACCAATGGATGATCCACTTGAAGAAGCAAAGAAAATTATGGACAAGTACAAGTAAGCTTAAGATAAGAGAGATCTTCCATGTATACAGATACAATACTTAGGTATGTCTTATGTGTTTTGATTTAAGATCAACTCGCTATAAAGTGTAAAACAAGGGATTGGTAAAGGATGGGTTCATGAATTGGATACCTTGAATAGGTTACAACATTAAAGCAACCATTGATATTTGAGAAATGTACACTTTGAGACACTTTTTTACTTTTAGTTTACAAATAGACACTTCTACATGAGTAAAAAACACAAACCTTTGACTAGAGAAAATATTTTTCTTTTTCCCCAATCTTTCTCACTCCCACACAATCTTCATCTTCACTTTTTTCTCTCTTCCTCTCCACCTTTTTATTCAACCCAATTAACCCAATTCTCTCTTCTTCTCCACTTTCTTGTTTAATCCAATCAATCCAAAATCAAAAGTTCGAGAATACAAACTAAAAAAAATCAAAATATAGAGAAAATTATCAATGTCTTTTCTATCTTCTTCTTCATTTCTTTAAGGTTTTTCTTTTTCTAAATCTCTTTCAATTCTTCTTCATCTCATCAATTCTGTGAACACATAGTTGTGTTAAACGATTAGTAAACTTCTCTCTTTCACTCTCATCCTTTTCTCCAACTTCTCTCTTTCTCTCACAACAGAAAGGTGAACATACGTGTATATGATTATGTAGATTATATGATAGCGTGGATATGGATATGATGGCGTAGATATAACAGTGTTGATAAGATGGCATTGGTTTGTATGTATCTGATCAAACTTTGCTTTAGATCACTATTCTATTAATAAGCATTTATACTGTAAGACTTTTGATTTTCGCTTAATGGAACTGAAAACATCATCAATTTTTACGAAGAACATTTGAATGTGAACATGAATTCGTGAATATGATGATGTGGAAGACGTGATAGATATGGTGGCATGGTCAAGATAACTTATGCAAATGTGTCCACACACACACGTCAAATTGTCAAATTTTATAACCATTAAAAGTCGTTTTTAACAAACATATGATTGATCTTGTAACTAATGAAAATCCAACTAACTTTTTTTTTTTATCTTCACAAATGTGTCTACGACACAAGCCTTCACACAAATTATTACAAAAACTAGATGAGTACCTGCACGATGAAATAATATAATATATATTTTTAGTTTAATTATAAAAGTTCATCAATATATATGTATAGTTTAAAAAAAAATATTTAAATTAAATTATAAGCTAAATGCAAATGAACATTTTACATCTCTTAAGTTTTGAGAAAGTCAAATATACTTTATTTAACAGAATGAGTTAATATGAAATTATATTTGTATATGTATTACTTGTTTTATTCATCTACATTTCTATAGTGTAAATATGCTTGAGAGACTAAATTAAAATTAAAGTTTATCAATATAATTGTGATTGTATATACTATGTAAATGTTATTTTTATTTTTAAAAATTACTAAGCCATTGTCTTATATTAATATTTCATCCTATATATGGTGATGAAATATTATATTAATAAAAATTCCACGATTAAAAATACTTGTTTCCGTTATATGATTGAGATGATATTTTTAATACGAAAAAAAAAAAATCAAGATTCTAGGTGTGATATGTGGAGAAGATGGTTTTGTCTTTCTTCTATTGAGAGGCGAGCACTTCTTTGTCTGTAAGTTCATAGAGAGACATATGCACGACGTCGTTCTCAGTCCCACTATCTCCCCTCTTTACAGATCCAAACTGGCTGATTTTTCTTTTCGTATTCTTTTGTTTTTACAACAATAATGTAACAACGTTACAAGTTTTACAGTCATATATGATATGAACTTGTTAACTACCATAATGGGTACATAGATTCCACAGCCAACAGGTCAGTTTTTATATTGTACTACGTACCCCGAATATTCATAAAAGAAAATAAACTTTTTTGATTTAACTATCTTTAATCACCAAATCAAGCGGTAATGGACTAATGATTCATATTTGCGTAGGAGTAGTCATGTAGATCTAAGAAATTTCTATTTGATTAGTCGAAATGTTATCACGTTTGACATTTAATAGAAAATTTGATGCGTGTTACTCGATGGATATATTCACACTGAAAGGATTAATCATGCAGTAAAAACTTAGATCATCTTGTAAATAAATAAAAAACTATCTATAATTCTATATCACCAAAATAACTTACCTTTTCTGTAACTCATTTTTTTTTTTTTTTTTGTCATCATTGATTTGTGATTGAAGAAGGGGTGCATAAAAGGGTATTGCGAATCTGTAACACATTCTGATAAAAAAAAAAAAAAAAACTCGATTGTTAAAAACATGTTTGACGTAGTTTGAAATGAGTATTGCGAAGATAAACACAAAGAAAGTGTTAGTATGTAAAACAAGTTTTTCAAATTTGTAAAAGTCCACTAATAATTAACCAAAAGTATAAGTTTGCCCTGGTTTAGAGTTGGTACATTATCAAATTTGTGCTGGTTAACTCTGCGACCGAACCGGATATATCATTTTGCACCTATGTATTTGGTGATTAACCGCGAATCAGACAGCAAAATCACGTTTTATTTTGGACTGGTTCTTATAAAATTGGGGTGACCGGAGCCAGACCGGTCTGGACCAAACAACACTAATTCTAATCGTAGAAGCTTTGTGAAGAGACAAAATTATCACATTGATTGTCACCTTAAAAGAAGGGTTAATGATGATGCTGCTAACTAAATTTTTTGGCATTTTTTCTTCTGAATAATACAATTTTTTTTTTAAAAAAACAAACAAATTAGTCACTAATAATCAGAGGAAGATGAAGATGTTAGATCAGGATCTTCAAACGGAAACCTTTTCTGATTAGCAACAATACTAATTTCCGACTGCTCTCTACCATCAGAATCCTCGTTTATGTAATCTTCATCATCAACGTTCACATCCATTTTCGTGTTCCTCACGTCTTCTTCTTCTTCATCATCTTCATCTTCTTCCTCGTATTCATCATCACTATGTAAACTAAATTCACCCCTACCGACTAATTTATTCGATTTTCCACCATCAAAATCATCAATCGGAGCCATGACGTCATCGTAGTCCTTATACTGAAACGACCTCTCCAAGCTGCTAGCTTCACCGTCATCCTCCTCCTCAGGCGTTCGATCCAATCGAGAGCGGTTTTCGCTGTTACAACAACTTCCTTAGCCCGACGTCCTCCTCCTCCTCCTACTTCATTAGATATCCCAAGCGTGCCTTTCGTCGGTCTCGTCCGGATTTTTGTTCCGCCGCTGCGCCTTCCGTTCTTTCTACCACCGCGCGCCTGAGCTCTCGGTCTCAACATGGTTTCGCCGTTTGAGTTTGCCACACCTCCTCGTGGTGGTCTACCAGAAGCTGGAGACAGTTTCTTGCCATGGGAGCGAGGCCGGCCGCGTCCTCGCGGTGGTCGGCCTCTCCCTGAGGTGGAGACACCACCGCCTAAACCCGGATCCGCCCAGTTCTCTTCTTGCGTGTAAGCAGCAACTTGCACCGGAGTCGTCTCCATCACGTCGTTTTCTTGAACATTTCTTCGAAAACTCGTCTCCAAACCCTAAAAACAAAAACTTTTCAGAATCTTGAATAATCAAGAAAATATTCAGCATTATGTTACTTATACGATACACTTACGACGAAATCTTCAGTTTCTTTGTCCTCCTTTTGAGGATCGTTGTTTTGATCTGGTGTGTAAACAATCGAGCTGTCGAATTCAAAGAGCCTCAAAGCTACGCCTCCCGTTGTGTTTGGTAGCCATGGAATTACATTACCGGAACAAGCGAAGTCGCCGGCGAGAGCTTCCTCCGGTAAATCCAAGAGCTCGGAAGTTGTTTCAAAGTTTGGAGACAGGAAATCTCTCTTTAGTGCGACCTCTAACGCTGTGAGAACCTGAAGCAAGCGAGGGATCAGAATTGTCAGAAAGATCCAAAAATTTGAATCAATGGCACTAATTTAGAACACATTGAAGATGCTTGCAGCTCAGGAGTATAGCAGCTCAAGACGAACATTAGGAAGCTTGTAGCTGAGGAGCATATTTATGCTGAGGTGGAAGTCTCGAATAATACTTTGAGTATATTCGAGAATCTAGAAAAATAGAAAGTATGTTTCCAAAAAGGACTTGCAACTAGATTCTAGGGTTTAGGATCTTGGGTAGGTTATATAAAAAGGAAGTCAGACAAAGTGGGGGAGGTACACTTTGCGCCGCAAATACTGGGATCATCCTTAAGCTTCCATAGCAATTAAGAAGCAAGAAGGTTAGTGTCCTCTTCTCTGATACACGAGCTGTGTGATCGTGTGAAGAGGGTTTTATTGAACTAGGAATCTTTGGGGGCAATCTAGGTTAGAGTTGCATAAGTCCAAACAATTGTAATCTGTGATTGAATTGTTGATTCTAGTGAATAAAACAAGCGTTGACTTGACGCCTTCCAAGTAATTGTCTGTTGTGCCTGTTTTCTACACTTACAATTGGTATCAGAGTAGGCATCTGCTAAGGATTGTCTGTTTTTATTAATCAGGTGTGATTGTGGGACAAAGTATGGAAAACATGCAACATCTCGGCTCGGTTAAGTCACTTGTTCTTGATGCTGAAAATTACGGATGGTGGAAGGTTCAGATCAAGGCCCTCATCAAAGGGTACGATGAGAATGCTTGGACAATGGTTGAAGAAGGGTGGACAGAACCAACTGTTGTTGGAGCTGATGGGGTAACCAGACTTAAACCGAGGTTAACATGGACCGTTGAAGAAAAGTCGTGGTCAAAGTTCAACTCCAAAGCCCTGTCTATAATCTGGACATCTCTCACTAAGGATCAGTACAAGAAAGTTCAGGGATGCACCAATGCAAAGGCTGCTTGGGATGCACTTCAGGTTGCTTATGAAGGGACTACAAGCGTTCAAAGAACTCGGATGGATATGCTGGCATCACAGTTCGAAACGTTGACCATGGGATCAGGAGAATCCATCGAGGAGTTCAGTGGGAAGCTCAGTGCTATTGCACATGAAGCCCATGTTCTGGGGAAAACCTACAAAGACAAGAAGTTGGTCAAAAAATTTCTGAAGAGCCTACCAGACAAGCTTCAGGGTCACATATCAGCCCTCGAAGTCTCAAAAAATTCAGATGAAATGAAGTTCAACGAAATCGTAGGGATGATGCAAGCCTATGAGATGAGACAGACTCAGAGGAATCAGGCTAAAGGAAAAAGTGTGGCGTTTTCCACGGAACATGGAACAGTGCAAACAGCAGACCTTGATGATCAGGTTGGATTGATTGTAAAGAGGTATTTCAAGAAATTTGACAAAGCTCAACGGAAGACAGGACCTGACCTCAGAAGATCAAGCAATGAATCTAGGAGTGATCAGGGATTAAGAAAATCTGAGATGCAATGTCATGAATATGAAGGATATGGTCACTTCAAGACTGAATGTCCAACCGCAAAGAAAAGAGCTACCCTCAAATGTCAGAAGTGCAGTGGTTTTGGGCATGTCAAGTCAGAATGTATCACTCAGGACAGGAGGAAGGACAGATCTCTAATCAGCAAGGAAGATTCACAATCAGATGAAAGCGAGGATGATGAAGAGCCAATGATGAATTATGTGGCCTTCCTTGGAGTTATTGATGAGAATGCTGATTCTAAGGAAGGGTCGGACATTGAAGAGGACTTCTCAGATAACGAGATATTGGCTGAAGAGAATAAAACCTCGTGTCTTGCTATGATCAATGCAAAGCAGGAAAAGGAGGATCTGCTACAACAGATTAAGGATAGAGATGAGCAAATCATGAGATTGGACAAGACACTCAAGAGTCACAGCCTAGTGATTGATGAAAATGATGATAAGATATTTGCACTTCAGTGTGAAGTCGAAGTGGCTGAGAATCAACTTTCAGAGCAAGTCAAGCACACGGATTTCCTGAAAATGCTGCTTGAAGAAGAACAGGAAAAGAACCGGGAACTGAATGGTCGACTAACTGAACAGCTGAGAAACATCAAGATGTTGTCCAAAGGAACAAATGATCTTGACAAACTCCTTAGTATCGGTCAGTCTAGCAAGAGCTCTTTTGGTCTTGGCTACGTAGGACAATCATCTAATCACGAACCTCAGCTAGGTGAGGTATACTACGTGGATGGACTGCAAGCAAATCTGATAAGTGTTAGTCAACTGTGTGATGAAGGTCTCTCTGTGCGCTTCACCAATAACTGCTATAAGTGGATCTCACCACTAACCCAATGCTAGAGTGCGACTACCAACAGGTCTAAAGAGTTGCAAGTGTGGCATCAGAAGCTTGGACATATGAACATTCGTACTATGGCTAGACTTGCTGATAAGGAACTTGTACACGGAATGCCGAAGATCAAGATCATTTCTGAGTTTGTGTGTGGTCCTTGCACTCAAGGGAAACAGGTGCGAGTTCAGCACAGATCTATTCCTGATATACAAACTCACCAGCCTCTTGATTTACTACACATGGATCTGATGGGACCCATGCAGACTGAGAGCATTATAGGTAAACGGTATGCCTTTGTGATAGTAGATGACTTCACCAGATACTCTCGGGTTTGATTCATCCGCGACAAATCTGACATGTTTGAAAGCTTCTGTATTCTGGCATTACAGCTAAAGACCAAAAGAAAGAATGGCATAAAGACTATCAGAAGCGATCATGGAGGAGAATTTCAGAATGAAGTGTTTGATCGATTCTGCAACGAACAGGGAATAATTCGGCAGTACTCTGCTCCACGGACACTACAATAGAATGGGGTGGTTGAGAGGAAAAACCGAACCCTGCAAGAAATGGCAAGAGCGATGCTTCATGGGAATCAGGTCGCAAGACACTTTTGGGCTGAGGCACTGAACACTGCATGCTACATCATCAATCGCGTATATGTTCGTAAGGGGATCGACAAAACACCATATGAGTTGTGGAAAGGGAAGACGCCCAGTGTTAGCTACTTTCATGTATTTGGATGTCCTTGCTACATTCTCAGTGACAAGCATCACCTTGGGAAATTCGACTCACAAAACACTGATGGCATCTTTCTTCGTTATTCGGTCACCAGCGCAGCTTTCAGAGTATTCAACAAGTAATCTCGACAAGTTCAAGAAACTCTCAATGTTGTGTTTGATGACATCCTTGCACAGGGTCTTGCTCTTGGTCCTGAAGATGTGGCTGAGACTTCCATTCAAAAATCAAAACAGGTCGCAACCACTCAGTCAAGAAATGAGGCGGATGTCCAAGATCAGTGTCAAGATGAGGAGGACTCTGACAAGGAACCAACTCAGGAAGATGAAAATCATACCGAGTCTGATGCTGAGGACATCACTGAAATGCCAACTGCCCCAACATCGGTTCCAAGTGCTAAAGTGAGGAAAATTCTCAAAGATCATCGCAAGGAACACGTGATTGGTGACATTGATGGTGAGAGAGTCACACGTCATATCAAACTCGATTTCAAGAATATGGTGAAATTTGCGTGTTTCGTTGAGCAACCTAAAAGATTTGAGGACTCGAAGCATCCTGAGTTTGTTTACAAGCTACAGAAAGCTCTATACGGTCTGAAACAAGCACATAGGGCATGGTATGAACGGCTGACTGCGTTCTTGATTCAGAAGGGTTACCAACATGGAAGTGTTGATAAAACCTTGTTTACCACCACAAAGAAAGATGGGTTTATGGTGGTACAAATATATATTGATGATATTGTGTTCGGAGCTACAAATCAGAGATTGGTGGATGAGTTCGTCGGCACAATGACAAAAGAGTTTGAAATGAGCATGGTTGGTGAGCTGAATTACTTCCTAGGGTTTCAAATCAAGCAGTCAAATGACGGTGTGTTCATCTCTCAGAGCACATATGCTAGGAACCTTGTCAATCGCTTCGGCTGGACTCCAGCAAAATGGCTAAGACTCGTATGGGTACGAACTGCAAGCTATCCAAAGATGCACAAGGGGAGGATGTAGACACAAAGTTATATCGAAGCATGATAGGAAGCCTGCTCTACCTAACTGCTAGTCGACCTGATCTCAGTCTTAGTGTGGGAATCTGCGCAAGATATCAGGCAATGCCAAAAGTATCTCACATGCAAGCAGTCAAGCAGATCATCAAGTATGTCAAAGGGACGGTCAACATGGGGTTGCTTTACACAAATGACATGAATCAGAACTTGGCTGGTTACTGTGATGCTGACTGGGCGGGTTGTTTAGATGATCGAGGGAGCACGAGTGGTGGATGTTTCTTCCTTGGGAATAATCTATTATCATGGCACAGCATGAAACAGAATAGTGTGTCTCTATCAACTGCCGAGGCGGAGTACATTGCTCCCGGAAGTGGGTGCGCACAACCCCTGTGGATGAAACAAATGACAGCCGACTATGGTATGAAATCTAAATCTCTTCTGATTCATTGTGATAATGAGAGTGCCATTAACATTGCAAAGAACCCGGTGCAACACTCACGAACTAAACATACAGATATCAGGCATCATTTCATACGCGAGTTAGTTGAGGAGAAACTGATCGAAATTACACATGTTAGTATTGAATACCAATTAGCGGATTTATTCACTAAACCCTTGGACTTCAACAGATTTATTTATCTAAGAAAGTCCATTGGTGTATGTGAGAATTAATGATGTCTGTGAGTGTTTGTGATTCTGGACAGGAATGCATACAGGGACGGGCTCAGAAGTGACGTAAAAACGATTTCATAAATAATCCTTTGTATATGTAGTGTCCAGTGGAAGAAGGCTGCCTGGGTGCCGTCGCGTGTGGATGAGTAGAAGTGCACTTGTGTGTGAGCTGACATACGAACTGGAGAATGTGTAAATCCTCAGCTGATCGATCAACCAAGCTATCAAAAAAAAAAAGAAAAAAAGGGAGGTGTGTTATTTTGCTGATCGATCGCTGATAAGGGACAAAATCACGTCGAGTCTTCTCATCTTATGTTGAACCTGAGATATCAATCAATGATGGTAAAATACATATGAAGATCAGCTCTCTGAAAAAGGTTTTGAGTTGTCAGCTCATCATATGCCGGGGTTAAAAACTCAGAAACTATGCGATAAAGTCACTCTCGTGTGAAAGATCAGCCACTGGATCCAAAGAATAATATTTTGTCTATTTGAGTCTGTCTCTGCGTTGTATTCTGAATCATCAGAAGGATGTCCAACTCTAATCACACCATCAAAGGTATGATCAATCCAAAATTCAGTGTGTTAATTCGATTAAGGGTCCCTCACTGCTTGTGCTGATTATGCATTAATGGATTTGTTTCAAGTGCGGGTTTCAGTCAGTACTTTTTGTTATCTGATGGGTCAGTTGAGCAGATCACCAATCAAATCGTTTCTTTGTTCATTTAACGGGCTGTGTTGAGTGTCCTTGCTGTGTCTAGGTTCAAAGCCCATTCGAATTATGGCCCAATCGGATGTATCTCTTGGATGGAAAATGCTTATTTAGGGTTGTTTCGGGGAGCGCCAAACGTCACTTCACCATTCAATCGTCTCTCTCAACTGTTCATCTTCTCACCCCTCCGCATATCGCGACAATGAAGGCTTTGTTCTCCGGCTTGTCTCGTCTTGTTGGTTCCCCCACTCCGCAACCGGTTTCGCCTGAGCACCCGCTTCCCCTGCTTGGCGAAGGAACAATGGAACATGCAAATCCCAATTCTTGGCTATCATGCCATATGTCGGTCTCGCTTCGGGTGTCAACAAAACTGCTCTACTGCTTGTTCCGACAGCGCATGGGGTCCCCTCGGTGGCCGGTTCCACAAACTCAGCACCCTCATCGCAAGTCAGGAGCAGATCCTCCTCGGTTGAGTTTGTGTCTGCCTCGGCCAAACTGCCCTCTTCCTCCTTTGCTCGGGGAACTCGTAGGAGCAAGCACCATGTCAAAATCGAAGCAGATCCGTCAGAGCCAGCAAAGAAGAAGAACCGTCTGTCCAAGTCCAAGGCGTCCTCGGTGCCTGAATTTGATGTTGGTCGCTTCATCTCCCAACGCGTCAGTGATCAATTCGATCTGTTCCTCAACTGCAACTTCTTGGCCGAGCGCAAAGTGGATCTTAAGTCGCTCCCTGCTGGTGTGAAGGATAACATCCGTGAAGTTGAACTCATTTCCACCCTTTCCGGTATCATCCGCTTTTCTCCGACGGTTATCAAGGAGTTTTGGGCGCATCTCCCTGATGAGAAGACCAATTGTGATGAAATTTGCTTGGTGATTCGGGGTCATGAGTATGTGTTCTCCCCACGCATCATCAATCAGTTATTTGGCCTTAAGGAAATGGCCTCGGCGAGTGCTGCGCTTGATGCTGAACTTCTCTCTGATGATCAACTTGCTCTTTTCATGAATGGTGGTAGGCATGGTATCTGGGAGACTCTGACTCTGGCTCATTATCAGAGTGACAAGTGGGCGTTGTTCAAAATCAGCTGTCACAACTGGCTTCCCACTTTCAACACAGGCTTCTCCAACAAGGCCCGTGCCCAGATGGTTCATCGGGTGGCAACCAAGATACCGTTTGACTTTGGCTCTATGGTGTTCGATCACATTCTCAGTCTCGGTCGGAATCCTGGCTCCAAGTTTCTCCTACCATATCCAAGCCTGATCTACAAGCTCCTACAACAGCAATGCCATGTGCCTCTTTAACCAGCCAATCGCATGGAAGTCATTCAGCTGTTCCGTATTGCAGCTAATCCGTCTGTGATCAAGGCGGAACCCAGGCCGGAGGGATGCTCAGCCATGGAAGGCATGTCGCTCTCTCCTGTTGATCGGCGGGTTCTTACTCAGGCTGTCCTGATCATCAATCGCATTCTGCAAGGTAAGTGCCTTCTCTTGACTCTGCTACTTAGGGTTTCCTGTATGTTTTTGACTTGGTTATGCACTTAAGCAGGGGGAGATTTAGCGGAGGAGATCTCTCCAAATATGGGGTAGCAACTGTGATGGGGGAGTTCTTAAGTTTAAGTTTACTTTGATTCAGGCCGTTGTGTCTTTAATTTTAAGACTTTTAAGTGTTTTTGTCGAGATCATTGGACTTTCTGTCTCTCGTGGTTTTTGAATGTGGGCATGTACTCTTAAACTTTTCAGTTTCCTCAAGTATTTTTAGCGCAGTTTGCTTCTATGTTGTTTTGGCTCCTGTCTTGTGTTTGGTTGTGTATATGAGTTTGCAGGTAAATTGATACTTGTGCTGAAGTGACAAACAAAGTCAAAAAGAGGGAGATTGAAGATGCTTGCAGCTGAGGAGTATAGCAGCTCAAGACGGACATCAGGAAGCTTGTAGCTGAGGAGCATATTTATGCTGAGGTGGAAGTCTCGAATAATGCTTTGAGTATATTCGAGAATCTAGGAAAATAGAAAGTATGTTTCCAAAAAGGACTTGCAACTAGATTCTAGGGTTTAGGATCTTGGGTAGGTTGTATAAAAAGGAAGTCGGGTAAAGTGGGGGAGGTACACTTTGCGCCGTAAGTATTGGGATCATCCTTAAGCTTCCATAGCAATTAAGAAGCAAGAAGGTTAGTGTCCTTTTCCCTGATACACGAGCTGTGTGATCATGTGAAGAGTGTTTTATTGAACTAGGAATCTTTGGGGGCAATCTAGGTTAGAGTTGCATAAGTCCAAACAATTGTAATCCGTGATTGAATTGTTGATTGTAGTTAATAAAACAAGCGTTGACTTGACGCCTTCCAAGTAATTGTCTGTTGCGCCTGTTTTCTACACTTACACACATGAAAAACCTGAAGAATCTCTTCGGTGGAACTTGAAGACAACAGCTTAAGACCCCAAGACTTTCTTCGATTCTCTGTCCAAAAATCTTGAAGTCCTTCAGGTGGAAGAGAAGCCTGAAGAAGAATCACACATATTGTAAGCGCATACATTACTTGTAACTTGCAATCTGGTTTAACTGAACCGAAACCATACCAAAATGAAAATTAAACCGATTTGGTCTTATATACTCCATATCCGAACAAACCATAATTTATTTGATAATCTGTCAAATGAAATTTTAAAGATGAATTTTCAGAAAAGCCAAAACCGTGTGAACCAAACCGAACGTTTTTTTTTGTTACATTCGGTCTTTATGAATCATTAACCATATGATCCGAAAACCGAAATTTCTGAAGTGAAAACCAGAGTGAGAGCATTATTTAAGCTGTATGATGAGAAAGTGTAGAAAAACTCACTTCGACAAGTGCTAATTGAATCTTGAGCAGTCTTATTCTTAGAGGAGACGAGATCGAGCCACGCAAGATAAACAAATCGTCTCCTCCTCTCGAACCATCACCGAGTCGAGCCACTTGCTCAGCGAAACACACCTCACCAACATCAGAACCACCACCTTGATGCATCATCTGACCGCAACTAGGACAGCAGATATCCTCAACAAAGTGTAACTCCGCACAGTTCCGACAAATACAAAAAGCGGTCTGCTTATCTTGGCTCCGTACTTAAACGCGGATAACGCATCGGGACAAAGCATATTATCCCACATCCACTTCTCAAAACTCTGGAACCGATTCAACACGCTGCATCTCTCAACGGCGTCGTTACTATCCCCTAGCTTGATCTTAAAGGCCGTGGAGATCTCTGAATCCAAGCTAGAACACAAGCCATGATTTGCTTCAACATTCCTCCTCACTGCTTCCTTGAAAGAAGCTTCTATCTTCAGCAACATGAAGTGTAGATTTGATTCTCGTACAAACCGTCTCCTCCTCTCGAACATCCGCGCATGATAAAGAATGTAAACACTAAAGCTTTTATCTTCAGCAACATGAAGTGTATATTTCACTTATTCTTATCAATAAACCATTGATCACATATATAGTTAATATCCACATAATATGTAAATATGTATTGTATGTATATTCAAATACACAATATTTCTAAAATTTTTTAAATATATGATAAAATAAATTAAAACTACACATATTTAATAATTATTTTGTAAAAAAATATATGCGCATCGCGCGGATACTCATCTAGTATGAGGTAACCCTCCACTCCTGAGCTAACTTTTGGGTGTGAGTTAGAGCCATTACTAATATAATATCATAGCCCAAGGTACTAACTATCTGATTGTGAGGCCCGCACTCGTGAATGTCCAGTCCCACAAACTTTACGCTTTAGATGTCCAATTCTGAGCATGAAGGGAGGTGTGTTGGAATATATCCCACATCGATAGTTTAGAGTATTTGTGGACAATATATATAGTGTAAGGCAATCCTCCACTTTTGAGCTAGCTTTTGGGTGTGAGTTAGGTCCATTACTAATAGTAACCTAAGATTTTCAAAATTTTGATTCCGGAAATCAAAAACACACCGAACCTTGTATGCGTCTGCGATAATGACCTCGCCGTGGATTCCGAAAGCGATGTCTAGCGATGAGACCTTGACTCGTTTCACCCATCCATCTACACAGCCAGTATAGATGAGACCTGAGTCTTGGTGGTATGCAATATCCTCTGGACTTTTGAGAAGACCGATGCCGATAAATTCTGCACCGGCGAGAAATCAGTCATTCATAAGCGGCCGGATGGAGTTAGTGGAGTAGAGCAATGCTTCATTGGAAAGTCGAGCTGGTTCAAATATGTCGAGCCGGTAGAGAGCGATAGAAGCGAGGAAAGGGATGATGATGATGGAGAAGATGAGTAAACGTGGGGAGAAGTAAAATAGAGCCATCGAATATAAGAAAGGATTGGCTTTGTGGGAAATGGTGAACAACTCCAAATTTTGGAGTGATGAAAGATAATCGCAGATATCAATCGTTGACTCTGATAAGTATCTTTGAATCTCTTCCTCCGTGGTACGTAACCATTCAATGGTCGTAGTCCTACTTTATGGGCTTTATCAGATGGCCCAATATGTTAATTATTTGGGTCAACAACATCAGGCCCTGTGTTGAATCACTACGTACCGAGGGGAAGAAAGACGAAATTGGATTGAACCACTATAGTGTTTTGGGTCTAAACCCACAGTTAATAAACCAAGAATAAAACATCAAAATTATGAACAAAATTAGATAGATGCGACGGAGGAAGTCGGATGGTTTCGTCGGGAAACATTCGTTCAGTCGTGGTTAAAAAGCAGCGGCAGGAAGCAGCCAAGCTCTGCAAGTCCTAGCAAGTGAAAAGATGTAGAAAACTATACTCGGTGCTTGTGACATTATAATTTACAAAATGAAGCACCTTTCTAGAAGCATTTTGCGCCTCTCTTTCAGTGTGCCCTGCGGCATTACTACAACATCCTAGAATGTTGTTCTGTGGTCTTAGCTTTCCAGAATCATTTAGACCTTGACTGCAACCAATGCTTGTAGATACCGAATTTTCGGTGTCTGCAGATTCTGGAGCAACACAATTTGACACTACACCCTGAAAACCAATTACTCCACTTGTCTTAACTTAATAGCAACAATGGAGAATCCGAATGTAACAAAAATATTTCTTTATCCAAATTATCAGCTCACTAGAGCAATCATCTCCCCTTGTCATGATACTATCAACATTCGATCTGCATAAGAGAAGAAACCAAAGAAGACATATGTGAAACAAAATCTTTCAAAAATGAGTAGTGGACTGAAAAACAAACGTAAACCCATAGATAGCACTCACTCAGGCACATAAACATGGATACATTGAGAGAATTTTTCACTCGATTGCAATAAACTTCGTCGTGTCGTCAAGGGGAGGTGGTCTAACTCAGAGAATGTAATATCGGACTCTGCAGGAGAGATGTTGATAGGTTGATGGCACATCTTATACATTATCAAGGTAATACAGAAAGAAAGTACATGGAGGATGAAGAAATTGGTATAATCGAGACTTCTACAAAGACGGGTTTTTTTTTTTGCTTATTGGGTTAAGACAATAATAACTTGGTGACACAGAGATGGAGATGATAGGTAGTAAGCGAGAAGGGTTTGTTGAGAACGTAAGGATAATGAAGAAATTAGGACATTAATACAGAGGAGAATTTCAGATTGTTGAATCCCTGAACACGAACAAGAAAGGAATTTTATGTCACTTGTATGAACAATAAAAGAACAACGTTTTTAGCCAAAGTGAGAATCAACAGACAAAAGGGATACCTAACCTCTGCAAATTCGATGAAACACTGAAGAGAGACGCTCTTACTGAGTCGACAATTACATGAGAAATCATTTTTTTCGGGATTTGATTAACAGTTATGAGTTTCAGAGGATAAGATTTTTAATTAATAGCTGTAAAGCAAGGCGATTACACGAGATGGCTTAACCGGAGGGTTATGTCGAGGTGAAAAGAAGGTGTTTGCCAAGTAAACTAGAAAGCGTTGGAGTTCTTGGTTTTAGCTCTGCTTCTCTCTAGATTGTATGAGTTGTTCTCTTCAGCTTCGAGGTCTTCTTATTTATAGGGATAGGAGGTCGGTTGCTCCGAACTCTTTTTTCTTTTTCCCTTTGGTGAATATTTCTATATTTGCGATATGGAAATATCTCTTATTCTCCGAAGAATATGGAAATTCTCCTTTATCCTTTGAATATGGAAAGGTCTGTGGACAAAGATTTTTATCTACTTTTCTCTTCTCTCTCTTCTCAGAATTTGCTAGTTATGCTCACCTTTGAAATACTGCAGCAATGAGCATGGTGATCGTCCAAGACCTTTACCCAACATTCCTGAGCTTAGCAATGCCATTGAGCTGATTGAGAGAGGAAAGCCCATCTTGGGATTTTGATGTAAGCCGCTGCTTCTCTTTATTTTTGATACATTACTTGATATGGAATATTCTTCTTCTAGTTCCTTGTCTATTAACACTTTTCCCTGTACTTATATATACATGTACTTGAACAGGTAGCGGATGGCGCGTGGAAATGGGTGAAGCCGCCACCTGCCAGCAGACAGCTCGCCAACATGAATAAAGGTCAAAAGAGGGGAATATTGAGTAGCAGAGACAAACTTTTGAAAGTTCTGCTAAGTATATCTTTAGTTGGGTTTCTGGAAAAGAGCTTATGTATAGCTTTATCTGTTATGACAGATCTAAACCATGATTTGTTTCAGTGGCTCACTGGCTCTATTATTATCAATAGAGCAATAAATAGAGTTGCCTCATCTCAGTAGCTGGTTACTCCTAATGGAGTAATCAAAGAGAATGAAAATCATAGCCAGTTCAGTTTGAAGCGCTAGTTGTTGTTTTAGTTTTGTACGAAGGTCATCTTCTTTAAAATTTAACTATTTAAAATCAAAAGTTGAGCAATTCAGTTGACGAATTTAAAGGCATACATATTGTGTCGTTGTTTATTTCGGCCCTTAAGGGTGGATATTCCGGTTTGTTTTCGGGTTCGATTTGGTTTGGTTAGTTTGGTTTTACTAAAACTCTAACCAAACTCAACCAAATTTAATTCGGTTCGGATTCGGTTTAAACTCAGTTTGGTTTGGTTCAGTTATAGTTAATTTGGATTCGTTTAATTCGGTTAACAGATTGAAAAACAAAACCTTATATAAACATAATGTAACGTCAATATTAAAATCAAAGACTTATTACTTTGAAACCATGAAGATTCAAGCAGAAAATAGTTGAATGAAACCTAGATGCTTAGATATAACATGAGTTTTAGGTTTTTCTTTCGAGATTTGAGAATCAAAGACAGTATTTAAATAATAGTGCTAAACTGTTAATTGTTAAAAATAATTATCATTAATTATTAATAAATTAATAAATTAAGAAAACACATTAGTTTCAGTTCGGTTTGGTTTTAAACCGAACCGAACCGAACCTTTTGGGTTGACAGAAATCTGAACCGAAATGTTTTGATATAAACTTTGGTTTGGTTTGACTCCGTTCGGGTTTGGTTGGTTCAGGTTGGTTTATTTCAGTTCGGTTTTTTCGCCTACGGCCCCTATTGTGGTTCTTATTTTTCCGTAAACCATTTGATATTTTAATTCTCTTAATAAACTATTTATTCAGTGTTACAGAGAAAAAATAATAATAATAGACTTGTTTTTTAAGTGCTAATAAGTTTTTTGAAAGTCTTCGAAGTTGTAAAAAATTTAAGACTTTAAAACTTAAATTATAGTTATGTGTTTTGTTTAAAATGAATGGAAACCCTTAATTTTTATGATTATAATATTTAAAATTATTGAAACATTATTATTTTATATAGATTTTTTTATTAATAATGGTAGATTTATTGTTTATTTTTATGAACAAAATATTTTTTCATAACAAATTCATATTTTAACTATACTTTTAAATAAATTATATTGTGAAAAAAAATCCGCCCATCGCTAAAGTCTTGATTAATTTTCTGATTTTATTGATTTTCATAAAAATTAATTAAAGAAACTCTTCAAGCAGAACATAGATAAGAGACGAATCTTTTTAACATGTCATATTTATTCATAATTTATTTATAATTCTAATTTATCCAGCTGCATTAAAGAAATTATTGATAAGGACTTTGATATTTTATTAATTTTAAAATTATTAATGGATCAAGTTTGAATAAAATAAATTATCAAATAATTATTAGTTTATAAAGAAATTGTTTTAAAGTTTATTATAATATTATATAAATTATTCTTCTAACTTTTTAAGGTTCAAAATATCAAATAATTGTTTTTTTATATTTGTATAATTGTTTTTATAATAATATTTTATAATATTAATTAAAGATAAGAAAACACTCTTAAATATAAAACATAAATTTTGTTAATGATTTTTAAAAACTAATACAAAATAGATATTCAATAATTGTTTTTGGATATTACATATATATTGTTATTAAAATATATTATCTAATTCTTCATATTTTTTATATTTTTTTAATATTATGACTAATAATACATTAAATTTATGCATTAACTGTATTTTACATAATTTGTATCATTACTTTTTTAAAATGACACATGTTATTTCCACAATAAACCAAAATGATGAGGTGACACGAGAGATTTGATCATCTTTTATAGTATAGATATGATGTTTAGAACCTCCCATTGGACATGTCCTTATTGAGCTCTCGCCACGTGTAATTTTATAATTTGATAGCAGTTTGGTCGATATATGCATCATCATCCTTCGTTGCGACACACTAGTAGTTTGGTCGATACATGCATCATCAGGCTTCAGGAGCTTAGACGACGATGCAATTTCCCTGCCGGAGTCGAGGTACTCCTGCCGCAAGTACACGAGAGAGTGACATCGCCGCCGGAAGGTTATTTCTGCTCGTATGAGTGTCACTTCGCCGAGTTCGGGTTGACTTTTCTGCTGCCGCCACTCCTTCTTCTTTACTGTGAAAGGAGGAAGGTGCCCCTCGGCCAGCTTTCACATGCCGTGATTAGGCATCTGAATTCTATGGTGGCAGTAGCTCGAGCGGCGGAGGTTCCTTTCAACTGTGACATTTTTTAGAGGATCTCGCTTTTGAAGCCCGGGAGGTAGAGCAGTTCGGGACCGTGGCATCATTTCTACACCACCATGAGGCATGGGATCGTTGGTGGAGATCCGACGAGCAAAGTCCACGAGTGGGATATATACTTCTTCTTCGTGAAGTTTAATGAGGCATCCATCAACTGCTCCAAACTTGAATTATTTAGAGTTTGGAAATCGAAGCCTTTTAAGCCGAGCTGAACTTCTGTTTCCCCCTCTTTTTCATATTTAGCCAATCTTGAGATGCTTGACGTGCTCGTTTTCTCTTCTTTTTTTTTAGTGCAAATCAGCCTCGGGAAGGACCCGTTTGGCTTTGATGTTGACATCATGAAGCTGTGCAACTTGAGTCAGCAATTATGGCCTGAGAAGGAGAAGAAGGGGGCCGCTGAGAAGAAGAGGAAGTTGGCCAAGCCGGTCGAGAAGGGGGCCAAATCTTCGAGAGCAGGTGCGTTACCAGATCTAAGTAATTTTTGTTTTGATTATTTTTTGGATAGTAGCACCTCATTTGCATGTTTGTTTGATATTTTCAGCCGCTAAGAGAGTTTCGCAGCCGAGGTCCAAAGGAGCCGGCCAAAAGAGGAGAAGGGAGGCTCCGGCAACGGGGGCAGATATTCCTGCGAACTCCCCTGTGAAGTGAAGGAGGACAACTCCTCGAGATTTTGGTTGATTCTGATGAAGCCGAGCTGGCTGCAAAGAATGAGACTCTTGCGAGGTAAATCCTTATTATCACTTCGTGTTTTGCTTTGACGTGCCGAGATGATGTTTTGATATTTTGCGTTTTTTTTTTCAAAGTTTCTCCAGGGCAGCGGTGCTGGAAAGGTTGAGGCGAGCCAAGGCCGAGAAAGCTGCAAGGGACCCTCTAAGGAACTACCTCTCAAGCCGAAGACGGGAATGATGGGGGTCCCCCTGATGCTGCCGCGAGATATCGTGAGGCTGTTCCCTCGCCGCCTCGGGCAGATATTCCTCAGTGTCCTATGGTCCATGACGCAGAAGATGCAGGTCGTTCAAGGACCGAAGAAGCCACTGCGGCTCGTCAGGAGGCTGAACATCCACCCAAGGTTTCTGCTTCCCCATAAGGTGCTGGTGCTCTGGGTACTGATGGTGCCGGTCCAAGTGCGCCTGCCGAGCCTAAGCAGGAAGAGGAGTTCTTCGACTACAACCCTAATCATTTTAGTGTGAAGTGGGATGAAGCTACTCCAGTGATGCTCGATCGCGAATTCGCTGCTAAGCTGATCTGGAAGTGTAGAAAGAACCCAAGGTGGGGAAACCTCTACGAGAGCTGAAGTTGGCGGAGTCGATATCCTCGGCAAATCATCTGATAGCTCGGGTATGCACATATTTTTTATTGTGTTTTTACTTCGTTTTGTTGCGCATTTTTTAATAGCAAATTGTGGTACAGGGCCTGGGAACATACATGTCTGCATTCACGATATACGACAATAATTATTATGAAGAAGAGATGATGTTGGATGTTGCTTGCGCCAAGATTGAGGAGCTCGAAAAGGCCAATGAGGAGAATCGGCTCCTCAAAGAGAGGTGTTCTCAGCTCGAAGGCACCGTTGAAGCCTTTGGGGGCGAGGTGACGGAAGCTTCTCGGCTTCGTAAGCAGGTTGCCGCCCTCCAAGCACCGAACTAGTCTCTTGAGAAGCGGTACGAGGCGGACTTGCAAAAGTTCCTCGCTGAAAAGGAGAAGCTTCAAAGTTCTCATGACGAGATCTGGCAGGGTGTTGCCGACAAGTTCTTTGACGGTATGGTTTCTTGGTTTAAGCCGCGATTTGAGCGGATTCAGGTGTCGCTGGCTCAGCGAGAAGAGGTAGAAGCTGCTCTTGTGGGCGTGGAGAAGAGTAGCTCAATGGTGGCGTTTCTGAAGAAGATGCAGGACAAGGGATGGGAGTTTCCTGCCGGAACGATTCCGTCTTTTGAGATGGAGTTTACGAAGTGGCAAGCTACCAGTGATGCTATCGACGAGATAGTTATTATTGGCGAAGACCTTAGCCTCCTGAGCAGATCGGATATCGATAGCCTGCTAAAGTGAGTATAAAAGGAGCCAAGAAACGATCCACATCGAGCCGCTTATCTTTTTATCTTCTTTGTATTTTTGTTTTTATTTGACCGGCTCTTGGGGTTTTTTTTTTGTACTGACTTCGCCCGAACGGATTTAAAATTTAATATCCATTGCTTATATATACTCTTTTTTTTGCAAAAGTAAGTCGAACTGTTTGCTAAACTTCTAAAGTTTCTATTATGCGATGGAACTTTTTAGTTCGGAGTTGGGAGCGGGATTCCTGTTTTAGTCTTATACCAAACGACAATCAAGATCGAATACCAAGCTTTCAGAATTCACTTCTGCGTAAAAGGTATGATCGAAGGTCGTACAAGTATTGTCCTCGGCTTTCGTCTTATCAACTTTGGAAGTAATTAAATCGAACCGAAGTATCAAAGGAGTGGTGATCAGCCACAAATTTAATTTTTTCTTTTGGTTTTTCGAATCGCATGTTTGGCCATAATATCGATTCAGCAAGATGCATTCGCACGAGGAAACATGGCTCTATGTGCCAAGCTAATTTTTCCAAAAATAAAAAGTGTATTAAATTAACAGCTGCACCCGGAGGTTGCCTATGTACCCGAATTGGGATCAAGCCGTTCATAGTTCGCTACAATTATTGAATGAATGTTATCACTCAGGGGCCAAGCCGACCTTTAAAAATAAAAAGACTAAGTATAAAAGCTGCGAGATTCTTTATTGAATCTACTCCGCTTGTTTGGTGTCTTCGAGTGATTTTGCCGTGGAGAGCAGCACCTTGCGTTCGCTAATAAACCAGGATCTTGCCATCTGCTGATTGTCGCAAAGCGTGAAGATGCCGACCGAGGTAGCAAACTTCATCCATTGATGGTAGGTCGACACAATAGCGTTCATCTCATGGATCCAAGGTGTGCCAAGTATGACATTATAGATCGCTGGTTTATCCGTGACAGTGAATTTGACAATCTTTGTCACTGCATCGACGTAGACTGTCAGCCGTATGGTACCGAGGCTGAAGAAGAACTCACTGGCAAAGCCAGTTAAAGGCTTTGGCGCTGCCTTGATGTCTTTATCCTGGAGTCCCATCTTGGTCAAAGTATCTTTGAAGATGATATTGACCATGCTGCCGGTGTCCACCAATATTTTGGCCACCTTGCTATCGTGGATATGTAACTCGACAACCAGCGGGTCGTTAGGCGGGGTGTGTAACCCAAGCATATCCTTTGATGTGAACGTGATTGTCGGATGGTAGTCCACGGGGCGAGGGAACTTTCACGAAGTAATCACTTTTCGGCCATACTCTTTAATGGAGCGAACTGAATCGTCGCAGTCGAGAAGCCCTCCCATGATCATGTTAACCCGCCTCTTGGGCGGAGCGGGTGGATTGTCATATTCGCCGTCATCATTCTTGTGCTCTGCTCCCTTTTCTTTTTCTTTTTCTTTTCGCTTTTTTTCGGGCGAGCGACTTTGGCGCCTTCCTCCGGAATTGCTTCGTCTGCTACTTTTCCCTTGATCTCAGCGATCCTTGCTAGAGGTACTTTGGCGCGAGTAGGAACTTTTGTTCTGGGATCAGTCACCACCAACGTCAATTTTGCCTTCCTTGTATTTTTCATACAATGAGTTCTGGAGGTGTCGACAGGCTGAGGTAGCGTGCCATGTTCGCCCATGGAAGGAGCCGTAGAGATCATGGTTGTCGTCCTTATCGTCTGATTTCCTTGGAGGATCACCACGGGTCCACTGATTCCAGGGCTTCTCTGTGGCTACGACGGCATGGGAGGACAGCTTGCTTTTGTCCGCAAGATCCTTGTCTTGCGAGTTGCTTGCCACGTCCATGCCGTGCTTCTTGGCATAGAAAGTTTTCTCCTCCGCCATCCGTATGAAAGTTTGAGCTCGGTGGAGTGCGTCTTCTATGGTTTCCTTCGGGTTTTTCTGCAGATTCTCCTTGAAGGAGGATTCGAACCATAGGCCGTTCATGAATGCCTCGAGGTTAGAGAACCACTTGAGAGCGTCCTTGCTGAGGTGCTCTACAAAGGTCTAACAGTGATTAGCTTTGCATTCGAGGCCGGTTTCGAACCGTTGCCTCTTCATGGCGACGTTGAACCCGGTCAGCCATAGGTTTGGGTCTTCCATCCCATTGTAGTAGGAGTTTCAGCTTGATCGCCGCGCCAAGTCGAATGTATGTGATCTGTGAGGCGAATGGGTTGCGTTCAGCGTCTGACAGTATGGCCGAGATCTCGGGTGCCGAAATGGTGGCGCGGTGGACTTGAGATCCGATTGTGTTAATCCACTGGTGCAACCTTGCGATTTCGGAATTCAGTTCGTCGGATGGTTCTTCATTAGCTGGTGCTGCCCCCCGAGTGTTGGCTTTCTTTGGCGTCTCGAAGACCAATTGTCGTCCTAGGGGTTCTGATCTTGCGGTAGTCGCGGCTTCCAAGGTGCTGAGTTGCTTGTCATACTTGGCCTGCTGAGCCTGAAGGGTGTCTAGCTTGGACACCAGGTTATGTGTGAGAGGGAGTAAAGCTGCTTGGATCGCTGCTGCGAGGTCGGTGGTGAGGATAGGAGCTGAGGGTGCTCCCGCGGGTGGATTCATGGTGGTAGGGTTGCCGTGTTCGTCGAGAGTAGATGTCTCCGTATGCGTGGTATGTCCTCGTTATTGAGGGTGAGGTTGCTGTTGTCGATCGGAAGGCTCATCGCTTCGGCTCTTTTAGTCGCTAGTTTTAAGAATTTTATTCTCCTAGTCCCCACAGTCGGCGCCAACTGTTAAACTATAAAATCACCACTAAGGATTTGATTAACAGTTGTGGGTTTCAGAGAATAAGATCTTTTACTAATAGCTGTAAAGCGAGCGATTACAAGAGATGGCTTAACCGAGAGGTTATGCCAAAGTGAAAAAAAAGTGTTTGCGAAGTAAACTAGAAATTGTTAGAGTTCTTGGTTTTAGCTTTGCTGCTCTCTAGATTGTATGAGTTGTTCTCTTGTGCTTCAGGGTCTTCTTATTTATTGGGATAGGAAGTCGGTTGCTTCGAACTCCTTTTCCTTTTCCCCTTTGGTGAATATTTCCATATTTGCGATATGAAAATATCTTTTATCCTTTGCGTTGATCCGGTGCTTCCGGACTCCAAGATTATTTTTTAAGAGACTTCATTTTCTACGAGCTAAGTCGGCATAGTATTTTTGGTCTTAGTTGCTTAGGTTATTGCTAGAGAAAGTCGTTTAGGAAATGTGTTCATTTCCTCAGATTGATATTTAACTGAAAACGTAAAAAAATACAAATCCATGAAATAAACAATAAATATATATATATATATATATATATATATATATATATATATTTAGTGCAGTTAGTCTACTATTTTTTTGGTGTGTATGACGATGGAGGGAAACTCTTTGGACAATCTGTCATAGTCTATTCACTAAATGATGGTTAGATACATACGGACTAGGGGTGGGCAAACGGGAATATGGGACGGGATTTTGCGGGAATGGAAATGGGACAGGATTATGGGAATCAAAATAATTGTCCCATATGTGTTTCATTCAAAATTTAGGACGGGACGGGAATGGGACGGGATAGGACAGGAATGGGGTGGAAATTTCCAAAAAATATAATAACATGAAAAATTGACAATTGTAAAAAAAAAAAAAAAAAAATTCAATTTATATTCGTCCATTGTTTATTTCCTAAATCCTAATAAATAATAATAACATGTCATATAAGATTATAAATTAACCAAGAAACAAATGAAATCAAACTTAACTTAATTATTAAAATTTAAAAGGTTCAATTTTTTTCTAAAAAAACCAACATAATCCATTGAATAGTAAACAAAAAATCACATATAGTCTATTAGTCATATATAATAAAATAAAAAATAAAATCTAACATAATCCATTTAAATCTCAGCAGTCAACATGCATTTAGACTATAACTTATAAGTTAGAACTTTAGAGGTGCAACTTTTAAGTTTTAACTTTCGTTTATATAAAATAATATATTAATATATAATAATGATCATTTTGGTAATATATTTTAAATATTTAATTTATTATTTATATATAATTTGGGATAAATGGGATTTCGAGAATTCCCATTCCCGTTCTGTTCTGTCCCATTTCCGTACTATATGGGAAGCACATTCCCATATAGTACGGAAATTTGGGATCGGGACTGGGACGGGATAGGACAGGATGGGATGAGACGGGAATTATGCCCACCTCTAATACGGACTACAGAAAATAGAAAATTACTATAGTTGTAAAAATTACAAATCTGAATAGAAAATAAATAATATAAAAGAGTAAAATAACAAATTAATAAATTAGAGATTATGAAAAAGAACTAAATTAACGTATATGTAGTTGCTCTTTGATTTATGAGCGTGGGAGACAATAAAAATTAATGGAGGAAGAAAATTGTAATCTTTATCTTGAATCAAAAAATTCTTTGTGATTTTTAGATGATATTAGCAATAGAAATAAAAAAATTCTTTGAAATTTACAATTGTGAAAATCACAATAATAAATAGTTTAGTGGAAGAAAAGAATACAGTTTACGAGAAGGAGATCGTTTAGATGTGGCCATGTGGGAGAGTAATTGTATTTTTTTTTATATTAAAATATATGTAATTGACTTTTTGGAAGTTACTTTTAATACAAATTTTAAAAGAATGTGTTTTTTTTTGCTAATGAAGAATAATAATTGAAAATTAAAAAATTTGGGGTAGTGGATGGGATGAAAAAAAAATATGTATGTACTTTTAAAATATAGTTTTAGTTTAAGAAAAAAAAATTTGTTAAAAAAACAGTTAAAAAAATTGATTTACAAAAATAAAAAGACACTTGTCAATCTCACAATTGTCAACTGACTTATGCTTTATACTAGATTAATTATTAATTATTATGATTCTGCCATGAAATGTGTTTGTTTTCCAAAAAATATCAAAATGCGCATTCAGGGAATCGAACCCTGGTCAGAGCCGTGGGAGGGTACTGCAGATGCGCTTTTTGTAATGCAGCTCTCAAAGATGTATACCAATTAATATTTAATTAGTATCTCATTGATAATGATTTTTTCTTTTTTAAAGACTTATCTCATTCATATTGTTACATCGCCCATCATCAATAAAATCTCCAATCTATATTATAAAAAAGTTGATGCTATAGGCCATTATGGGCATCCACATATCACTACAAAAAAAATTGATTACATCATTTAAATTATATCTCAAAACTAAATGATATAAATTTTAAATTATTTATTAATAAATAATACAAAATATATGATTTAAAATCATTTATCATAATTGATGCTTTTATTGATTATTTAATTTCAGTTCAATAAAATTGTTACAAATTTATATTAATTTACATCACTTAAATAAAATTGATATAAAATTATGTATTCAAATCAGTTAAATAATTGATGTAATCAATAACTTTTGTTAACATCATTTAAAAAATGATATAATTTTTTATCAGTTACAAATGATGTAACTAACTATTAATATTTTGTCCCACATCGCTAGTTGATAAAAAATAAGAGAGAAAACATGCCTATACATCAAAACTTAAGTACTTAATATTTATATTTAGTAGCCAATAATATTAATTTCAATTTTTTGGTCTTTCTAAAGATTACTGATGCAGAAACTTTTGGATTAAAATAATAATATTATTAAATATTTATGAAAATAATAATAAATTTAAATTATTTTTAACATCTAAATATGATCATAATATTAAAGTAAACTAATTTAAAAACATTATTTATTATAATCGTCACAAATACTAATATCATTAATAAAAATTGATGCAAATGATAACATCAGTTTTTTTTTGTAATTTTTTTGTAATTGACACATATTGACATCGATTTCAACAGTTGATGCAAAAATAAAATATATTTGCATCAATTGATAGCTAACTGATGTTAATTATTTGCATCACCACATTCAGAGTCAATTTTACAAGTGATGTAAAATTTATTTGTATTAATTATAACTAATACAAATATTTAAAATAAGTGATACAATATACCTAGTTTTTTATAGTGTATGTTGAAAAAAACTCAATCTGACTGGTTTACATTAACATTTTCATTAAAATACAAAAAAATTAATTTGATTAGTAATTTAAATAATTAAAATGTACTAAAAAAATCATATTAAAAATCAATATGGAAATCAATAACTAAAAATTTAAATTAACAAAAAATCAATATAAAAATATTAAATTAATAAAAAATTGTAAGTTTTTAACTAGTAAAATTACAAAAACATTTTAACTAACAAAAAAAGATGAAGCTTTAAGTTAACTATTTAAGAAATCAATATTAAAAATGAAAAATTAATTATGTTTTATTAAATATGCATACAATAAAAATAAAAATTAATATTGAAAAAGTTAAATTAAAAAACCCCTCTAAAAAACTGACTTGATATTTATGCTAAATATTTAAAAATTAATATAAAATAATTTGATCAATAGAAAAATAAAAAGAAAACTATGTATGCTAAACATCAATATATTCAAAAATATGTTTCAAAATAAAATAAAAATTAATATATAAAGGTAAATTAACAAAAGAAATAGTCGTATAATAGAAAGTTAACTTGATATTTAGCCTAACATTTTTAAAAATCAACATAAAAAACTTAAGTAAAAAAAAATGATGTTATAAACTATTGAGAGAAGTCTACATAAGATTTAAAATAAACAGCTATAGCATGTCAAATCAGCATTATAGCTAAAATAAAAATTATATATGAAAAAATAAATTTAACAAAGACAAAGCATGCACACAAAATTAACTAACTTCATATTTGGGGGGGGGGGGGGGGGGGGGGGTGGGGAGTGTGTATTGGACTAGGATTTTCAGAAGATTTGGTGGTTCTTTTAAAAATTCTTGTTATTGAATTAATGATTTCTAAATATCTCACCAAAACAGATGTTATTGAACATAAAATTTATGTAAAACTAACTAAAGTTGTTTACAAATCCATGTTAGTCAATCAACAATTTATAAAAACTAAATCAAATCTACTGCTATTGGAAATCTTTTAAATAGTGGATTTTTAAAATATTGAGTACTTTTAAATGATTTGGTAAAGTTTGTTTACTAAAAATATAGAAACCCCAAATCCCATTGTTTTAGGTGGGATTCCGTCTAATTTAAAATCAAATCATATCAAATTTTCCAATCCACATACTATCATCTAAAATTTCATTAAATTTCGATTCTTTTCAAATTCTATAAAATTTGAGTTTCAGTACTAGGGGGGGGGGGGGGGGGGGGGGGGGGGGGGGGGGGGGGGTGTGTATTGGACATTTCAGAAGATTTGGTGGTTCTTTTAAAAATCCTTGTTATTGAATTAATGATTTCTAAATATCTCACCAAAACAGATGTTACTGAACATGAAATTTATGTAAAACTAACTAAAGTTGTTTACAAATCCATGTTAGTCAATCAACAATTTATAAAAACTAAATCAAATCCACTGCTATTGGAAATATTTTAAATAGTGGATTTTTAAAATATTGAGTACTTTTAAATGATTTGGTAAAGTTTGTTTGCTAAAAATATAGAAACCCCAAATCCCATTGTTTTAGGTGGGATTCCGTCTAATTTAAAATCAAATCATATCAACTTTTCCAATCCACATACTATCATCTAAAATTTCATTAAATTTCGATTCTTTTCAAATTCTATAAAATTTGAGTTTCAGTACACCCCCATTGATACATATTTTGAAAATCAACAACAAAAGAGCTTAATAAAAAAATATATAGATCTTAAGTATATCAAACATACAAAATATAAAATTACTGTTAAGAGATGTAAAATATATTAAAAAAAATAAATACGATGAAAGAAAAGATAAAAAAATAATTAAACTAAAAATATTCCACATCAAGTTTGAAAGGAAAATATGATATGAAACATTTTTTTGTAAATAGTGTATACTTTCGTCAACTCAAATTCAGTTAGAAAAAAATATTCACAAAATTGTATTTTTTTTCAAAATAAAATGGAAATCAGTATCAAAAAATTAAATTAAAAACAAAACAAAATCATCTAGAAGAAAATTAAATCATATTTATGTTAACTCTTTTAAAAATCATCAAAAACCCTAACTAACATAAATAGGGTTTGTATTGGATTAGGATTTTCAGAAATCTGGTGGTTGTTTTAAAAATTCTTGTTATTGAATTAATGATTTCTAAATATCTCACCAAAATTGATGTTACTGAACATGAAATTTATGTAAAACTAACTAAAGTCATTTAAAAATTCATGTTATTCAATCAATAATTTGGAAAAACTAAATCAAAACCACGACTATTAGAAATATTTTAAATAGTAGATTTTTAAAAATATTGAGTACTTTTAAATAATTTGGTGGAGTTTGTTTGTTAAAAAAATAGAAACCCCAAATCCCATTGTGTATTGGACTAGGATTTTCAGAAGATTTGGTGGTTCTTTTAAAAATCCTTGTTATTGAATTAATGATTTCTAAATATCTCACCAAAACAGATGTTACTGAACATGAAATTTATGTAAAACTAACTAAAGTTGTTTACAAATCCATGTTAGTCAATCAACAATTTATAAAAACTAAATCAAATCCACTGCTATTGGAAATATTTTAAATAGTGGATTTTTAAAATATTGAGTACTTTTAAATGATTTGGTAAAGTTTGTTTGCTAAAAATATAGAAACCCCAAATCCCATTGTTTTAGGTGGGATTCCGTCTAATTTAAAATCAAATCATATCAACTTTTCCAATCCACATACTATCATCTAAAATTTCATTAAATTTCGATTCTTTTCAAATTCTATAAAATTTGAGTTTCAGTACACCCCCATTGATACATATTTTGAAAATCAACAACAAAAGAGCTTAATAAAAAAAATATATAGATCTTAAGTATATCAAACATACAAAATATAAAATTACTGTTAAGAGATGTGAAATATATTAAAAAAATAAATATGATGAAAGAAAAGATAAAAAAATAATTAAACTAAAAATATTCCACATCAAGTTTGAAAGGAAAATATGATATGAAACATTTTTTGTAAATAGTGTATACTTTCGTCAACTCAAATTCAGTTAGAAAAAATATTCACAAAATTGTATTTTTTCAAAATAAAATGGAAATCAGTATCAAAAAATTAAATTAAAAACAAAACAAAATCATCTAGAAGAAAATTAAATCATATTTATGTTAACTCTTTTAAAAATCATCAAAAACCCTAACTAACATAAATAGGGTTTGTATTGGATTAGGATTTTCAGAAATCTGGTGGTTGTTTTAAAAATTCTTGTTATTGAATTAATGATTTCTAAATATCTCACCAAAATTGATGTTACTGAACATGAAATTTATGTAAAACTAACTAAAGTCATTTAAAAATTCATGTTATTCAATCAACAATTTAGAAAAACTAAATCAAAACCACGGCTATTGGAAATATTTTAAATAGTAGATTTTTAAAAATATTGAATACTTTTAAATAATTTGGTGGAGTTTGTTTGTTAAAAAAATAGAAATCCCAAATCCCATTGTTTTAGGTGGGATTTCATATAATTTTAATATCAATCATACCAACTTTTCCAATCCACATACTATCATCTAAAATTTTATTAAAACTCAAATCTTTTCAAATTCTCTAAAATTTTAGTTTCTTTACACCCCTATTGATACCTATTTTGAAAATTAACAACAAAAGAGCTTAATAAAAAAAAATATAGATCCTAAGTATATCAAACATACAAAAAATTGTATAATTTAAAATAAAATATAAAATTACTGTTAAGAGATATAAAGTATATAAAAACTAAATACGGTGAAAGAAGATAAAAAATAATTAAACTAAAAATATCCCACATCAAGTTTGAAAGGAAAATGTGACATGAAACATTTTTTGTAAATAGTGTATACTTTAGTCAACTCAAATTTAGTTAGAAAATATATTCACAAAATTGTATTTTTCAAAATAAAATGAAAATCAATATCAAAAATCCAAATTAAAAACAAAACAAAATCATCTAGAAGAAAATTAAATCAAATTTATGTTAACTCTTTTAAAAAATCATCAAAAACCCTATCTAACATAAAAAAATATTAATACCTTAAAAGAATCGTATATGTCAAAATAAAATAAAAATCATGAAAATCTAAACAAAAAATATAAAAAATATCTAAAAAAAATTAAGATGATTTCTTAACTACATATTTGAAATATTAACAACGACAAAGTTTAGCTAACAAAAAAAATAATAATAACAAAGAATTGTACTTACCAAAATAATATATAAAATCAATGGAAAAAGATTTATATTAACAAAAAAGTTCTAAGAGGAAATAATTTAAAATTTAGTCTACACAATATTTTATTAGTAAAGTATTGATATCAACTGTAAATTACCATGTGAAGGTGCAATAATTGTTTTGAGTATCTATATCAAATATACTTTTTAAATTACCATATGGATGTTTTTGGTTCTTTTTTTACATGCAACCTTACAAATTGAGTTCGAGAGAAGTGTGCATAAAATCCTCTTATTTTCTCAAACACATTCTTATGGAGCTTAATAAATTAAAACCTAAAAAATCAGATCCTCTTACACTTTGCATCCACATTAATTTTTTTTTGATAAAACACTATGTCTATTTTTTATAAAAAAAATAGAATCGATATAAATCAGGGAATCAATATAAAATAGATGGTAAAGTACATAATATTAATCAGATTCAATCAACTAACCAAATGTTTGAATAAATAAATCTTAGAGAAAGAAAATTTCAGTTTGTTTCCGAACTCAAAGACACTAACTTCGAAAATTATTTGTAGTACTTATTTCAAGATAAATTTAAAAGCGGCCTATTTATATCAAAACTACTACCAAATTCGCAAGGAAACAAAAGAATCATCCCGATCTTAGCAAGAAGGCTATTTTTCTAAATTAAACAGGCATGCTTTACGACCACATCGAGGTTGGACAATTCAATAGACGTTATGAATCTTTGGTAAATTGGAAAAGGAATCTAAATGGTATTTGAATATGACAGGCCATCAAAGAGAGATATTATATAAATTAAATGATAATGGTGGATTATCAGAGTAGAATGAAATGGAGTGATAAATATGTTACAGAATTGCATAATATTTTATGAAAAATGGAAAAAGATATTAAAATATACAATATAAACATATATTAAAAGAGTATTTTTTTTCTGTTTTCTAACATGTCAAACAGTTCTAGAGATAATAGATTATTAAGTACACAACATTAATCAGACACCAAAGATTTGAATACATAAACCTTAGATAAAAAAAAATTCAGTTTGTTTTTGAACTCATAAGCAGCATTGGAAAGTTTGTATTATTCATTTATAAACAAATTTTAAAACAACCTATTATATATCAAAATAATTACAAAATCACAAGGAAAGCAAAAGCAAAAAAAACATTAGGACCTTAGCAAGAAAATATATTATTCTCTAATTAAATATGTATGTTTTACGACTGCATTAAGATTGGACAATTCAATAAGCGTCATAAATCTTCTATAAATAAAAAGAGATCCAAATGGAATTTGAACATCCAAAACCATCAAATACATTTAATATAGATGAAAGAATAAATTTTTGTTTTTAATAATTATTGTGGTTGATCATAATAAAATAGAAATGGGTAATAAACATGTTCCTGGAACTGATGAAAAATATTAAAATATATAATATAAGAATATATTAGAAAAATTTATGAAAAGAAAATTATGTAAATTCATTATGCTTATAATAATATAGACTTAATAACAAAAATAAAAATTAGGTCACATTAATAATACATATCCGCGCATAGTATAGATTTAAAACCTAGTAATCTTAATAAAAGACGGGGATTCCATTCTATTACAAAATCTTCCAATTAAAAAAAAACTGTATATTGTCAATTCTTTTGAATTTTCTATTTCTGGTATTGAATATGATTTCATTTAAAACCATTGGATAAAGGAAAAAAAAAAGCAAATTAAATGAGCAAAATTGTCATAGAAAGGTATACATATCTTATATTATTTATATTGATTTTTATTTCTCATTTTAAATATTGCACTAAAATTAAATCCATAAATAGTAACTATGTGTAATATTTGATTATTTCCCCCTCTTATGTATGCTCTCCAAAATTCAAATTTCATACATGAAAAGTTTTAAAGATTTGAGCTGTTTGAGCAGATGCATTTCTTAGAAATATTATATTATTATAATTTAATAAAATAATTAGTTTTGATAATAAAAAGAAGTAAACCATTAATAGAAAGACACATGTTTTAATTTTTTTAAAAAAATTTGTTAGATACGTTTCTTAATTAAGAATTTTTGAAACTGGATCTAATTTTTTATTCTTATCTCTCTCCTTTTTTGCATTTTTAAAATACTTTTAATGTTTAGATACTAAAGAATCTTATAGGAATGGAGATGATCTTATCATTTTAGGATTTAATTCCATTTTTATTTTGTGGACCCTGAGAAGCTCTGTTACAAAACCTCAACGTATTTAATCATTTCCATATTAAAAATTTGTCTCTACAGTATATATGTATTGGCATATTACAGTTTTTTTCTAAAATATTTTCACACCCTCCAATTGAATTTTTATCATTCAAGCAATATGACTTTGTCAAAGTTACAAGTTGTCATGCTTCTCATCACATGTTCTCTCCTATTCACTTCCGAATCAAATAGTAATTGTTTTTTTGTCTTCCGTAGTTATATATAAATCAAATCTTCACTTGAATATTTTGTACACATATTTCCAATAAACATGCATACTGTATTTTGCTTTAAACAATGATCACACATGCTAAACGCATGAAGAAATTAAATTAATGATCACTAATTCATTATTGACTTTTTTGGTAATTAATAGTATTGAAGCCTGAACAAGACGACGTAGGGCCTGGAATTTGTAATTACAGAGGTCCGTGCAAGATCAACGATGATTGTAAGAGTCGATGCGTTAAGGTATCATGGATAGCTATTGCTTTATGCGAGGCCAATCCTAAAGGTTCTGGAAAACTTTGTTGTTGTCTTTATGATTAAGTAGGTAATTACCCGTATTACTATATGAATTTTTTTATTCATAATCATTTTTTTTTGTTTTAGGAAAGACTTTTTTTTCTTGTTGTATAAAAATATTATATTTAGCTTTTCTATGCATTTAACTAATCTATTTTAATAAATTATGAACTATCAAAAGTACTGATGAAATCAATTATTTGAATTATTTTGGTTTGATTTATAATGGTGTATATATTTAGTGTAAATATGCTGTTTATAATTAAGTATTTGTTTCTGATGTAAAATTTCTACAAAAGTATTATTCAGGAAATATATAATAATGATCTAATTTTGTTTTACTATATTAGTTAAAATCAAAATATTTGACTTAAGCATAAATTTCTGTGTGGGATTAACTGAGATTAAAATATTGAGCTATAAGATTTTAAAAGAAAACGCTACAAAATGATAAAAAATGAGAAAATAATATGAATTTAAGTACTCTACTGAGGGAAAATTATGAAAATAAATATTTTCTATAAATTTTCTAAATACTAGAGTTACTTTTCGAACTAATATTATGTGTAGGGTATATTGGAATAATGATTTGTGATAATTTAGAAATCATCTGAAATTAAGAAAATTTTAAGGATATTTGAGATCTAAGCAAATTGTTTTTACAAATTTTTAAAGATAATTAAAGAGATTTCAGGATATTTGAGAAATTATTTTCAAAAATTTTTTTTTGCAAAGAATACATGTTATTTATTTAAAAATTAAAAATTTCTATTTTTATAATATAAAAATAACTAAAAACACTAACATGTTTACTTTCATCATCTCATACGAAGATTTTTCTGAGTTTTTACTTTTATTCATTATGATTGATAGAACACTAAAAAAGAGAAAATTTCCTAAGCTAACTTCGCAGAACACCATCTATCTGACTATCTCAAAACATTCTCTATTAGAACTTTTATTTTAAATCACCCATTCTTGATAGGGAATGGTTTCAGCTGCTAATGTTTCGTGTCGAGCCATGTGTGTTTTGATATAAGACGTGCTAGAGTTCGGTAGTGATTGTATGTCCATCCCATCATTTTATGGAAATTGTAATCAATCAGCGCAGTCACACATGTCAGTTTAAGCCGAGAGTCTCCATGGCATAGATACTGGAATAGCCACATTGTCCCTCCAAGTCAAGCTTCCAAACAAGTAGCCAATGTTTACTTTGTGTGTAATCGAACCATACAAGATAGCTTTGTAGCTGTAGAGTTAAACACTAGTTTCGTAGGTGTTACGACAGTCACATTAACGCTCATGGGAGGATCAAACATGACTCTATTGAATACAAAATTGAGGGGTCCAAAATTTGTGATGATTCTTGTGAAAGTGACTTCAGTGCAGATAATGAGCTACATAAAGAATGTAAACATGCACACAAAAAAAAAAGAATGTAAACATTAGTTTCACTGTGAAATATAAGAGTTTTGGTACCATAATAATAGAAGGCATAATATTCTTAAACAATAATTGCCTTTAATCTCCACTCATAACATGCCACAAAACCTTAGTTTGAATCTTAGGTTCGTTCTCATGCATTGATCAGAATCAGATCAAAGAGCATTTGTATCATAGCATTACATAAAATAATTCAGCAGGTTTATCTAACTCCAACTAATCGAAAAATTGAAAACTACACCAGAATGTAAACCCAAAAGATATAAAATACTCACATCAGTATAAAGTAAACTATAGAACATCAATTTTTAAAGAAAAATTTAAAATTTAAGCTTGGAGTGGGACAATTAAACTTCAAAATCCTAGAACAGGAGAGAAAACCACATAATTTACCATGAATTAAGCACAAAAATTAGCAATAATTGTAATGAGAATGTGTTTTCTATCAGTAGCTATAAGAATCTAAAGAAGACGAACATAGAAACAGAAAAAGGACTTGCGGTGGTAGGACGAATACACCAAGACGATTGAAGGTAGAGAGCACATGACAGATATAGTTTCGTTGCTTTTGTTAAAAGTTTATAAAAAAAAAAAAAAATTAGTTTAATTTTTATTTATTTTTTAAGTAATATTTGGATCAATAATTTTTTAACTATAAAGTAGCTCACAAATCATTCTAAATTATTTTTGATATATTTTATTGTTGAAATCCTTACTTTCTAATAAACTGGAATTTTGAAGAACTTTTATAAGAAGATAATTTGATAGTCTGGAATTTTGGCTAATTTTTTATAAAAATTTGATCCAATAAAGGGAAATTTGGGGGAAAAATGAAATTCTCCCAAATTATTAATCCAATATAATCTCCAAAATAAAATAAAACTGATTGATGGATATAATTAAAAAAGAAGAACATAAGAAAGAAAAAAAAAACTTAAGAAAAGAAAAAAAATATGAGTGGGCCTAATCGGAAATGGAACGCACCATAATATAGGCCCACTCGTCTAATAAATGTCCATAAGAGAGAGCTAATTTAATTGGGCATATAATTATTATAATATGACGTAAATACCTTTTAATTGCGCATCGTCAAAAGTTCTTTAGATTCAATCCCTTCGCAAAATCCCCCAAATCCCTAAATACGATCTTGATCTTCTGAAGATTCAATCGAAAATCGGGAAGACATGGATAACAGCAGCAGCATCAACTCCACCGCCTCCACCGCTTCCAACCTCAGCACGGCTTCCCTCGAAAAGCTCGATCAGGCGGCGAGCTGGGTCAGCACCACCGTCATCTCCGCCTTCTTCGCATCCCTCGAGCGTTGCTCCTGCGTCAATCTATCTACCTACGATGACGACGACGAAAACGAAGAATCCCATAATCGCCCCCTTGCTCTCTCCGCCGCTCCTCAACCAGACGACATCGTTTAGCTCCTTCGGTAATCCTTCAGTTTCGTTTTTGTTATGGTGTTTTTAATCTCCTAATGTTTGGATTGGGGATTGTAGTTCCCTGGTCTAGGAAGATATCTGCGATGTATGATGCTCAGAACTTTTGATTGTATATGCCCGATTCGATGTTTTCTCCAAATGTGTATGTGTAAACTAATTATACTTGCATTTGAACGAATATGTTTGTTCTTTGTTCGTGATTTGTGAAGTTTATTCATATATGAATATATATGTTCTTGGTTTGGATTTTGGAATTTGATTTATTGGATCAATTTGTAGATTTTCTTTGTTTATAGGTTACACGATCCGTCTATGGTTATTGTTTATACTTGCTCTATGCGAACCAACGGCGAATTCCAAATTCGAAAATTTGCGCATTCGTTCTTCTAATCCTTAACTCCTCAACATAGTCCTCATGTCTCTCTTTCTGTTAGAACCAGAGGATGCCATAAGCAAGAAGACCTAACTCAACTATGTTGAAGAATTGTCTGTTTTCTGATTTTTAAGTGTTTTGAGTTATCTTGGTGTTGCTTTTGAGAACCTTGCTTGTGTGTGTGTAGAAATTCTGATGATTAACACATAAGATCTGGTTTCATCTACTTGTCTTTGGTTCTAGGTGATCCTTAAAGTTTTGTGAGGACTGTACTAGTAAAATGCATATAGATTAGTGCGTACATGTCTTGTTTAAATGGAAGTTGACATTAGCTTACTTTTGGTGTATATACGAAGTTTGGATCTGACTTTTTAACTTTAGATACAAAGAATACAGTTTTTATTTTGCAAGTTCATTGTTTCGAGAACCCTTTCTTTTTAAAGAAAAAAGCATTGCTTTGTAGGTAGATGTGATTATACTTGATAAAGTTCGTGTTTGGTAGTCCAGTGATGAGTTGCAATGAGGTTTACACTCATCGTTCCAATTGCTAAAGCAATTTGAAAAGTTGCTATGTTGACGCACAGTTAATGACTCTGAGGACCACATTAGGTTTTCTTCTAGCTTTAGCTCTTTACTATGCAATCGTTGATACCCTTTTGTTTCACACACGTGAATTGTGTTTCTAGTTGGCTTAGGCGGCCAGTTTTTAGTGATGCTGCACATTTTTGGGAGATGATGATGATCATATCTGCTTTAGTGTTTTTGTGTTCATCTTACCATGAGCTTTGAAATTTTAGGCTGTGTCCAATAGTTGACATTACGGTTTTTCAAGACAACCTGATATCAAGGCACTCTTGTGCTATTTCACCGATAAAACTGAAACACAGATGATGCGAGGATCATGTTCTATGGTCTTTATGTTAGAGAGAAATTTGTGAGGAAATGATATATCCAAAGGTTGGTTTTATGGTTTTGATGATTGTGGTTCTTTCATGGAGATATGTATTACTTGAAAGCCTGAGAACAAATACAAGAAAGGTGAAGTAGCTCTTAACCTTTTTGGCCCATTTTGCGAACACCATTGCATATTCCCTTTTTTTTTCTTATGGGCTTTTACTTGCAATACGAATGTAGTAAAAATGTTCATTAAGTCTGATGACTTCATAAGATGGGAAAAGGAGGGTACCGTTTTAGACTGCCTTAGTTACATTCATTGATTCTCATAAGTGTGTGAAACTATTGGTAGGAAAACCTAATAACATGTAATTAGAAAGACTTTTCTTGGACTTTTAATTATGATGCATCCTATATGAATGGTATTGACTCTGATTTTTTGGTATTGTTTATCTCAATTTGGGTGTGTAACTCTATATACACACTTACGAATATTATTTAAGATGTTAAAATAGATAACATACATGGGTAGATCCAACCCAACTCAACTCATCCACTCTAATAAGTTAATTTTTTTATATTTTAATGGGTTGTGAATAGATCAAATGGATTGATGGATCAAATGAGTCGAATTGAAATGGATTTCTAGGTTGAAATGATCTATTAACCCATCGCAAAAAAATCATAAACATCATTTCACTATTTTTTTTTCTCAAAACATATCATTTCATTATTTTTCTGCCAAAACATGATTATTAGAAAATATGATTTCACTATTTTCCTGTCAAAACATGATTATTTCGTCAAAAATTAATATCCACAAAATTTTCTGTGTAAAATGTGAATCAATAAATTTTATTACCAATAAAATTATGTAAATATAATTTCACTATTTTTTTGCAAAACCAAAGCAATTTTTTAATTTTCTTTATTAAAATATTAATCTAGTTTTTTTTTCTATAAAAAAATCACAGTTTTCACAATATATTTTTGCCAAAAAATAGTTTCAATATTTTATCATCAAAAATACATTTTTTTTTAATTTTTTTGCCAAAATATAAATATTTTTAAAAATTTTTCACTCTCAAAAAATTCAAGTTTCATGATTTTTTTTGAAAATACAATTTCATTATCTTTATATTAACCAGCACAAATCAATAAATTTTCCGATAAATATATTATTTTCAAAAGTTTTTCTACCAAAAATATAATATATATATTTTTGCTAAACCAAAATTTTATATTAAGGAAAACTTTTTAATTTATTTACTATAAAAAAGTTTCACAAAGAAAAAGAAAAAGAAAGAGCACGCTTATCTTAGGTGGTGTTTCTTTAAGGGGGTGATAAATATACTTCTGTCAGTATTGCTATTTGGTCGGGACGAGCTCTAGTGAAACTACCGTCGGCTGTCTCCTTCTTTTCTATCTTTATCTCTTTTTTTAGTGTACTCTCTCTAGAATCGGTTAGAGGTTTGGTTTCTCTCTAATCTGAATCACTCCGTCCCTTTCTTCTTTGACCTCAACCTCTCTTTTATACACCTTTTTCCTTTGTCATGTTCCACCGATGCGGTGCATAGCAGGAGTAGGTAGGCTAGTGCAGCACGCCTTCGGCTTAAGAAGCATGCCAACTGCTCGGAAACAATCTGCTAGGGAGTCGTTGGCAGACCTATATGAAGAAATCAATGCTTGGAGTGAGTCCACTGCCGAAGTGTCAACCGGAGTTGGACGCAGTGAAAGTAGATCCAACAATTTTTCCTGACTTTTCGAATGATTGGAAATAAGTTAGGGAATCGGCTCTTTCGTCGTTCCTGCAAAATAATCAAAGTTCCTTCGATACCCGAAAGTTTTGACTAGTTTGAAGCCTCATTAGAACGGTTCGCCCCAACCTTACCGTATTAGAACTGTTTGCCCCGGCACTGCCGCGTATCCCAGAAGAGTACGGGTGTAGTTGAGGCAAAAATAGGGTTTCCGGAGAAACAATTGAAAAAGCTTACCCAAATTTTCCATTCATCCTGAAAGAGTACGAGTGAGTCGCAACAAAGCTAATTGTTTAGAGAATCAATAAAGAGGCCCACCCCAACCATGCCACCCATCTCGGAAGAGTACAGGTCTAGTCAGAGTGAAGCTAAGTTTGAGAATATGAGGAAATTATAGCCCTATATGACCATGTGGATTTACATAAGGCAACGACGCAGTTAAGAAACCTGTCCAAGAACCACGGATGGCGCCTTGAGGAAGTGAATAAAGGGTCCATGTACGTAGGTTACTAACACGAGGGGGAGCTATCGTTTTTTAGCGATTTTGCGTTGCCCCGAATCCCTTACTGTCTGGACAGTCTTTGCGTTGTGCTTACGCGGAAGTATCATGGTTTTAGAATCGTGCTTGTGACATACTCCAGAAGGAGAAGTCGAGAATGTTTTGAGAAGAGAAAGCCTCATAGAAGAAGCAATCTTAATTCTCCGAAAGTGCCACGGAAGTCAAGCGTGTCTCGGAAAGGAGCACACTAAAGGGTCGCGTGGTCCATTGGGAGAGTTGGGGAGGAAGACCTGGAGGCATGCAAGACCAGAATCTTAAATTCCCAGAGGAATAATGCCTCGGACGGCAAGAAAGTCCACATGGGAGCATGCTTAAAGAGTCGCACGGTCTTCAGAGGGAGCTGGCGAAGAGGGTCCGGAGGTCCGCGGGACCAGAATCCAGAATTTCCGGAGGAATGGTGCCCTGGAAGGCAAGCAAATCCACAGAGAGCATGCTAGAATAAATTTGAACTAAGGGTTTTGATAAAAAGTCGGATAGTAAACATGATGCCTCTAGAGGGTAAAGTAAATGTAAACAAGGACATACTGATGGAAGCGAAGATGTGATAAGTAAACAGGAAAAGTAAGACAAAGAGCCGCGGGGGCTAGGAGAAATAGTCATAGAACAGATCTGTAAGCAGAGATTCAGTCAAGCAGAGAATGATGCAATAAGAGAACCAAGTAATTATGCAAGCAAAGAATCACTCAAACAGAGAATCAAGTAATCACATAAACAAAGAATCACTTAAACAGGAAGTTACTCAGGCAGAGAATCATGCAACCACACAAACAAAGAACAAAATAGATACATGCATCTTAATAAAAATGTTTAAAAGCTAGCTCAATAACGGGTGGGCCCATACAAGAGCTTGCGCTCCCGAGGGCTTTGAACGTCTTTGGCTACTTTTCAAGGCTGGGAGTCGTGGTTCTCCCGGATGGGGGATGTCCTTTCGTTGGTGAGTGTGATACACATGGCGAATTTTTGTTTGCCCGCTGCGTGGGAAGTAACTCTACACTGTTTTTCTTGCTTCTCGTAAGCTGTCACTTCTTCCCTTCCTTAGGTTAGGAAGTGTCGTGTCAATTGTCCCATTAAAGGAATGTCGCTTCGGTTCATGGCTCGAGATGAAATTAATTGTAAACTCGTCCCTTGGTTTTTCTTGTCTTTCACCCTTGGCCTGAGATTTCCAATTGACTCCTCGCCTTATGCTAACCTTATAAATAGGTAGAGCATGGAATTGCTTTCTTCACTTCTTCCTTTAAAGTGTTCCTCGACCACACTCTACATTCTTCTTTTTTCTGATCGGTTTCGCGATTTTACTTTGGGTTTCGTTGATATGGTCGACGATGACTCTGCTTTTTCTGATGCCGAAGTCCGATCAGCTAGACGTCGGTCACATTTAACTCGTCTCCAGTTTTCTGAGAGTCCCCTCGGGCTTAAGGGTGTCACACCCAGCTCCCGAGATGGGACCAGTTGCAAACGTTCTTTTGATTGAGGCGCGAACCTCTCTCCAGAGTAAGCCGTTCTTCATGGCCTCCTCTACATCATGCACCACAACCTCGTCTTCTCGAGGGGTCTACAAATTTTTCCGACCCCTTGCTGTTAGACTTGGTGTTCGGTGTTTCGTCCAGGGGAGCTGCATCGTCTCCATGCGACGGTCGCATTTGCTCTGCTGACTTGACTATCGATGACTTGGCGAAGGCAATCAGCTCGATGGCGTACCTCCAGAACTCCCTCATGTGTGTGCAAGAATGGGAGGATAAGGCCCTGGAGGAGGTACGACAGCTGCTTTCGAAGGCGGGTTCCTCGAGCAATGGCTCTTCCGGTCTTGGGGAACTTCTTCTGGTTTTCAGGACGGGCTTCGGGCTTCCTTTCCTTGAAGAGCACTTGAATGCGGAGCGCTGCCGGGAGAAATTTAGACCTTCATGGTGTGTCTGATATCGGTCTTTAGCGAGGTGGCCCATGCGGTATAGGCGGCTTTTGGTGCCATATCCATGAGGACAACATCTAGCAGCGATGGCGAACAACAGGAAGAAGAGTCTGTTCTTTTAGACAGTTTGACAAAGAGCGCTGCTTTGGTGGCGGATCTCCAGGCCGCTAACATGGAGCTGTTATGCGAGCTATCTGAATTCCAGGTGCAGATTCAGACTCTAAAGCTTATGGGGGCGTCGAAAGCCTGAGGTTGGCACTAGGAAGGAACGGGTTTGTTGGTCGCATCCACTTTCTGATCGTAGAGCACGTGGTAGTGCATATGGTGTGCTTGCTCATCCTCCTTATCTTTTTTTCATGGATTCTCGGTGAGCTGCAAGGGACATGATACAGTACAGGTGGAGTGCCGGCCCTGCCCTTGTCATCGTCCCTCCTCATTCAGGAGGCCCACTCTTGATGGCTTCTCATGTGCTTGATCTTCCTTTTTTTCTTTGCGTATCAGCTGCTTGCTGATACAGTTCTTCGAGTCTTGTTGTAGAAATCTTGTTGTCGTTCTCGTCCCTCCAGGGATTATTATATGAATAAAATTTAATTGTTTTCAATACTTTCTTTGTTTCTTTGCCCATAATCTTTGACGTGCACCTTTAATAACTCCAACTGGACTTGACTTATACACCTTTTACTTATGTTCTGTCCCATCGATGCGGCACATGGCAGGAGTGGATGGATTGGTCTAGCACGCCTTCGGCTTGGAAAGCTCGTCAACTGTCCTAGGACAGTCTGCTAGGAAGCCGTTGGCAGGTTTAAGTGAAAGAGTTAATGCTTGGACTGGGTCTACTGCCGATGTGTCTACCTGGGTTGAACATGGGTGCAGTCCATGGGGGGAACTAGCGAAGAAGACTCGGAGGTCAGCGAGTCATGGGGGGGGGGGGGGGGGGGGGGGGGGGGTGGGGGAGCATGCTTAGAGCGTCGCGCAGTCCCTGGAGAAAGCTGGGAAGGTCATAGAGGGGGGGGAGCATGCTTAAAGCGTCTGCGGTACCGGAGTCCAAATTTCCGGAGGTCTGCAGAATTAGAGTCCAGAATTCCCAGAGGAATGGTGCCCCGATAAGCAAGCAAGTCCACGGAAGAGCATGCTGGGGGGGGGGGGGGGGGGGGGGGGGGGGGAGCATGCTTAAAGCGTCTGCGGTACCGGAGTCCAAATTTCCGGAGGTCTGCAGGATTAGAGTCTAGAATTCCCAGAGGAATGGTGTCCCGATAAGCAAGCAAGTCCACGGAAGAGCATGCTGGAAAAAATTTGACCAAATTGTTTTGATCAAAATTTGAACCACAAGCATGATGCCCTCTGAAGATAAGATAAATGCAAACGAGGATAGATCAATGGAAACGACGGTGCGATAAGTAAATAGGGGAAGCGAAGCAAAGGGCCACAGGGGCTTGGAGTACCAGGTAGTGGAGTAAAACGTGCAAGCAGATATTTGAGCAGACAAAGAATCACAAAATTAGGGAATCAAGCAATCACTCAAAGGAGAAATCACTCAGACAAAGAATCATGCAATCACACAAACAAAAGATAAGATTGATGCACATGTCTAACAAAAATGATTAAAGGGCTTGGCGGGCGCTAATGGTTTGCTCCCGTGGGTGAGGGCTACCCTGGAGTGATACCTATTTTCTGTAGGTTCTGAGAACTCATACTGTTGTGTTGTGACTTGTCGTCGATGAAGATGATTATTCGCTTTTTCTCTAGGGAGTTTTGGATGTCCTCACACTACTTCTCCAGTTGGGAATCGTATTTTTCCCGGTCGGGCGAAACTTTCTTTTGTTGGTGGATGCGGTCCACATAACAGATTTTTGTTTTGCCTACTGTGTGGAAAGTAACGTTGCACTTTTTGCCTTGCTTTTCGTGAACTGACGCTTGTTATCGCCATCTTTGTCATAATGATGCGTCTCTTCAAGTGCACGGCTTGAGAGTCAACTATTTACCAAAATATCCTCGACTCCTTCTCTTATTTATAAATGGTCACGACCATTCTCGCATGACATTTCAGTTTCTCGCCTCTTCATAAAATATGGGAGAACAGTCGGCGTCCTATATTATGCTTTCTCTTTTGATTCGACTTTAACTCCTCTTTTTATTTGCTCTCATCTTTCCCCGAATTAATTTTTTTTTTCTGATTTGACGTGATGTCGTCCTCGTCGACGAGTTCATCTGTGAACACTTGACGTGCCATCTTCTTGTGGTCTGGGGGTAGTGTCAAAGAATATTGCTCGAACCCCGAGGTGGTCGAGAAGCAGGATCGGCCTCCGTTGGTATGAACACAGGAGATCCTGGAGAGTGTTACTTTGGCGGCTAACCCTCCCTGTGTCCCTTTTAATCCTCTTTTCCCCAACAAAGAGGATAAGGCGGGTCGCGCTCTGCTCCACTGCCTTGCCATCCATGATGTAGGTTTTTATCCTATTTCAATCCTTAACCCACAACAGTCATTGTAGCATTAAGTTTAGTCAATCCGTAAAGGGATGTTTGATACATAAAGAATGCAATAGAGGTCCTAATTCAAACCAAGCAAGAAGATTTAGATAACTAAATACCTACAGGATCAAAGCAAACTTGAAGCAAACACTTAATCAAGAGCAAGCAACAAGCAAAATACCAAAACTTAAGCAAAAATAGAGCAATTTCGAAATCAACTAAAAACAGAGAAAGGACAGGACTTAAGATGGGATAATTGGTATTAGAGAAATCTCTACTCAATCCATGATGCTTACAAACTTACACAATGCTATTCTTTATGCATATAATTCATTTATATGACTAATCCAACTCTTGGTACTAATCACTTTGCTAATTATCAAGTCAAAAACTAATTTCTATTAGTGAAATGATAAATAACAAGCGTTAAGACAACTATTCAATCCTATATTGCCAAACTACTCCCTAGATAGTCAATCCCTTGAGATAGGATAAGCAATTCTCTTACATTGCAATTCAGACATTTCAACAAATACTTGGTGGGCATAAATTGAGCCTATGATCCTAATCAACTTAGCTAGGGCTAATCATGTATTAAACACAATAATTAAGAATGGTTATAGAAGAATTAACACTAAGACATCATGGATTAAGCATCAAATTCTCTAAACCTAACCCATCTCGAATCTCTAAAAAGACTATTCACTAATCACCAGCAAAACCATCAAATCAAAGAAAAATAGATAACTAATCATGATTAGAGAGGCAAACAAGAAGATAAATGCAAACTTATATTAAAATAGAGTAAAGATTTAAACTACAAAATGTGATCTCTAAAACAAAAGAGGAAAGAACTGTAGGATAAAAGTTTGATCCCAAAAATTAGGGTTTTTTGGTATTTATATGGATTGTAGGGAATATGGTAAAGTTGTAATTAAGTGGTCTTCAGACTGGGACAACATCGGGCTAGCTAGGTTGATGTGGATGTGTTTCTTTGGAGTCTCGGGTTGCTTACATCGCGCGATGTCGTAACTTGATGTTGGGTTGAGCGGTTTCACGAAGACTTCTATAACTTTCTAACCGCTGATGGAAATTACCTGAAATCAACTCTAGACGCAAGCTAATTCACGGGGCTACAACATTGATGAAGACTTCTGAAGCTGAATCGTGATGGAAATGCTTTTTCCGAGCCGGTTTGTCAGACACAGTTTCTGGCCGCTTCAACATAGATTTCTTCCTTCTCAGATACACTACATCGTGCGATGTGGCTTGTGCTGAGCTCGATGTCGATCCAAAAGTCCACTTTCTTAGCTCTTTTTGATGCTACTTGATTGGGGCAACTCCCTGAATCATTTTCATGCTTTTTCCTTGTATTTAATGGCTCCTTAGGTACCTAAACACATTCTTTATGCAAAGCAAATACAAACTACAACCTAAATGCAACCTAAGTATAAAAATAAAGAAAAATGAGACAAAAACAAAGGAAAACATGCAAGAGAAGACCAAAAGATAAACTAAATAGAGTCTTAAATGGTATAAATATAGGATATATCAATCCATGACGACTACATCCTCTATGGCTTTAGGGGTTACCTCCCATGTGTGCTTGTTGACTTCTAACGTTATTCTGGCATCTGCACCAGCTTGCTGCTTTCGCCCGCATGGGGGATGCTTAACGCGTATCAGGTCCTCTCCGATCTATCTGAGATTCATGTGCGAGGGTCTGTGGTTCTTCTGTCATACTGGCTCCACTGTATCTCTGCTGACTTCTTTCACCACACGCTTCATACCCGGGATGATCACCCTGTCTAGATCTTTGGGGATTGGTCGGGGAGTTGGAACTGGCAGGAGCGGTACTTCTTCTGATTGGTTCACAAAAGCATCGATGTCCTAATATCCCGGCGGGTCCGGGGTAAGCCTTACTAGCCGATCGGCTTTCCCCCTTGCCCTCTTGATTTTTGATTGTCTTTTCCCTAACTTTCAGCTTCCTCTCGTGTGGTGTCCGGAACCTCGTGAATTTACGATGAGTCGACCATGGAATGCCTGTCCATATTGGACGAGAGGTTCAAGATTTTCGACTTCCTGCTATCCCCAGTCTGTATTCGAGAGAGCTCGCTCGTGCTCCCACCTAGTGCCTTCTTGTGCGCACTAAACTCAGTGTCCCATCTAGAATCCCTATTTGGGATCTATGTCCCCGATGGGTTACTGCCTAACGCTCGGATTAATCAGAGCGCAGGAAGATTGTATACTCAACATGCTTTATGGAGACACCGTTTTTGTTTCGCCCGCTGACCCCTCTTTACGGGGTGGGCCTTCATCCTCTCGTACGAGGTCACTGTTCAACGCATCTTTCTCCTTCGAATCTGCTTCTCCCACTGTAAGGGAGATAACGCTTGCTTTGGGTCCATCAAATCTGACCCTGTCGGGATGGCGACAGACCGTCTCGGAGCTTCAGGGTTCCTTAAAGGGGATAAGTCCGTTGTGTCTTTTTCTATTTTTATCTTTTCTGGACGATGATGTCTTGAATCCTTCCGTCTGTTTCTGGAGAACATGTTGCTGTCGGCCGAGTGTCATGATCACAGCTTGGTGGATCGTGCCAACGAGCTTTTTTACAAGCTTATGACGATCCTGGACCAGCTCACCAAGGCGCAGTCTTCCACCCGCGGGGAGAGCTAAGGAAAGACGTGGCCGCCTCAAGACAGCGTTGGACAACAGCCACTGCGACTTAGGTGATCGAAACTTCAAAAACCGCCTCCTTTGCGACACCATTGCAGTGTTTCAAGGTTTCTCCCCCAACGCAGAGCCCATTTCCATGCTTGTGTTTGTCTGAGCGCTGGCGGACAGCCAGGCCAAACTGACATAACTTCGGCAGGAGCGAGACACAGGATGGTGCCAAGATGGCCCTAGTAAGGTTGGGGCTTCTCGCGTTCCCCGGGAGCACGGTGGCAACCCCTCGAGCTCTGCAGCCGGTCCTTTTCATCTGCTGTCGCCTTAGCTGCCTTATTTCTGATATCTTTGGGCATTGTCCTTTTAATTTGTTGTCAAGACTCCCTTTTTGTTATGCGCTTCGTCCACGGACTTGGTATATTCTTCGCGCAAACTGACTTTTACGGTTCTAGGCATATACTAGAAATACCCCCAGTTATCTTTTAGAATTAACTAAACACTCGTGGATATTCTTAGCACGCTGCAGTTATGGGGAGAGGACGAGTGTTTGACTCGATCCCCTGTGATCTCTTTACCCTTGGTACTTGGTTTTGTGCGAGTGGCAAACGTTTCTTCGGCCTTGACTCGCGCCCTTTTGTCACGAATGAGGGCCTTTGCCTTAACTGGATGGCGCATGTCGAGGCATGGACGCTCTTGATCGGTTGGAGCTTTGGGCTTCTTTGAGGGGGTGGCCCAGCTTGACTCCGGGAGCAGGGATCTCCTCCCCTCTCCACTTCATGTTCTAACTTCCTTTGGGCAACTTTTATATTCTTCGTCAGCTGTGGGTTCCGAGTCGCACTAGCGGTTGGTGGCCTAGTAGTGCTGTTGACTACTTTTTTCGTGGGACTGCATACCGGTCTACCCTCCTCCTCCTATCGCCAATTGTTCAGGAGAAGACTACAGAATGCTTACATGTTGTGTGTGATCTTCCAGGTAACAGAGCTGGGTCTCCGAGTTTCGTACTCTAAGGAGATGAGTGCGACTCCGGGTCTCCGAGAGAACCTGAAGAGGGTTTCCCTCCTGAAGGTTCTCCGATGTTCAAGTCAATTCAAGTCCTATTGGGAACAGAAATTCTGGAGGGTAAATATGTGGAGGTGTTTATAGTTTGAGTATCTCGTCCAATGATCGTGATAACCGTCTGATATTTAGTGAGCTAGAAGCATGATAAATGGACCATAATGAGATCGGGCTAAAAAAAGATTTATCTCAGCTGGTATTCCATTCGGAATACGACAAGCGTACATCTTTCAGTTTTACTGCATGACCGGAGTTAGGAGGAGCTCGGCGATCTTCTCTCTTTATCTCTCTTCTCTTTTTTCGATAAGAGGTTTAAGATCTCCTTTTTTATCACAAACTATATTAACTAGGTAATAACCCGTATTTTGTACATGGTAAAATAATTATTATTTATTTAGATTTAATATAATTTAAAATTATATAATATAATAAAATTAAAATTATAAAAAAATTTATATAATATTATACTATAATATTGACAATATAGTTTTTTATTTTTTTTTATAAAATAAAAAAATTAATTGTAATATAAATTAATTTAAATTAATTTTAAAATTAAGTAGCATGCCTAACACATAATATAGATGGACACAAATACGAAGTCACCATACATATTTTCTATATTTCGTAATTGATGATATGATTCATTATTTTCACCAATATTCAAGCTTTGGGTATACAATATTTATGTACATATTTAATTACTTTTGATTCTTAAATAAATAAATATTATTGGTTAAATAGTTTGTTACTTATCTATTAAATATTATTTGTTAAATAAATTAATAATTTTATTCCCGTCCCAAATTAGACTTGTTCAAAATTTGATTCAAATCGATAAGATAATATTTTCTTAGAAAAATATATATAATTATATGGTTCTATTAATATCATAAATTAATAATTACCATAAAATAATTTTATATAAATATATACTATCATAATTTACTAAAATATAAATATATAATGGTTTGTTTTTTTCTTAAAATTGAAATAATGTTATGGTTTATTTACAATTTAAAAGTGAAATATTTAAAGATATCATTAACTTTTAAAATAAATATAATTTTTAATTAATTATTAATAAATAATTTATTTAATTCCAAACTGATCAATTTATGATTCTATAAATTAATAAAATATTAAAATCACAATATTATCAATTTATAAAAAATTTACAGTAATTAAATTGATTGATTTAAAACTGACAAGCAAAAAAAATATTAACATATCTTGTTGAAAATTTGATACTGTATATAATAAATCAAACTTTAATTAAAAAAAATAAACAATTAATATTGGTATTATCTTACAAAAAAAAAGTAAGCAATAATGTTATATATCGTATTTGTCATCTAAAAGTCATATATAAATTAAACTATAAT